>CM055274.1:12823340-14023340 GCA_029237695.1 Conchocele bisecta | reverse complement strand
AATTTATAATTTTTTATTATACTGAATTTATTACATTATCACGGCTGTGATAATGTAATCAATTCAGTATAATAATTCTGTATACTTTTAATCATCAAATGTATGCAGTGGTTAGTTCTATATGAAATAACGCATCTTCGGGAAAATAAATGAATACTCCCTCAAAGTATACTTTGGTAGATACGTATGCTTTGCAATGTTGATGAAATCGGCTACAGATCATGCTATGCGTTTGAGGATGAAAGGGTTAATACTTGATGACGCTTGTTCTGACATGAACACCTATGAACATGTATGCTACAATTAATATCAACATGCACCGTAGATGCACGTAGATCGTACAAATAAAACACAAACATTTGTCGTATTTAGCTTCGATTTCAAACTTCAAAGATACATAGTACAGTGTGTATGATCACGTGGTACTAACAACAACAACAGGTACTGAAATTTCCAGGATCCATCTGACTGAAAGTACGTATTCTTTTATATTGTCCTTATTACGTAACGGATTTTGTGAAATATGGCGCATCAAACGCGTCTTGTTAAGCTACATTTGGTGGTCTCTGTATTTTCGCCCAAACTTCTGTCGTTTTTGCGAAGAATCGATTTCCGTGTCTCCGACACGGAAATCGATTCTTCGCAAAAACGACATAAGTCTGTGCCAAACTCCCTGGACCACCAAATGCAGCTCATGAAGACGCGTCTGCTGCGCCATATTTCATCAAAATCCGTTGCATATTAATAAAAATATCAAATAATACTTACTTTGGAGTGTGCGACATTGTTGTTGTTGTAACCACGTGATCATGCACCTTGTAGTACATACATATTAAAGCATATTTATGTCAGATATATATGAGACACGAAATGAGATTTTGTACCTAAGAACTTGTACGATTGTTCATGAAATATACGGAAACTGTGATATGTTCTGTAAATTACGTCGTAAGATGACGAGAATTAAAAAAAATATCGTATTTTTTGTAAATATTTTTCATGAAATACCTCACATGTTTCTATGTACAACATCACACGGTGTAAAGATCGGCATCAATATGTGACAATATGCAAACAATAATTAATGCAACAGGTACACGGTGGGTGTAGTACGTCACATGCACCTGCTATTTGGATGGGGTGCACTGAGGTACTCAGGTAAGAAAACTCCTCCCCTTCAGACCATACTTTATTTAAAATCGTTTCAGTAGTTGCTGATACCCCATCCAAATAGCAGGTGCCCGTGACGTGTTATACCCACCGTGAGGTCATATGACTTCTATTTTTAAATTTTGCATTCTAGGAGACAAGTGACCCGTGCCACTTATTGCATTTGTCTGATGCCATCGATCCGCTTCCATTGAACGAATGTATAACCATATTTGAAGCACCACCACACAACCATTTATCTAGTTAGCGATAGGTGTGGCCCCAGATCAGCCTGCGCATCTGCGCAGTCTGATCAGGGCGCACACTGGCCGCGCTTAACCTTTGTGGAATCATTTGTGTTTCATATAACAGAGGATTTAACACGAGTGACGATTTAATTGGTTATATATTATTTATTGTTTAGTGGTTTCGTTAGAGACGAGGCCATGCCGAGCTTTTTATTTCTCCTGTCACAGCCACATTTCATGCGATAAAGGATGTATGCACTAAACATTTTAGTCCTACGAAGTTTAGTGAAACGGGCCCCAGGAGTCTATATAGACACACCTGTCACACAATCAATCAGTCGCCCTTTAAGTAAACAATACTAATAATGGTTTATCATGACAACATGAGGTATACAACATAATAGTAGGATGACACAATGGCGATACCTGTAACAATCAAAATACATTATATACCTTACATGTACATGTACAATTTCTTAATATAATTATAGATTATTTTTGACAAGATAATGCATTACAATTGTTTATTAATGAGTGCTGGAAGAGAATTAGAAACCACAGAGCGCTTACTATAGGGAGGCACTGTTCATTCGTACAGTTCAAGAGTAATTATGGCAAAAAAAAAAGTGTAATAAGAAATAAATGTGTTAAAGAGACATTCTTATAAGGCTTAGTCCCAGATCGGTCTGCGCATCACGCGTTCCAGTCGGTGTTTGCAACTGGGATTTCATAAGTTGCGTAATTTACGGTAAATGAATAAGGCGGATGGTACACAGCCGCCTGTGCTAATCTTGCAAATATTATAGGAATGAATGGCCTTTTTGTGGAATTTATCTGGGTATAAACTTGGAAAAGTCGCGGGAATACTGGACGAAGCGCTCGTCCAGTATTCCCGCGACGTTTACAAGTTTATATCCCCGATAAATTCCACAAAAAGGCCATTCATTCCTTATAATTCCAGCATTTGAAATAAATTCATCAAGAAAATGTGTTTATTTTGCATTTTCTTAAGAATTATTTTAACTGCCCCTCACGGTTACGGAAAGTAGTTCGGCATGGGAGTTTACTGGGATATAAATTTTATACAGAGACTTGCTACGGACCAATCAAATGTTAGGGAATTGTGTAAATATTTTTGTGCTGGAATTATTTGTATCTATTTTTAGTTCCAAGTACTTGAATATTGTGCTTGAAATCAAGCAGCTTGATTGGTCGAGCCAATCTAACTGCATGATTTCGAGTTGAGATTGTCAATAGATGTTTAGAAACGTTGACATTTGGGCAAGATTAATACAGGTTGTTGTGAATACATACATGTACATACATTGCATAGTACACCCTCGACTTTTGTCTCCAAATCTAAGAAACACAAGGGAACCGAGTTCAATTTCATTCAACAAAACTCCCGTTTTACCCATTAGGTGATAAAATAAAAGTACTTTGATTCTCGCGTCAGAAAAATCACTTCGCCTCAAGTATTTTGTCAACATTGAGAAATGAAATCATACTGTAAATTCGCCACATGATCAATAAAAAGCAGTAGCATGCAACATATAATTCCAGCACAAACATACTAACACAATTCCCTAACATTTGATTGGCCCGTAGCAAGTCTCTGTCCAAAATTTATATCCCAGTAAACTCCCACGCCGAACTACTTTCCGTAACCGTGAGGCGCAGTTAAAATAATTCTTAAGAAAGCGGAACATAAACACATTTTCTTGATGAATTTATTTAAAATGTTCGAATTATAAGGAATGAATGGCCTTTTTGTGGAATTTATCGGGGTATAAACTTGGAAAAGTCGCGGGAATACTGGACGAAGGCCTAACTTGGAAAAGTCGCGGGAATACTGAACGAGGCCTTCCGGCCTTCCGGCCTTCGTCCAGTATTCCCGCGACTTTTCCAAGTGTATACCCTGATAAATTCCACAAAAAGCCCATTCATCCGGCAAGTTGTCTTACGGACGAGTGTTATTGTATTTACAGATTGGTATTTCTAATACATAAGTACATCAACTATATACATGTATATCGAAAGCGGCGTTTCATTCACAGAGGGACTTAAATATAGAAGATATTATAGGAATGAATGGCCTTTTTGTGGAATTTATCGGGGTATAAACTTGGAAAAGTCGCGGGAATACTGGACGAGGCCTTCCGGCCTTCGTCCAGTATTCCTGCGACTTTTCCAAGTTTATATCCCCGATACATTCCACAAAAAGGCCATTCATTCCTATAATCACCAATAGGATAAAAATAAACAATTGGCGATAAAAAATTACAATTTTTTTTTTTTTTCGAAAATTGTAATTTTTTATCGCCATTTGCGTAAGTGTTTTTTCCAAGTTTATACCCCGATAAATTCCACAAAAAGGCCATTCATTCCTATAGTGTTAACTCCAATCATGTCGGAAGAAAAGCTGGTGATGGTCCACGTCTAAAGAGGTTATAGCAACTTTATAGAATATATATGCATCTGGCGACTTGAAAACATCAGAACATCTCAAAACAAATAAATATATATTAAACTAGAAATGTGGCCTGTCGGCACACGAATGCCCCCGCTGGCAGCCAAAGAAACGAGGCATATTTGATTATAAGCCATTTACCCGAGCGTTAAGGTTTCGAACGCACCAAGTCTGTGACCTTGACCCTGGGCTTAGCGGGGCGGGACGAATGTGGATATGTCACAGGGTGGCAGAGGACCATTGGAGCTGCGTGTGTGAAATGTGAAGCAGATCCGAGCAAGGAAACATCAATTATAAGCCATTTACCCGAGCGTTAAGGTTTCGGGACGGACGTACGGACGTACGGATCGACGGACGTACGGACGCCGGTAACACTATTACTATATGTAATAATTACTCTTGCCATAATTCACTACGGCCGTAAATGCCATAATTACTCTTGAACCATTCGGTGGCGGGGGCATACAAATCCGCCCTGCCGCGTTATATACCGCAAACCTCCTGTCATAATAATACAATATCAAAATAATTCACCAACCAGCCATATTTATGATTGATACCTATATGGCGGCTGTGACTGGAAAAATGGGGGCTGGCTTATGGGTTTTGCGACCAGTGTAGATCAAGATCAGCCTGTGCATCCGCACAGTTTGATCAGGATCTATACTGTTCGCCATTCCATCAATGAAACACCCGCCGTACTTATAACGAGCAATATAGAGGCTATCAGGCTATCGGAGTGTGATACTTCATCAGGAGCTACATTTGTTCACAAATCACATAAGCCCCATTTCTCCAGTCACAGCCACGTATCAACACCCACGGGAATTAATCGGCTTTTAGAGACACATGGTCTCAGATGATGTCTCAGATATCCAACATATTGGTTTTCGGTTTCGGACAGCACATGATATATATCGACCAAGACGCACGATTTCATTTGATCAAACCACACGATGTTTGTGTTTTATTCTACTGTATACTATCATACACTGTGATAAACAGATTAGACAATGTAATACTGTATCGTTACACGGCTGCCGTTGTTTGACACCACTCACAGCCTTGTTCAAACGTACGGCGCGTGCTGTTTGACCATGGCTGTAGACAATGCTCATTCCGGGGCCAAACCAACATCTACGTAATGGATATGTTTCATGACGTTACTAGAACGCGCCATTACGTCACCAAACTAGTTCAGCACGGTTGTACTGAACATTTTGAAATTGATGCGGCTGCATCACGCGACGTGTACTGCGGCCCCGGAATATGTAGGCCTATGTGTAAATCAGCGATACACGATATTTCCGACTGAAATATAACAGGAACGTTCGACCATGTCCAGCCGGAGGTAAACTTTGTCGGGAACTGTATGAACCCGCGGCCTACGGCCTTGGCTTTCAAACAGTTCCCTCGTCCCACGGCAAACGTTTACCACCGACTGGACATTCAAGGTGCATGATCACGTGGTTACAACAACAACGTCGCCCACTCCAAATTAAGTATTATTTGATATATTCCTTAATATGCAACGGATTTTGATGAAATTTGGCGCAGCAAACGCGTCTTCATGAGCTGCATTTGGTGATCCAGTGAGTTTGGCACAGACTTATGTCGTTTTTGCGAAGAATTGATTTCCGTGTCGGAGACACGGAAATCGATTCTTCGTAAAAACGACAGAAGTTTGGGCGAAAATACAGAGACCACCAAATGCAGCTGAACAAGACGAGTTTGATGCGCCATATTTTATCAAAATCCGTTACGTAATAAGGACAATATAAAAGAATACGTACTTTGAATCGGTACTTGTTGTTGTTGTTAGTACCACGTGATCATACACCTTGACATTGACGGACCTTATATTTCCGCTATTACGGACCAATAGTCATAACACGTTGTTAGCTATGAAATGACACTAATAAATCTCTGATAGAAATAGGCTTCCCGTCTAGACTAGTGGAATTAATTTAAATAAACTTGAATTAGTAACAATCTATTGCACCAAACATCGCACAGTCTGATCAGGTTCTGCCCATGTCGCCATATAATCAGCCCCATTTCTCCAGTCACAGCCACATATATTTGTCCAGTCACAGCCACATATATTTCTCCAGTCACAGCCACATAGATTACATTATACGAGACTGTATATTGCCCCGTGCCCTGGCGTGTCTGTAATAATTATTGTGTTTTATTGTTGGACACGGAATTTCAGCCTATCAATCAGTCCCGTGTCTCCAGTCACAGCCACGTATACCAGACTATGTAATGGCCCGTGTCCTGTGATTTCTGTTACATTGTTGCACACGGAATATCAGCCAATCAATCAATCGTGTTTCTCCAGTCAGAGCCACATATATTCCTCCAGCCACAGCCACATATACCAGACTGTATATTACCCGTGTCCTGGCGTTTCTGTAATATTGTTTTATTGTAGCCACGTTTCTCACATCACAGTTGCACACATTTCTCCAGCTACAGCCACGTATATTGAGAATAGTAGGTTAGTGCCGTGAATGGGAAAACATATCTGGCAAGGCTTAGGAAACGGGATGGGCGAGGCTCTGTCTATTTATCCCGCCAACAACTACAAATGGCTTTACAATGCAAAAAGATAACACCTGCCACCGCACATATTCATACGCAGTGATTAGGTCGTCTTGACAGGATATCAAAAATGTTTCACGGCACCGTGTTTCACGGCACATACGCACTGTGTTGACGGGATAAATCACATATACCAGACTGTATATTGTCCCGTGTCCTGCCGTTTCTGTAATTGTGTTTTATTGTAGCACACGGAATCACAGCGGTCGGTAATTGCCCGTACGGTATCGTCTGATCTAGCTATCCACATTCCGTGCATGTAACATTTCATGACATAGCCGCAGACAAATTGCTGTCAAGCCATCTAGGCAGCGGTGTACAGTGGAACCTTTCTAAACCGGACACCCTGGGGACGTCCCAGGGTGTCCGGTTTAGAGGGGTTCCACTGTAATTAAGCAGTCGATGACCATTGTTTGTCATTTTCAGTCATGAACATACAGGACAATGAAATATAGTACATCGAAACCCATCTAAATTAAGCACAATGGGGTCAACAGGGTGTCCGGTTTAGAGGGGTCCCTTATGGACTTAGCCCCCTTCTTCCACTGACTCCGTCAAGTGTTGCCAAGTCATCCAGGCTCTCAAACAGATCTAGTTATCCACATTCCGTGCATGTAACAATTCATGACACAGCCGCAGACAAATTGTTGTCAATACATACTTGTTGCCAAGTCATCCAGGCTCTCAAACAGATCTAGTTATCCACATTCCGTGCATGTAACAATTCATGACACAGCCGCAGACAAATTGTTGTCAATACATACTTGTTGCCAAGTCATCCAGGCTCTCAAACAGATCTAGTTATCCACATTCCGTGCATGTAACAATTCATGACACAGCCGCAGACAAATTGTTGTCAATACATCTACTGTGGGGTTCCACGTTTTGCTGCCGACGAACTTTTGGCTATTAAACACATTAAATAAAAAAAATATTTAAAAGTAAGTACTTTTTCATCAATAACAAAAAAGTCACCCTCCCCAAAATAATATTATTTGATGAAATTCCATCAAATATTAATTTTATTGCGAAAAAACGATTTTCCTATGGGAATTTAACATGGGGAGTCAATTTCCAAAACCTTTCGTTTTTTGATTCTGAAGGATAAAAAAACTAACATTTTAGAAATTGACTCCGAAACCTGCCGAGATAGCTTGAAAACCATGTAACTAAGAAAACAAAAGTTAGATTTTGAAAATCGGTCAACAAATCGGTTTAACAAATCTATTTGTAGCCCCCATGTTAATTACCATAGGAAAATCGTTTGTTCGCAATAAAATCAATATTTGATTGAATTTCATCAAAACATTTGTTTGTGGAGGGTGACCTTTTTGTCCTTATGGACTTAGCCCCTTTCTTCCACTGACCCCTTCAATCCATTATGGAATTAGCTCCATTTTTCCACTGGCTCCTTCCATTCCTTATGGACTTAGCCCCTTTCTTCCACCGACTATGTCACTTGGTGTCAAGTCATACAGGCTCTCAAACAGATCTAAGTATCCATATCATGACACAACGGCAGATAAATTGGTGTAAATACATCTAGCCATTCGTATAGTTGAAGCGGTCAGTGGAAGAAAGAGACTAACTCCACATGATAGTTGAAGGAGTCATTGGAAGAAGGGGGCTAAGTCCCTTATGGACTTACTATATACCCTTATTCTTCCACTTACCCTTTCAATTAGTGTCAAGTCATACAGGCTGTATTGTCGCGAGTCTGAAACCGATCTACTGTTTGTTCCGACGAACTTTTGGCTATTAAGCACATAAGATATATGCATAGTAAACGAGTTTAATGAATATCATATTAAGTCAATACTCGTGTAATATTTTATTTATTGCATAATCAGAACGTTATACAATATACATGCACTGCTCACCCATCATGTTTTCAGCAGTGACTTCAGTAACATATGTACATGTATTACATTATAGTCTGTTTCACGAAAGCTGCCCAAATTTTACGGCCATATAAACAATTCAAAAACCATATTTTTTTCTATATTATTAAATTAAAGGAAAATTTAAGAATGAGCCTTCTTTTTATTTCGTGAAATTTGGTCAAACATTGATTTTATTGCGAAAACAAAATTTCCCCATGTTAAATCCCCATAGACATCTTCGTGGAGTGAAGATGTCTATGGGGATTTAACATGGGGAAATTTTTTAGAATTTCAGAAATACTGGACCGATTTTTAAAATTTAACTTTTGTTTTCTTAGTTAGATCCTATCCAAGCTATCTAGCTACGTTTCGGAGTCAATTTCCAAAAAATTTCGTTTTTTGACTAATCCCACACTCCTTTTCCTCTTTTTCTCCCATTGTTAAATTCCCATAGAGTAATCAATTTTTCGTAATAAAACCAATATTTGACCGAATTTCACGAAATAAAAACAAGGCTCATTCTTAAATTTTCCTTTAATTTAATATTATCGAAAATAATATTGTTTTTGAATTGTCTATATAGCCGTAAAATTTGGGCAGCTTTCGTGAAAACGACAATAGGGCCTAACAAACCTGTGGTGGAGACAACGATCCAGAAACGCACTACTGTCTGTTCCACGTTTTGCTGCCGACGAACATTTGGCTATTAAACACATTAAGTCTAAACAATATTTAAAAGTACTTTTTCATCAACAACGAACAATTCACTTTCCCCCCAAAAAATGAAATTCAATCAAATATTGTATCGAGACTACCAAATGCAGCTAAACAAGAAGCGTTTGATGCGCCATATTTCATCAAAATCCGTTACATATTAAGGACACGTACTTTGAATCGGAGAGCTTCTGGAAGTGTCAGTACTTGTTGTTGTTGTTGTAACCACGTGATCATACACCTTGTAAATAGCAGAATTTTCCATCGTGTCGCATCATCTATCACCACAGAATCATTGCCGAGGCAATCCCAGTAGGCAACTCGAGGCCCCTTGATTGTCAACCCTTTCATCCCTAAGTAACTGGCATGGACTATTTGAGACACGCCATGTGATTTTGTACCTTCGGACATCTGCGTAATTTCATGTTCCGCATATTCCGCATATTCCGCATGTACTCTGACGATTTTGTCAAATATGGACTTTATTTTTGGAAAATATTGTAAATTTCGTAAACGTATTTAATGAAATTACGCAGATGTCCGAAGGTACACAATTACATGACGTGTCTCATTTGTGGCTGTCGGTTTTGTGACCACTGTAGTTCCTGGTCAAATAGCCCACTCCTGTAACATGATAACAATCTATATAGCTTGTTCGATCCATGACGGGTGTTTTATTGATGGAATGGCGAACATTGTAGTTGCTGATCAGAGTGTGCGGATGCACAGTCTGATCTGGATCTACACTGGTCGCGAAGCACATAATATACATATCTCCAGTCACACCCACATATCATGTTACATTTCAGACAGTTCCATTATGCAGAAAAGTGAGTCATGTTGTAAACATTGACAACTAGAGCAAGTCGATGACGCGCCATCGCAATAAACCCATTTCCCCAAATGTTAAGTCGAAAATAACCTATGACCGGGGATTGAATCAAAAATCGAAATTCATTGTGCGCATCTGCACACCATAAGGAAGACACATACCAAGTTGCAAGTCCCTAGCTATTACGGTTAAACAGTTTTATTTCTTACAAGGCAACATTGAGAGACTGTTTGTCAAAAAGGGGGAGATAATCCATGACAGGGTGTCGAATAAAAAAATAAAATTTACTGTGCGCATTTACATACAATATGGAAGGCACACACCAAATGACAAGCTCCTAGCTATTAAAGCTAAACAATTTTACTTCTTACAAGGCAAACTTTGGAAATTGTAAGTCGAAATGTGGGAGATAATCCATGACCGGGGTCGAATCAAAAATATAAATTCACTTTGCGCATCTACACACCTTAAGGAAAGCACACACCAAGTTTCAGGGGGCCGTTTCACTAAACTCCGTACGACTAAAATATTCGTAAGTGCAAACTTATGATAGTCTGTAAACTTCACATTAACAATGGTTTATTGTAAACAATTATTGGATTTACATTTATTGAGCATTGGCTGCATATGCAGCCTATGCTCAATAAATGTAAATCCATCAATTGCAATTTACAGACGATCCTAAATTTGTACTTACGAACATTTTAGTCGTACAATGTGTAGTGAAACGGGCTCTAGGTCCCTACCTATTACGGTTAAATGTTTCTTCTTGGTAAATTCTAAGTCGAAAAGGGGGAGATAATCCATGACTGGTGGTCGCATCAAAAATCGAAATTCACATTGCGCATCTACACACCATAAGGAAGGAACACACAAAGTTTCGGGTCCCTACCTATTACGGTTGAAAGTTTCTCCTTACAAGGGAAACTTGGGAAATTCGAAGTCGAAAAGGGGGAGATAATCCATGAATGTGGATCGAATCAAAAATCGAAATTCACGTTGCGCATCTACACACCATAAGGAAGGAACGCACCAAGTTTCAAGTCGCTAGCTATTACGGTTAAACATGTGCACTTCTTACAAATCAAAGTTGGGAAATTCCAAGTCGAAAAGGGGGAGATGACTGTGGGTCGAATCAAAAATCTAAATTCACGTTGCGCACCTACATACCATAAGGAAGGACCACGCCAAGTTTCAAAACATGGGTATAAATATCCACAAATGGTGCAGATCTTGATGAGACGATCATGGTCTACACTGTTTGTATGTGATATTAGGAAACAGGGGGCCATTTCACTAACCTCCGTACGTCTAAAATGTTCGTAATTGCAAAATTATGATAGTCTGTAAATTTCACATTCACCTTGTTTTTTTGTGTAAACAATTATTGGATTTACATTTATTGAACATAGGCTGCACGTGCAGCCTATGTTCAATAAATGTAAATCCATCAATTGAAATTTCCAGACGATCCTAAATTTGCACTTACGAACATTTTAGTATTACGAAGTTTAGTGAAACGGGCCCTAGGTATCTAGTATTGAACAAGTTTAACAGAGTAGGCAGACCATAGACCGCAAAACGCAACACGCAACAGTCTCTGGTTTATACAGGGGAACCTCTTTACACCGGACTCCCTGTGGTTTCCCCAGGGTTACCGGTTTATAGAGGCTCCACTGTACATACAATACGTTGGAACTCTGTTGCGCATTTTTATTGCAGCTTAACATAGCATCTCGCTCCCAAGACATTTCATCTCGTTCCCACGACATAGCATCTCGTTCCCACGTCATATAATCTCGTGTCCACGTCATTGCATGTCGTGACCACGACATAGCATCTCGTTCCCACGAAATAGCTTCTTGTTTCCACGACATGGCATCTCATTCCCACGATATAGCATCTCGTTTCCACGGCATTGCATCTCGTTCCCACGGCATAACATCTTGTTCTCACGACATAGCATCTCGTGACCACGAGATAGCTTCTTGTTTCCACGACGTAACATCTCGTGACCAAGAGTCAGCATCTCGTTTGAACGACACAATCAGTCAATAGAATAGCAGATATTACTCCACCATCGTGAATGACATTAATGCTACCATTTGTTTGGCTGACTATCTCGTGGGACCGAGATGCTATATCGTGGGAACGAGATATCTAACTCGAGATATAGATAGTGTCTCGCATGTGTCATTGTATGAGGTTTTCTGCATAGCATAGGTGAATGTTCCTGACTTGAATTCGAAAATGTTCTCTTGGGAATTACGTCGAATGTTGAAAAGAAATATCACAGCACGCACGTGCGGAATTTCCGCGCATGCTCTGACATTTTCGTCAATTTCCGACGTTATTTACGGAAATAATCGTACATTTCCGGGGTCGATATCATCTAAACACGGTGCCTCGTGGCACATCCAGCAGAATGACAGGTTGTGTGGCTTTCACCGGTTAACCGTTGATCGGGACATCAGGAAATTGCTCACTCCAAATGCAAATTTCCTTTTCTGCAACCTGAATCAATAATTTAAACGCTATGATCCAATGTCATATAAATGTATAAAATTGACCGAGTTCGCGGAATTAAAAGACCTTGAACTGGAATGGATTTGATTCCTGCTGTAAAGTCCGTGTTAACATGCACGTTTGATATTTGTACGTAATATAATAGTAGGATCCGTGCATACAGTGGGGTCAGCGTGTAAGTGCACACACGAACGAACACGACAGGTTGGAACCAACCTGCCGTGTTCGTTCGTGTGTGCACTTACACGCTGACCCCACTGTACAGACTATCGTTGCTGAGAGTGTATATATTGGAGAAACAGTAAAACGGCAGCGTCTGTTCCACGTTTTGCTGCCGACGAACATTTGGCCATTAAACACATTAAATCTAAAAAGTATTTAAAAGTAAGTACTTTTTCATCAATAACAAAAAAGTAACCCTACACAAAAAAAAATTCCTATAGGAATTTAACATGGGGAGTGAATTTGCAAAACATTTCGTTTTTTGATCCTCGAGGATCAAAAAACGAAAACTTTTGGAAATTGACTCCGAAACCTGGCGAGATATTTTAGATTTAATGTGTTTAATAGCCAAAAGTTGGTCGGCAGCAAAACGTAGAACAGACAGTAATAACAATAGAGAATTTCATTGCGGAAATTGTGCAAACGATTTAGTTGTCCATTACTATTTAGTACGGAAACTATGCACATACTTATTAGTATGGTAATTTCCAAAGAATCCGCGATAAATATATTCCTGCAGCTTTATATATTGTCGCTTCGCCTACCTGAAACCTTTTATCAAAATAGTTCCTTAACAGCTTTCAAAAACCAGGATAGCTTTGATGCACCCACAATTTCAAAATGGCCAATACCACTATAGGGTACGAAATTACCAACATTGGGTACGAAATAGTATAGGTTCGAAGTAATATTTGTACGAATTGACCCGGAATCACTCTTTTCAGTGGATCTGCTCTAAACCAGGCATGCTTGGAATCTAAATGTATTCAATTCGCATGCGTTTCACTGTCATTTGTCTCAGATGAACATTGCCATTAGTGATGCATACAAACCACAAAATGCTTGCCATTAGATACTCATCTACTTGAATTACAGTGCAACGTATCTAAACCGGACACCGGTTTAGAGAGGTTACACTGAATACTCACCGGACCCGGAAGTGCACAGAATGCAATTTCAGTCCCTATATGCTGAGTATATGGCGTGTATGGAAATCTCAATTGGTCGCCAAGTTCGAATCAAAGAAGTTGCTCGTCTTGGCATTTTCCTGTTATTACATGATAACAAATCTGGAAATTGTCCAGATAGTGTCGTCATAGCACCCAACAGTTTGATGAATATATAGCTTCGGCAGACACTGGTACATATAACATGAGAAAGAGAGAGCGAGTGGGAAGAGAGAGAGAGAGAGTGAGGGAGGGAGGGAGGGAGGGATGGAGAGAGAGAGAGAGAGAGAGAGAGAGAGAGAGAGAGAGAGAGAGAGAGAGAGAGAGAGAGAGAGAGAGAGAGAATGAGGGAGGCAGGGTGGCAGGGAGGGAAGGAGAGATCGGGAGAGGGTGAGGGATAGAGGGGAAGGAGGTGTGAGACGGAGAGAGAGAGAGAGAGAGGGGGAGAGAGGGGCATTGCCATGTTTTAATAATTATTTTTTACACATAATGTGTACGTAGAAGACACACGCACTAATAAATACCAGGGTTTCCAAAGAAAGTATAGAAATATACAGATTTTTTCAAAACATGACATCGAATGTTACCAAAAAAGTCATTCAATGACGACATTCATAGACAATTGTGCTACATTTGCGAAATCCATCTCGACGAAAGCTGCAAGCAATTCCAGAGCAGCAGCAATAGACTAACACCTACCCCTCTGATGTTCCACAGCTGCTGTATTGGTGGAAATATATTCCAAGCATGTGTGTTTGTTTGGACTGAGGAATAATGAAAACATCATCATGTTCTAATAATGCCAGTTTTTACACAACATGCGTTCGTTCGGAAATGTGATGAGGAAACGCACCCCCAATACGAGATTTACTAACTAAATGAATATAGTGGGGTCAGCGTGTAAGTGTGCACACACGAACGAACACGACAGGTTGGTTCCAACCTGTCGTGTTCGTTCGTGTGTGTACTCACACGCTGACCTCACGGTACATTGAGGATCTTACATGAGTGATGATATAATATGATATTTATTAAACTCGTTTACTGATTTCATAAGAAACTCGGCTATGCCGAGTTTCTTATGAAATCAGTCAACGAGTTTAATAAATCTCATATTAAATCAACACAATGTTAGATTCTATGTATTGCATAAACACAGCACAATACGTTGAAGCTGCCATGACCAAATTGCGTGTTTTCTGTACCAGCCTCATGTGCATAAAACAATGTATCACACTAGTGTTTTAAGAGTTTTATTACACCGTGCAATTAGGCGACACTGTGAACGTCTATTTCATGCAATAAAATAATGTATACCATAATATGTGAAATAAGCTATGATAATGTAATAAATCAAATGTGTATATGGTAGGGCAATAAACTATTAAAGGTACATGCCCACTCAGTAGGCACAACATGTTATTTATAGGAATTAAATAAGTGTATATTTGTGTCACCATTCCACCAGTTCTAAAAATTACGAGTGTCCGCTATACAGATATAATCATTTTGTAATATTTATTTTACTCATAGTGACACGCGGCGGTATCAGGCTATTTTCATATGTAAATGAGGTATGGTATTTTTTAATTATTTATACTAATTAAATACGTCACTTGAAACAAAAATATTTTCGACAGATTATAAAGTATGATCATTATACATCAAAAAATAAATACAGAGAGTAAATAGTAATGTCCGTTAACATTATAAGGAAACACGATTATTGCCCATGATATCAGAGTGGAAATTTTCGTCTGATATAAAATGTATAATAATGCCAATCAATACGTGGGGTAATGGTGAATGAATGTTTATTTTGCCAGAAAATGTCTCAGATGATGTCTCTGATATAAAGAACATTTGTGCCTACGGAGTGGGCATGTATCTTTAATAAAAGGTAGTTCACACACAAAATAACATGCCAGTAGTTTACAAACTGTCACCAGTCGGCATAGAAAAGTTCCTAGATATGGGTTAAAGAAAATATGTTAATAGTGAGTAGAAAATATATTAAAGACTGGTTTGCAAACACAATAATATATACACACTTGTGGGATAAGATTAAGTTATTGTTCACATATTGGATTTTTAAGAAATTAAATGCGAGGATGCGATAGCGACCGCAGCATTTAGTTCCTGAAAAATCCAGTATGTGAACAATAACTGAATTATAGTTCAGCCAAGTGTACAATGCAATGTACTATCCGAGTATTGCTTTTTCAATTTCCTGTCGAACAGTTAATCATTATGTACTCGTTATAGCTCACATATTGAATTTTTAATAAATTTATTTCGAGCGAACGCTAGCGAGCTAGAAATTAGTTGATTAAACATTCGTTATGCGAACAATAACTTACTTATTCTTTACAATTTACAGTATTATTTTGAACCACAGGCCCCGCCCTCTTGACAAACTTTCATGTGACACGCACCTTGTGTACGATCGATTCAATATGTGAACTATAACTATTACTTGTGTCTCGTGAACTGATGACAAGGCGTAAAATCAGTTCTAAATATAGCGCTGAACATATTGCAACATTTATTTTTAAGGAATTAAATTCGATGGAGCGCTAGCGACCGCAACATTTAGTTCCTGAAAAAATCCAAAATGTGAACAATAACTGACTTATAGTTCAGCCAAGTATACCATGCAATGTCCCATGCAAGTATTGCTTTTCCATTTAATGTCGAACAGTTCACTAAATCTGGTAATATTTAACTTATTGGACGTTGCGATACTAGTATGTGATATAAGTGGAGCATAATGCTGCCCGGCAATTGGGTTAGGGCGAACTATAATTTATATAATTATCATGGGGCCCTTTTCACTAAACTTCGTACGACTAAAATGTTCGTAAGTGCAAATTTAAGATCGTCTGGAAATTGTAATTGATGGATTTACATTTATTGAGCATAGGCTGCCTGCATATGCAGCCTATGCTCAATAAATGTAAATTCATTAATTGTTTACAAGAAAACGTGGTTAATGTGAAACTTACAGACTATCATAATGTTGAACTTATGAACATTTTAGTCCTACGAAGTTTAGTGAAACGGGCCCCATGTGTATAATGCAGTCTCCCGTCTCCCATTGATTTTCCATTTCCCGTCGAACAGGCGGTCATTAAAATGGTAATATATAACTTATCTGGGTTAAACGTTGCAATATGTGAAATAAGTGGAGCACAATGCTGCCCAGCGATTGGCCAGTGAAACACAATTAAATTGAACTCAATTAGTCCATATTGTTCCACATTCATGACTCGTGAGTGCAAGGTACATGCCCACTCAGTAGGCACAACATGTTCTTTATAGGAATTAAATACGTGTATAATTGTGTCACTATCCCACCAGTTCTAAAAATTTCAAATGCCCGCTATACAGATATAATCATTTAGTAATATTTATTTCACTGATACTGACGCGCGGTGGTATCGGGCTGTTTTCATATGCAAATGAGGCATGGTATATAATTATTAAATGCGTCACCTGAAATAATAATATTTTCAACATATTATAAAGTATGATCATTGCACATCAAAAAATAAATATATAGAATAAATAGTAATGTCCGTTAACATTTTACGGAAATACGGTTATCGCCCCTGATATCAGTGTGGAAATTTACTTCCGATATAAAATGTGTAATAATGTCAATCAATACGTGGGGTAATGGTGAATTAATGTTTACTTTGCCAGAAAATGTCTCAGATGATGTCTCTTATATGAAGAGCATTTTGTGCCTACTGAGTGGGCATGTTCCTTTAATATTGGTCAGTTCCGGAACTACGTTTCACCGTATAAAATAGTTCCTTCTAAATCAGGGGCGGATCTGGAGGGGAGGGTGGTCCGGGGTTGCACTCCCCCCTCCCCGTTCAGCCACGGAGTTTACATAGATCACAGTTTACCTACCAGTTGGAGTCTGAATTTAAATGCTGTAAAACACAGGAAAGTGCATTTCTACGAGAGTAGATTGCAAGACTTACCTTCGCAACTAGACAACTCCCCCCCCACCCCCCTCGTTCCCCAAATCCTGGATCCGCCCCTATAAATAATCACTAATCTGTTTATTTTATTTACATTTTGTATATTTTCTAGGTCCAAATACATTGTGATTGATGTACGTGCATGTTTAAAATAAAAGTGTATTTGATTTGTATGTGTGTTTTGTGGACATATACAAGACGGTCCTGGATATTGACTTCAGACTCGACGGCCGTTTGTGTAGATTTCAACAGAAATTTACGAAAGTTTCATTCAATATGCGACCGAGACACACACGAGTCTATGGATATAAATGTCTGCTTCCTATAAATGACGAGCATATGTACATGTTACACCAGACAGTATATCCATATCACGGTGGCGTGTTGCAAACATGTCTACTCTTCGTTTTTACGCTGCATAGAGGCTCAAATTAAGAATCTTAATTTGAGCCTCTACGCAGCATAAAAACGAAGGATCGAAATTTAAAGTGGAATAAAACAACATTTTTTTTATTTCTTAAAATCAGTTTGATGAGATGAAATAAAAGCTGGAAACCGCATGCAGAAATCACAAATACTTCAAACGTTACGAAGGTATTTTAATTAGCTGAAATATGCGTGTTCCACTATGACGTCATCAATGACATTTATTTTCTATAGTTTTCTGGGTTTTTTTCCTCCATTTTCCCTCTTATTTTGTTGTAAATTATCAAATTATGTAAAACACCAATGAGAAAAAATAAATTAGAGCTAATATAAAATTAGCTCTAATTTACTTTTTCTCATTAGTGTTTTACATGGATTTGATAATTTACAACAAATTAAGAGGGAAAATGGAGAGAGAAAAAACCTCGTGTTATGTTCATTAAAGTTTTAGAATTGGGTTGGACTGATATGAAAACTGTTTTGAACTTTTGATCGGATTGAAATTTTTCGATGGGGTTTTCTGCAAGTGGCTTATATTTTCATTATCTATAGTTCACAAAATAGGTTTTTCAAATTGATTTTTTTCTATTTAATTCCTCTTTAAGATTTATTGATTTCGTTTATACGCGGCGTATAAACGAAACGAATGAGTGGAATTTAGGAGTAATACCTTCCGGTTCTACGCTTTGTGCAAAAAAATAAATGTCCCTAGCGAGCCACCATGATATCAAAATAAAATATGTTACATTTGTTCATAGACAAATTAGCCGTGGTCAATAATATAAGTGGTGTAGTTTACAGTGAATCAATGGGTGCGCCGTGTCAATTATGGCGATATACCGGCTGCCACATCATTGATATGCACCCACGTGGTATACATATGGAGTGACATTTCAGCTTCCATTGTCCTGACATGTACACATATGCACTACTCAACCGAAGAAAATACGTTTAGCTACAGTTATATAACGGTTCGTCCGCATGGACGATGCGATAATCCGCGAGCTTTAGCGAGTGGATTATCGATCGTATATTCGGACGATCGTGATGTAACTGTGTTGTCACATCCTCATGTCCATACATTGCCCATTTGTTGTGTAAATGCAGAAACAAAACTCGAGCATGTATCAAAGATGCGGTAAGTTGCAGTTTTATGTATCTGGGGACCGTTTCACTAAACTTCTTACGACTAAAATGTTCGTAAGTGCAACATTATGATAGTCTGTAAATTTCACATTAACACCGTATTTTTTGAGAGATAAACATTTATTGTAAATCCATCAATTGAAATTTCCAGACGATTCCAAATTTGAACTTAAGAACATTTTAGTCGTAAGAAGTTTAGTGAAACGGGCCCCTGAATTTTACTAAAGCTAGTATTGCGTTGGCGAGGCATCGCTTTAATATACAGGATAACATGCATCAACTGCAGATGTCAGCTTTATGGCTGTGACTGGAGAAATGCATCTTATGGGTTTGGCGACCAGTGTAGATCCTGATCAGCCTGTGCATCCGCACAGTCTGATCAGGATCTGCACCGTTCGCCATTACATCAAAGAAACAACCGTATTGCTTCTAACAAGTGATACAGAATCTGAGATTGTTATCCGGCTACAGGAGTGTGCTATTGGATCTGGTCACAAATCCCATAAGCCACACTTCAGGATGTCAATGTTCGCAGTGCCAGTATTACATTAACTGTACGTGTGTCAATAGTTAGGCCATACAAATAAGTTATTTGGTTCTTAGACACGGTGTTTGCGGAATGTGAAGCGGGAGGACGGATTTTTTGAATATATTTTACTTTTTTTTTCATAAATGTTCGTTTCATATTGTTTTCAAGTTGCATGCATCTGGCAACTTGATAAAATATCAGATACGAAAATAGTTACTGTAAGCTCTTTAGACGTTGCCAGGTACATATATGTTATATAAAGTTACTAGTACCTCGTTAGACGTGAAAAATCACACGATTTTCGTCAGACAGGATTGGATTTAACATAAATGTGTGCATGGTGGTGTTTTTTATTGATCATGTGGCGAATTTATAGTAGGCTAAAACTTTATTTCTCCGTGATGATAAAATGCTCGACGCGCAGGGATATTTGAGAACCAAAGTACCTTTTATGTCCTTGCGTACATTATTTGAAACTTTTGTGAATATGCCATTTAGCATAGGCCAGAACTACTTTTGAAAAATTAGTTGAAATCAATTGACGGTATTTAAGGCTCTCGCATATAAATGAACTCATACACATTTGCAAAACGAACAATGTGCCCATACGGCCACGGACGTGCATGCATGCGATGTACGTTTGTTGAAATAACGGAGTTCATGAGCAAAAGAAATAGCTCAGTAGCCTATTTCACCAACATTGCAAAGTATACTTTTCTAGCAAAGTATACTTTGAGGGAGAAATTTTCAACTTTAGGATACATTTATTAATTTTTATTACACTGAATTTATTACATTGTCACAGCCATTTTGGCTGTGATAATGTAATAAATTCAGTATAATAATTCTGCATGCTTTTAATCATCACATATATGCAGTCGTTAGTTCTATACGAAATAATGCATTTCAGGAAAAATAAATGATTACTCCTTCAAAGTATACTTTGCTAGAAAAGTATACTTTGCAATGTTGGTGAAATAGGCTACAGGTCATGACGAGACGGGACCTCGGTTTCAAATCCCGAATGACCGATGTGATGGAAATACAATGAAAGTAAGGTGGTACCTCTCTAAACCGGACACCAAGAAAACACCCGTGATATTACTTTATGATAAGTTTCTTGGTCATTTATCTCAGGTGATGATGTTTATTCGTTATTGCATATCACACACCTATGGATCATAATGATCAATTGCCTGATTTACAGTGAAACCTCTCTAAGCCGGACACCCTGGGGACCTCCCAGGGTGTCCGGTTTAGAGAGGTTCCACTGTATATTATCATGACAAGGGCTAGGATTAAACAGTGGAACAGTGAAACCTCTCTAAACCGGACACCATGTGGATCTCCCAGGGTGTCCGCTTTAGACAGGTTCCACTGTTTAGTATCATGACAAGGGCTAGGATTAAACCCACGACTTCTGTTCGCTCTGACCTATAGACCACAGCCCATGTCCGTATATATGTGCTAACAAAACACCCTTGCGGGGTGTCCGGTTTAGAGAGGTTCCACTGTATAGTATCATGACAAGTGCTAGGATTAAACCCACGACTTCTGTTCGCTCTAACCTGTAGACCACATCCATGTCCGTATAGATGTGCTAACAAAACACCCTTGCATTTAGCAGTATTGAGGTGGTTGTACCCTTCGTGTGGCCCCATGTAAAGTCAATGGAAATCTAATAAAAAAAAATACTCACAAACCGATAGCTACTTACACAAATAAACCATATACATGTATTCAATAAGTTTTTATGCAGTTGCTGCCAGCAAGGAAATCACACCATATGCTGTAATAGTTAAAAAGGAATAAGCACATTTTGGTGTGTTATCCCGTCAACACAGTGCGTATGTGCCGTGAAACACGGTGCCGTGAAACATTTTTGATATCCTGTCAATACGACCTAATCACTGCGTATGAATATGTGCGGTGGCTGGGATTATTTTCTTTGCATTTTAAAGCCATTAGTAGGTGTTGACGTGATAAATAGAATAGTAGGTTAGTGCCGTGAATGGGAAAAATATCTGGCGCGGCTCGGAAACTGGATGTGCTTGGCAGAGCCTCGCCCATCCCGTTTCCTAAGCCGCGCCAGATATTTTTCCCATTCACGGCACTAACCTACTATTCTCTATTTACATGTACCATTTGGCTTCTACATACCTGTGCAGAGACGTAACTATAAATGTGTTACATCAAACCTGGTCTGTTATCTGGATATTACAGGTGTTCGAGCATTTTTTATTGGTGGCAGTATCTGCATAAAGACTGATCGCATCCATATGGTTTATTTATGTAAGCAGCTATTGTTTTATTAGTAGTTATGTTTTATTAGATTTCCATAGACTTTACATGGGGCCGCAAGAAGTGTACAACTACATTAAGTACATTTTGTCAAATGACGACAGATGTCGGTCAAGATCCGATACATCCGGGTTCCTTACATAGAGGATATTCCTTCGTGCATTTCGAATAGCGGGAAATAATACACCAGTGTGCGGCGGCCTCCGCGTAAGCAAAGAATGAGCGTAGCGAACGAGTTGCTTGCACGGAAACCGACAGGCACTCGTGTATTATTTCCGCTATTCAAAAATGTACGATGGAATATCCTATTTATTACACGTCCACGGTGGATATATATATGCATATTTTTGAGATTGTAAGCAATGTATTGTTCTGTGCGCATGAAAAGTTACACACTGACGAAACGTGACGTCATGTAAACTTTTTTTAAATCCAAATTACGCAGCTATTTCAATGAGTGTATGTTTGGAATGTGTTCAATCACATTAACATTGTACATTAGTTGAGACTCTCTCCAAACATTCAAATAACTTTATTTTGACTGTAGTAAAAGAGTGTGCAGGTGTTCTCTTCACGCTGTATTCTCTGTAATGAGTTGATTACGGGTTTTCTGTCACAGCGAAACCGGTGCAAATAACTCGCAAGAGTGTAATAAATATGAAACAGGCTTAACATGAATCCACCTCACAAGTACGCGAATCATTATTCAACAAATAGTCAGGGAATCGACCCTGATACATATCGCTCGACTAGGAAACCGAAAAGGAACTCCTATGCCAGCCTCTGGTTTCCTACGCGTTTCATAATAAACTAGATATCAAGATGCACAATCATGTTTTCAAGTTATCAGATTGCAACAACCAGGTATGACAGCTGATAAGGATCAATCTATGCTGTCCAACATAAAACAAGCCGCCGTTTTGTGAGCTGGAATGCCAGCCTAATTAGTGATGATATATCGCCACACGGCCAGGGTCGGTCGGCGACAATACAGCGACTGATACAGCGATTAATTAGAGGTTCCTGATATATCGATACCCGATATCTCTAAAAGCTCACTCCTTCCCAGAGATATAGATATATATGAGACACGCCATGTGATTTGGTACCTTCGGACATCTGCGTAATTTTATTAAATACGTTTACAAAATTTAAAATACTTTTCATAAATAAAGTTAAAAGTTGACTAAATTTTTTCAGAGTACATGCGGAATTATATTCTTATTTTGACGCCATATACGGAAAATATTGTAAATTTTGGAAACATATTTTATGAAATTACGCAGATGTCGGAAGGTACAAAATCACACTCAAATGTGACACGCCATGAAAATGTGTTTATCCCGTCAACACAGTGCGTATGTGCCGTGAAACACGGTGCCGTGAAACATTTTTGATATCCAGTCAATACCATTTTTGCATTTTACAGCCATTTGTAGGTGTTGACGGGATAAATAGGATAGTAGGTTAGTGCCGTGAATGGGAAAAAATATCTGGCGCGGCACGGAAACGGGATGTGCCCATCCCTGAGCCTTGCCAGATATTTTTTCCCATTCACGGCACTAACCTACTATTCTCTATCTATTTTCCTTATTTCTGAACCAAAGTATATGTTGTGACCACTCATTTGAACCGTCTCGGCGAGACAGTTCAAATGAGTGGTCACAACATATACTTCTGATGAGAAATAAAGAAATTATTCAGCCTTGCCGGATATTTTTCCCATTCACGGCACTAACCTACTATTCTCTATACCTACGGTACATGTACATGTGTACATTTTGTAAATATTTTTCTTTACAAATCCTTAGGTACAAAAACTCACATTGCGTGTCTCTGTACGGTCACTACGTCCAGTCCATCACATATTCTGCCAACGCATTGATACACCATAATTATGCAATGTTTGTTAACAGGTTCCTAGTGTTTCGTAGAGAGAACGACTGGAAAATGAAGGCATATTCTGGTCCAACTGCGTCAATGCTCCGTCAAATTATTCACCAGTCACAGACACAATACAGTTATTGGAATACAACACAGTTTTTGATACATGTGCAATGATTCATTAACCACAGTTTGGAGCAGAAACTTTAGGCTCGTCAAACTGTAGCTTATAATACAGACTCTGTGCACAAAATGTTCTTTATAGGAATTAAATAAGTGTATAAATGTGTAACTATTCCACCAGTTTTAAAAAAAATACTAGTGTCCGCTAGACAGATATAATCACTTAGTAATCTTTAATTTACTGATAGAGACGCGCGGTTGTATCACGCTATGTTGATATGCCAATGAGGCAGCACATTTTAAAATCATTAGTATCAACTAACTGCGTCACCTGAATAAATTGTTTTATGGACATATTATAAATTACGATCATTGCACATGAAAATAAATAGAGAGAATAAATATATTTTCCCATTAACATGTTAAGAAGTCACGGTTATCGCCCCTAATATCAAAGTGACAATTCAAGTTTATTATAAAAAGTATAATAATGTCAATTAACCCGTCCTGTAGTGGTAAATTAATGTTTGTTTAGCCCGAAACGTGTCATATCTAAAGAATGGACGAAACACATATGTCTCCTTATAGCACAACCTCGGATGTGGGAGTTCATGTTTAAATACAATACAGGTACGAATCAACATCACAGCACGCACAAATGGTTACATTTCACGTACTTACATTCATGGCATGCGGCTCACGTTAATCCGTATTATACCGTCCGTGCAATCGGATCCACATTTGTATTCCGTCTCGACCGTATTGACGAACGTCAATAAACATCCAGCCTGCTCAGCAATTGATTAAAACATACAAATTTAAACGCTATATTGACCGTGTGGTATTTAAACACTCAGTTATCCAAATCCGTCATATTACGCCTCAACATGCGGGAACCGAATAGTATCGTCTGCTGCGTTTTTACATGTGTCGTATTCTTAAAAAAGCATGATTTAGCAGCACATGAGGATCGTCTCCAATGGAGACGATTCTCATGTGCTGAAAAAGCATGTTTTGGTCTGTGAGAAATTAAAATTAAAAAAACAACAACAGCAGACGACACAATTAAAAGTTACCAGTTCTGGATACCACTCGCGGCGGCCGTAGATTCCACTCTGGGTCTGCCAGACGACCGCCTGTGTCGACCAGACGCTTGTACGCCTTCGATTGGCTGCGGCGATATTGTCATGGTAACAGCAATATACTTGGCCTCTTTATTAATACGATGCCTTCCTATATGACACATGGCAATAACGTGTTGAGTTAAAGCTTGAAATCACGCGAGCTTACATTAGTGTGAATACTCTGGACACATATACCTTATCGCGAGTTCGATATACGTGATATTTGTATTTAACACCAGACGCCATTATTTATTTTCAAATTAACCTGTTCTGGCGGATTTCAAAATGAATATTGCACAATCAGCTGTTTTTATTTTTCCAAATTAAGTTTTTTTCTCTCAATTTTCTGAGCATATGTTAGACATGTTTGTTCGAAATCGATCATTTCGATTGCAGTCAGGGCCCGGTTGCTTAAAACCTCTGTTAGCTTAACAGACTGTTAAATCCTTAGCAATGCTAAGGATTTAACAGTCTGTTAAGCTAACAGAAGCTTTGAGCATCCGGGTCCAGATAGCCAGACACCTATACCCTGCATCGGCTGATAAAGCGTCTGTCTTGCTGGATCATAGTTGATTGGGACCTCTATGATTAATATCTGGTGGATAACGAGAGGATATCCTTGAGCAATCCGATAAATCCAAGATGGCCGCCGACCAAGGGGTTAGAAACCTAAATAATATATCGTTTTTACCTAATTTGAGGGCGAGCAATCCATTTCCAAAGTTATTATTGTGATTAGCCACCTCATTCACAACGAAATTCAAGATGGCCACGATTGGCGGCATCTTTCCAATTAAATGTCTTGTAAATAAAGTCGAAAGCATTGTATGTGTAATAAGAGGGTTCTCTCGACCAACATTACGTGTAACTGAGGCTTCTAAACATATTGAAGTGACTAACAAATATGCACATGATATCCTTTATCAATCTGAGAAATTCAAGATGGTCGCCAAGATGGCCGCCGGTACTCACTAAAATATACCATTCAACCAGTGGACATAGAGTCACAAGTGATACCTCATTTTGAGCTAATTTCGGCATGACCAATCCATTTTATATTTTATTTTTGGTTTGGATTTTGACGTCACAAACAATGCCCCCAGATCATATGCAAGGTCATTTAACACGACTGTCTCTTTCACGTTTTGCTGCCGACGAACATTTGGCCATTAAACACAACAAATCTAAAATACATTTAAAAATAAGTAATTTTTTATCAATAACAAAAAAGTAATCCTCCCCAAAACAAATTAATTGATGAAAAACCGATTTTCCTATGGGAATTTAACATGGGGAGTCAATTTCCAAAACTTTTCGTTGTTTGATCCTGAAGGATCAAAAAACGAAATATTTTGGAAATTGAATCCGAACCCTGGCGAAATAGCTTGACAATTATGTAACTAAGAAAACGAAAGTTAGATTTTGAAAATCGTCCACAGATAAAAAAAATATTTTTCCATAGGAAAATCGGTTTTGCGCAATAAAACAAATATTTGATGGAATTTCATCAAATAATATTTTTTAGTGAGGGTGACTTTTTTGTTATTGATAAAAAAGTACTTTTAGATTTAATGTGTTTAATAGCCAAATGTTCGTCGGCAGCAAAACGTAGAACAGACAGTAGTGTGTCACATTGTATGCTGTGCCAGGCACGGATCCAGGGGTGGGCCCACCAGTAGCATATTTCATCAACATTGCAAAGTATACTTTAGTAGCAAAGTATACTTTGAGGGAGAAATTTTAAATTTTATGATAAATTTATTAATTTGTATTATACTGAATTTATTAATAATTCAGTAATACATTCAGTATAATAATTCTGCATACTTTTAATTATGAAATATATGCATTTGTTAGTTCTATATGAAATAATGCATTTCAGGAAAAATAAATGATTACTCCCTCAAAGTATACTTTGCTAGTAAAGTATACTTTGCAATGTTGATGAAATAGGCTACAGTTCGGGACCCCACCCCTAATTCCGACCAAAATATCAACAATGCGGGGGTTGAATATTTGAATAATTTTTTTTCTGTTTTATAAGACGCTTTATAATTTGATTTCCGGTATTTCTGGTATCGTGGTGGCAAATGAATTTGAGGCGTTTCCTAGTGACAATGTCACAGTCCAGACATACTTTACAGCTTTTATCACAACCACATACTAGAGGAAGGCTGGGGATAACGTGTCTTGCTCAAGGACACATCAAACATAGGCAGTGACGATGACGGGTAACGAACCCACAACCTTTGGATCTGAAATCTGATTTACTAACAACTGTACTATTCCGACTAATACCGTATATGTTGCTATAATTATATATACATGCAATATGACAATTCCACTCACTTGATACATATACATGTATTTCTAAATCACTCTATATAAATATCACGCAATCTGATTGGCTGATGGTCATACATTACAGGTATATCGTTGTTGATGAACGGTCGCAAATTATTTCAATATGTATTCCTACGCCAGTAGTAAAGGAGTGCATTATAAATAGGTTAATCGCATTGTAATTTGGAAAACATGTTTAATGGCTCCGCTGTTGTGTATGCTACTTTACACTATTTATTGGTGAAGTATTATGAACAACATTGATTTGGCACTTGTCTATGTTCTAGCTAGCGCGTCGCCATTAAACAGATTTTCCGACCTATCATCTTCTGATATACGCCGCAAATTTCAAAATTACAATACAGTTAACCCTATATTGACTAATTGTTTGCATATAAAACGTAATCTGATCATCAGTGGCGGCACCAAGGATGTCACACGCTGGAGACGGGAGAAAATTGCGAGTGTTGAGGCTGAAGTGCATATATCGTCTACCTGCACGGTCACTTCTCTTCCCCGTAACATCCAACAAAGTCCAGTAACCTGTTTCACCAACATGGCAAAGTATACTTATTTAGCAAAGTATACTTTGAGGGAGAAATGTTCAATTTAAGGATACATTTATTAATTTGTATTACACTGAATTTATTACATTATCACAGCCATTTTGGCTGTGATAATGTAATAAATTCAGTATAATAATTCCGCATACGTTTAATCATCAAATATATGCAGTGGTTTGTTCTATATGAAATAATGCATTTCGGGAAAAAAAGGTTACTCCCTCAAAGTATACTTTGCTACATAAGTATACTTGCAATGTTGATGAAATCGGCTACAGATCATCAATATGATCACTTGGGATCTTCAGGATCACAAAGACGACCGTGTTTCTCACACGTTTATCATCACGGGCCGGCCCTTAACCGGTTCCCTTCGAGTTTCTTGGTCCAGCTAGTGAAACTGACACTGGGGTACGTGGAGCGGGTCTTTTCATTAAACTTCGTACGATTATAATGTTCGTAAGGGCTAATTTAGGATCGTCTGGAAATTTCAATTCATGGATTTACTTGTATTGAGCAGCCTATGCTCAATAAATGTTAATCCAATAATTGTTTACAAGAAAAGAGTATTAATGTAAAATTTACAGACTATCATAATGTTGCACTTACGAACAGATTAGTCGTACGAAGTTTCACGGCACTAACTTACTATTCTATTTATCCCGTCAACACCTTCAAATGGCTGTAAAATGCAAAAATTGTATTGACTGGATATCAAAAATGTTTCACGGCACCGTGTTTCACGGCACATACGCACTGTGTTGACATGATAAATAAAGACCATGTCGTAGTGGCGGATAACACCGATGCTTTTGCACTACTGCTGCACTTCCGCCAGGGTGGATTAATCACGACTGGCCATGTATACCTACAATCGCCACTGAAGGGTCGAATCATTATTGACATTGATGCAACTGTGCTGGGGAATCTCTCTATTATCCCCGGTCTCATCGCTGCACATGCTCTTACGGGCTGTCGTTATGATATTGGAAAGGTATCGGGCTGAATGTCCTGCGAGCAGGGGGCCGTTTCACTAAACGTCTTACGACTAAAATGTTCGTAAGCGCAAATGTAGAATCGTCTGCAAATTTGAATTGATGGATTTACATTTATTGAGCATAGGCTGCATATGCAGCCTATGCTCAATAAATGTAAATCCAACAATTATTTACAAGAAAACAGTGTTAATGTGAAATTCTATCATAATTTTGCACTTACGAACATTTTTGTCGTAGTAAGTTTAGTGAAACGGGCCCCTGGAAACATGTCCAATGTACCAATCAATGATGTCTGTATCTTCACAAATACTATTTAATTCAGCCCTAATTGAATGCACTGCCATCATCAAACAATTAAACTGACAAACGGTGACACCCGGTATCCATACTTTTGAGTATAATTAAGCGTAACGTTATACGAAACATACAATATTAGTAAATTTGTATAGCGAGTATGTGTGCCGTGTATGGACAGTATGGTACCAGTATGCATAACAATACATAAATATTGTTATACAACTACACATAATGGATGTTCGTTCGTGCAGGTGGTGTGACAGCTCTTTGCACACGGAACAATTATATAGGCTGTTGGCGGAGGTAAGAGCATTCAAGATAAAATGAGTGACTATGATGCTCTCGATTCAACGCAGGGATTACGCTGCGAAAAATGAAAAAATCGAAACTTCAAAAAAAAAAAAAAAAATCCCTGCAACGGGGTTCAAAATGTGGCTGAACAACGCTCATGAGCCACCAAAGCTCTGCTCCCTTCCTCCAACTGAGACAGCATTCATAGAGTACGTCCTACGTGGTCATCTGGCAGTGGTCAAACAGATCATGGGTGGTACCATCCTGAGGGCTGCACCATTCTCCTTCCTACTATCGTCATGTGATGTGCCACGAAGAGGTGTGGTTGCAAAGCAATTGGACGATTGCTGAAACAATTTCCATTCAGCACCGGCAGCCATCTTGGTGGAAATCTCAGATTGCTCAAAGATATCCTGTATATGCTTGTTTGATCGTCAATATAATATGATTAGATGTCTCAATAACATGTTAATGGTACCATGTTATTGCACATACAACATTTTGACATTATTTACAAGTAATTTGATAGAACACTAGTATGCTGTCAATGGCGACCATCTTGAATGATACTGTGGAGGTGACAGCTAATCACAAAAATAACTTCAGAAATGGATTCCTCGCCCTCAAATTAGTCAACATCGATGTCTTACTTAGGTTTCTAGCCCCTTGGGTTAAACGTTATTTTTTCTTCAAAATATTGTATTTCTCGGATTGCTCAAAGGTTTCCTCTTGTTATCCGCCTGATACTCGTTATAGATGCCCTAAGCAAGTATAATCAAGAAATAAAAATAATTATCAGCCGATGCAGGGTTAAGCCAGAAAATCAGCTTTGGCTATCTTACTATTATGAGCAAAGCCTCGTTTCTGACAACATATTCTGACACTCGGGTGGAATATCCTTTTCTCGCATACCCAGAGCCCATTTCAATGTTATTTCCGAAGCCATGCCCATGTGGGAATTTTCTGTCTCACACGGCTGTCTCACACGGCTGACCTGTCACACACTGCCGGAACTACTTTTTGTGTATTGGCTTCCAAACGTCATCTGTATTGTTTACGAACACACACACTCTACACAGTACTGTCAGTAGAAAACAATGTCAACAACGTCGCGATTTGGCGATTTGTTATGTAGGCTATTATTCCTTTTATCCAGTTTTATCAAATTTGAGTAAATTTGTGGGACGAGTTGTGTAAGGGGTAGGACTAAGAGTATTCCAGAGATACTCCGGTGTGTCACAAGGATATTCCATCCTCTGCAAAGTCTCGTTTCTGACGACATGTTCTGACCACACGAGTGGAATATCCTTTTCTCGCATACCCAGAGTCCATTTCAATGTTATTTACGAAGCCACGCCCATGTGGGATTTTTCTGTCTCACACGGCTATCTCACACGGCTGACCTGTCACACACTGCCGGAACTACTTTTTGTGTATTGGTTTCCAAACGTCGTCTGCATTGTTTACAAACACATGCTCTCTACACAGTACTGTCAGTAGACAACAATGTCAACAACGTCGCTCTGGATTTGTTATGTAGGTTATTATTTAGTTCATGTTTTATCCAGTTTTATCAAATTTGCGTAAATTTGTGGGATGAGTTGTGTAAGGGGCGTCTGTAAATCAGTTGGCCGAATACTGAATACATGATTATTATTAAAAAAAAACACATGTAATTGACAGCAAAATATTTACCTTGTATGTTGTTGATTCTTCCCCAAACATATGTATAATGACATTTGATAGTGATTGGAATATTTGTTTAATAATCCAGTGAGCAAGAATTTCTTGAAAACGGCAACATGTTGAAATGACAAATGTCCGTCGGAGTGAAAATTTTGGCGGACTGATATTTGCGTAATTGAAGACAGCGTCTCGGAATTGCAATAAATACGCAAAATAAAAATATAAAATGATTCTGTAAACATTATTGTACAAATTTGAATCGAGGATATATGGTCTATTTTCAATATTTATATGAGTTTGTCTCGTACTACGTCCTATTTATTTTGTGTATGTAGTAATTGGGTTTACACATGCTGTCATGGGCGTCTTCAGACCGTATTTTTATTGGGCCGTTATGTGTTAAATGTTTCCATCCAATGTAAGAGACTCTAATTTGTTGGTGTAAACTTTGTTTACACCTATTTGTTGATACGGGTAATGCGATTGAGTGGTTGTATTGGAGATAGCATATAAAGAAAAAAAGTTAGTATTATACTATGGTGGTTCGTTGATGGCGTACTATGGCTAAACATGATTCTGAACTTAGTAGGTATGCGAGAAAAAGTATTCCAGATATACTCCGGTGTGTGACTAAGGATATTCCCCCCTCGTGGTCAGAATATGTCATCAGAAACTCGGCAAAGCCTCGTTTCTGACGACATATTCTGACCACTCGGGTGGAATATCCTTGTCACACACCGGAGTATATATGGAATACTCTTAGTCACACACCGGAGTATATCTGGAATACTCTTAGTACCACACCAGTGCATATGAAGGATACTATTTCTCGCCCCTATTTAGAACATATTTGCGAATCTTAAAATATTTATCTGACCCGGAATAAGACTCAACATTTTATTCGCTGAATTTATGTGACCTTTGATACGTCCAACGTATTCGCCATGTCAACAAATGGGTTAGGGTTAAAACAAAGTTTTCACCCACAAATTCGACGCCAATGCCAGTTCAGTGTATCATCAAATTAGTGTTCATTGCCATCACCATACAGCCCTGAAACGATGGCATGATGCTATGACGTGATAATAAACACGTCGCAAACCATTGACAACAACAAACATCAACCATATTCGTTAGTTTATGGGGTAATTGTTAGACACATTAGCCGTAATGTTGCCCTATTATACACTTTATCGTTGCTAGATGTGAGACAAACACGTGCAGGGTGAGACAAGGAAATCTCACATGGGCGTGACTATACGGATATCCTAGTATCGGGCACCGGGTAGGCGAGACATTTACATCCATGTTTTCCATTCAAATCCTGGTGGGAAACTGTCCATTACAACGTTCTTGTGATCACCACCTGAGTCATACAGTGGGCCGTTTCACTAAACTTCGTACGACTAAAATGTTCGTAAGTGCAACTTTAGGATCGTCTGGAAAATCAATTAATGGATTTACATGTATTGAACATAGGCTGCATATGCAGCCTATGCTCAATACAAGTCAATCCAATAATTGTTTACAAGAAAACAGTGTTAATGTGAAATTTATAGACTGTCATAAGTTTGCACTTACGAACATTTTAGTCGTACTAAGTTTGGTTAAACGTCCCTCGGTCTCTGGAACGTCTCTCACACGAACAACGTAGTTTTGCAATCATACTTTATTCGTACGCAATCGATCGTATAGTGGATATGTTCGAAATTAGTCTAAATCTCAGAGTCACGGGTTGGCACCCGTGCACAGATTATTAGACGGCGTCCCAAGGCGAACCAGCGTCAGTCTGACCCTTTAACAAGCCAAATTGAATGTATAACATTAACGAGCAAGTTGTACACTGACTACCCATCTCAGGGAAGCCCGTTATATAGCGTATTCGTGACATTTCATCAGAACTGCACTCAAGCTGGTTGAAACTAGTATTAGGTATTAAACATGTCTGACATACGAATTTGGACTCAGCTGCACAGGCTATTTCGTAACACTATGACAACACACGTAACTATGTGCTTTCTCTAGACTTACAAGTTTACCATCTCGGTAGCTCTAGCTCCAACTGTATTGGGCGGGGGGGGGGGGGGGGGGGGGTCGTAGCTAGTTATCTCACGTTGAATTTATATACATAATTCCGGTCCCAATTGTGTAGTTTCGAGCCTTATTGCTTGTAAGAAGAGCGAATTTAGCATGATGTACTGTGAAAAGGAGTCGATATAGTGATTTCCTACATATCTACGCAATCTGATATGGTACTACATTATTTGCCAAATTCATACTTTTACACTTATTAATGTTATTGCAATCAGTGTAGAATCAGATCAGACTGTACATCTGTAATACCGGCTTGGACCAAAACGGCTCGGAATTAATACACTCTTCAGTAAACAGTCATAGATGTCCGAACCAGACATATTTACTCGAAATAATAGTTAGGATTATAAAGGGGGGAAATTTATTTTCATTTTGTATCCACGAATACCCGCAAAGCAACATCTGGTTCCCAGGAATTAGTTTTTGGTTCTCACTAATTGACAGTTCGTTCCAAAGAATTAATATTTCGTTACCACGAATTAATAATCCGTTCCTACGAAATATCATTTCGTTCCCACGACACAGCATTTAGTATTTAGTTCCCACGAAATAGCATTTCATTCCCAAAATTTAACATTTCTTTCCCACGCATTTCTTTTTTTCTCTCACGAAATAACATTAGACTAGACACTACACGTGCCATGTTATTTTTGTTAAAGGTACATGCCCACGCAGTAGGCTATAATATAATGAGACAGATACTTTTGTATATTCTGTACGTATGGCATTTTCTGGGAAAATAAACATTAATTCACCATTACCCCACGTATTGATTGACATTATTATACACTTTATATTAGACGAAAATTTTCACACTGATATCAGGGGCGATAACCGCGTTTCCTTAAAATGTTAAGGGACATTACTATTTATTCTCTGTATTTATTGTTTTGTGTGCAATGATCATACTTTATAATTTGTCGAAAATATTATTTTTTCAAGTGACGCATTTCATTAGTTTAAATAAGTAAAACATATCATGACTCATTTGCATATTAAATGATAGTGACGCCCGGTGGTATCAGGCTATTTTCAATAGCCTGATACCACCGCGCGTCACTATCAGTAAAACAAATATTACTAAATAATTATATCTGTTTTGCGGGCAATTTTAACTTTTAGATCTGGTGGAATAGTGACACAATTATACACGTATTTGATTCCTAGAAGATCATTTTGTGCTTACTGAGTGGGCATGTACCTTTAATATGTGGCAACAAAATGCTATTTCGTAGCAAGGAAATAATTAAGATAAATATCCATGTCAACGAAATACGGACTACGGATAATACTTCGTGGGAATGAAATGCTAAATCGTGCTAAATCGTGGGAACGAACAACTAATTCGTGGGAACAAATCCATGTCCTTTCCAAGGCTCCTGGGTTATGGAAATAAAGCTTAAAATAGTTTAATCAAATACAAATATAAGTAACCGTTACTTTACAAATCTCCATAATATAAAAAGACACAACAACGCAGAATATTAAATCAATGCAATTGTCGATTGACGTACGCATGTTGATTATTTATTTGATGTATTTAGAGCTATTTTTAGTAAATTAAATGTGGAATGCTGCATGACAAAACGTGCATAATGGAGTTTGGTAGCGATCAGTTGCGCATTCATTCGACATTTTGTCATTAAAGTACAATGGAACATTGCTTAAGCGGAACCACTGGGAGGTCCCCAGGGTGTCCGCTTTAGCGATGTTCCACTGTAAATCAGACAAATGAGCAATGCAAGACACTTGTGTTTTGCGATCGTGAACATACATATCAACATATAAATGACACAAAAACCGATACAAATAAGGACACACATTATTTCTCTATGTCCGATGTAGGGAGGTTATACTGTACACTATCTGTCTGAGTCTGATCAGGATCTGCACTGTTCGCAATTTCATTAATGCAATACCCGGCATTCTTCTAACTATGAATATAGATCGTTGTCAAGCTACATAACAGGAGTTTACTATTTGATCAGGAGCCACACTGGTCACAAATCCCATAAACCACATTTCCCCTATTGCAGCCACATATGATGACATTGTATGTTCATGATTGCAAAGTACAAATACACATATGTCATATACCGGAATGTACAGTGAAACCTCTCTAAACCGAACACCATGGGGACCCCCATGGTGTTCGGTTTAGAGAGGTTTCACTGTAACTTCTTAAGATTCATGTTCATGATTAAATAAACAAACTGTCATATATTTTTTATTTAATTCCCCTCGCTCGACGCAGCCTATGACAGTTAATCAATGTCGTAGACGAGAGTTTGGAATCAGTTACCCTGTCGCTATTAATCTATAGACTATATGAGAACATGTGATGGGAAATTGAGGTTAATTGTCCCAATCTGTCCTGTGAATACCAAGATTCCTGTTGGTACAGTCTGTATTTATGATGCCGAGATGCAATCATTTATTGTTTGCCCTAGTTTCTTGACCAATCAAAGCACAGTATTTCGTCTCAATTAATCGCATATTGCGACGCTTTCGCCAATATCTATTAACTTAATCATTAAATGGTTCAATACGCAGAAAGTTATATTTATATCCAGATGTCCCGCCTTGTTTACGTACTCTCCATGTGACACGAACCATGACACCGCGCGTGCTCGATAGATTCATTGTCAAACCGCCAATAACGCAGTAGTGTCGTATTTTGAAAGCACGTTTACGCACGGGGCTTCATTCCAGCAGCCATGTGCACGTGAAGGGGCTGGGCCAACAATAAGATAGTTAAGTTCACATATTGAATATTTAATAAACTACGATCGCTGGAAATTAATTTATTAAAAATGCAATATATGAACGATACCTATTACTTATCAAGTAACGAGTTTTTAATTGGCCTAATACATAATGACTGATACTAAATTGTGCACTGCAAGGTTACATTCCAGTAAATCGAGTGTGACCCTTAGATGCTCGAAAGTAGTACATATAATAGTGAAGAAATAGTGCGAACCAGGGGCCAGTTTCACTAAACTTCTTACGACTAAAATGTTCGTAAGTGCAAAATTATGATAGTCTGTAAATTCCACATTAACACTGTTTTCTTGTAATCAATTATTGGATTTACATTTATTGAGCAAAGGCTGCATGTGCAGCCTATGCTCAATAAATGTAAATTCATCAATTGAAATTTACAGACGATCCAAAATTTGCACTTACGAACATTTTAGTCTTACGAAGTTTAGTGAAACGGGCCCCTGTTTACTTGCTTTGAGCTAACCTGTTGTGGTTACTAGTCGGAATGGAATTATTAGAAGTACATATGCAATTACTCCTGCAACAAAATATTGAGAGAATTTTCATTCTACTGCCTGTCACATATTCATACGTCACATGACCCTGTCATTCGTTGATCCATCATTTTAGCGTCTTATTTTTTAATCAAGCATGGCTTCCGAGTCATGGGAATTGCTTACATGTGTACATGCTAGTTAATACCTTGCTTTCCCCTCATATTTTACTGTTTACACGGTATTTCAGAATGAATTGCTAGTCTGACAGAAAGTAATCCATTCTATATATATTTTAAATAAATCCAGGCATGTGCCACAGGTTTCTATTACATTATATAGTGACGATCAATGCTGGAATGTAACCCACACGGACTAGATACGCACGTGTCATAACCAATTCCGCACTACTTTCGCTGATGTTTCAGTGGTCGCATGCCATCACATGATGTTACCGAATAACGTCAGTATAATTCCGCGATGTAAATATGTCCGAGTTGTTTTCAAGGAATCCTCCAACGCTATATCACTCATTATGTCGCAGAAAACACGACCTGATAAATAGAATATCTGACTAGTGTCTGTTGATATCAAGTGTATCAGGCTCGGCCCGGGAACGTTATGAGTTTCTCAGCCAGCCTCGGAATTCCTACGAGTTTCATGGCCTAGCCTGATAAACTTGATATCAAAAGACACTGGTCGGGTAGTTTCTACGAATAGCATCTCGTATATAACGATAAGCCGCGAAACGACAATAAACAGTAGCTGGGCCTGAAAACATATTACATCATACTTTGAATAACCCAATATCGATCATTCCCTGCCTGATATGTTTTGCCCTGACCAACCCTAAAATATCATCATCATATAGGATAACACTGTTACGGCTGAGTCTCCATATATCACATGCACTCACACTCTTTTCACGGTCTGACATACCAGCTTCGTGCGATATGTAAATAAACTAGCTAGGTTAAATTAACGGCCTCGTTGCCTCCTTCATTTAATGCACATATTTCGACTGTATAGCAGATATTAGTAAATTAGGAAACAAATGGGGCAACGGACATTGGCCTGACACTTTTTGGGCTCAAATGTCTGGGTTTGGAAGGTCATCGAGCCAATTCCTACCCTTAAATATAAGATAAATAAAGGAGAAAAAAATGATAGTTTCTATAGCATGAATGAATATCGTATAAGGAAATACACTGGTCATATTTAGTTATACAATGTATATGAAACAGAGGTAGACATTCATTAAAATGTAATATTAGCCTGTTATTCACATTTGATATTTTGTTAACTGCTAACGAAATAGTGATTGTTAATTTCTGTTGACCGAATTGTTTTAACTGTTTTAATCGTTAACACGAAATTAACTGCTAAATATTTGTAAATTGCGCTGTATGTTAGTCTGTTAGTCAGCTCACCCCTTGCCACTACCTGTTCATAGTTATTACACGTTCTTATTGCAGTTGCTTTATTACAATTTATTACAGTAATGTACATTACATGTAACACAATCATTTATAACTCGAAATTTCTGTCTGTAACGTAGGGCGACTTAACCCTTTGAACCCGAAATCCCGCTATATCGGTTTTTGCAAAAAGTGCAGATCCAGATGAGCCGGCTCATCAGGATCTGCACTTTTTGAAAGAAATTTTAATATTTTTGAGAACAAAAACACCCCCTTTTCATAAATGGACGAATCTGAAAATCGTTTTGTGACCATTGGATTGGTCGGAACATTAGCATATCACAGTCCGTTCCAGTTCCTTAGGGTTGAAAGGGTTAAGTCGCCCCAGCGTTTCAGACAGAACTTTCGGGTTAACTCATCTGGAACGGACGGCCGTAATTGATAATCTCTGACTTTATCTCAAATAACGACTAATTCTTGCGTTATTACCATATAAAATTCCATTTATAAATGCGAAATTTTCAGGCCAAAAAAGCACATCGTACAGAGTATATATTCGTATGAGCAGGCGTAAATGCAAATTAAATAACGCTAGATAACAAATCATCCGTCAGATAATCAATCGGCTTACGGAAAATAGACACCCGCGCCGCGAACAGAATCCCGAAAATGCAAAGTTGCGTCACATATGAGACAAGCAACTTTAGAAGATGTGCGATATGTCATTAAAAAAATAAAATTTACGCGATTGTTCATGAAATTATTTACAGAAACTGTCTTTTATGTACATGACGTCGAAAATTGACGAAATGATCTTCGCATTTGCTCTGAACATATCGTCAACTTTGGCGTCATTTACGGAAAATATGGTAAATTTTGTAAATATTTTTCATTAGATATCGCACGTACATGTACAAAATCACATGTCTTAACTCAAATGTGGCCACCCGCTGACAAAACGGACCTTACAACATATGTGAACAGTATACAATTGTCTTTTGAGGAGGTGTACATGAGATTTACGGACCTGAGAAAAGCTATGTTCAAGGACGCCGAAAGGCGTCCGTGAACATCACTGTTAGAAGGTCCTTAAATCTCATGTAGACCGACTCAAAAGACTAAATATTCATACAATCAGGAATAGTCACTAAAAGTGTAAACACAATTATAACAATTACATGTGTCAGATTTACGCATGCGCTCTATGGAGGTGAAACAATAGGTTTGTTTACATGAATACCGGTCCGAGAGTGCTTATTTGTGTAAACAAACCGTTCAGAGGTCTACATTCAATTTGTAGATAATCACGTGGCCGTGTTTCGGCCAATGAGAATGACTGAAATACTCGATTTAATGTGTAAATAGTGTGTGTTGTAAAAAAAAGTAGTAATAATATCAGCGGCCGTTTTCACAGATTATTTTAGCCCGGATGAACACGGTGACAACGGCAACTGTATTGATACCACCATTCATTGATGTTATAGTGATACTATGTTTGTATGTCGTCTCTAATATTTCTAGATAGAGAATGACACATGTGAACTGTATTCATGTTGTCGTACTTGTTAGTATGTACATAATGATGTCTTTTACGGAGCCCCGCAGGGGACGTAGAATTCTTTTTTTTCTCATTAATTCTTACCCACGAAATAACAATTCGTTCCCTCAATTTAAAAATTCGTTCCCACGAATTAATAATTCGTTCCCACAAAATAACAAGTGTTATATCGCTTGAACGAGTTATATCGTGGAAACGAATTGTTAATTCGAGGGAACGAATTGTTAAATTGAAGGAACGAATTGGGAACGAATTGTTATTTTGTGGGAACGAATTATTAATTCCTGGGAACGAATTGTTAAATTCAGGGAACGAATTGTTATTTCGTGGGAACGAATTAATAAAAAAATCCATGTCCCTTGCGGGGCTCCGTAGTATTTGCCATTTATTTAGCCCAATCAAATGATGACATTTGTGCCTGTGACTGGAGACAATGCGATTCATGGCAGTGACGACCAGTATATGCCCAGATCAGACTGCGCAACGGCGTAGGCTGATCATGGCCTGAGGTAGTCACCATTCAGCACGTTCAGTCATTGCAACAGCTAGCATGCTTCTAACAAACGGTATATATTATTGTATTGCTTAAATTGGCTTTTACAGTGTAATAACACAGTGTAATGAAAATCATAATTCACTAGTGTAATAAATATGCAAATGAGCCCGCTACAGAAATGTTAGGTAATCAGAACAGCTTCAAATTACGATGACGTGATCATTCAATAAATAGAATCTAACATTTATGTTAATGTAATATGTTTCTTTATTAAACTCATTGACTGATTTCATAAGAAACTCGGCATAGCCTCGTTTCTTAGGAAATCAGTCAATGAGTTTGATAAAACTCATATTAAAGGTACATGCCCACTCAGTAGGCACGAAATGTTCTTTATAGGAATTAAATAAGTGTATAATTGTGTCACTATTCCACCAGTTCTAAAAATTACAAGTGCCTGCTATACGATATAACCATTTAGTATTATTTATTTTACTGATAGTGACTAACCGTGGTATCAGGCTATTTTAGTATGCAAATGAGGCATGATATCTTTTAATTATTTATACTAATTGAATGTGTCACCTGACAAAATAATATTTTCGACAGTTTATAATGTATGATCATTGCACATCAAAAAAATAAATACAGAGACTAAACAGTAAGTTCCGTTAACATATTAAGGAAACACGGTTATATGTACGTCTGATATAACATGTATAAAACTGCCAATCAATACGTGGGGTAATGGTGAATGAATGTTTATTTTGCCAGAAAATGTCTCAGATAATGTCTCTGATATAAAGAACATGTTGTGCCTACTGAGTGGGCATGTACCTTTAAATCATCACTCATGTAAGATCGTCTATATAACGCTGCTCGTGATCAACATCAGATCAGAAGCCATGCTGGACACACATGACATAGTCCACATTTCACCAGTCACATCCGCAGCCATATATGGGACTGTGGCTGTGACTGGAGAAATTTGTCTTACGAGATTTGTGACCTGTGTACAGTGGGGTCAGCGTGTAAGTGCACACACGAACGAACACGACAGGTTGGAACCAACCTGTCGTGTTCGTTCGTGTGTGCACTTACACGCTGACCCCACTGTAGCTATGGATCTAATATAAGCCTGTTGTAGCCTGATAACGATATATATTCATTGCTATTAACATGACGAATGTTTCATTGACGGAATGGCGATAAGTGAATATCCTGATCAGACTGTGCGTATGCACAGGCTGATCTGGATCTACACTGGTCGCAAAACCCATAAGCCCCATTTCTCTAGTCACAGACACATATCACAGTTTCAATTAGATTTACATTTCCGTGTTCTGTTTCTTTGTGGCTGTGACTGGATTAACTGGGCGTTTTGGGCTTAGTGACCGGTGTATATCCAGATCAGCATGCACATCTTCGCAGTATGGTCATGGTCTGTACTTTGATCGATCGCCATTCCACCACTGAAACACTCGTCATGCTTCTAACAAGCAAGGTAGATAGCTCATATGCTACAGTGTGTGTTATTTGATCGGCAGCAACCCCAGTCAAAACCCCTATAAGCCCCATTTCGCCAGTCAGGGCCACATTTGTGTACAACCGCTCGAAGTTCCTGTAGTATTCATCTGAAGAAAGTCTGTGTACATGGTCATAGATGGAAAGTTGTATTACAGGGCCACATGGGTTGGTGTAATGGCTATTATTTATAGACGTACTTTCGTTTCCCATTGAAACACAATGGAGTGCAAGCCGTCAATATTTTTCCATATTAACGTATCGCGAGTTCATATTGGTCAGTGCTCGTAAAATAGTTCCTTCTAAATCACCACTAATTTATTTATTTTATTTATATTTGGTATATCTTTTCAGGTGCATATAATTTGTGAGTAATGTACGTATATAATAAAAAGGTTATTTGATTTGTATGTGTATATATGCCGCTCGTTCCGCCGCGCAACGATATTGCGCACCGCACGCTGCGGAACTCGTTCATATGTCGGACAAACTTGATACCAAAAAGAATTCCCAGCTGATTCCGGCATTGCCCACTGAGCCGTTATTAATGTAAATTGTCCACGAAGACAGTGTAAGTTATTACGCCTGACGCTAATACCATAGCGCGCCGATTTGTTCGAGTACTGTAATGCACTCGCTGTTTGTTACACAGCGTACTCTCTCTAAATCTGACATCATGTGGACATCTGGGGCCCGTTTCACTAAACTTCTTGCGACTAAAATGTTGTAAGTGCAAATTTAGGATCCTCTGGAAACTTCAATTGACGGATTTACATATATTGAGCATAGGCTGCATATGCAGCCTATGCTCAATAAATGTAAATCCAATAATCGTTTATAAGGAAACATTGTTAATGTGAAATTTACTGACTATCATACGTTTGCACTTACGAATATTTTAGTCGTACGACGTTTAGTGAAACGGCCCCCTGGGGCCCGTTTCACTAAACTTCTTACGATAAAACTGTTCGTACGAAGATTTCTATGAATTTGCTTATGACAGTAATGTGTTTCTCAAATGCTACCATTTTGTACCTACGAGTTCATGTCATTAAATGCAGCACACACATTAACGGTTTTCCAACATCGGTTGTTAGAAAACATGTTATTATGGATTTAAACTTTTCACTTACGAATTTCTTAGTCGTACGACGTTTAGTGTACAACTAAAATGTTCGTACATGAACAATTATGACAGTCTGTAAATTATACATTCTTGTAAACGATTATTGGTATTACATTTGTTGAGCATAGGCTGCATATAAAGGTAAATCAATCAATTGAAATTTCCAGACGATCTTAAATTTGCACTTTCGAACATTTTAGTCGTGTATCTACTGTCTGTTCCACGTTTTTCTGCCGACGATCATTTGGCCATTAATCACATTAAAACACTATAAACATGTAAGTACTTTTTTTATCAATAACAAAAGAAATACCCTCTCCAAATATTGATTTTATTGCAAAAAAAATACAACACAGCAATTTTACTATGGGAAAACGAAAAAAATTGGACATTGACTCCGAAACCTGACTACTGTCTGTTCCACGTTTTGCTGCCGAACTTTCTAAACAATATTTAAATGTAAGTACTTTTTTTATCAATAACAAAAAAGTCACCCTCCCCAAACAAAATCATTTTATGAAATTCCATAAAATATTGATTTTATTGCGAAAAAACGATTTTCCTATGGGAATTTAACATGGGGGTTAAATAAGATTTTCATATATTTTTTTTTATTTGTGGACAGATTTTCAAAATCTAACTTTTGTTTTCTTAATTACATCATTGTCAAGCTATCTCACCGGGTTTCGGAGTCAAATTCCAAATTTTTTCGTTTTTTGATTCGGATCGAAAAACGAAAAGTTTTGGAAATTGACTCCCCATGTTAAATTCCCATAGTAAAATCGGTTTTTCGCAATAACATCAATATTGCACGTAATTTCATCAAATAATTTTTATTGGGGAGGGTGAATTTTTTGTTATTGATGAAAAAGTACTTACATTTAAATATTTTTAAGATTTAATGTGTTTAATGGCCAAATGTTTGGGCTAACAGGTTTTGCGCAACCGTACGGAGCCCCGTAGGGGACATGGATTTTCTTTTATTAATTCGTTCCCGCAAAATAACAATTCGTTCCCTCAATTTAACAATTCGTTCCCTCAAATTAACAATTCGTTCCCATGATATAACAATTCGTTCCCATGAATTAACAATTCGTTCTCTCGAATTGACAATTCGTTCCTACGAAATAACAATTCGTTCCCTCAATTTAACAATTCGTTCCCTCAATTTAACAATTCGTTCCCACCAAATAACAAGTGTTATATCGTGGGAACGAATTGTTAACATATCCAACTTTCGCGGCCACCTTACCTGGACAAAATCCATGGTAACCACATGGTCAATTTCAGCTGACCAATACGTGATGGTCAGTCGGCAATTTCCGTGATATCGGCTTTTTTCGTAATCGCTCGGAAATCTACAGGTGTCACGTGATGTATGCAATTTTATCGATATGTAAATCCATAATCCATGTACATGTAGTGTGGCGATCCACCATTGACCACTGTGATATTTGAATTAACGTGTCAGGTTAACATGTATCTCACTTCCCGAACATGTGTATTTTATTGAAAATGACATTTATGACCACGTGAAAATGATTTCCAAAGTTCAATATGGTTTCCGTAAATGACATTGCATGTTTTTTTATACCAAATGTGGAATTAAATATTCTTCCTTTGTACAAATAAAGTTCAAGGAAGTTTAGTTTGCAGTAAATAATTCGCGATGATTCTGCTTAATTCCCTGTAAATAAAAACTACACATTTCCATTTATTGACAATTTTATAATTTGTGACACTTTCACCAATACTATAGTATGTTTCGCGAAAGCTGCCCAAATTTTGCGGCCATGTAAACAATTCAAAAACAATATTTTTTTCGATAGTATTAAATTAAAGGAATTTAGGACCGATTTTTAAAATTTAACTTTTGTTCTCTTAGTTAGATCATTTCCAAGCTATCTAGCTAGGTTTCGGAGTCAATTTCCAATTGTTTTCGTTTTTTTACTCCTCTCACACTCCTCTACCTCTTTCCCACAGGGCTATTAAAATAATTCATTGCAGTCAATCTGTTTAGATAGAGTCAAGGGAAGACACCAAAAAGTGTGATGAAATACTAATCTGTATTCTGTCTAATATTAATCAATATTGGTGCAATTTCTGGCATATCTATTTGGAGTAAACTTATAATAAACAGAATTTCACCTTCAATTACAACCCAGATGCGTTAAAACATACAAAATAATGCTTTTAATTTGTTTTACTGCAGATTTATTTTGCCTGTCCAGGCTACCGTGACTTCCGGTTTATAGCAAAGCGTTTGTAACAAACGATTTGATTGGTTGATTCATATTTGCTAAAATTATCAACCAATCAAATCGTCCGTTGCAAATTTTAGCTCAACCGAAAGTGAGTGGGACAGTGCAATGAAATCTCGATTCAGGCTAATAAAATTAAATTATGCGATCTACAAGTACTCTATCATAGGGAAAACATGTGTAATATGTTGTAAAAGATGTATTTATATGGCAATGCCAAGGTTTTTATCTGAAATATGTTTTATTGTTAGAAAATTATGATCTGTTGTTTGCTTTAGTGTCTGGCCTTCTGTTATACAACATTAATTTAAGTGGGTGGAAGATATTCAACATTGCCTGTGCTTTTTCCCCCATTTTAAATTCCCATAGAGAAATCAAGTTTTCGTAATAAAACCAATATTTGACCAAATTTCACGAAATAAAAAGAAGGATCATTCTTAAATTTTCCTTTAATTTAATATTATCGAAAAAAATATTGTTTTTGAATTGTTTATATGGCCGTAAAATTTTGGCAGCTTTCATGAAACAGACTATAGTTTCGATAATCGGTGGAAATCTCGTTAATATGGACGTGCATGCCAGCTCGCAAGCTGTGGATGAATTTGGATACGTCATGTCTTGCTGAATGATAATACTCCCGTAACTGTATACAGTGGAACGTCTCTAAATCTGGACACCATGTAAACCATGCGTGGTTAGTTAGGATGGATTGCACTGTCACTTATCACTGTTGGTAATGTCTGTTCGTGATGGCAAAGCACCATGCATGTGCGGGGTGACCATATGCCTGATTAACTGTGCAACATCCCCAGGGTGTCAGGTTTAGGGAGATTGTTATAGGTATGAATGGCCTTTTTGTGGAATTTATCGGGGTATAAACTTGGAAAAGTCGCGGGAATACTGGATCGGTGGTGACGGTACGGTCCGCCCGGAGCGTGCTGCCCACGCCGATCCACTGCAGCTTATTTCTATTCGGCATCGACGCTATGACGTCGTTGCTGCCGTCGGCGGCCACGTCCCAGGGCGGATCTGCTAAACTCAGTGTTGATTTCAGGGACAACATTTTATCCAGGAGAATCACCTGCTTATTTTCATAGTCAGCTAATATAGCCTGTCCATCGGGCAGGATCGTGGACCCGGTTATGTGTTTAGATGGAACGTTTATCTTCGTTACAGAATCAACGTGCATATCGGTATATAATATCGGTGTAGACACGGGACATATTGAGTGCGATATAGATGCTGCTGAAGGGACTTGCAATTCCCCTAATCTGTCGACACGAGTCAGGATATCGGCCAGAATTGGCGACGGAATGTATTTAATGTCGGCCCGGTACGACTCTATATCGGTGATCGTTAAGGCCGTGCTAGGCCGTGTAGCGCGTAATTTGTTAGCAAGAAAAACACTTGACAAACCGTCAGAGGCTGATTTCGCCTCGTAGCCGTCGTTTACGTCAGTGTTCACCTGACGTAGCAGAATATCACACATACCAATGTGTCCCCGCAGAAAGCCCAGCTCTGTCCCGATTAGTTTGTTAACATCTGCCAAAATTTCCCGTTCTAAACGTTCCACTAGTTCGATTACCTTAGCCTTGAAGGCTTTGATTTCTGCAACACAGGACTTTTCCATGCGATTCAAGGCGTCAATACCGTTTTACTTCTCCGTCTTTATATTTTCAATTTTCGCTTTCAGATCGACCATGGCGTCCAGCTCGGCGGTGAGTTGTTGCTGGCATGTAGCCGTCTTTGCCATGTCATGTACAGACACCACCTCGCACTTCCTGTGCTTCGTCAACTTGCATGAATCACAGAAGATTGTATCGTGTTTCTCACAAAATAATTTCATCAATTTATCCTTGTGGTCTGCGCAGTAAGATGGAAAACGCTTTCGTGCATCAACCTGTCCAGCAGATGGCAGACCGGGAATTGACTCCAGTATATGATCTCGCGACAGTTTAAAACTTCCGTGCATTGTGGCGCATGGCGTGCACATGTACTCCTCACATTGTTTACAAAAGCTGACCGCTTCCCGGCCTAATCCGGAGTGTTCACACGGGTTACACAGAATTTTAGCTTTCTCCGATATATGCTCATCGTCTTTTGAGCCCCCGACACAGGCCATGTTGAATGTTTAAACTTTACACTCAATGCTTATTAAACAGTACCCTAATATTTAAACTGAACGCTAATTCCTTATAGATACAAATGAGGAGTCGTTTCGAACAGTCCGTATGTTTTTAATCTTTCGGCGAGCAGTGATGTATTCCATTCGAGGTCTAGAATACTCCGAATACTCCGACTTTCAACGGCAGATATACAGGTAATCTCTCTATACCGAACACCCTGCTTGGAGGTACATGAGCTACATGTATACTAGCGTTGCAATGTCAGTTATTCTTCAATATTATAAACATATTTTTTTCAATCGTTGGTTACAAAATTATTTTATATACAGTGTTTGATTTGTTTCTTGGTCATTTATCTCAGGTGATACTGTCTGTTCGTGATCGCATATGACACAACTATGGCTCAGAATGATCAAATGTCTGTTTTACAATGAAACCTCTCTAAGCCGGATAACCTGGGGACCTCACAGGGTGTCCGGTTTAGAGAGATTTTACTGTATGTTAATTACATTTGCGTGTATAACAGTAATTCCTTTCCAAATTTGGAATAACATTATCATTTCGCAACAAAATTAAAAGACATTTCATTTCCGCCAATGACCTATATGAGACACTTGGTTTGTTTCAAATTGCAAAGAGAGTATGCATTATAGGAATGAACGGCCTTTTTGTGGAATTTATCGGGGTATAAACTTGGAAAAGTCGCGGGAATACTGGACGAAGGCCGGAAGGCCTCGTCCAGTATTCCCGCGACTTTTCCAAGTTTATATCCCCGATAAATTCAACAAAAAGACCATTCATTCCTTATAATTCCAGCATTTGAAATAAATTCATCAAATAAATGTGTTTATTTTCCGTTTTCTTTGAATTATTTTAACTGCGCCTCACGGTTACGGAAAGAAGTTCGGCGTGGGAGTTTACTGGGATATACATTTTGGACAGAGACTTGCTACGGGCCAAACAAATGTTAGGGAATTGTGTAAATATTTGTGTGCTGGAATTATTTATCTGTTATTCTGAGAATGCTTTAACTTTATCACAGTACAAGAAGCACAGTGTGTGAAACATAACGTTGTTTCGCTGTGAATGATAACACTGTGCCACCTATGAACATTGGTTTAACTTGGCACTTCCAGACACCAATTGAATTAATTGGAATACATTTAATTAACAACCACTGCTTACAGAATAACTAGGGTTTGTAATGATAGTCATGCTAGATCTATAGAACACTTTTTTTTAATTCATCCCTATTTATTTCAGGCGATTTAGAGGTACATGTGTGTTCTGAAATAATGTAGAAATCTACAATTAAAATAATTATTACTAAACGACATCATCGGTTTCCGAGTAGTTTTAAAATCAATGCACCGCGCCGACATTGGCAAAACACATTGGTAACAAGTAATTTAATTAAAGACTTGCATCGTGTTGCCTGAAGGAAGTTGAAATGCAATCGATGGTTAGTAATTTAGTTTTTAGTTAAATTAATTAAACTAGTCTTTATAATGGCAAATTCTTTCCAGTTGTACTTGAGTATAATTACTTTAAAACAATCACACAAATGTTACTTATTAGTACCTGTATTTTTCGAAATTACATTACCAAATTATCTCTCCTGCTTGTCACAGATTCTGATTGTATACACTTGAATATAATGTAGGCTGTGTATAATTTGATCAAATGAAGTGGTGTGACTTCTTGATATGCAATTGTCAGTGCGTGAGGCGAACGGCAACATAACGACTATCTAGGACTTATTGCCATTATATTAAAGAAATACATATACAAATTCCGGAGCAACGGTTAAATACGCCCCTGATATGAATGTCGCACAGATACATCGGCGTATCCACTCTACACGGCCCGTCTAGTGGTATCTATATCCTGCGCCATACGAAAACGGGTTAAATGAAATGAAATGGCGACCGGCGCAGGCCCATATCAGCCTGCGCATTCACGCAGTCAGATTAGGGCCTACGCTGTTCGCCAATGACTAATCCATAGTGCCAATAACACACTAACATTAAGAGCTAGCCAATATCAGACTGCACCAGTATGCTACCTCGGTCTAACTTATGATGGGTGACAACGACCATAGCCGCAATTGGGACCATTCTGTAGTACGAGGCCAATTCTGGTAGTGCACAAATGGACACACCCAGTGTGTCTGGTCAACCAGTGCATACAGTCAAGTCTGGCTATCCATATTCCTACACACTATAGGCAGAACACACTTGGACTTCAGACAGACAACACCTATTGACATGATCTCCTACAGGTTGGACCTTTGTAAGTGGGATACTCTCCACACACACAGGGATAGTTAGGAGATATTGTCCTATTATATAGTCTGTATATTGTCCTATTATATAGTGTTCTCACTTGTATTGGTAGTACACTTTACATGTGCATATAACCTGTACCCGACATGACCCAATACCCGACATTGGACTCTGGGCCTAGCGCAGCCTTCACGGGATATGGATTGGGTGTCGTGTCATGCAGGTAACATGTAAGTGTACTATAATTCTCTGATGAGTCGTCTGATACATAGCTATCGGGTTATATAAACCGCGTGACTGTGTACATATGCTTTGCTTTGTTAAAATATCATACACTCGTGTGGAACGTAGATACATGTATTATCTGTGCAATATTACTTTGAAACGACAATTGGAATGCAATGTATGATCAAAGTATTCCTGTTGGAGGGAAAGAACGTTCATGCCATGACGCTACCACTGATGCATTGTGTTATGTGTGTGTATGTACACATATGTATATGTGTCTATATGTACGTATACAGACAGGTAATATTATACCACATTTAGAAAAGTACAGATATATGTATTAGTGGTCGCGGCATGGTTTGAAATGTATTTGCCTATTTGCCACGATTGACATGTTTCTGCATTTATTTTAATTAGTAGTTTACACATGTACGCCATTCCTCACGTATATTATACCATAGTCATGTATGATGCTCATGAGGCAGTTGCCTCGATGCAATGAACTAGTCATTCATTCATGTACGAGATAAAGGATCTCAGCCAGGTTATGCAAACAGTGCAGATCTAAATGAGCCGGCCCGCTACGAGACGTCTCATCAGGATCTGCACATTTTTAAAGAAATTTTCATATGTTTTAGAACAAAAATACTCCCTTTTCATAAATGGACTAGTCTGGTGACGGTTGGATTGGTTCGACCGACCTACATTTATATATGACAAGTAATTGTCACGCGTTGTTTTTATTCGAGCGCTAGCGAAGAATTCTACAACCAACATACACATTTGAGGTCTAACAGATTGTATGCAAATGAGCATATGTCGGATGGAGCACATATTTTACGGGTTGAACTGTTTAAAACTACGTGTCTTACGCCATACATATAGTTCCAACAGCTAGATCGCATTTTCATTGTTCAGTGTAATCAATGTCTTGCTTTTATGTGCTACATTTATGTTATTTCAAATGTTTCCCTATACTAAGGGTGCGGCCATTAATCACCACGTTCGATTATTCGCAAATCGTAACTCCATGGTTCAGTGCACGAATACAATCTTCGGTTTTGGTTTCCATTCTCTGAATAGAAAATATGTTGACCGTTTCGACATTTCGGAAGTGATAACACGAAATTGGCAATCCCTATAGGCCGCTACCAATCAGGGGCCAGTTTAACTAAACTTCTTACGACTAAAATGATCTGCACTGTTCGGAATCCCTACCATGAAACACCCGTCAATATATATAGATTATGAGGCGCCAGCGATATAATCTATATTGTATCGTTCTCAGACCAGGAGCTGAGAAGTTTAAATATACAAAAGTACAAAACTACTATATAGTTTGGTATTTTTGTACTTTTATATGAAAATCTTACAATATAATCTCAATTGTAAACTTCTCAGCCCTTGAGATTAGGAATTTATCAAAACAATGCTTGCTGTACAAGACTATATAGGTGTTTTGTACGAAAACTATAATTTTAAGCCAAATATGTACAATGAACCACGAAACCGCTATATCACAATTACTGACTACTGGCTAGTCATATTGATAAAAAGCACGACGTCGTGCTTTTTATCAGCTAAAGGTCGACCTTTCATAAGCTCATACCTACGGAAAAGGGGGTACCTGTTCATTGTTCATGGGAATAGGGCCATGTAGTATTGTTTTAGCCCCTCTCCATCAGGGGCTACACTGTTAGATATTCATTCGCAAAAGAATCCCACTACCCGATGGTAGCGAAACTATGTGGCTGGGCTGCATTATCGGGACGTATACTGTATCTAAATGTATTAAGGTACCTATTGTCAGACATAGAGTAGCCAGATAGCAGATATTTATATGTACACGAATATGTCCACACGAGCGAATATGTCCGCGGAGATGGTCTATGTAAGCTTTCTTCCAATCCAATTCTCTTTTGGAGTGATTACAGTTGAAAAACAATAAAAACAGAGTAGAAAATACAAAAAAAGAAAAAATCATAAGTAGTATAGGGGCCAATTTGGAGGCACATACCCAGTGACCTATTTTTTTTTAAATTACATTCAAAGCATTTTGTATGAAATTACACCGACTAACGCTATCCCACCAACAATAAACACAATTTCTCTATCCTTTTGACTCTGTGAGGGTGTATAATAATCACTCAGTACTGGTTCCTCCCCAAATGACTGTAATTGTTGCGCACCTGTCACCGGTGCTGTAACAGCATTATACTCCCTAATAGCTTCATCTACATCCTCAAAAGTCTTAGCAGCGTGGTTCTTCTTTCTAATTTCACTATTAATCCAGTCTAATCTCTCTGTTCTTTTTTCTGCCCACTGTGCCTGTGCCTTTTGTAATTGTTCTACGGCATTATCATTCCTTTTGCGTTCTTCAATCGCAGAATTATTCCCCAATGAACTGAATAAGAAATTACTCCCTGTAAACGCCAATGCGTTAACCAAAGCACCGCCAACCATCATAGCTATTCCAGACATTTTGTTTATATAATAATTTTATTACTTAAAAATATTATCAGGAATTATACCTTGTTTAACAAGCATATCTCTCGTAGCAATAGCAAGTCCAGTATCCAACATTAACATAGCCATATTATAACCATCAAGTTTTGGCACCGCCTGTCTTATAATTGTATTCATTATCTGCGCATATCCGATTTCAAGCGCCGTTATTACAGCAGCATGATATGCAAGATTTCCTATTATCTTTCCATCTGTATTAATTGCCGTCATCTTTTTTTATTTTACTTAATAATAAATTTAATTTAATTTAATTAATTGTTTACTCCATAAGATGAGGATTGTGTTTTACACTAGGCATTTCAGGTTCTTTTGTTTCAATTTTATTTCGATTTAACAATTTATAGCCAAACACAAACCCACCAACTAAACTCACTGTCACTACAAAATATATTATATTCGAGGTTTTATAGACTTTCACTATAACTGGTTCTTCAGGTTGTATATCTACTTTTTTCTTATGTACCATATGTAATAGACTTTCTTGTTTGGCTTTTCTCAGCAGCAGCACCCTTTTTACCATCTTCAACCCTCTTTGGATTCTTTGCTGTTACTTGTTTAATCTCCTCTTTTCGTTCTGGAATTTCTTCATCAGGAATCTGTTGTGTGTTCTCCGTTTCCATTATTTTTATTTATATCATTTATATTTTTAAATTGACAATATTTAAATGTTGTTATTGCTGCAGTAATAGGTGCCAGAAATGCTCCAAACCTAAAATACAACTCACAACAAGTACTAGTCAATGCATGGTCAACAAATGGATCTCCTTCTAAATCAGCTACGAGTTTATCATGATTTCCTGCTGGTATAGGCAAGATATTACCTACAGCTAGAGCACATATTCAAAATAGTATTACCAAGAGTTTTCGTCATTGAAGCACCCAATCTACTTTCATATCTGTATACAATTTTAATATTTGTTCATTTGACAACTCTTCTAGTTGTGAAATAGTTATATCTTTACCCAAATATTGAACAGATTTCCCACCTGAAATAATCGAAGATAACCGTTGTTTTAAGTGATCATTATTTACTTCACCTACAACACTATCATTGGATACTTTATCATCACTTAGTTGTTCTATAAGTTCCTCACAATTCATTTTTATTTTGCATATATATTTTAATTTAAAATAAACCCAACCCGATCCAAATATAATAATCAATAATTGTATGAATATCAATATCTCAAACATTTCATATATTCATACAATTGTTTAAGTTAAATTTGCTTAGAACAACTCAACATTGTTAAGCATACCTATTTGTTGAACAATTCTTAACATTGGTATCTATGAATTGCTCAGCTAAATCAAGTTAAATCAAGTTTAAATCAAGTTTTTAAAATCCAGTAAAATAAGCAAAATAAGAAATATTAAGTAATACTAAGTAATACTAAGCATTACTTAAGCAATTATAAACCAGTAGGTTGATCAGTTCTAATAAGCAGCTTAGAATGTTTTGTTTTCGATAACTCTTTTCTTATTTTGTTTCTTTCCTCTAGTGTCGAAATAACATCATTTTCTCTCAAACAGTCCTCAAAACATCTCTGTCTTTCGTATAAAACATACACAGCCATTTTGTCTGTTCTCTTAAGTCTTTTAATACTGAATTATATATCTGTGATATAACCCAAACGCTTTGCTCTGCATGTCGTCCAGAGAATGCGAGCTGTGACAACATATCTTTTTTCTTTGTTAATTGCTTTGTAGCTGAACAGTCATCAATGATATATAATGTTGGGCTTCCAGCATATTTATTAAAAAATAATCTTAACAGATCTTGCAGCTTCTCTTCGCCACCATTATTACCAACTGGATTAACAATCGTTATTTTTTTATCGATTGGTCGGCGTACATCCCTTATCCAACTTCTGTTTTTATAAGCCTTGTTCCATGCTATAGTTGGACAAAGTATAATTATATTATCGAAAAAACCTTTATAACCTCCTTGTTGTTGTGAAAGCTCTAATAAGCCTAAAACAAATTCTGTTTTCCCACATCCTGTTTGACCACAAACAATTGCACTATGTGCATACTTTGGTAAATCAATATAACACCGATACAAATCTTCCATTTTCTATATTTAGTTGGGCATCTTGAATTATAAATAAATATATATTTATTGCACTTGCAGCTTCAGCTTCTTTAGTAATCTGAATTGTAATACCTTCACTCGCATTTTCTAGTCTCCGTCCATTCCCATGTAAACTATTATCACTATGTTGTTCTTAAGTCAAGCCAGAGTGCATATTGTTTTGTAAGATATTTGCCAATTGTCACACTGGACACATTAAATTCTTTACTGACAGCGTTCCACTATCGGATCATTAATATCTCCACCGGCAAAGTGTTTGCGTATTTCATCCCACATATTATATGCTTTCATCCCTTGACTGTATAGTTGATTAGGCACACCCTCAATTGTTACTTCAACATTATTTATTTTCGGATTATAGAATTTTTCACTTTTTCTTGAAAAAGGTGTTGATTGTTCTTCAAATACCATTAAATTCCCTTCATGGACCTAGCAGGGGTATTCAAATTTATATTCCATATAGAATCACTTTTATTTTTAGTTATCTTTCGGTGACGAAGAATTCGATCATACAAAATTGACATTTGTCCCATATATTGATTTTTTACCATTGTTGCTAAATTAGGCTCTGTGACCATATCAAATTCTAAAACTTATTATTATTAATTTCATTTAATTAGCAGCTAAGTCACTGGGCTATTATTACCTTGAATAATCATTAAATGTAAGTTCATATTCGAGCCTATCACCCAAACCAGATTGATAATAAGGCTATGGGCTTCAAGAAGTTCAAAATCTAATGGTATATAAAATCGATTACCAAATGTATCTGCGATAGCTTTATCTTCAGCGTTTCCAGAACTAGCATCTGCTGCTTCCAAGTTCTTAATTTTGTTATAATTTGAACTTGTACTAGTTGTTCTATACCTTGATAAACCATATTATTTCGCTCTGGAGGTGTTTTCCATAGGTCACGATAGATGTAATACACATCTGAATCATCGATTGATAAAATTTCATTACCAGATATTTTAATAGTTGTTTTCTTGACGATTGCACGACCAAGATTTTGAACCACTCGGCGATTGTCTCAGTGGAGGTTAATGCAATTGTAAAAGCTAAACGAACTGTTCCAGGTACGATTAAATCATTTGGACCTAAATTTGGGAATCGCACTAAAAGCTGTTGGTTTTGATCAATTGTAGATGGATTATTTGTTATTGTAACTGATTGTCTAATTCCTTTTACACCGAGAGGATCTCTTAAATGTCTGTAGGGATTAAGTTTTCTTCCGTATGTTGTCATTATTCTTTTTAATTTTATTTATAAATTACATACTTTAAAATAAATAATAAATAATGGCTGAAGGTGGAGAAGGAGATTTTATGCATTATGATAATGAGACGTATGACCCAGTGGTGATGAAGAAACACAACTGATACCCCCCGATGTTCCAATGACATTACCTGATTTACAAACGGAAAAACTAACTCCAGAGAATGATCGTCCTCTACCAGTAAAAACTTTAGAGCTTTTTAAAACTCTATTCCAAAAGGAGTTTAACGTAACAGATCAGGAGTTTCAGTTACTAATTCCAGACCTACACACAGAAAACAAAACACTGTTCTGGAAGGATCACCGCATTAGTAAATATGGGGACCCTAATAAATTAATAAGAACTTTTAAGGGCAAAGGAACAGCTGAATTAAAACGGTTATTGAACCTACAAGAGGTCCACTTGGCTCCAGAAGCTGTTAATAAAATACAAACTATAGAAAACGAATTGCCAGATCTTGAAAACATAGAAATGTCTGAATTACCAAGTAAAGTTGATGAAACAGAAACACATGTAAAAGAACTCATTGATACACTATCAAAAGAAACATCAACTACAATTACACATGATTTTGAAACTTTGCCATTAAGAGAACTTAAAGCCTTAAACAAAGCACTGCAACAATCAAGAGGCTCACTAACCAACAACCTTGCCAAGTTAAATGAATTGGATAAAAATAAAGATGCTGCAGTGTTAAAGCTGGCAGCTGTAACTACATTTGATTCAGACAGTCCAGATGCAGACCGTGTCGAAAAAGAAATTGCTGCTATTGTATCTGAGCGTGAAGCACGTCTTGAGGCGATTTCAGTTGATAGAGAAAATTTAAGAACTCAAGTATCCAGAATAAAAGAGACCCTTGATAGAATATTACACAAAGATACTACTTTAAGAGAAAGACTCAAAACCCTCTTCAAAGAACAGGGGGTAACTATTGTTTCTGTTTTGACAGCTATAGGGTTTATAATCTCTACTTTAATTTTAAGTATTACTGGAGGTGCAAGTGGTGGTGCAGCCGCTCTCAAGCCACCAGGAAAAGGTGGAGCTAAAGAATGGATAAAGAAACAATTACAACATCTGAGTTCATTACTGGGTATGCTAGCAGGGAAGGCAGTGGATGCATTACCAGGGATAATCGGTTCTATAGTAGCTTGGGTGTTGAATGCAGCAGGAAAGGCTGTTGGATGGCTAGCCAATAATTTATGGGGTTTTGATTATTACAGTTTGCTGGCTTCTTTATATGGCCGCTAAGGATTATATTTTATCTCGAAAGTAAAATAATAGTAGTCCTAACCCAACTGCAATACTACCAGTGACTAGTGCAGTTTTATAATTTTCATGTTTGACTGCTTCTATTTTTTCAGGTATTGTGACTGTGTTAGTTTTAAAAACTGTAGGAGGAACACTCAAAGGTTTAACATCCAAAGGTTTAACAATACTTTTTTCTGGTGTTTGTACAGGCGGTGGAACTGGTAAACTATTTACATCACCATTAAACAACAGTTTGATCACCACTTGCAATTACAATTAAATTATTGTAATTTTGAATACTTCCTATCTGCAAATCCATGTTGCTTGGGGCCATATACCAAACCAATTCCATATACAAAATCAACTTTTGACCTTGCATATTTTAGTACATTATGATAGTTTGAAATTATTGTGGGTAAGTCTACAGCTCTATTAATTGCATCATTAACATTGGCTAAATATTGTTTTTGCGCATCAAATGCAGTCCCAGTACCAATAATGGAAGTTCTTGTTTGAGATTGCAGCTCCAAGAATTGACCACACATAAACTCTAATACTATCATTTAATCGTTCAACTCCAGCTTGAGTGAACCCAATTGAATTATCTAGAACAAAAACTTAGTCCAGCATTAGTAATATCGACGTGATGGGTAAAAGAATCGTGTACATCAAAAAATGGTGATACCCTACCTCCATGGCTCAATCTATAACTCCCCCTGAAGGTCTCATAAACATTGTAAAACCGCCAAGATTATGATTCCCATGGTCTATTTTTTGTCTGAAATCCTTATTTGGATTAATACCAAATTCAGTGCATATTCTATGGTAAGCTGAAAGGTCAAAATTATTATCATACCAACAATAGCTGTGATCATCTGGTAGAGGAACTTTCATTTGAGCTAAGATTCGAAGTGTTCATTTTGATACATAATATGAAATTCATATAAGGATCTCAAAAACGGATCATTTGTAATTGTTAAATGCTGGTTATATGAAACACCGCACCCACAAGTAGCACACCATATTGCAAAGTTAAATTGATTCTGATACCACCCCATTTGATTATTCATCCAATTGTTATATGCTTTGTTGTTGTTTGAGACATTACCAGTTATTGAGGGGTTTGGATACTCTGCTAATGCGCTGGAATATGTAGCTTTGAAACTTTTATCTTTTGTAACATAAACATCAACATTGTAAAACATTGGAACCGTTTTCAAAGCGTATATATGGTTGACATTGTAGTTTGCATCTTTATTAAATTTGAATGCCATTGTTGTTTTTTTTTAATATATAAATATATATATATATATAAAAAAAATGTATATAACTTTAACTGACATTACAAAACCAATTCCATTACAAGAATATATTAATAATACAGATTCTAAGCGAGAAATTGGTTTGAAAAGTCTTACATACTGGATTGGTTGGTACAATATTTTGCAGGATGAAACATACGAGTGGTCTACTGTTAGAGCTAGACCAACTGCAGTGACAATTCCCGCTGGATTATATTCATTTGATAGATTAAAGTAATTTATTAAGTAATGCCGCTTTGTCACTTAGTGTAAACAAATCTAATGGGAAATGTACTTTTACAGTTGCAACCGGACACGAGGTAAATATTTCTGAAAATATACTTAAATTACTAGGTTTTGACATATATCCACACAAGTTGGATAGTGGTACTTATACAAGCGTCAAATCCAGTTGATTTTGCTACCAAATATGTTTATATATCTGAATCAAGTCAGTTCATCTCACAATCTATTAGATGGAAATATAAGTAACATTATTTGTACTGTACCCATCAGCAAAACTACGTTTGGGGAATCGGATACAATATCATTTCAATATCCGGAATATAGAAAATTATTACAAATGTGGTATCATAGACGAGTTGGGAATTGAAGTCAGAGACAATAGTAATAATTTATTAAATAATCACGGACTGCCAATTTTTATTGTATTTGAAATAAGATAAACAATAAAGTAAAATGTCTATATATCGAGATACAAACTATCACGCAACGAAATCATATAGTGATACAGGCGATGAGTTGATTAAAAAGAAAATGAATGAGTTTGCTACTCTTGTAAAAGATAAAATGTATGTCCCAAACCTAAAACAAACAATACATGACCTTAAGCAAGGTAAACCTATAATAACTGTATATGCAGAAGAATCTGGGCCATTACGTGATGGCTCTTATGAATTTGCATTTGGAAATGGTGTTTCTGGTTCAGCGCATGAAAACTGTGGTTATACTATGATGTGCAGTGGAAGGGTTTACGAATGATTTTATGCAGTGTCACAAGAGATGGATTTGCAACCGATGAAGTTAAAATTGGGATTAGTATTAATAGCACTCCAAATGTGAATGGAACTTTAACAAAACATAAAGGGCAACGTTCAGCATATACAATATTTCAAACTCCAATCGAGCTTGCTTCTGGAAGTGTATTAAATTTTGTTTCACTTACAACATATAGTAGAGCTTCCATTTCAATTGTAAATGTATTGATTGAATTAGATATTTAAATTTTAAAAAAAAAATTATAAAAAAATAAAATGAGTAATAAACTGTATCCACCGCTACCAGTTGAGGAGAATAGAACAGAACATTATAGGCTTAGTGAAATAAGTGCTTTAAAACATTAAGCTAGAAAATGAGGTTGAGACAAGGAAAACAATACGAAATAAATATAAAAAGAGCTTTTGAACATATTAAATGGTGTTCAGTCTGGATTAACTATCTGTTGGTCTGGTAATGGGTGGGACGAGTGCCGGGCTATTATTAACTGTTGTAGGAGTGCCCGTTTCCTTGGGCCTTGGTATTGCGGGTAGTATATGTGGTGCATTTGCATTAACAAGCAAATTTGTTAATACTAAACTACTGAAAAAGGCTGAAAAACATGATGAAATATGTATACTTGCAATGGCAAAACTTAATTCTATTGCAAATAAAGTTTCCACTGCATTACAAGATGGTAATGTATCTGATGAAGAATTTAAATTGATCATGGGAGAGATGGATAAATATGAACAAATGAAAGCAGATGTTAGAAAACCTAATAAAGTTTGAGATTTCTGTTGAAGACAAAAAATACTACGAGAGCAAATCAAAACAGACATGTTAAAAAATATAAATGGGCACTAAATTTTTTACTTTCATTTGAGTGCGGTCGGGTAAAAAAAAAATAGGGTTTAAAAGTTTTTCAATAGACAAAATCAAAAGTATGATACTTATTGTTCGTATTGTTTTTACTTGGCTTCAACCCTAATGGTCTTACATAGTATGGCAACTCCTTATTTTTAGATTTAGCTTGTTCAATTTTAGATTTGAGAAAGAGTGGTGCCCATGCTTTAGTGTCATCATTTAATGTTAAAATCATAGCTTCACCATGAATAGTATCCACACATCTGTAATCTGTAATAGTATAGATTTCATTCTGTTTTAAATCTGCCCATTTAATTGTATTATATTCATTTTGTTCCTTGTGCCTTTCTTCAAACTTGGCTAGTGTGATTTGTTGATTCATTTTTGTGTTTTATGTTATAGAAATGTATGTTAAATAGAAATAAAAAATGGAGAAAATGTATTACAGTCCTAAAGGATTTTGGAAAGGTTTAACAGCTGTTAAGAAATTAGCAAAAGCAGCTAAAGTAAGTGATAAAGAAGCATTGAATTTCTTAAAGAAACAAGCGGTATGGCAGATTTATTTACCTGCACCAAAGAAAATAGTGAGGCCAACGTTTGATGTTTCTAACAAGAATGAAGTTCAGCAAGCGGATTTATTATTCCTACCACATGACACTGTTGGTCGAAAAACATATAAGTATGCATTGACTGTTGTTGATATTGCTAGTAGATATAAAGAGGCAGAACCACTGACTTCAAAGGACAGCAAGGAAGTTTGCTAAAGCTTTTGAAAATATTTATAAAAGAAAACTAACATATCCAAAATTATTACAAGTAGATCCAGGTAGAGAATTTATGGGTGCTGTTACACAGTTCATGGATAAACATAATGTAAATATAAGACGCGGTAGAAGAGAAATTCATAGAGACCAAGCCATTGTTGAAAGATTTACAGGACACTAGCTGAAAGATTGTTTGGTTATCAGTATGCTAAGGAGTTGGACAATCCTCATAAACGAAATAGGGAATGGGTTAAGAGGCTACCAGCGGTAATCACTGCAATAAATTCGGAGACGAAAAAACCCTCTCCAATTGAAATTAAAACATTAAAAGACGACCCCATCTGTCCTACTGTAAACTTAAGATATTTATACCCACCTGGAGAACAAGAAGGCGGAGGCAGACGTAGAGCTACTGACCCGATATGGAGTGTTGATATTCACAAGATTGATTATGATTTTATTACCCATGGTAGGTATAAGAGTGTATTATTTGAAGGCGCCGGCACCAAAAGAGAGGCTTTGTAAAGGAAGAGCTTCTTATTGTTCCGGCTGATACCCAAACGCGTATGTCATGATTCCATCGGGTGCAATGTATCGTTTTGTGTCGAGTGGTGAGAGTGTTGTTTTGTTCATTGTTAGTCCGTATATTTTATGGTGTATGGAGCGTAGCATATTCATGTTATGAGTGTATGTTTTCTTGTTGAAAAGTGCATCTTTGTAATTTTCAAAGTTTATTTGTTTTTTGATTACATATTTTTTTACTCCACTTGCTTTCTTGATGAGTTGTTCGTCTGCTCGTAATATAGAGTATAGCTTAGGCCGTAGACCAATATATTCTGCTATTGAAGTGCCAACACATTCATCTTTCATTTTGCCTATTACTTTTTTGTTTGTTTCATCATAAAGTGGATGGTCTTTTGGATAATCAGAGAAGTCATATTCATCTTTCATCTTAGACATATCTTTGTATACATCTTCTGTTTTGATGTCAACTAATAAACTGTCGGTGTCTGTATACAACAAGGTGCAGTTTTCGTTATATTTCTTTTTCAGTTTGTTATAGTACCAGTCGTACATTAGATGTTTTGATAAGTCTAAGACAGACATGCCAACATAGATTGGCTTGTTTAGCGTTAGTTTAGTTTTGTTTATATGTATAGCAGATAATTCATCTGAGAATTTGACACGTCTATTGAAATTAGGTTTAGCTATGATTTTTCTTAGTCTTTCGTTTTCGGTTCCATCTGTTCTTACTAGTTTGATATCTGATATTTTTCGTAGGTTCTCCATAGTTTTTCCGAATACAGCATTGTTCATTAGTTTATAGAAATCTTTTTCAAATGCAGACTTTGCTTTTTTACGTAATTCGGTGTTTAGACGAATGTATGGTTCCATCCATGGTTTTTTTCATTGAATTCTAAGGCTCGATGTACTTTAGTGAGTTTTAGGCCAAGAGATATGTACAACTGTAGATTTCTGTAGTGTAATACATATTTCTTTTTGTTGTTTAGATTTGGGACAAGTTTCTCTATGTTTATCATATTGCTATTGTTAAGAAGTTCTGTTTGATATTCTGATAACCATTCTTTTTTTACGCTAGTTTCTCCGGTGCAAGTGGATAATCGTTGTGTAGTTTATGTAGGCTTTTTGGGTATTCTAGGTCTACTTCAAGGATTAAACCTTTGCCTGGTTTTGGTTGAGCAACTGTGTTTCTACTGTTTAAGGGTTTCCACTTGAAACCGGAGTACGGTAAAGGTTGACTCATTGCCCATCCGTATAGGTTATTTGCGTCGTAATACATGATGTGATTGTTTTCTTCAGTTGGATTGTAATCAGCTACAAGAGGATTGTTTGCTTTTGCATGTCTTTTGGATACCATATCTTATACCGCCACGCATACCTTTTTATATGAATAAATGCATATCAATATCTGTTAGTAGTTTCTATCTATTTGTGTGTTTTTTAGTAGAGCATCCATGATAGACCTGGAGCTGTATAGTAGTGTAATGGGTCAAGTTTGTATGCATTTATCATGTTTTTCTAAATGTTTGGAATACATCAGCAAGTAGAACACATCAGTTTTAAGGTATAAATCATGATTAATCTCCAAGGATTTTACAGTTGAACTCTTTCCATACCTTTTGTGCGTGTTCATATTCTTTTTGGTTGATACTTTCATCTGTAAGACTGCTGTAAAATGTATCTATAGGTGGTAATTGTGTTTCATTGAATCTTTCTTTGTTGTTCATGTATTCATAGGGGTAAACCCCTTTACGTAAAAGTAGATTTGTTTTATTGTTGAAGACATTGTTGGTGATTTTGAAATATGATTTATCTGTTGCATCTACTAACTTTTCAAGTGATGAAGGCATGAATTGGAAACTGTCTAAGAACTTGAGGTTGTCCAATGCTAAATGAGATGTACTTTTTTTTCAGCGTTGGTTGGAATACAAGTTATGTTGCGGTTTGCTGTGTGTATTTTTTGCATTATAAGATGACTATCATATCCTTTTAGGTTGTGGAATACTACAGGGATTTTAGTTGTGCCTGGTTTTATTTTGAGTTTTAGGTTGCAGTTTTTGTGTGCGGCTCCTCTGTATTTACCTGTGAAATGGCAGTGGTCTCTTACTTTTGTATTGTTTAGTTCTGTTTCACATATCCAACAATGGGTTGCACTTTCATATCTTTGGTGTTTTGTTCTGTCATTGTTATTTGAGTTGGATTGGTAAAAGTGTTGTTGATGTTGCTTGTTTCACATTTCAAATGGTTTAAGAATGTTTCAACTACATCTTCACCTCTGTATATTACTGGTTTTTCTGCTTTGCCATCATACCGCACAACTTGATATCCAAAACCACAAGCTTCATGTTCACTTGTTATTTCTGATTTGTCACCAGCAGGTTTGTTTTCAGGGGTTATTATGCTTTCAAAGTCCGCATAGATTACATATGGAACTGGTAGTTGGTTTTGATGGTTTTTGAATTTTATATGGTTTTTATCTTTTGAGGGCATTTCTATTTTTTGTTGCAAGTTTTGTTGATGCCTTCACAATCTTCTTTATGCTTGAGTAGTAAGTCTTCTTGTGAGAATCCGTATAGGCAACGTTCACAGAAGTATGTTTTGTTTTGTGTTTGTTTTGTTTTATCTACGAGTAGTCTGTTTAGATTTTTAATCCAACAATAATGATATTGCGTTTCTTTCTTTGGTTCTTCACCTTCTTCATCAACTTCATCGTCTTGAGATATTAATAGTAAATTAATTCTATTCAATTCTGTTGGTTGATCTGATATGTAATATGGGAATATGCTTATTTTCTCTGTCTTTTTTGTTATTGTGTATCCATAAACATTTATTGCAAGATTGTTTTGTTTTTTCCACTTTTGGTATATGGGTTATGGGGGTTGGAAAATCGATCTCCTTCAAGTTCAAATTGTCTTTATATTTTGTGTAACTGTAAAAATATTATTAAGGTTACTTTTTGCGGGTATATAGCGGATGTCAGAGCCCATCTCAAACATTCATTATCATTATTCTTTACATTGATTATTGCTTTTTTATTTATCAATGGTTGGGTAAAGGGATATATGAAGAGCCTTAGAGTGGTTCATATTTTGCAATGTTTAAGTACAGTTTAATACAGTTGTTTCAATCTCTAGGCCTGATGCTGTACTTGTAAATTTTTCAATCCAAGTTTGCAGATAGAAGAAGTTTGATTATTATAAAATTCAACTACTTTAGATCCATCAAGAACAGCACTTTGTTCTCCATGGGCTTGTCCGATGACATACTTTCTTTCTCCGCCGTTTTCATCTTTGAAGAATTTTAAAGAAATGCCAATTGAAAACTTTAATTCCATTGTATTCTTTTATATCTTGATTGATTTGTTTTATTATAGCAGATTGATTTTCATCGAATAGAACAGAAGGATCTTTATATTTCTTTGCATTGATTTCATATGACTTGAAATAAGCACACAATGGCTTGTCAATCAATTTTAATTCTGGAGTTTTATTTTTTCCACGATTTATTGATCGGGGGGCTGGAATTGGTTTTACACGATTTATTGATCGTGGGGCTGGAATTGGTTTTTCAATCTTTGTTTGGTTAAGTTTCTCTTTCCTTCTTTGCTTCTTTTTTCTACGTCTTTCCCTACGGTTTTCTTCCACAGATGGTTTAGTCTCGGCTTTGGTCTCTGAAGATTTCAAAGCATCAACCATCTTTCGCAATTGCTCATCATTAATAACTCTATCACGATAGAGTTTCAGAATATCTTGTACATCTGTAGCACTCATTTCTTTTTAATCTTTGGTTTATTATAATATATTTCTTTTATTTAATAGAAAAATTATTGTATATATAATGCAAAAAATGGAAGAAATAAACATAAACATGTGCCAATACAAAAATATCCATTCAGATAAACCATGCACGATAAAATCAGTGAAAAACTCAACTATACTGTAGCAACTCATAAGTTTAGAGTAAAAAAGAATACCCCACCCCTTGAAACCATGCCTGAGTGGAAAGGGTACTTGTGCTATGTACCAAGTGTGTGGCAAATGTGGAGCAAATAGAGTTTGGGCCTTAAAGAGATATAATAAAATAGAGAAACCATTCAGGCAAGAGTCTGTCAGACTTAGGAGGATTGTGATATAGCGGTTTCGCGGTTCATTGCATATATTTTGCTGAAGATTATGGTTTTCGTACAAAACACCTATAGTCTTGTACAGCAAGCATTGTTTTGATAAATTCCTAATCTCAAGGGCTGAGAAGTTTACAATTGAGATTATATTGTAAGATTTTCATATAAAAGTACAAAAATACCAAACTATATAGTAGTTTTGTACTTTTGTATATTTAAACTTCTCAGCTCATGGTCTGAGAATGATACAATATAGATTATATCGCTGGCGCCTCATAATCTATATATATCGTCATGCTTCTGACAAGCATTATATCTCATTATCAGTCTACAGAAGTGTGTTAGTTGATAAGGAGCTACACTACTAATAAATCCCATAAGCTCCGTTGTCCTGTTACAGCCACATATTATATTACATGACTCATGCACCCTAATGCAGATCATCGTCGTGACGCACAGGACTGGTATAAATGTAGGTTTTATCAAATGTTCGATTGGAAACAATGTTTTCTCTATGCAAAATGTTTCTTTACGGGCCGGGACGACGTAAAAGTGTATTTTGAACCCGATCTTTACTCCGTTATATAGCAGTATTCGCCTCGGAAATGTTGCGGTTCTTTCACGACCAAGCAATGAGGATAATTATGTTTGTCTCGAGGCCGTCCGGGTTCGGCCTATTAAAGACTTATCAACCTTGTAATATGGAGTATATGGAGGGAGTAAAAAAATAATTTGTTTAGCTTATTCTTTTCATTTATTGATGCTTTTATGCATATTTAATGTATTTATAGACCTCGGTCTGTTACTTCAACCTGTGCCACCACAGTTCGATAAACACTAAACGCAATATTAATAAAATAAAGTTTCGATCTAGTTCCTTTACCAAGTCACTTTTCGACCATATCAGTACCAACTATGACACCTTTAATGTTATATCAGAAACTATATATGTAGCTGTGACTGGATACTTGTGGCTTATAGGTTTTCCGATCAGTGTAGATCCAGTCTGATCAGGATCTACACTGATCGCCATTCCATCATGAAACACCCGGCATGTTTCTAACAAGCAACACATATCGTTATCAAGCTACAAGAATGTGATATTTGCTCAGGAGCTACACTGGTCACAGATCTCATTAACACCATTTATCCAGTCACAGCCACATACAGTGTACAGTGGGGTCAGCCTGTAAGTGCATACACGAACGAACACGACAGGTTGGAACCAACCTGTCGTGTTCGTTCGTGTGTGCACTTACATGCTGACCTCACTGTATAGCAGTATCGCAGCTTAAAAACCATAAACAAAGCACACACAGGGTATGATGCTCCCAAATTGGGATATTGGCATACAGCCATGATCTATGGAATTGTTGTGCTGTTGGTATCCATACAACGCTCCTTTCGTGGTACTGCATGCTGAGTAAAGTAGCAGAAATTAATTCTTTTCAATTTGCACCCTTGGCGCGGAGAATCAATTTTCATAACAACCACGTACGGGGCAGGATATGAATACGTAATATATCAGTAGAAATCACAAGTTATGCACAGTATTGCTACAATGAAACAATTTGCATCAGACAATATGCATTGTCAGACATGTCGATATAAACGCCATATTTTCAAAGAGTGAAACAATGCGCACGTTAACAGCATCCGCTAGATCAGGCAGGTGACGTACAGTAGCGCTTTTCTGCTCCTTACCTATTTGTATACACTAATATCGTAGACATATCGTAATCGTATAGTATTGGTATATTTAATGAGCATATCGTAAGATTATATAATATTGGTATGTTTGTACCGTATCATCGTATAGTACAAACGTACTGTACGAATATTATACAAACATACGATATCCGTACGGATATGGTATGAATATACCATAATCTGGTATGTTTGTACGATACAAACGTACCATAATTATACACCTGTACATTGTATAAACATCGTATAAACGTACGATTTGAATGGTATATCTATACGATATTGGTTGGTATGTACGGTACAAACATACCGTACGTTTATATTATATGCATATCGTATAGAAAACATATCGTATTGGTATAGTATACGTATATTATTTGTATAGTTCGTATAGTTGACCTGCAGATTCATTTAAAATGTTCGTAAATTTGATATCATACACGTAAACTATACTATATTTAGTATTACATAGTATCTGATTTTTTTGTTTTTTTGATTTTTTTACCCCCCCCCCCAACTCGAGGGATTCAAAATGACTATAAGTATATAGTCCACTAATACTAGGGGACAATACAATTGCGTTGCTCTTGAAGTATATGGGGCCCGTTTCACTAAACTTCTTACGACTAAAATGTTCGCAAGTGCACAATTATGATAATCTGTAAATTTCACATTAACAATGTTTTCTTGTAAATAATTATTGGATTTACATTTATTGAGCATAGGCTGCATATGCAGCCTATGCTCAATAAATGTAAATTCATAAATTGACATTTACAGACGATCTTAAATTTGCTTAAATTTGTTTAGTTTAGTTTAGTGAAACGGCCCCCTGATGTCTCAGTGTGATATCTCCAATGACAGACCCAACCGAAGTGTAAAACACGTGCTTATAAAGCTTAATGAACCAGATCTCCAAATTGTGTACTCGAAACCAAGCAGCTTAAAGGTACATGTCCACTCAGTACATAGCTTTGTATATTCTGTAGATATGACATTTTTTCTGGCAAACTAAACATTCATTCACCATTACCCCATGCATGTTTTGCATTATTATGCTGTTTCTATCGGACGTAAATGTCCACACTTTCCTGAAAATGTTAATTTACATTACTATTTATTCTCTGTATTTATTTTCTGATGTGTAATGATCATACCTTATAATCTGTCGAAAATATAATTTGTTCAGGTGACTCATTTAATTAGCATAAATAATTAAAAAATATCAAACCTCATTATCATATGAAAATAACCTGATACCACCGCGAGTCAATATCAGTAAAATAAATATTACTGTATAGCGGGCGCTTGTAATTTTCAGAACCGGTGGAATAGCGACCCAATTATACGCTTATTTAATTCCTATAAAGAACATTTTGTGCCTACTCAGTGGGTATTTAAGTAAACTGTAAATAATGTATTTAGTATGACATGTTTTCTGATGTTCATCTCCAATGAAAGACAATAGTTTATAACGCGTTCTTATAAATTTTACTAGCCCGATCTCCAAATTAGTACACGAAATCAGGCAGTTTAATTGGCCGAGACTGAGCACAGCTCGGCCTCGGCCAATTGAACTGCATGAGTTCAACAGTGACAATGAGAATGGAATACTTTACAGAACTACGTTAATAGGAAACAGTACACGCGGTATTATACCGGTCAGAGTTAGCATAAGTATTGATGAAGCTACACACTTGCTCATTTCTGATTTTGTAGAATCAATTCCATATATTTTCCACGTGGCACAATTCTAATTTAGTGGAATTGTATATATATTACATGTAGTTCTATTACTTAACCTATATATTGTATCACCAATTCACAACTTACTGGGTGTGTATTGCGAAAATACACAATCAATTACTTTCACTGTTTATCATAGCTTCGGATATATATACATGTACTTGACTGTAGTATGTAGTATGTACATGAATATAGCGCAAACGTTTCGGGAATTTGATCAAATAAAATGGGGTGATTGGTTGATATAGGTCATTTTAGTGCATGTAAGGAAAGAACATATTTATATTATCTGCGATCTCATCTGAGACACTGTTTCTTTGACGTGTGCTAGTAATCACGGACCCCGGTGATATTCAGACACAACCGGACGACTGATTGCGCTGACGGCGTCCAGGGAATGACAGTTTATTTCAACAATCTCCTCCGGTAATGGTCCTCTGCTGCTCGCATTGATCTATGGTAACACACTGCTATTATACACAGCAGGGCCCATAATTATGCTTTATAGCCGCGATGGAAGGTATTCATTGTCTTGTCAGGTTCCATCATTTCGCCTGAATCACAGCGGATACGACATTGTGTTGGAAAAACGTATTCAAGGTACGACTGGGTACGGTCGTAACTTCCGTACGTTTTCTCCAGCACAAATTCGTACCTGCTGTGACCTGACTACGTAAACGCCTCTTCAGTAATTCAGGGACGCCGGTGTAATCTTTGTTTTTTCCTAGCTCAGGGGTCCGTTTCACTAAACTTCGTACAACTAAGATGTTCGTAAGTACACAAACTAAAATGTACAACATAGTTCGAATTAGCAGCCGATTTTGGGAAATATTTGGTGGATTTGTTCATATTTAATGACTCCTACGTGTAGGTGGAAAATTGTATCATTAATTAACAACGTTAATTTGTATTGTGAATTGATAGCAATATTCGTACGAACATTTTCATCGTACGATGTTTAGTGAAACGGGACCAAGGTCCGTACCGACTATACCGAAATCATTATCCATAGAAAGTCAAAGGCGCCTCCGTACCTTGTCGGATTTTCCCTACGTTTCTCACAGCACAATTTCGTAGCTGTTGTGACACGATTACGTAATATCCTCTCCAAAGAAAGGCAGGGACGTCGCTGTATCCTCTCTTTTTTCTAGCTCAGATGCGTAACGATTACTGAAATCGCTTTCCATAGAAAGGCAGGGACGCCATTGTGCTCAATCGGCCTTTCTGTACTTTTTTTTCCCAGCACACCATCGCACCAGAAGTGGCCATACTACCGATACATGTCTTCATAGAAAGGCAGGGACGCCTCCATTCCCAATCGTAACTTTTTCACAGCACACCTGCGGACTGACTTTGGCCATGGACTTCTGACACCCCGCTGCATAGAAAGGCATGTCAGACTCTGTGCCCAACTTCGGCACAACTTCGTACCGACTGTGGTCCCGAAGCCCCTCTCAAGAGAATGGCAGAAACGCCCCTGTGCACAATCGCACAAATTCATACCAGTTGTATTGTGGCCTGACTACTGAAATCCCTCTGCATAGAAAGCAAGGTGTATGGTCACGTGGTACTAACAACAACAAGTACTGAAACTTCCAGAATCCATCTGATTCAAAGTACTTATTCTTTTATATTGTCCTTATTACGTAACGGATTTTGATGGAATATGGCGCATCAATCGCGTCTTGTTGATCTGCATTTTGTGGTATTTGTATTTTTGCCCAAACTTCTGTCGTTTGTGTTAAGAATCGATTTCCGTGTCTACCGACACGGACATCGATTCTTTGCAAAAATGACAGAAGTCTGTGCCAAACTCCCTGGACCACCAAATACAGCTCAAGAAGACGCGTTTGCTGCGCCATATTTCATCAAAATCCGTTTCATATTAAGAAACATATCAAATAATACTTACTTTGGAATGGGCGAAGTTGTTGTTGTTGTAACCACGTGACCATGCACCTTGGAAAGGCAGGAACGCATCTATGCGAAATCGGACTTCCGTACAGTTGCGTATGCAGCCTATGCTCCATAAATGTAAATCCAATAATTGTTTACAAGAAAACAATGTTAATGTGACATTTACAGACTATCATAATTTTGGACTTACGAACATTTTAGTCGTACGAAGTTTAGTGAAACGGCCCACAGGACCATACGTATGTTATATGACACGAATGTCATATTGTCGTAATAGTTACATTATCTTTCATAATGTTACATACTTTCATTAGAAGTGAAATATGGCTGTGACTGGAGAAATGGGGTATATGGGTCGTGTGACAAGTGTAGATCCAAATAAGCATGGATCTGCACTGTTCGCCATTCCATCAATGAAACACACGTCATGCTTCTAGCAATCGTTATCATATATCAGATGTGTGCTATTCGATCAGGAGCTACACCGGCCACAAATTCCATAAGCCCCATTTTTCCAGTCACAGCGACAAATGTAGTAGAACCGGCATTAATATGAACTCCAGATAAAGTGGGTTAATATGTTATTTTAGCAAATGTGGATAAGCTTCTGTGTAACTGATTTGTAATATTATTATGAATGCTTCTTGGAATAGTTTATTATTTAGAAAGAAAATATATTTCCAAATGCATTGTATGATCATTCTGCTGCACATAAGAATAATGCTTCACAAAGTGTGTGTACCGGTAAAGCTATGGCGGATATGCCCTGCCCAATTATCTAACCTGTATCTATGGAACGCCAAATCTACATACACTCCCATAATTATTGCTAGCTCTAAATAATTAGAGCAAACACTAAATATTTAGAGCTAGCATTAATTATTTGAGTTTATGTAGATTTGGCGTTCTTGGAACGCCAAATCTACATAAAGTCAAATAAGTATTGCTAGCTCTGAATATGTAGAGCTATAATTAAATATTTAGAGCTAGCTCCGAATGATTTAGAGAGCTCTTCAAATCATTTGGAGCTGGCTCTAAATATTTACTGCTAGCTCTAATTATTTAGAGCTAGCATTAATTAGTTGAGTTTATGTATATTTGGCGTTTCATATATATATGTGTGTGTTTATTAAAGTCTCATCAATGTACACACATAAGATAATACAATAGAGATACAGTAAAATAGTACATCGCCATTCTATAAGAATTATAAGAGACTACACTCACTATAAAATATGTGTTTTGCCACATAAAAAAAAATGAATACATGGGTAATATGTACATACAGTTATCTAACGTGTTCGTGACACCAGCATCTGATACATGCTATAACGCACATGCACAAACTACATGTAACCTACTGCGTGTATCACGACTATGACGTACCCGTACAGTAAAACACATGATAAACATAGACACAATCATTCATATGTATCACGTTCATGCATCCGTCAAGAAATAAACATTGCTTAATCCAATCCAATCAATGTCGTCCAATTGCCAGGATTTGCCATTTGACGGAGATTCATTGCTGGCGTCACTGGAGCGTGACGAACAAAGCAATTAAGAATGACGCTGAATAATTGTCTGTCCATTTCCCGCCAAAATAGAATGCGATTGGAAGGAACGCATACGGTAAAGCTATATAAGGCTCCTTTCAAACCACATACTGACGTCATATGTCATGTTCTAGCTAATATCGAACCAGTCAGTTTGTGCCGGCGTGCTATCTACATACATAAATCAAGTACATCATACTCCGTGAATTATTCAATTTTCCTTTTAACAAGCCATGTAGTCGGTGATTTCACATAGACGAGCAGGGCTATTGATTTGTGAATCTCAGACTTACAACGTAGGTCTCGTTGCCTGCATGGAAACATGCATGAATGTGCCATGGAAATGATGACGTCAGAGTCACATGGGTAGTCGGTTGTGAAAGGCGAACAAATTTTAACCCTCATTACGCTGGAGACGGAAATTGTCGTCTGCTGTTTTTTATGTTTGCCTTAATTCTTAAAAAGAAAACGATTTTGACAGAACGCGAGAATGACGATTCTCATGCGCTGTCAAAACGGGTTTTTGTCGAGAAATATTGAAAATAAAACATTTTCGGTAGACGACAACATTTAATTTAGCGTAGTAAGCGAGAGAAGTTCTACAAATGCTTTCATTGGCACAGGTTAAGGCGTATTGGTAGTCCTTAAAGGCACATGCTCACCCAGTAGGCACAAACTGTTCCTTATAGGAATTAAATAAGTGTATAACTGTGTCACTATTCCACCAGTTCTATAAATTACGAGTGCTCGCTATACAGATATAATCATTTAGTAATATTTATTTTACTGATAGTGTCACGAGGTGGTATTAGGCTAGTTTCGTACGCAAATGAGGCATGGTATTTTTCAAATTATTTATATTAGTTAAATGTATCGTCTGAAAAAATAATATTTTCGACAGATTATAAAAAAATGATCATTGTACATCAAAACATAAATACAGAGAATAAATAGTAATGACTGTTAACATTTTAAGGAAACATGGTTATCGCCCCTGATATCAGTGTAGAAATGTATGTCTGATATAAAATTAATAATACTGCCGATCGTTACCTGGGGTAATGGCGAATTAATGTTTATTTTGCTAGAAAATGTCTCAGATGTTGTATCTGGTGTAAAGAACAGCCAGTTTGTGCCTACTGAGTGGGCATGTACTTTAATGTGGGAGGAAACCGAAGTACATGGAGTATACCCACTTGTCCGGTCTGGCGACCGCCATACCATTAGACATTCTGCCCAGATCGAGGATCGAACCAGGGCCGCATTGATGAGAAGCACGCCCGTTACCGATTGTGCTAACCGGACAAATGTAAAGAGCGCATAGCATGTATTGTTTAGTATTGCGTTACATGTACCAATATGAACAAACATAATAATAACGCATTTAGAATTGCATTAAAATAGTACTTTCATGACATTACGTGTAAGAACTATAAGAGACTAATATGGACCAAAATTGTGTAATCTCAAATCAGCCTGCACGGGCACAACGGGGCATCATCCGTTCCAGTAGCCTATTTCATCAACTCTCCAAAGTATACTTTGGGCGCAAAGTATACTTTGCAAAGCATACTTTGTGAAAATCGCATTTCATCAACTTGTTACTCGAAGAAAGTATACTTTGGTAAGTACGTTTTTCAAAGTCTGCTTTGAAGTAGACTTTGAACTAGCAAAGTATACTTTGCGCTATTGGAAGCAGACTACATATCCAAGATGGTGGCACCAGCAGCAGTTATTGCAATCGGGTATCGTCGGGCCATGCGCCGTGAACGTGTATTTAGGGATCGCGAGAATCCGTTGGAAGTCTTTAATGATGACCAGCTTTACAGTCGATACCGTTTTTCGCGCCGGAACATCCTATTTATTTTGAATTTGGTGAAAGAAATGTTACCTGCACGAGGGGCGTGGTGTTTGCCACCACTGTTGCAGCTACTTATATGTTTAAGATTTTTAGGCTGTGGCTCGTTTTTGACAGTGGTGGCAGACACGGTGCCTCGCGTATCATCTGCTACGGTGTGCCGCTGTGTGCGCCGGGTCTGTCTGGCACTGAATTCGTTGCTTCCCGGCCTGGCTACAATGCCCACCGATGAGAGACTGAAGTCGGTGAAGAGGTTTTTTCGAGATTGCTGGTTTGTATATTAAACGTATTTTTCCTATCAAATTGTGTTTTTCATGTACATGATGTACGCATCACCTATAATGTATAATGTTTGTACCCAATGCGTAAATTATCGATGCGAGACAATTTTGCGACAATACGCAGACCGTTTTGTGACATCCGGCAAACATTTATCAATGTCAACTGATTAAGATTAACTCTTTTTTTATAGACACGTGGCGACGTGCGTGTACTCATCTGCCGATATTGTTTTCACTGCCTCTAATTGGACACAGTACAGCTCTCAGTGGAATTAATCGAGTGATAAGCGTAAATTAAATATCTTACCAATTATTCGCGTGGGCCATTACTCGGACTGTCGGTATCAACAGTTTCAATTGATTTGTAAGTGTGATAGTAAACATGGAGTTGGTGGCATTTGTTACCAATCTGATGATGATCTGCTGGCATGATCCCTCACAGATTGACACGGAACTATACTGTTTGTTATAAACATAAGTGTTAATAAGACCCACTTTTCTTCAGAACCACAAGTTGATTACAAAATTCAATGAAGTAGCATGTGTATTTTGTTGGTGGAATTTTATGTAAATTTAAAAACACGCCTGGTACATTGTCGTTAAATTGTTCAGATGTCTATTCCAGTATTGGCTTACTGTGGTCCTGATCTGATGCCAGGTTTTGTTGCTACAACAAGAATCACTTCGGACACTTGGAGGACCGAGTACCAAAATGCTAATTTAGGATCTTGTAATGCTTACCGTTACTTTTACGGGGGGGGCCCCCTACCCGTTCGGCCCGACGACCACCCACCGGGATCGAGGTGGTAAACAAGACTGGTATCTCAAGAATAAAATTGGAGATTGCTATGTCATGTGCAAAGAGATGGGTAAAAATTATTGCGGATGTCCCACATTTAAAGGTGCAGTAATTGAATCGCATGATTGCTCGGGTAATCCACTCACCCTAACATCCACTCCTCAGACACAACGCTTAACGGGGCATGGGCGTACATTAACATGGCCCATATAAAACAAGGGGGTTTTTTTTTATCCAAATTATTGTTTTACGCATGCATGTAAATTACAAATGTTAATGGCTGCTTGGTGGGGTAGGGTTGGGTCGGGTGTGGTTTGGTTAGTCAAAACCTCAGCCTCGAGGTAACTAAACTTTTTGGAGTACAAATGTACCATGGTAACACATGACGGATACATGACGGATACCACAAGAGCAACATACCAACAGCAACTCATGCCGGGCTTTATCAAGCATAGTGGGGGCATATATTCAAGGGGTGTAATTGTTCAGTGCGGGTCACCATATGTAACAGAAAAATGAGTTCATTCCAAAGTGTAATTAAGTTTATTTTTTAACATGTTGGAAATTACAAATATCATAATGACACAAGTAATTTAATGAATATAAAGGAGAACCTGTAGACATGTAACCAGTGTTTTTTTTTTCTTTTTTTTCCCCAGCCAAATAAAATTTTTGTATATACAAGGCCTATAATGCCTTAATTCCTCCATTCGGATTTAGTTGAGTTTGATTTTCCTTCACTTCCGAAAAAATTATCTCCCTCAAAATATTTATTTTCATGTTTTTTGCTTTAAATTCTTAACAAATAAAACTGGTTTTGACATGGCATATTTGAGAATCGTCTCCAACTGGAGACGATTCTCATGTGCTCTGTCAAAACCAAAACCAAGTTTTCTGTTGAGAAAATATTGAAAACTAAAATAATTTTTCCCAGCAGGACGGACAATTCAAATTTATAATTCTGCGTAGTAAGGGTTAACAGAGGTGACACGACATGGAGTAATATTAAATTCATTACACCTGAGTAACAACAAATACCATGTTTGTACGATATCTTTGACATCATAGAGCAGCGGATTAAAGGGGCAAATTATTGGGAAAGATTGTTCCACCCCTTTTTGAGGAAAGCATTGACATTTGTATATATGGGTTTTAACTCTTTAGAATGCTTAGCTTTGAAAATATCCTCCAAACAAAATTAGGACTTATATGTTTTATTTCTCTCTGTAAATTATGTCTAGGAATTTCATTAGTAATTGAGTACTAACGGAACTCTATTCTAATGAGAAATTCCAAGACATATTCATGATATTTACAAGGAGAAATAAAAGAATAAAATATGATGAATTTTTGGTCCGCTAGTTTTGAACTAATTTATAAGCCCCACAAAATTTCACCCAGCATGCAAATAGTTAACGGTTATGCTGAATTCAAATACTATGGGGGATTACATTTGATCCAATGTTACGTAACCACTTAAAAAATTCCATCAAGATGCCCTGCCCATTCAAGCGTTTGGGTAAATAAAGAAATATCCTTTAAAACTTTGGACTTAGAAACGAGATACAAAGCGATTATTTTTGATGTCTATACCATAGGATTTTCATATTGAAACTGTGTCCTCCTTTATAAAATATTTTCTAGGTATTGTACACGACATCAAAAAGTAGTATGATCTAAAAACACCTCACGTAGTAGGTATTCAAACAAACACAGAAGGCGGGACTGCATGCATCATTTCGTTATTTAAAACGATCATTTGGACAATAAAACTATTTGAAATTGTATAGCTAAAACCTTATACATTAGTTTAAAACATTTATTTATTTCTATATGATTTAACAACCCTTCCTTACGTTTGGTTTTGACGGAATTGCCGTCTGCTGTTTTTCATTTTGTTTTGATTTAAATTCTTAAGAAAAAAAAACTTGTTTTGAACGCATATGAGAATTCGTCTCCTATTGTGCTGTAAAAAACCAGGTTTTGTTAGGAGAAATAAAATTTGAACAATAAAAATAAAATTTTTCACCAGCAGACGACAGCATTTAATTCAGCGTAGTAAGGGTTAATTAAATAAATTCATATTAAATCTTCATTATGGTTAAAATGCAAACATTACAATATCTAGCTTAAGTATCAGTGACGAAATGGCTTTTTATTTCCTATTAGAGTTAATGGAACTGCCAATATATCTATTTCAATGCCTACACTATCAGCAAACAAGTTAAGGCAGGTTTATGGGCACAATTGTGGCACATATCGGAAAGAAATAAAGCATAAACTAAACTTAATTGCCGGGGCAGTGATGGATACATTATTTTTTTATACAATGTTTATTTAAAAATTACCATTTACCATTTCTGGAAAACAAAAATCCAGTGGAGGTAATTCTATGGAAAAATGATAATAATTCAGATTTTAGTGAGGTTTAAAAGCTGAAAAAATTGTGCGGGTATTTGACTCGTGATGCAGAGGTAGATAAAATACTGATGATATTTATAGTTTATTTTTATTCCGATTCAGTTAACCATGTGAACTGGTTATCATTAAATTTGAATGTACTACTGATTAGGGTTTCTTATGCTAAAACAAATGATGTGAGAGTAGTGATCCTAGTTTGTTAAGCTACTTTTATTGTTAATGATTTCACATACAGTGCCATTAATCTTATTACCACAACCATGCTCATATACATGTATCATTATTGTAACGTGTTTTTTGAATTTAACACTCATATAATCCCATTCCACAGTTACAAGAGCAGTTCTTCTTTTTATAACACTTAACAAATATGTTATTAAATTATTAAATAAATAAATAATCGTGACCTTTAGAATTGGGATTGGGCTTATGGCATTTGCATCCAGTGCAGGGACACAAGACCCAGGCCTGCGCACCCAGGTCTATTCATGGGTCTGCACTAGTCGCTATTTATGTCAGTGAATGCCAATAACATCTCAATTTCTCCACAAACACCACACACAAAAAACCTGTCGACCGAGTTGTAAAACAAAAAATGCAACTGGTTGGAGTGTGGGGAGGCATAATATATTATTAAATTAAAATTGTCAAAATGTCTTAAGTGAAAGTAATAAATTACAGAGCTCCAGGATAAGCTTGCGTATTTGCTTAAATACCCAATTACCCAGTAAGTAGCGAGTATCAAAAAAGCCAATAAAAAATTTGTGGTACCTTTATCATGCTGCAGAAAAACAATAATGCAGACCACTAATATCGGCATATTTCTTTTTTTTCTTATTTTCCTGGAAAAACACATCTTGGTATTTCATTAGAATTGTTCTCCAAGGAAATGCCAAATAACTAACGTTTATTTCATCTAGGGGGGAAGCTATTGCATGTGATGTTAGCAAGTTTGTTTGTAAATGTTTAGTACAATGCAATTTCCAATGTATTTACCTAATATTATGCCTTCTCAACCACCTTACCTTACCCCACTCGCAGTTTGCTTTGAAACCATTAGATATGTCTAATAGTGTTTTCATTTTACAGGTATGCCAAATGTGATTGGTGCAATCGATTGTACTCTCCATACATTAAAATCCTCAGCCACCAGCGGTGTCCGAGAGGCCGGATTTCGTCAACCGCAAAGGAGTTCACAGTTTGAATGTTCAAGTAAGAAAATATGTTAATTTTTATTATCCCCTCGTGATGGGCAAGAGTGGAATGTATAGCATTTGTACGATTCAGGTTATACCTTTCATTTTTCAATAATAAATTTACGAACCACTTCACAGATTTTTATAATATTTTGCCACAATGTGTATTTAGTGATGGTTTTGCATACGGACCCACGTCCGACCACCAATTGTGAAGATCATAAATTTATTATTACCGTAATAGGTTTATAATTCACATAGTGTACCTATTTACGAGGTAATACCAGGCTAGTGTCTTTTGATATTAAGTTTATCAGGGCAAGGCTAGTGGTAAACGCGTAGGAAATTCGAGGCTTGCCAGAGGAATTTCCTACCAGTTTTACCGAGCCCGAGATGGTTAAACTTAATATCAAAAATACACTTGCCTGGGTATTTTTATTTATCAGGTAACGTTTTATGATCGAAAAAATTACCACAGATTAATGTCGTTTTATTATGGGACAGAAACGCGGACTTGTTTACGTCTTGCGGTCATTACACTGACGTCATTCGATAACGTCATTGTCATCCGACCAATGGAACGTCAGTTTTCACTTCGTTGTAACCCGGTATGTTTGTAATTTCAGGTCAATGCCTGGAATTACAACAATACTGTTATTCAGTTCAGTACGTTAATTAGGTCAATACAGGGGGGGACAGGTTGACCTGATAAAAATCTGTTTCCTACCACAGATTGTTTTACATTTCAGGAGATATGTGACCACAGGTATTACCATAACTAATGCCGTATCCGCTGGACCGGGATCAGTTATTTTGATTGCTACGAAATCTTTACGAGAAGTCGGCGATTGGCCGACGTTTGACACAAGGTATTTAACAATAGTGTTATGTCACAATATGTGTCTGAAACTGCAGACAAAATGGGGCTTATGTGATTTGCTGGACCAGTGTAAGCAACTCGCTGGATCAAATAGACACTCCTGTAGGCCTGATAGCCATTCATATATTGCGTTGTTACACAGCATGACTGGTATTTCCATTGATGGGAACTTGACGTGTACTTGATTGCACATGGCCTGATCTGGATCTTACCACTGGTCGCAAAACCCACAAACACAATGTCCCATTTATTACCAGGTCACCAATCCAACTTACAATTCCCGTTTAACGACAAATAATCCCAGGTAGGGATATAGTGCCATTATTAACATATAATTATAACCAGACAATGTCATTCACAAAATTCGTATGTAAAAATTTTGTTGGATCATTACACTTAACCAAAACTTCATCCGTGAACTTTTCTCACAAGGATGGAAAAAAATGCTATACCAATCCCTAATGTTATTCGGGAGAACTTTACCATTCATTTTGGTGACTGTTTAACCTTATTTGTCAATAATATTGAATGGTGCAATTCCAAAATGTTGAACTACCTCCCGGTAGAATTATTTTTTATTGTTCGCCAAACCAAATTGATCAGTAGTCCTCCTTACATTGATACCTACAACCAATCCGAGTCATTTGGGTGACCTTTCACCTAACTATACCTCAAAATTATAGGCCACGTCCGTGAAAATAATAAAAATAAAACTGATTAATGGACGAGTACGAATTATTGAGTTTTCAGGACGTGGGACTCAACTACGAGGGTCGGAAGGCCTATTGGAGGATCTTGATCAATCATCCTGTTGGCAGACGCATCTGTCCGTGTTTTTCTGTATCTTTGCTATAAATTAAGAGCTATCAAATGCTCACTATTACTCAGCCCCATTATCATAGCATCTCAAATGCTACGACTTCACTTTTCAGGGCTCAGTAATACATATTTTTCCCTTTTTCCATGAAGAAATGGTAAATTATTTCATATTAGAACTAATCAAATGCATATATTTGATGATTGAAAAAATTAAAAAAATGCATAATTTTTATTACTGAATTTAATTACATTAGCACAGCCAAAATGTAATAAAAGTTCAGTATTTATAAAAATTCACAAATCTATACAAGTAAATTGAAAATTTCTCCCTCAAATGTATTCTTTGCTATAATAAGTATACTTTGCCCAATTTTTTAGCCAGGTTTTTTTGAAAAAAACAAAAAAATCCAGGCTATTGGCGGATTGGCGGGAAAGCCGGTGGGCGGGCGGGTCGGGCGGGCGGGCGGGGCGGTCCGACCCAATCAACTGTTAAGTTTTTCGTTGTTGGAGTCCATTTTTCTTTGTTACTGTACCACCTAGGACCACTCCAAAAACTTTCACAGATTGCAAAATAACAAAGGGGTACCCACCACATATCAACTATCCCAACATGTTACTTTTTTTTTTAACTTCACCCATTTTTTCAGCCGGTAAGTCAGACTTAGCCATTTTCAATGTTAAGTTTTTCGACGTTTACAATGTTTAAGTTTTTCGTTAGTTTAAGTCCATTTCTTTGGATTACAGTACCACCTTAGGACACCAAACTTTCATCCAGCTTTCTATTAATCAAGGGGGTTACCCACCACAGATTTCACTATCCAACATGTTAACTTTTTTTTTTAGAACTTCACCCAATTTTTTCCGCGCAGTCGACTTAGCCATTTTCAATGTTAAGTTTTCGCTACGGGGCTTTACATTCGTTAAGTTTTGCGTGTTTTAAGTCCATTTCTTTGGTACGTGTACCACCTTAGGACCACCCAAACTTTCACAGCTTCATAACCAATGGGGTGCCTACCACATATAATCTAATCCAAACATGTGACCATTTTTTTTACCATTTCAACCTATTATTTCTACGTAATTGACATTAGCCATTTTCAACGTTAACTTTTTAACGTTACGTTTCTAGTTAAGTTTTTTTGGTTTTTAAAACTTTTTCGTTTTATACTATATCTCTGCAACTGCTTCGCCCCATTTACCTTGAAACTTTCACCCATGGGTGTTTTTCATCATCCATATTTCCATATTTTCTACCAACCCCCAACCGTTGCGGGGCCCCTGTGCCCAGATGTCTAAGGGTCAAAATTTACTTGGAATTTTTTTGTTAAAGTTTTTTCGTGTACTATTATCTCTTGCAAACCCTGCTTTCACCCTAATACCTTGATACTTCACATGGGTGTTTATTTTTCATCATTGTTTGCACTTGCGTTGCGGAAAGCGGCGATTCCTGTGCCCAATTGTCAAGGTCAAATTACTTTGAAGTTTTTTTGTTAGAGTTTTTTCGTTGTTACTATATCTCTGCAACTGCTTCACCCAATACCTTGATACTTCACATGGGTGGGTTTGTTTATTCATCATTTGTCGCACCTGGACTTGCGGATAAAGCGCGATCCTGTTGCCCTAATGTCAAGGTCAAATTACATTTGAATTTTTTTTGTTAAAGTTTTTTTAGCGTTGCGTTACTGTTACTAATCTCTGCAACTGCTTACACCCAAATACCTTTGAGACTTTGACATGGGAGGGTTGTTTATCATCATTGTTTTCGCCACCTGTTTGAGGGATAAAGCCGCGATCCTCGTGCCCAATGTCTAAGGTCAAATTAACTTTTGAATTTTTTTTTTGTTAAAGTTTTTTTCGTTGTACTATATCTCTGCAAACTGCTTCAACCTAATACCTTTGAATACTTCCCATCATGGGTGTTTTTTCCATCATCATTTGACGCACCTGCTATTGCGGAAAATGCGCGATTTACCTGTTGCCCAATGTCAGAAGGTCAAATTACTTTGAATTTTTTTGTTTGTTTTTTGTTAAAGTTTTTTCGTTGTACTATTATCTCTGACAACTGCTTCACCCAAATTACCTTGATAACTTCACATGTGCGGGTGTTTTATCATTCCATTGTCGCAAATCCTGCTTGCGGAAAAGCGCGGATTCCTGTGCCCAATGTCAAGGTCAAATTTATTTGAAATTTTTTTTGTTAAAAGGTTTTTTTCGTGTGGTACTATATCTTGCAAACTGCTTCAAGCCAATAACCTTGATTCGTTCACATGGGTGTTTTTATCATCATTGTTGGCACCCTGCCTTGTCTTGCGGGGGGGATGGGGGGGGGAAAGAGAAGGGGGGGGGGGGGGGGGGGGGGGATGGGAGGGGGTGGGGGGGGGGTGGGGGGGGGGAGGGGGGGGGGGGAAGGAAAAAAGGGGGGGGGGGGTGGAAGGGAAAGCGCGATCCTGGTGCCCCCAAGTCAAGGTCAAATTTACTTTGAACTTTTTTGTTTAAAGTTTTTTTTAGTTGTACTTTATATGCTTGCAAAACTGCTTCACCCTAATAACCTTGATACTTCACATGGTGGGTTTGTTTATCATCATTGTCGCACCTGCTTTGCAGAAATGCGCGATTCCTGTTGCCCTATGTCAAGTTCAAAATTACTTTGAATTTTTTTGGTTTAAACGTTTTTTCGATTACTATATCTCTGCAACTGGCTTCACCCAATACCTTGATACTTCGACATGGGTGTTTATTCATCATTGTCACAACCTGCATTGCGGATAAAGAGCTGATATCGTCGGTATTTTGGCATACGGTCCCCGTCCGTTCGTCCGTTTGGTTGTGTTTGGAGGTTGAAACTGTGTTTTTTCCGGGTTACAGTTTTTTTGGTTTAAGTTTTTCCATCTAACTATTATCTATTTTTTTTAGTGTCCATGCCATCGCCCAATAAAGGGCGCGACCATGCAGGCCACGGGCCATCTAGTCTACAAAAAAAGTGTGGGTATTAAATTATGTTTATTCCAAAGTTGTTCTATGCTTGGAAAAAAACCATGGGCCTTCGTGGGCTTCTTTGCCTCGTTTCTTTTTGTTGTGAAATAGGCTATTCTGACTTCCAATCCGGGTTTGTTGTGGGGTTCATAATCTCTCCTTGGGCATTCAAATCTAATTTTCAGAAGGTATTTCCATACCACTGATTCTGTTGGGATGAGACTTCACAATCTATACGTTAAAGGTTACATTGCCCACGCAGTAGGCACAACATGGTTCTTTATAGGATAATTTAAATAAGTGGGTGAATAATTATGTCATCTATTTCCAACCATGTTCTAAATATTAACGAGGTGCCCGCTCTTTTACAAATTATAATCATTTATTAATTATCAATTTTACTGTTAGCGGACGCGCGGACGGGATAAACAGTCTTATGGTTCAAAATGGGTTCCTCTGCCACCACCCTGTGACAAAACTTCACCATTTATTTTTCCGCCCCCGCTAAGCCCGGAGGGTCAATGTATCACAGGACTTGGTGGTTCAAATTCAAAACCATTAAACGCTTAGGGTAAATTGGGCTTATAATTTAACTGTGGCTGATAATTACTGTTTACCCTTGCTAGGATCTGGATTCCTTCATGCATTTTCACATACGCATTGCCTCCAATGTTTCCTCTGCCACCCTGGTGTGGACAAATCCAACATTCGTCCCGCCCCCGCTAAGGCCCAGGGTCAAAGCTCACAGACTTGGCTGCATTTGAAAAGTCTATTAAACTGTTAATTTGTCGAATAAATACGATTTTTTATGTTTTGTCATTAATGATTTGTATTTGCTACAGTCAATTCAGTGGGACATTGTATGAGCCTTTTTGACAACATGATTAAAACAAGTCTTGTTTTTTCCAAAAAAACAAACTGAACCGTGTTTGATTGTGGTTTAGATCAAAAGTTGGGTTGGGGGCATTTTGACTTGGGGGGCGTTTTGAACTTTGGTGCAATGAAAAAAAAAATAAAAAAACATAATTGATTCCATCATGGTACTTTTTATTTCATTATAATTTTCTTTTCTTTCTTTCAAATAAATATTTATTTAAATGTAATACATAATTAATTACATGATAAAAAAAACAACAAAAATAGGAACAAAAACGAGGTGGAATGTAACTTGCAGGTTCGGTGGTTTGGTATAAGGCCCAGTGTGTGGTGGAAAAATCGGGTACCATTATAAAACGTGAGGAGATTAATTTTTGAACACGAAATGCAAAAGAGTAATCAATTAAAACCGCCTTCAACCAATGGGTACCTACTTCCACCTCACAGTGGTATTATTGCCAACACCGCCCACCAATGCGCCAACAACCACACACACCACGCACACAATGTTATTAGTTTTTAGTTTTAGCACAATTAGTTACAGAAAAAATAATTAAGTTTTTTATTCCAATTATTTTCCATAAAAAGAACATCGTCATAATGTTAGTTCAATTCATATTTTGTTTTCTCAGACTCATGTTGTAGTTCATCAATCAAAGGTGGGGCAGCAGATTGGACCGTTTCGATTTCGGTTCAATATTTAAAGGGTGGGAATTGGCTTGAAACAAACCTTCCATTACCCGGAAGCAAGTGGGGAACCAAAAATCGTGGTGACTTTTTTATATATGGCCTACCTTACTTACATTCAGGTGGAATGTGATAATTATGAGTACTTAATGACCGGTGCACGCTTGTACCTTTACTAGTAATGCATGTTAGATCATTATTGTTGGGTGTAATGTACGATTGTCAATTACGTGATTTTAACGGGATTAAAAGTGGTTAAATAAGTGTTGAAAACAGGTGGTGAAACCACCAGAATAACCTTCAACAATTTGACAATAATTAAACATTTGAAGATGGGGGGCGTTTTCACTAATTTATGGGGGCGTTTGACAAATTCGGGGGTGGTTTAGACCTTGGGGGACGATTTGACTTGGGGGCGTTTTGACTGTTAAATCGCGGGGCCTTGTTTATTTTTGGATAATTCGTATTGTAAAATTGTTTATCAATAACAAGGTCAAAGTATGAACGTCAATGACCCTGCAGATTATTGCTATGATATTTTAAGTGCGTAATATGTAAATCGTTATTCTACAATTTTATACTGATGACTGTGGTTGTGTAATCTGATTTGTGTAAAGCTATTGTCCTTATCATCTTTAATGTATAATTAATGCTAGAGGAAATAAATTTAACAATGGGATATTCAGCAAAAAACAAAATGTAGTAAATAAAATTTCAATTACAACAGCAAGACTGAATCTTCCCTTGCTGTGAAAAAATAAAAAAAAGGAGAGATTACCCATTAGTTTCGAAATAACTTTCTCCAGGAAAAATACAAGCACCATAATTTAATTCTCTCACAAACTGACAAATGAAATCTACCATGATGAAAAAAAAATTGATAGTAAACAAAAAAATAAATATCGTTTTTGCGATTGTGGTCTTATACAAAGTATTATCACACTATTTCCTATTAAATTACAACACAATCACCAAACCAAACAATTTATTTAAATCGCTTAATCCGGCCTACATAAAGTGAATGGAATATAACGTCCATTTTATGGGCATTATCATAATTACAAAGGAAAAAGTTCGTGAACCAACAACCAGACAGAATCGGCCATTTGTGGTCGACAAATGGGCGTACAATAATCATTAGGGGAGGTAATTCATTTATGGTGTAAGTTCTAAATCCTGCTGATAATAGGGCACTAACAATGCCCCCCCGAGGGGGGGTGGTTATAGATTGTTATTTTGTTCCGGAAGCAATTCTCCTTGTCTATCTAGGACCAAACCGGCAGCAAGTCGATTAGGACTTTACACGCTTAAGCTCTCTGCGATTTGTCGCCAACCACTTCTTTTGTTTGGCAACATATTTGTGCACGTTGGCGATGTGTTTCCCAAACAATAATTTGGGTTACTGTTCTTTGGCCACCTCCTGCTACCAGAAACAACTTGCGGTGCATTAGGGCAGAATGGCAGGCTATTTTTTTTTCCGAATTACCGTTAGCCATTATTTTTGCAGACGACAACGTACAGGTGCCCGTTTGGCCGGAACCGGAATGCATTATCAAAGGGATTTCAATATTGCTCATGCGTGATGACCTTTCAGTCTCAAAGCAGACTTTGCAAAGTATACTTACCAAAGTAGACTTTGAAAATAGTATATGAAATAGAAAATGACAAAAAACCAAAGTCTACTTTGCAAAGTAGACTTCAGTTGCAAAGTATACTTTGAATCAAAGTATACTTTGGAGAGTTGATGAAATAGGCTACTGGGGTCCGTTTCACTAAACTTCGTACGACTAAAATGTTCGTAAGTACAAAATTATGATTCACATTAACAATGTTTTCTTGTAAACAATTATGAGCAGCCTATGCTCAATAAATTTAAATCCATCAATTAAAATTTACAGACGATCTTGAATTTGCACTTACGAACATTTTAGTCGTACGAAGTTTAGTGAAATGGTCCCCAGCACAGTAGATCCTCTCTAAACCGGAAACCAAGTTATGTTACATTTGCTCACTATGTGCTGTATCCACATATACTCTCTGTTCATGGACAGTACAGACCGTTAAATTTTTTTTTTAAAAGATAATATACAAAATAAAAACGTGTTTTCATCATGGCCCTGGGTAAAGTGGTTTAATTGAAGATATATGACGATACTAGGGCAGCTGACATATTTTTTTTTCAGGATTAAAAAAAAAAGATATAAAAAGAAAATATGTGTTTTCATCATGGCCCTGTGTAAAGTGAAGATATAAGACGATACTAGGACTGTTTGTTTCAATTTTCACTGATATCGGTACATAAGTATCAGACTTTCTATCTTGTTGAACGCAACACGATAGGTAATCAGATATGTGTGTACCTATATGGGTGAACATATAAACAACCCAGCAGTCCTAGAACCGTCATATATCTTCAATTAAACCACTTTACACAGGGCCGTGATGAAAACACGTTTTCATTTTTTATAGTATTTTTTCAAAGAAATCCTGATATTTAAAGACATATTGAACTAGAGTGGAAGCCATATAATTGGTTGAGTCCACTGTTATTGGTTGACTGTTGCAGCATGTTAGTGTCATAAGCGACTGAAAGCCACGGCGATCTGTATGCATATAGACGAAAATACATTTGTGTTATTGTTGTTGTTGTTACTGCATCAGTGACTTTCGTGATCAGACCGCAGTATACTACTTAGGGGTACCGACTTGGAACGGTTGGTAAAATTGTTTCAGGTAACCCTTGTGTATTTAACTAACATCACGTATCTGCTTAATTTCCGGTAGATATTTACATGTATGCTATTAAGACCAGTTTAATTATTTTTTTAATGGAATCTGGACCCTCGCTGGGAAAATGAACTAATCGATTATTTTGTGTGTGCGATCAGCGTAGTCTCAGTAGCCTATTTCACCAACATTGCAAAGTATACTTTTCTAGCAAAGTATACTTTGAGGGAGTAATCATTTATTTTTCCTGAAATGCATTATTTCATATAGAACTAACAAATGCATATATTTCATGATTAAAAGTATGCATAATTATTATACTGAATTTATTACATTATCACAGCCAAATTGGCTGTGATAATGTAATAAATTCAGTATAATAAAAATTAATAAATTTATCCTAAAATTGAAAATTTCTCCCTCAAAGTATACTTTGCTAGAAAAGTATACTTTGCAATGTTGATGAAATAGGCTACAGATCAGCCTTTGTGCAATCTGATCAGACTTTACACTGGTCAACAATCACTCAGTTACTTCGCTTGGCAATACATAAGCCACATTGAGATCTCGGTTCGTCCGCATGTACGAGGAGATAATTCGTGAGCTTTAGCGAGCGGATTATCGACCGTACATGCGGACGAACCGAGATCTAACCGTGTTATCACATCACCATGTCCACACATTGCCTGTGTGATGTGTAAATGCAGAAACCAAACTCGAAAATGTATCAAATATATAAAAAGAAGTGGTAATTACTGTCTGTTCCACGTTTTTCTGACGACCAACATTTGACCAGTAAACACATTAAATCTAAAAAATATTTAAAAATAAGTACTTTTTCATCAATAACAAAAATGCCACCCTCCCCAAAAAAAATTAGTTGATGAAATTCCATCAAATATTGATTTTATTGCGAAAAACGATTTTCCTATGGGAATTTAACATGGGCAGTCAATTTCCAAAACTTTTCGTTTTTTTATCCTGAAGGATCAAAAAAATAAGAAATTTGGAATTTACTCCGAAACCTGTGAGATATCTTGAAAATGATGTAACTAAGAAAACGAAAGTTAGATTTTGAAAATCGGTCCACAAATAAAAACAATATTTAAAAAAAATCGAAATAAAATCAATATTTGATGGAATTTCATCAAATAATTTCTTTTTGTGGAGGGTGACTTTTTTGTTATTGATAACAAAGTACTTACTTTTAAATATTTTTCAGATTTAATGTGTTTAATAGCCAAAAGTTCGTCGGCAACAAAACGTGGAACAGACAGTAGTATATTTACTTTGTATAATTCTACACAATGATCAGTATTACACTGGTCACAAATGACTTCAAGGGTATTTATAAAACGAGACTCAAACAAAAAATCGGCGCGAATCTGACAAAACCGGCACAGAAGTTAATGGTCATATTAAAGGCAGAATGGATGTGTGGCATTTGCCCACAAGTACACTAGTCCGTCTTGCTATGTATTTTCGTCGGATTTTCTTGGGGATTTGTTGCTCTATACATTTTATAAATGGAAATTGAATGAGGAATCAGAAAATCGATGTTGCGATTTGCGGAAATAACGTTTTCTACCTCCATTTTGAAATTAAAAATGGCCACCATATTTTGCCTAGTTCTGCTTTATTTCCACACTTGAGTAACATATACTATTGGTTTAAATGTGAACATTGCATACTTGTAGTGCTTAATACTTTATCAGGAAGTCAAATATAATATAAGAGAGAGAAGTTTGTAAAATAGCCGCGATTTTAAAGATGGCCGCCACGTTATACATATACGTTTAGTGTGCATATCAGTTGAACTATGGTTGAGGAATTTGATTATATGTTTTTACAATGTACATAGCCATTGTAACTACAACATAATATACGTATATTTATTATACGAATATACATACTGTGAAATGTATAATCGCACATATACGTATACAATAAGTATATACATGTATGCACGTGAAGAAAACGTGTCCCTTAGAAGGTAACACATGGAAAATGATATACTATCTTCAATTACCTTGGTATGTGATGTTTTAGGATACATATGTACCTCACATAACATGTACAACTGGTTATATCATTTATTTGCTGTATTGTTAATTGCTCACAACAGCATGTATGAATGTAGACTATATCTAGACAATCAAATAATACATCGGTTGTTCAAGTGTTCCGATAGTGTCTTTTCTAATACATCATTTGCTCAAGTGTTCCGATAATATCTCTTCGGTGCATATTTAACATTACATGCAAATGTATGCACTGTAAACGTTACTGTCACAGTCGCTTATGTTGTTCGGCAATGGTTCTTTCATCAGAATCACCGTCAACATCAGATGGAATGGCATTCTCAAGATGAGTATCTTCATCGTTCTTCGTTCTGTACTACACTTACAAAGATATGTGCATGCTAACACGGCGTGACTGTCATCTGACCATTTTAATAATTACTATGTGTACTGGGGAAACGTCCGATGTGTGTGGATATATGCAAACATCAATGTCCTGATAATATACATGTCCAACACGAGCAATGTGTACCTGCTGAGCAAATGTAGCTTGTCCTCATATTCCGGTCTGCTCGGGTATGAGGGTAAAGTATGATACCCTTTGGAAGATAGGCCCTGAAAACAAATTCAGCCAACGTGTCGAATGTTAGATCTGAGACGGAATCACAGTCGAGCAACATCTGGAAGGCATCTACGACACCTTCTCCCTGTTACGTAGTGTCTGCGTCAGAGAAAGCATGTAACTCTGGCAATGCCTTTTACTTCCGTTCCGCCCATAATACCGCATGTCACCAACACCCGATACCATTGAAATTGATACCACTGCGTAACAGGCTGTACTTTCATGTTAACAGAAAAAGTGCGTCAGTGTCCGGGGAGTAGTTCATTAATTTGACATTAGTTTGATTCCCAACGTTAACCAATATTACATGGTGAATTATCAAAGTGTATTCTTCCTCGTGGTTATCGCTTTCAAACAGTATTTCACAGTCGCACATTGTCTTTCCATTTGCAAAGACGATCGTGAATTTCTCTGTTTCGGACCTGTGCGCTATGAGTCTTATTTGCCAAGCAGGTTGTTATGTCTTCTTTCGTCTTACAATGGGACAGGACTCGTTTCATGGAGATGTGCTTAAGTTGTGTACCATCCTTAACCTGGTACTGTACATGTGTCTGTCCTTTGTTCCTAATGTCTATGGTTGCAGTCTTCATGTAATATTCATACTATTCATAATATTTATACAGTGATTACATGTATATATTGTCTCATTATGCAAATTGGTTGCCGCCATTACCGAAAATCATATTTTCTTGTATAGCTCTGCAACCGTTTATGATAAATTCACGAAAATGGGTTTCAGACCCATGTTTTCCTGGTCTAGGATTTCAATACATGTATTTATAAAGTGACTACATGCAAATATTTCAAATATTTTATTTATTTTTGGCAGTTTGAATTCTTTCTGCGAGGATTATTAGTCGCCGCCAAAACCCCAACTTTCACAGCTCTGTAGCGGGTGGTTAGTTGGATGCTTGCCAAGGGTAATTTAACGATGGGGTTCATCCTTTCCGGAATATCAGGCTACCTATTATGTATGTGAGAGTTTGTTATACCCCTTATAAGAGTAATATGATTATGGCTAATCCTGTTACTTTTAGGGGATGGGGCTAAGTGATTCTGGTGAGGTGAAGACCTGGCACCAGATCAGGTTATTCTAATTTCAGGCCCGAATATGTGTGTTTCTTGATGTAAATATTCAGTTCTGATTTTGAGATGTTCCCCCTTTCTTACAGGTGAAATACGGGATACGACCCCGTTGACCCGTCTGTATATGACCTCGATGAACAGATATATGAGGAGAGTGTAGACTCTGTTGTTCGGCAGATCAGGAGTGAGGCTCGAGCCGTACAGTACAGTAATGCGAATTATCATCTGAAAGAATTCACATACAATAACACACTGAAACAGACCAGCGCAACACTGCTGAACATAGTCTCAGAATTAGTTTCCTGTGGCACTGTGGCACAGAAGTCTCTCAGCCTAACCCAAGCTGTACAAGGTCACATCACCGGCACTAGGAACCAGACAACGCTGGACATGGCAGTGAAGCTTCATCACAGACATGGCACTTCCGAGATGATCAAACTTCTACAGGATCACAGATTCCTAGTATCATATGATGAGGCGATACGGTTTCGCAAATCAGCTGCCAAATTCGTGGGCGACAGCGGTGGTGATCTACATCAGGCAATGGGTTTGATGAGTAGTGTGTGGCCAATCTTCGGGTGCTTTGACAATATTGATCTTCTAGTTTAAACTCCCAATGGACGTAGGGAGACACATGTCATGGCTCAGTAATTTCAACAGCATCCCGCTGGCATCGTCGAGCTGGGTAGTGCTAGCAAGCGATCGACCTGGATATATGAATATTGTGATCCCACGACTGCGAAAGACCGTTGCACAATATCTCTTAGGACCAATATAGCCAGTATGTGCCATTTCAGCACTATACTGGCACAACGAAGGTTAACCTTTCTGCAATTTATATTTCTTCAGGAATCACGTACACGAATGCATGTGCATGTTGAGAGTTTTGTTGCTGCAGAGGTCAAGGACGCCCAGTGGCCGAATTCACTTTAATCAGACCATAGCCTGGATTCGTACGGCTTAAACAACCAATTGGCCAGGGACCAAGTGACACCCGCAACAAAGCCAGCTACTGTGTACCTGATGGGCCTACTCATTCATACATGCACAACCAGCTCACCCTGATACCGTCATCATATCACTGCTATACAGGAACAAAACCATATGTGACCTAGGCATGACGTATGCAAATCTTTCCATTGATATGCAATTGTACATGGCTGCCCGACAGATCAAATGGTGGGAGCCGACTAGGTGGTTTGACGATGTGAATCTTCGTCCAGGGGCAATGCACATTATTATGTATGTTTTGGGTTGCATTGGGACACTGGTGAAGGGGTCTGGTTTAGATGTTCTAGTTAGTGCAGCATTCGGTGGTCTGCCGGTGATTACAAATGGGAATGTATGGGTGCGTGCCAATAGGGAATTTCGCATAGTGACGACTGCCCTGCTGTAACACTGTCTCCAAAACGGTGAAAAAAACCTCAATGAGTATGTAGAAGGAGTACGACATCATCCAACAGGTAAGCACTGGGTGAATACTCTTGTGAAACCTACGCTATTGGTTCACCAGTTCCTTCGCGCAGAGAAATACTGGCACTTCCAGCAGCTTTGCTTGGAACGGATATTGCCGTACTTCTACAGTGCATGCCATGTTCACTACGCTCGGTATATCAATTGTCACCTGCTAGAGATGCGCAATTGTTGCCAGCAGATGCGCATCGAGATATCATCGCCGGAGCGCATATATTGGAATTCAGTATCCAGTGACCAGTTTGGAGAACAAACTGCTATTGGGACGGGAAATGGTGGTCTGAAGGGCCTGACGCTGTCACATGAGGTGTTCTCTGAATGGATTGATTCATTCCCGATCTCAGCGTATCTTTCTGATGTTATGGAACAGTCGTACTTCGATGAAGTACACTGCTCATCATCACCAAGCAAGCATAAAGAGAAAGGTGATAAGAGACGAAAGCTGAACAGTGACGATTGGCAGCGGATTGCCACAGAGCTAACAAGGCATTCCCATCTGTTGAAAGTCAAGAGTGACGTCCTCGACAATGGTCAGGTAGCTCACAAAGATGTAAATGTGGAAGATGCACTAGTCATTAGAGCGAAAATGGCCACATCCTTCCGCAACTCTCTGCCGTTTCACTTCCATGCCAAGATATACAGTCAAGTCAAGTCGATGGAGCAACTTAAGAGAAGCGTGATGGTTGATGGCAAAACTGTATTCGACCTAGAGGCCATCTTCATCCGTCGTTTGTTGGTCGGGCAACAACGACAGTTACAACTGGAACCCATTTTCCAGTACGAGTTGTATGCTGTTCCACCTTCTATCATCGACGAGTATGGCTGCTTGAGGAAAGGAAACAAATATTCACTCGCCAATCATCTCGGTATACCACAACTTGGAGATCCAGATACGGACATCGTCATCGTGAATGCACAACAACTTTTCTTTCACATCGTCTGGCCACACGGATGAGTGTTATCCGTCATCGTTGTGAGAATTAAGCGCCGCCTCTCGATTTACCCTACTTCCACCGAGAAGATATTGGTCTTTGACAAATACAACGATAGCTCAGCCAAAGATCACGAGCGGATGCGACGTGCATGTGATGGTTCTACTGACTATAATCTGACCATCAACAGGCCCTTACTCAATCGTGATGTCATTCTAAAGAATAAGCACAACAAGCGTGAACTCACCCACGTGATATCCATACTCAATCTGGGTGATCACATATCCATAGATTATCGGGATGACAGCAGCTTTGAACACGATGAGGCAAGCTTCTGAAATGGACATGGCTGTGGTCGGATCCTCAGCGATGATACATATGTATTTGTGCTACTGGTCTGCTGAGTCCGGAAGCCGCAACTACTTCCTAGCTGTGGTGTCCAGATAAAACACTGGACTGGGGTGGTGATCGACATCAACGCGACATGTATACATATGGGATATAAGTGTCTGCAGCTACTGGTCATGCCTGCGCTTAGCGGCTGTGGCACTGTATCATACCCATTCAGCTAGGCGATGGTCAGTGCCTTGAATGCTCTGAAGGCTGACGAATTTCCAGGATTATTTGATGTACTGGGTAAAGCAAACGCCACTAATGTTGCTCTCCTAGAAACAGGTAAGAGGTTCTTCGCAGCTATGAATGGTTAGCAAACAGGAATCATTGCTTCACTGCTTCACCATATGTTAGGAATGATGATGTTGTGAAAGGCGGCTGATAAACAGAGGGTTGTAGCTGCCACAGACATCAGATGTCGTTACCATCTATTGCGTGTGTACAGCTGGCGATGCGTGTTGCAATATGTGCACTATAAAAGAAGATGGGATGGGAGGTGCACATCAGATAGATGCCGATGCTGTGGATGAGGATGTGGAGGATGATGTGGAGGAGCTGGAATAACGCGTGGTATCAGACCGAAGCGGGGGGGGGGGGGGGGGGGTGGGCAATAATTTAACTTCAGTACCATTGTAATTATGATAGGTGTACAGCGGTGGCTACGGAGTCTTAAATAAGGCACTACTATACTGTGAGTGCACTCCTGGACCAGCCGTGTATAGTCCATAAGAATGCACGACACTAATAATACTATATTAATATTAGCATCTCATTTATAGAGGCAACACGCATACATGCCATCACTTTATAAATGCATTTACTGTAATCATTGACCATGAAAACATATGTATTGAAACTATTTCTGAGAAAGTATCCCACATAGTAGCACGGCTATCTAAAAAACAAGGTTTTTCGGTAATGGCGACAATTAATTTTCATAAAGAGAAAGCGTATGCATGTGACAACTTTATAAATGCCAAAATCGTAATCCTTGACCATAAAAATATAGGTATAGACACCATTTTTGTGAATTTATAGTGCATAGTTATTGACCTATGACAGGAAATAGGTTTTTCGGTAATGGCGGCAACTAATTTGCATATTGAAAAAGTTGCCCAAGGTCGTCAAGATGACAACCAATCTGAATTGTTTCAAGACACCCGTGTGAATGTAAAGCCACCAACAAACATTGTACTATAGACAATTCATAGGTCTGGTAGAGTGGCAAATGGACTACAATGGACAGACACACGGACGGGAGGACACACGGACACACAGTCCAAACAATATATGCGTCCGGCTCTACCGAGACCGGGGGGCATAACAATACTGGATTATTCTGCTTGAAATCAAGCAGTTTGATTGTCTGAGCCTGAGCTGTTCTAAAACTCAGGCAATCAAAATGCTTGATTGCGACTTGGCAATGACAATAGATTCTCAGAATGTCTATAGTAATGGGCGGGTGATGTATCCTGGGCCCATTCTTGTCTGTTTCACGAAAACTGCCCAAATTTTGCGGCTATATAAACAATTAAAAAAAAAGATACATTTTTCGATAATATTAAATTAAAGGAAATTTAAGAATGAGGCTTCTTTTATTTCGTAAAATTTGGTCAAATATTGATTTTATTGCGAAAAAACAATTTCCCCATGTTAAATCCCCATAGACGATGTATATGGCAATTTAACATGGGGACACTTTTAGAATTTCAGAAATATTGGACCGATTTTTTAAATTTAACTTTCGTTTTCTTAGTTGGACCATTTCCAAGCTATCTAGCCAGCTTTCGGAGTCAATTTCCAAATTTTTTCGTTTTCTGACTCCTCCCACAACTCCTCTACCTCTTTTCCCTCCATGTTAAATTCCCATAGACAAATTATTTTTTCGTAATAAATCGATATTTGACCAAATTTCACGAAATAAAAAGAAGGCTCATTCTTAAATGTTGATAAAATTTAATATTATCGAAAAAAATACTGTTTTTGAACTGTTTATATAGCCGTAACATGTGGGCAGGTTTTGTGAAACAGACAGTAGTCTTTCAACTGTGGTCTGGTGCTACAGTGGGGTCAGCGTGTAAGTGCACACACGAACGAACACGACAGGTTGTTTCCAACCTGTTGTGTTCGTTCGTGTGTGCACTTACTCGCTGACCCCACTGTACACTTGTCGCACATGTCTTTTATACACTGGGTGCATAGCCGCGCGAATTCTGCGACTGGCTCACTTCATACTTATATTGGCCTGTCACTATTCAAACAGATAAGGGTTTTCCCATCACGAAAAGTCAACATTTCAATTTCAATAATATGCACTGCAAATAGAACATGCTTCTTTTGGAAGCTTTGATTTTTCACTCTGGCGGCAAGGTTTTATGGACAAACAGGTCTTATGGTACACTGTATAGTGTAACCTGTCTGAACCAGACACCCTGTGAGTTCCCAGGGTGTCCGGTTCAGAGAGGTTACACTGTAAATCAGGCATGTGACTACAGCCTACTGTGTCCGTCCGAGCTGGGATTTATGGGCTTAAGTGAACTCAAACAAATACAATTCTAATGCACTCTATAAATATCACGCAATCTGATTGGCTGATGGCCATACATTACAGGTATATCATTGTTGATGAACGGTCGCAAATTATTTCAATATGCATTCCTACGCCAGTAGTAAAGGAGTGCATTATAAATAGGTTAACCGCATTGTAATTTTGAAATTTGCGGCATATATCAGAAAATGATAGGTCGGAAAACATGTTTAATGGCTCCGCTTGCGCGTCGCCATTAAACAGATTTTCCGACCTATCATTTTCTGATATACGCCGCAAATTTGAAAATTACAATACAGTTAACCCTATATTACAATACAGTTAACCGTATATAGACTTGTTGTATTGTGTGTATCTTTGTGTATTATGAACGTTTTCTTTGATGTAGAACAATTTGCAGGTAGTTTATAGTTTACTGATCATACGCTTCGGATGTTAAGCCTTTCAACCCTAAGGAACTGGAATGGACTGTGATATGTTAATGTTCCGACCAATCCAATGGTCACAAAATGATTTTCAGATTCGTCCATTTATGAAAAGGGGGTGTTTTTGTTCTCAAAAATATTAAAATTACTTTCAAAAAGTGCAGATCCTGATGAGACGGCTCGTTACGAACCGGCTCATCTGGATCTGCACTTTTTGCATAAACCGCTATAGCGATATTTCGGCTTCAAAGGGTTAAGAGTTCTAGATCTATACTTAAGGCCAAAAGAAACTTTTCAGTATAAAATGGTTCGATATCTCGTAAACAAGTATATTTAAAATTCTGATGTACACTGTTGTTTAATTCTGAATCTGATCTGCAACTGCTGCACCAAAAACATTAGATGCATGTGTTTAAAGAGAGATTGTGTAAACAATGAACAGACGACAACACCCTTCATTTCAAAAACTGCAGTCAAAAGAACACAATTTGGAAACTTTCCTAAGTCAATATTGATTATCCAGAGCATAAAATTGATCGCCCATAGTGATCACAATGATGAATTGACCGTATTCAGTACCTAGTGTGCCCACATCGGTTGTTGATCACTGTAGGCGATCCATTTTATGTTCTGGATAATCAATATTGACTATGAACGTTTCCAAATTGTGTTCTGTTTACTGCAGTTTTTCAAATGAAGGGTGTTGTTGTCTTTTCATTGTTTACACAATCTCTTTAAATACATGCATCTAATGTATTGGTGCAGTAGTTGCAGATTAGATTCAGCATTGAAAAACATTTTACATCAAGTTTTTAAACATACTTGTTCACGAAATATCGAACCATTTATATACTGTAACGTTTATTTTGGCCTTAAGTATATATACGGCCTTGTCGGATAGTGTATTCCCTATCGTATACCTGTACGAGTATCTCGAGAAATCCGACGGCGTAAATTAACGGTAGGGGTTCCTCCTCACGATTTGCCTGGTTTGGCCCCAGGTACGTTTTTATCTTTGGCTCTTGTGTTACCTGGGAGTTGTATTTGGTTATTGCCCATTATAAAAGTAGTAATATTATTACTGATCCTACTACTTTTGGGAGGGAGCCAAGTGATTCTGGTGTGGCGAGGATCTGGCATCAGATCAGGATTATTCTTATTTCAGGGCTGAATATATATTTTTTTTATTGTAAATATTCAGTTCTGATTTCGGGATGTTCCCCCCATTTGTACATGTACTTGTACAGGTAATATATGGGATTTAGTACTAAACCCATTGTCAGACCCGGCCTTAAATGACCTTAGCTGTTGATATGCCGGTAAACCCCAACAAACAAACAAAGAAACAAATCTCCCGAAATCGAATGAGTCAGTAGAAGAAGAGGACGAAGACTGCATTTTTTATTAACTTTAAACCAACGTTTATTAAATATTTTATTTTTATATTCGTTATTTCTCAATGAAAGTATATGTTGTGACCACTCATTTGAACCGTCTCGACGAGACTGTTCAAATGGTGGTCACGACATAAACTTAAAATATTTGGGATGAATCGTGAACAAGGTTAATGCACCTTGTTATTGTACTGTAACAGCCCATTGTATACAACATGTGTAGATCTGTAACATATGTAGTATCTTTACATTCCAATTTCACCATTGAACACAGGGGCGGATCTGGAAGGGGGGTTCCGGGGTTGCAACCCCACCCCCACCCCCGAGCAGCCACGGAGTTTACATAGATCACGGTTTACCACCATTTGGAGTCTGAATTTAAATGCCGTAAAACACAGGAAAGTGTATTACTGGACATCTAGATTTCAAAATTTGTCCCGGGTGGGCATGCCCCCCCCCCAGACCCCCCTAGCATACTTGCTTCACTTCGAAAATAGGACACCCCCGTTCCACAAATACTGGATCCACCCCTTTATCCAGAGAAATTCCGCCGCGACAGTCAGCGCTAATAAAGAGAGACAACTGACGAAGTGTTGCGAACAAACACGGTGTCACAGTTATTTCCAGTGGCGTTAACCACACTGTCGAACACGGTTATCTTTCATGATAAGAGTGATGCTTTAATGCGTGTTTCATTACTTTGTCTGGTTGGAGATTAATAGCGAAAGCAGTCAACGATTTCAAAAGAAATTACATCTGCATTCATGCCGTCACATTGCAAGTTGTGATACATTTGGTGATAGAATATATCTATAATAGCTCCAACATTCCAACATACAAACACTTTAATGTGCTCGTACATGTACTGTGGAACGGCCACCTCTCTACAACAACACCCTCTCTGTAACAGCCGCTATTTTATATTACAAATGGATGATTTCCTCTATATCTAACCCTTAGACTGCTGAGCATGACAATTGTCGTCTGATGTTGATTTTGCATTCTTTCTCAATAAAAACATGTTTTGACAGCTAATGCTGTCAAAACATGTTTTTATTGAGAATTATGGAAGAAAATAAATAAACATCAGACGATAAAATTTAATTCAGCATTAACCTCCCTACAACAGCCACCTCTCTATAACAGCCAATTTTGCGTCTTCCCATGGGTGGCTGTTGTAGAGAGGTAGCACTGTATATGCAAACGCAGTTCGAAGAAGCGTGTCAGAAATTCAAGATACGATGTACTACTGTATGTTTCACGAAACCTGCCCAAATTATACGGTTATATAAATAATGCAAAACCAATATATTTTTCGATAATATTAAATTTTATCAAACTTTAAGAATCACCATTCTTTTTATTTCGTGAAATTTGGTCAAATATTGATTTTATTTCGAAAAAATGAGTTCTCTATGGGAATATAACATGAAGAAAAAAGAGGTGGAGAACCTGGAGGAAGAGTCGAAAAACGAAAAAATTTGGAAATTGATTCTGAAAACTGGCTACAGATACATGTAGCTTGGAAATGATCTAACTAAGAAATCAAAAGTTACATTTTGAAAATCGGTCTGCTATTTATGAAATTAGAAAAAATCACCATGTTAAATCCTTAGAAGATGTCTGTGTAGATTTAGCATGTGGAAATTGATTTTTCGCAATAAAATCAATATTTGACCAATTTCACGAAATAAAAAGTAGTCTCATTTTTAAATGTTGCTATAATTTAATATTACCGAAATATATATTGTTTTTGCATTATTTATATAGCCGGAACATTTGGGCAGCTTTCGTGAAACAGACAGTAGTAAATGATCTGTACAGTGGTGTCAGCGTGTAAGTGCACACACGAACGAACACGACAGGTTGGAACACGACAGGTTGGAACCAACCTGTCGTGTTCGTTCGTGTGTGCACTTACACGCTGACCCCACTGATGGGCGATGATCTTCAGCCATGCAACAGCTAGTGTTGAACATAACTGTTTACCAATATCGATGATACATTATTGCACTGTCCACCGTTATTATTTACTGTTATTATATGTATTTATGATCCAATGTGCGCGTCCACACACTAATATCTGTCTATGCGTATACTTGCAGGCAGAACAATTTGGACATCTTCTTCAGTCCCCTTAACTGTAAGTATTGTAATGCGTATTCCGTAAATGTTGAATACCAATACTTCGCATAGCGGACCCATGCCAAGTGTCTTTAGTACAAAATGTTGTACTTTCTTCAATACATCAACTAATGTTTTTTATATGTTATCTCTCTTGAGATAGTATATTGTGTCACTCAAATTTCTGTGGGAGCAGCCATTGATCGTGCTACGCCTAAACGGCGAGTACGACCAAGTGTCAAATTATCCTATGGCGTTTTGGTCTGTCTTGCTTTGTATCGAAAACTCTACATATACTATTCTCTATATTTTTCACAGTTTGGGCTCAGTTTATCAGTTAAATTTTGGAAAATACGAATCAAGACATTTCGTGCGTATGGATACAGTAGCTATTGTCTTTAGTTCTCAGTTAGGTAGCAGTGACCAGTTAGCCGCCAATTTCGTACATTTTTTCTGGGAGTTACAAACCATAATTTATTATAGAGAAAACGTGTGAATGGGAATGGGTTTGCACCAGCACAGTACATTTGCATCTGGATGATGATTGAGAAAATATGCAACTTTCAGTCTCTACTTCTGCAAGTGATCAGTTTTTGTGTAGATAACATATTTCAGTACTTTCAGTACTTTGATTAGAAATGTGTATAGATTATATAGCAAGTCATGGCGCCAGGTTTTCTAACATTAATATCGTGTTAGTCCCCGTGCGGCGATGCAAGTGTAATCCCGGTATCTGTCGCCGATGAGCTATCTGAAATGGAAGAATGAAAGAACTACTGTCCGTTTCACGAAATCTGCCCAAATTTTACGGCTGTATAAACAATTCAAAATTATTTTTGTTTCGATAATATTAAATTAAAGGAAAATTTAAGAATGACCCTTCTTTTTATTTCGTTAAATTTGGTAAAATATTGAATTTAATGCGAAAAAACAATTTCCCCATGTTAAATCCCCATAGACATGGGGATTTAACATGGGGACATTTTTTTGAATTTCAGAAATACAGAACAGATTTTCAAAATTTAACTTTTGTTTTCTTAGTTAGATCATTTACAATCTATCTATCCAGGTTTCGGAGTCAATTTCCAAAAAAAATCGTTTTCCGACTCCTCCCACAGCTCCTCCAAATCAATATTTTACCAAATTTCACGGATTAAAACGAAGGCTCATTCTTAATTTTTTATAAAATTTAATATTATCGAAACAATTACTGCTTTTGCATTGTTTATGTGGCCGTAATATTTGGGCAGGTTTCGTGAAACAGAAATTATACTATTTGTAATGTTGATGATGGTTTAAAGGAATTTTCTTCAATATCCACGTGCCATCATTTAATGTTAACAAATACAGTTGAAGGCCGTACTTGCAGACTTGCATTTAATACATAGAGGATCTTATACGAGTGTTGATTTAATATGATATTTATTAAACGAGTTTACTGATGATTTTATAACGGCATAGGTGTTTATTTTACAGTGTAATAACACAATGTGATAAAAATTATAACACACCAGTGTAACAAGTATGCAAATTAGGCCGCTGCAGAATATTTTGCGTATGCAATAAATATAGTCTACATTTGTGTTGATTTAATATGGTATTTATTAAACTGGTTGACTGATTTCACAAGAAACTCGGCATAGCCTCGTCTCTTATGAAATGAGTAAACTAGTTCAATAACTATCATATTAAATCATAACTCACGCAAGATCCTCATACAATACCGAGTATGCGTGCATACTGCATGTGTCTGACAGTGTTGGATTAAACACATCTATGTATTGGTATGCGCACTTACATACGTAATACGTTAAAGAAAATAATCCAGGTGTGTTATGCCAGGGGCGGATCTAGACGGGGGGGGGGGGGTTCCGGTGTTGCAACCCGCCGCCGCCCCCCCCCCCGTCCCCCCCCCATCCCCTCCCCCGTTCAGCCACGGAGTTTAAATATATCACAGTTTAGCACCAGTTGGATTCTGAATTTAAATGCCGTAAAACACAGGAAAGTGCATTTCGAAGAGCTCGAAAATGGGACAACCCCAGGCCCTAGTTGCGAACGGTAACTCTCGCAATTACTCCCGTACCGTCCGTAGATAGCTACGGACTGTACGGGAGTAGATTGCAAGAGTTACCCACCCCCGTTCCCCAAATGCTGGACCCGCCCCTGTATGCCATAAACACTATTTGCTTGCAGAAGCTGGTCAATTGGTGTACATACTACTATACTTTATAGGCATGTTAATGTAATTTACATCATGTTCAAGGATATCTTTGGGGATTCTTTTGTAAGCCGGAAAATTTTTGTCATGTGAGGCGGTTCTAATTCCAATCGCTGATTTTTTTGAGCCACCTCCAGGGTGGTCGCAGGAGATTGAGGTTATCTGTCTTAATACTAATTAAGCCTATAGTTTAATAAACCTATAGTTTAATTAGTGAATACCCAGAGCAGAATGGGTGCAGGTTATCGAGAAATAGGTACAAAAAATCCATACGAAAATACAGAAATAGCAAATTGTGTGGGAAATGGTTAGCTGATATAGAAAAAAAACAAACGTGGTGGCCCACATATAACGTCTAATTTAATAATACCTGGAACATTTAAAGACTCTCCCAGTAAGTTTATTTCATCGGCGATCTTTTTCTTCAGTAGCCTGTAATTTAAGTGACCATATATTAAGTTAATATTGGATGCAGTATAAAAATATAAAGCCTAGCAATACATGAACGTCTACGATACCATGACGTCACCGCAACTTGCGGTGACGTCATGGTAACGTTCACGTAGATGCAGTACTAGGCGTGGCGGCGGGTTGGATTATGGGCGGACCATGAATCGTATAACAAATATGTAATTATTTCTCTGATCACGAGTAGATGGAAAAGTCATTTATGCCGCTGTTTGCGAATACAAGAACGAGAGAAAATCCGACAAACGTTTAAATTAAAATATGAAAACGTTTGAAGCATGCACATTCAATACACAAGTCATATATAAAATGCAAAATATATGTATTTGTTGGCATATGTACTATTATAGTTATTAAGTTTAACTTGCGAAGAGGGTTATACTCACGGAATGTCCATTGTACCATTCATGTTAACATGCAGATACTTCAACACCTTGTCAAAAGACGTGTCGGTTATTGCAAATCCCTCTATCTGAAATATATGGCACTATAATTACAGCACAAAGATATTTACACAATTCCCTAACATTTGATTGGTCCGTAGCAAGTCTCTGGCCAAAATTTATATCCCAGTAAACTCCCATGCCGAAACTACTTTCCGTAACCGTCAGGCGCAGTTAAATAATTCTTAAGAAAACTGAAAATAAACACATTTTCTTGATGAATTTATTTCAAATGCTGGAATTATATGGAATGAATGGCCTTTTTGTGGAATTTATTGGGGATATTAACTTGGAAAAGTCGCGGGAATACTGGACGAGGCCTTCCGGCCTTCGTCCAGTATTCCCGCGACTTTTCCAAGTTGTCAGGGGCGGATCTGAACGCAACCGCAGTTCAGCCACGCAGTTGTTTACATATGTCACAGTTTACTACCAGTTGGAATCTGAATTTAAATGCCGTAAAACACAGGAAAGTGTATTTCGAAGAGCTAAAAAATAGATGCTGGATCCGCCCCTGCGGGTTAACCACGTTAATGTGAGAAGCCCATTAATACAAATCTTCGTACAAACATTCTGATCGTTAGAAGTTTAGTGAAACGGGCCCCTGGGGATTATGACCTCGCTATGTCATAGCATACTCGTATTATTATATCCTACCATCATTTAAGGAATAAAACCATGGGCTGTTGCGTTCACCGTAGTATGAAAAAACATTTGGTATGTTTAAAGTTTGCCGCAAACTGTAAACAGACCAAACGTTTTCATACTACAGTAAACGAACAGCCAATGGTTTTATTACCTATATTTATATTGCATGTTCTGACAGTTTCAAAAGTGTAAATAATCAAATATGGCGTTAAAATTAAGAATAATCTTATTTTACCTCAATATGTCGCAATTCATGGAACAACGACGTTGCCAGTCAATAGCGTGCCTTTATTGACAATTGACAATCGTGGAAATTAATTACGTCAATCAAACTTCAAAAAATAAGCAATGTCGCGCGACGTCACGTGGGGCTAATGATATAAACGACATACTGGGCGTTTGCATTATATGAAAGGCGTAAATATATTAGTTCAATGTACACATGTACATCCAGAGGCCGTAAAACATTACAGGAGAATAGCCCAAGGTGCATGATCACGTGGTTACAACAACAACAACGTCGCCCACTCCAAAGTAAGTATTATTTGATATTTTCCTTAATACGCAACGGATTTTGATGAAATATGGCGCAACAAACGTGTTTTCATGAGCTGCATTTGGTGGTCTATGGAGTTGTTTTTGCGATGAATGGATTTCCGTGTCGGAGACACGGAAAACGATTCTTCGCAAAAACGACAGAAGTTTGGGCGAAAATACAGAGACCGACCACCAAATGCAGCTTAACAAGACGCGTTTGGTGCGCCATATTTCATCAAAATCCGTTACGTAATAAGGACACTATAAAATAATACGTACTTTGAATCGGTACTTGTTGTTGTTGTTAGTACCACGTGATCATACACCTTGTAGCCTTTCCCACTTGACAATGTGCATGTAGTATACAGTTTAAGTTTCAATCCATCGTACAGTCGAACCTCCCCGAACGGCCACCTCTCTACAACAACACCCTCTCTGTAACAGCCGCTATTTTATATCCCAAATGGATGATTTCCTCTATATCTAACCCTTAGACTGCTGAGCATGAACATTGTCCTCTGATGTTGCTTTTGCATTCTTTCTCAATAAAACATGTTTTGACAGCACTTTATAATCATTTCCATTGGAAATGATTCTAAAATGCTGTCAAAGCAAGTATTTGATGAGAATTATCGAAGAAAATAAATAAACATCAGACGATATAATTTAATTCAGCATTAACCTCCCAACAACAGCCAGTGTTACGTCTTCCCATGTGTGGCTGTTGTAGAGAGGTTGCACTGTACCTCGAACGCCTTCTTCATGTCATCCAGAGAGGGAAAACTTTTAACGTCTTTTTCAACATTCAGAAATGAGTCTATCGTCTTTAGGTGTTCTTCCATGAATTGCATGGTCCTGTTGGGATCCATGTCGAACGGGTTATTTGGGTCAACAGGGTCTATGGGCCCATTGCATAGTGGAAGGGATTTGCCGCATCGCACTACAAACGTTCTGGACTGCTGAATTTCTCTCAGAATGCCCTCAAAATGTTTGTCAACAACTATACCCTGGAAATACAAGTGGAAGGATATGTGGCTGTGACAGGAGAAATGGGACTTATGAGAGTTGTGGCCAGTGTAGCTCCTGATCAAATAGCTCACTCCTGTAGCGTGATAACGATCTATGTTGCTTGTTAGAAAGCATACCGGGTGGGTCATTGATGGAATAGCGAACAGTGCAGCTCCTGATCAGACTGTGCTGCACAGGCTGATCTGGATCTACACTGGACGCAAAACCCATACGCCCCATTTCTCCAGTCACAGCCACATATACGATCAATTATAATAATGATGTCTTGCATTATGTACATAGTATGTTTTGATCCAATGCATACGGTGTTCTGTTTACGCCATCTTAATAACGCTATCGGATTGATGCTACGATAACATCGATACATATAGCACGATAACGATAGCACGATATCACGATACTACGATTACGATATTACGCTGCCAGTACCGTACTATCGTCATCGTCGCATCGTACTATCGTCATCGTACCGTAGTGATATCGTACTATCGCCATCGTACTATCTTTGTATCGTGTTATGTTAGTATCGACCTGATTGCAATATTATATGTCAACGATTTTGAACATCTATTGGCAATATCAGCTCTCAATCAAGCAGTTTGATTGGCAGTTTGATTGGCGGTGGTGTATGAGTCGAGCTCTCAGCAACTAATATTAGTATGATAAACTATATAAAGTCATTCGGTCTTTCAACAAGTATTAGTGTCATTTTGCATTAGAAAATCTGTGGACAAATACACCGTGACCATACCTCGAGGTCAAGTTCCTCCAGAATGGTTTCCGTGCACTTCAGCAGCTGTGTGAGCATTACACTGGGCATGGCCGCAGTAATGGGGTTATGGCCAATCTGAAGATAAATAGAGGATCTTCCATGAGTGATTATTTAATATGATATTTCTTAAACGAGTTTACTGATTTCATAAGAAACGAGGATATGCAATAAATATATTATATCAACACAAAATGTTTGATCCTATTTATTGCATAAGCACATTGTCATAATTTGAAGCTGCATTTATTCCTAGTTGCGAAGGTAACTCTTGCAATCTACTGCCGTACCGTCCGGGCGGTAAGGGAGTAGATTGCAAGAGTTACAGATCGCAACTACATTTATTCCCTAACATATTTTCTGTAGGGCTCATTTGCATATTTATTACACTAGTGTAGTATCATGTTATTACACTGTGTTAATACTCTGCGATCGCCCATATAGAGAATAGTAGGTTAGTGTCGTGAATGGGAAAACATATCATGCAAGGCTTAGGAAACGGGATGGGCGAGGCTCTGCCGAGCACATCCCGTTTCCGTGCCGCGCCAGATATTTTTCCAAATCATGGCACTAACCTACTATTCTATTTATCCCGTCAACATTACAAATAGCTTTAAAATGCAAAGAAATAACCCCAGCAACCGCACATATTCATACGCAGTGAGTAGGTCGTATTGACAGGATATCAAAAATGTTTCACGGCACATACGCACTGTGTTGGCGGTATATAAATATCAGTATTAACCCTTAGACCGCTACTCACAACAATTGTCGTCTGCTGTTGCTTTTATATCTTGCCTTATTTCTCAATAAAAACATGCTTTGACAGCACTTTAGAATCATTTCAAATGGAAATGATTTTAAAGTGCTGTCAAAGCATGTTGTAAATTGTTCTAAAGTGCTGTCAAAACATGTTTTTGATGATAACAATGGAAAATAGAAAATAACCTGCGGACGACAAAAAAATAAGACAGCGGTCTAAGAGTTAACGCACAAATTGTATTCAATTGATATTATTATTCAGCAATAACATTTACTAAATGAAACACATAATCTGTGGTAGAGACAAATGTCGCTATGTAATAGTAATGAAACTTGCCCGTCCAGGCATGTACATGTAAATATACATAAACATATACAAACAATCCATACAAATATTACCCTTAATACTTTAAGCGTGTGGTTTTCATGGAGTCCCCTCAATAGTTCCGGAACGGTTCGTCCGTGTATTCCGTTGTTGGACAAGTCTAGCACCGACAATACAGTGTTCTCGGTCAGCGCTTGCGCCATGGCGGTCATGGCTAACCTGTCATGGATGACCCGCGTGTTGAGCATGTTGAGTGACCCGAAACCATTCCAGGCAAGATTTAACGTTTTCAATGAGTAGTTCTCCTAGAATTAAATTAAACATATAAGTATGCGGCTGTGATTGGAGAAATGGGGATTATGGGAATTGTGAGCAGTGTAGCCCTTGATAGTGATACAATAGGGACCGTTTCACTAAACTGCCCACGACTAAAATGTTTGTAAGTGTAAAATTATGATAGTCTGTAAATTTCACATTAACAATGTGTTATTGTAAACAATTATTGGATTTACATTTATTGAGCATAGGGTGCATATGCAGCCTATGCTCAATAAATGTAAATCCATCAATTGAAATTTATAGACTATTCTAAATCTGCACTTACGAACATTTTAGTCGTACGATGTTTAGTGAAACGGGCCCTGTATCCTGGTAACGATGTATATTGATTGTTAGACGCATGCTGGGTGCTGCTTTGATGGGATGTCGAACGGTGTAGATCTAGATCAACATGTGCAGATGAACAGGCTGATCTGGATCTATACTGGTCGCAAAACCCAATTACTCCAGTCGCAACCATTTTTTAGTAGTCGACATTATAAAATACGCTATATTAAATTAGCAATCGCTTCGAAGAGAATCGTTGTCAGGTGAACGCTCCAATGCTGATGGTTAGATCGTGTCTGGTAGACGATTTTTGTTCTGTTCATAATACAAACTAATTATATTCTACACACATAGCACACGAAAGGAGAACAACAGTTGTGTACAAATCATATCAGATAAATACGCGGTGTTTATGTATATATGCACACCATTTCACTACATCTCCAGTAGCACAGATTCGCTTTACAACACTGGGTAAGTCATACAAATGAAATGAAAACCCATGTACGGTAATATAAACCGTCATGAAACCGTGATGTTTTCACTGGCATTGCACTCATATAGTTGCGAACAGTCACTCTTGAAATATACTCCCGTACCGTCCGTAGTAGCTACGGACGGTATGGGAGTAGATTGCACGAGATACTGTTCGCAACTAAAATTGATAGTCATAGACATACAAAAATGGGTACAGTGGGGTCAGCGTGTAAGTGCACACACGAACGAGCACGACAGGTTGGAACCAACCTGTCGTGCTCGTTCGTGTGTGCACTTACACGCTGACCCCACTGTATAATGTATCACCTTTAGACCATCACATAATCGTACAGCACCCTGTCCCCGTATGTGGTTCCAACTAAGGTCAAGGTTCGTCAGTGTGAGATTCCGGGCTGTAACATAGACGATCTGAGTGATGATATTTATTAAACGAGTCCGATGTTTGCTTAAGAAACGAGGCTATGTCGGAGTAAACTTGTGTACGAATTAAAAGGATTTGATCGTCAGTTGCGGTTTAGTTGGACAGTGTGTGCCATACATAACGAGTTTACTGATTTCATAAGAAACGAGGATACGCCGAGTTTCTTACGAAATCAGTCAACTAGATTATGCAATTATCACAGTGGGTTGTCATTTATACCACAAAGTACCTGTGATGATCTTAAGCCATATACACAGTTTCTTTCAGAACCAGGGGCCCGTTTCACTAAACTTCGTACGACTAAGATGTTCGTAAGTGCAAATTTAGGATCGTCTGGAAATTTCAATTGATGTATTTACATGTATTGAGCATAGGCTGCATATGCAGCCTATGCTCAATAAATGTAAATCCAATACATTTTGTAATTTGTTTACAAGAAAACATTGTTAATGTGTCATTTATTATAATTTTGCACTTACGAACATTTTAGTGTACGAAGTTTAGTGAAACGGCCCCCTGATTAACTGTGGTACAAATATGCTCGAAAAACATGTTAAGGCATTGTGACTCCAATTCCAGGCATACTGCTGGGACATAAAGTGTTGGGGCTGACGAAAATGTCATACAATTAAGGTGGTCAGAGGATATTGGATATTGGATATTCTAACTTTTAAATGCAATTCTATAAAATAGGAAGTCTGTGGCACGTGATCATACCTAATGCATCTCCGATTATACCGGCACCGTCACCGATCTTGTTCTGTCGCAGAACCAGGTCAGTTATACTGTGTCCATGCTAAAAGCAACAAGGGCATAGTTATCACTTTTATCAGGTAACCTGCCCTGTATTGACCGAATACGTACTAACTGATAACATATTGTTGTATCAGGCATTGACCTGATATAAACATCCGGATTACCACGAAGTGAAAACTGACGTTTCATTGGTCGGATGACGTCACGTGACGTTACCGAATGACATCAGTGTAATGACGAAACGTAAACAAGTCCACGTTCTGTCCATAGATAACGACGTCTTCTGTGGTCATTTTCGAGCATAAAACGTTACCTGATAAATTGAATACCAGGCTAGTGTATTTTGATATCAAGTTTATCAGGCTCGGCTCAGAAACGCGTTTCCTAGCCTTGCCCGATAAACTTGATATCAAAAGACACTAGCCTGGTATTCTCTATAGATAATCCCCTCGCTGGAAGCCTTGATAATAGTAATAATAATGAAAACGTTAACGCATTTGCCTTATAAACAAGGTGAACATGAGTCCTCAGTGACCTTGACCTTGGGTGGTCGGATGTGTGTCGTATGCAAAACGTAGCACCATGAATGGTGTTACTAACGTACGTATACACGTATGTACGTGCATGGAATAATGCTGTATCTCCTCTTGCCTATCGGCGACGGGATACTAACTTATACATTGACACGTTCGCACATACTGCTACATGCTGATCTTTGGACTACTTCATTCATCATGTGGGGAAATTATGTTCGTGGCTATGGATACAGGCTACACTTAATTGTATTAATTATGTGTATATGTATATGTATGTGTCTTTGTTTCGAAACAAATTCAAATATGTATTGTGTACAATGCAGTATTGGCATGCACTACGTTTCGAATTGATACCAATTGATAGAGTCGTATGCGTATACTGTACTGTACTGTACTGTACTGTACTGTACTGTACTGTACTGTACTGTACTGTACTGTACTGTACTGTACTGTAACTGTACTGTACTGTACTGTACTGTACGTACTGTACTGTACTGTACATGTACTGTACTGTACTGTACTGTACTGTACTGTACTGTACTGTACTGTACTGTACTGTACTGTACTGTACTGTACTGTACTGTACTGTACTGTACTGTACTGTACTGTACTGTACTGTACTGTACTGTACTGTACTGTCTGTACTGTACTGTACTGTACTGTACTGTACTGTACTGTACTGTACTGTACTGTACTGTACTGTACTGTATGTGGATATAACTGCATAAATGCGGCTTATGATAGTTGGGACCAGTGTAGCTCCTGATCAAACAGCTGATTCATGTAGCCTGATAATAATCTAGATTGCTTGATGGGTGTTTCACAGATGGAATAGCGGACCGTGCAGATCCTGATCAGACTGTGCGGATGCACAGGCTGATCTGGGTCTAAACTTGTATCAAAACCCATAAGCCCCATTTTTCGTCAGTCACACCCACATACATACATCGATGTATCAACCTATATCGCTTACTACAGGAAAACATACTTCTATGATGTCGGCAAGGATTGTACATTCGTTGTCTGTGAAACCATTTTCTGTAACATAAAACACAGTGGGGTCAGCGTGTAAGTGCACACACGAACGAGCACACTGAGTGGTAACAACATACACTTTTGATGCGAAATGAGAAAAAATGCAGAAAAATATTTACATTTGTTTTTATACATGAAATACAGTGGGGTCAGCGTTCCAACCTGTCGTGTTCGTTCGTGTGTGCACTTACACGCTAACCCCACTGTATCTACAATACAATAACAATATCGATCACAATCAAGCATAGTCATTATTTTATACTCGTATACTGGTGAATGCTGTATTCTTCCACAGATACTGGAGTCATCCAAGAAGTAACATCATATTTCATTGGTTTTAGAAAACTGATAGTTTTCGCTACTTTTCTTTCGTACGGAAGCTTAAAAGGGACTGGATATGATCTCGCTACCACGAATTAGCTTTGTCGTTCCCACGACATAGCATCTCGTTCCCACGAGATAGGATCTCGTACCTCGATTTAGCTATGTCGTTCCACGCGTTAGCTAGTCGATTCCCACGACATAAGCATCTCGTTCCCACGATTAGCTGTGTCGTTTCCACGGGCCATATCCTCTCGTACCCACAACCCGTATAGATCTCGTTACCAACGAGTTCGCTGGTCGTTTCCCACGACAATAGCAAGCTCGTTCCCACGAGATAGGATCTCGTTACCACGAGTTAGCTATGTCGTTTCCATGAGTTAGCTATGTCGTTCCCACGACATAGCATCTCGTCCCCACGAGATAGGATCTCGTTACCACGAGTTAGCTGTGTCGTTCCCACGACATAGCATCTCGTTCCCACGAGATAGGATCTCGTTACCACGAGTTAGCTATGTCGTTCCCACGACATAGCATCTCGTCCCCACGAGATAGGATCTCGTTACCACGAGTTAGCTGCTATCTCGTTATGTTATATTATATTGTATTATACTGTATTATATTATATTAATTATACATACCACCTAAATCCAGTTTCCGTAGTGTAGAGTTGCCCCTAACGAAATTTGCCAGCATCTGTAGGACGTCCGGACCCAGGAAACATCTGGTCAGCGCCTGGAACAATCATAAGTACAGTTTCAGCAAACACGTTTCATCAAAATAGTATATACATTACATGTTTCATGAAAGTAATATTTATAATAAAAACAAGCGAACAACACAGGCTTCATACCGGCAGTATGGATGGGACATAGAGAATACCAGGATTGTGTCTTTTGATATCAAGTTTATCAGGCAAGGCTAGGAAACGCGTAGGAATTCCTACCGTTTCCGAGCCGAGCCTGATAAACTTGATATCAAAAGACACTAGCCTGGTATTCTCTTTATCAGGTAACGTTTTATGCTCGATGGGACATAGAGAATAGTAGGTTAATGCCGTGAATGGGAAACACTATATAGCAAGGCTTAGGAAACGGGATGGGCGAGGCTCTGCCGAGCCGCGCCAGATATTTTTCCCATTCACGGCACTAACCTACTATTCTATTTATCCCGTCAACACCTACTAATGACTTTAAAATGCCAAACAAAAAAAATCCCACCCACCGCACATATTCATACGCAGTGATTATGTCGTATTGACAGGATATGAAAAATGTTTCACGGCACCGTGTTTCACGGCACATACGCACTGTGTTGGATACATATGTTTTTGTTTTAGTTACCTATAAATAAAAGAAAGATAAAAAACACCCAAATTATTTCGTGATTAGGCGTGTTTTTTTATTGGCTAAATCTAAATAAAAAAAACGCACCTGAATTATGTCGTAGCCACTGGATACTTTAGGTGTGTTTTTTTTTATAAAATATTTACGACATAATATGTCCTGGCCACGAGATAAATGAAGAAAACACACATGCTCCCTCCCTGCTTGCTCAATTCATAGAACGGAGTAGACAGTTACCAGGTTGACGAGCGCGTGGTGGATGGACATGAAGTCACAGAGGTAAACCATCTCGGGTTCCCGGATTGTGTTACCGCCCAACCGTAACTCAGACAGCTCATTCTCCCGGCCCAACTGAAATGTCAATTTGATTTGATTTAATGGAATTTAACGGCCTTCCAACAGCTAAGGTCATTTTAGACAGGGTTAACAGAGTCGATTCCCATATGTTACCTTTGCGATGCGGGGTAAATCCCACAATCAGAACATATTTACCGACGAAATATATATTCAGCCCTGAAATCAGAATAACCTGACCTGTAGCCCGTTTCACCAACATTGCAAAGTATACTTTTCTGGCAAAGTATACTTTGAGGGAGAAATTTTAAATTTTAGGATAAATTTTGGTGAAATCGGCTACTGGTGCCATAACTGTAAGGTCAATGTGAGTTTCAGACAATGTATAGATCGATCCACTTACACAATAACTTTCACAGATGTGCTCCTAAAAGGTTGTCATCAGAAATTATCTAAATACACATCATCACAATATACAATTATAGTCTTTTGATGAGGTATATACGGAAGCCCATTAGGGCCACTTCACTTTTTTTTATCTTTTCTTGAATTTTCGAGATCTTTTCTTGAATTTTCGAGATGTTTTCTTGAATTTTCAAGATGTTTTCTTGAATTTTCAAGTTCTTTTCTTGAATTTTCGAGATGTTTTCTTGAATTTTCGAGATGTTTTCTTGAATTTTCAAGTTCTTTTCTTGAATTTTCACGATCTTTTCTTGAAAATTCAAGAAAAGATCTTGAAAACTCAAGAAAAGAACTTTAAAATTCAATATTTCAAGATGTTTTCTTGAATGTTCAAGTTCTTTTCTTGAATTCAAGAAAAGATATTGAAAATTCAAGAAAAGAACTTGAAAATTCAAGAAAACATCGTGAATAAATGGAAATTAAAAAAAGTGAAGTGGCCCTAATGGGCTTCCGTAGGTATACATGAGATTTACGGACCTGAGAAAAGTGATGTTCACCTCCGCCTTCGGACTCAAAATACTATAATTGTTTTATTATATGACCGATACCACAAATATTCAGAAAATCAGGAATAGTCACTAAGAGTATAAACACAATAACAATTACATGTGTCAGATTTACGCATGCGCTCTAAGGAGGTGAACAATAGGTTTGTTTACATGAGTAAACACATCTCGGGCCGGTCTCGCGGTCCGAGACTGCTTATTCGTGTAAACAAACTGTTTAGAGGTCTACTTTCAATTTGTAGATCATCACGTGGCCGTGTTTTGGCCAATGAAAATGACTGAAATACTTAGTCATATAATAATACTGGACGTCACAGGCGTGCTTCCAATTGTCAATTTAAGCACTCCCGGGGGCCGTTTCACTAAACTTCGTACGACTAAAATGTTCGTAAGTGGAAAATTATGATAGTTTGTAAATGTCAGATTAACAATATTTTCTTGTAAACAATTATTGGATTTACATTTATTGAGCAAAGCCTATGCTCAATAAGTGTAAATCCATCAATGGAATTTCCAGACGATCCTAAATTTGCACTTATGAAAATTTTAGTCGTACGAAGTTTAGTGAAACGGCCCCCTGATTCGCAGAACAATATAAATACAATCGACGCTGAATTCCTACCATATTAAATATACCCCACGTGCAGTCCACCACAACACGATATATAACAGAATAATATAGGGGAAAAGCATGTGCATAGAGATGGTCAGTGTGTAGCAATTGTGACCATAGTTTCTACCATTGTGACCAAAGCCTACTGTCTGTTCCACGTTTAGCTACCGACGAACATTTGGCCATTAAACACATTAAATGTAAAAAATATTTAAAAGTAAGTACTTTTTCATCAATAACAAAAAAGTCACCCTCCCCTAAACAAATTATTTGATGAAATTCCATTAAAATGTGGATTTTAGTTACACCATTTTCAAGCTATCTCGCTAGGTTTCGGAGTCAATTTCCAAATGTTTTCGTTTTTCGATCCTTCAGGATCGAAAAACGAAAAGTTTTGGAAATTGACTCCCCATGTTAAATTCCCATAGAAAAAGTATACATAGGAAAATCGTTTTTCGCAATAAAATCAATATTTGATGGAATTTCATCAACTAATTTGTTTGGGGAGGGTGACGTTTTTGTTATTGACGAAACAGTACTTACTTTTAAATATTTGTTTAGATATAATGTGTTTAATGGCCAAAAGCTCGTCGGCAAAAAACGTGGAACAGACAGTAGTATCGAATATTCCCCATGCCGTGGACTTCACAAGCATATCACCATGGTTTGTGTTGGCAATTTGGTATAGCTAGTTATTGCATGAAAAGGGCTGACACAGTTTAATAACACAATGTAATAAACATCATACTACACTAGCGTAACACAGATATGCACATGACGGCCCGCTACAGAAATCCTGGGGCCCGTTTCACTATAAAACTTCGTACGACTAAAATGTTCGTAAGTGCAGATTTAGAATAGTCTGTCAATTTCAATTGATGGCTTTACATTTATTGAACATAGGCTGCATATGCAGCATATGCTCAATAAATGTAAATCCAATAATTGTTTACAAGAAATCATTGTTAATGTGAAAATTACAGACTATCATAACTTTGCACTTACGAACATTTTAGTCGTAGGAAGTTTAGTGAAACTGCCCCCTGTTAGGTAATCAGGGACCCGTTTCACTAAACTCCGTACGACTAAGATGTTCGTAAGTGCAAATTTAGGATGGTCTGGAAACGTCGACTGATTGATTTACATTTATTGAGCATTGGCTGCATATGCAGTCTATGCTCAATAAATGTAAATCAAATAAGTGTGTACAAGAAAACATTGCTAATGTGAAATTACTGACTATTATACGTTTGCACTAATGAACATTTTATTCGCACGATGTTTAGTGAAACGGACCCGGGCACAGCACAGCCTCGGCATAGCCTCGTTTAATAAATATCATATTAAATCACCACTCATGTAAGATCCTCTATTTATAGCGTCATTTCGAAATATTCTTATCTTAAAGATGGGGTTTCGCACTGTATTGGAGGGTTTGTATTATTTTGGTTCAGCATTTAGAGATGTCATTAATATATACAAAGAGCGTTTACTGTTTATCACCGGGTACACATACTAAATGTTTTAGCCTTGAAACTGGGGTGCCAAAAAAAGGGGGGGGGGTCTTTTTCAAGTAGGGGGGTCGCGGTCGATCACGCCAGAAATAATCGACTAGCAGAAAAAAGGAAGTTTGTGTGGTACTATTTTGAATTATTTGTATGACGGAACTAAATAATCTTGAGGTCAGGGGAGATAATTGCGTTTGCTCAAAACATTAACAAATTTCGATATTTAATCAAAGGATGTCGATATTTATTTGTCCAGCCAAATTCCGTTATACAATAACAATACAAAAATATAATACAATACAATAGATATCGACAGCAATCGTGTGTAAAGGTACATGTCCACTCAGTAGGTACAAAATGTTCTTTACATCAGAGACATCATCTGAGACATTCCTGGCAAAATAACATTCATGCACTATTATCCCACGTATTGCTTGGCATTATTATACATTTTATATCGGATGTAAATTTACACACTGATATCAGGGGCGATAACCGTGTCTGCTTAAAATGTTAACGGACATTACTATTTAATCTCTGTATTTATTGTATGATGTGCAATGATCATACTTTATAATCTGTCGAAAATATTATTTTGTTCAGGTGACGCATTTATTTAGTATAAATAATTTAAAAATATCATGCCTCATTTGCATATGAAAATAGCCTGATACGACCGCGCGTCACTATCAGTAAAATAAATATTACTAAATGATTATATCTGTATAGCGGGCACTTGTAATGTTTAAAACTGGTGGAATTGTCACACAGTTATACACTTATTTAATTCCTATAAAGAACATTTTGGGCTTACTGAGTGGGCATGTACCTTTAAGTTGATACACATACTTGATTTAAATAATTAAAACTAACCCCACTGTCTTCACATGCATAAGTGTATGCTCAATAAATGTAAATCCAAATCCACTGGTGATCACCACTACTAAGACGGTATTGCAATATTAGTTAATATGGTGTAAAAACGAACACTTTGATGTTTAAAACGTGTGGAATATTTATATAATTTCTATAACAATATCTTTTTACGTCATTTGCGAGTCCCAATCTTTAATAATGTGATTAATGCATAATAAATTAATTGCATGCAGATTTTAATCATCAATGGTTAACCCTTTCACCCCTAAGTAACTGGAATGGATTTTTGATTTTTAAAAACATTTTGTTATGTTAATTTTGCAATCAATCCAACCATCGCCAAATGATTTTCAGACAAGCCCATTTATGAAAAGGAGTTGTTTTTGTTCTCTCCTCATAAAACGGCTCGTCACGAGCTGGCTCATCTGGATCTACACTGTTTGCCAATACCACTATACGTAAAGGTGTGTAGTGTAGTGCTGAAAGGATTAAAGGTACATGCCCACTCAGTAGATTATAATATAGGGTACAGATAGTTGTGTATATTCTGTAGTTACAGTGGGGTCAGCGTGTAAGTGCACACACGAACGAACACGACAGGTTGGTTCGCTACCCACCCAAAGTGTATGTTGTTACCACTCAGTTGAACCGTCTTGCCGAGACGGTTCAACTGAGTGGTAACAACATACACTTTTGATGCGAAATTAGAAAAAAATGCAGAAAAATATTTACATTTGTTTTATACATGAAATACAGTGGGGTCAGCGTTCCCACCTGTCGTGTTCGTTCGTGTGTGCACTTACATGCTGACCTCACTGTATGACATTTTCTGGCTAAATAAACATTAATTCACCATTACCCCACGTATTGTTTGGCATTATTATACATTTTATATCGGACGTAAATTTCCACACTGATATCAGGGGCGATAACCGTGTTTACTTACAATGTTAACGGACATTACTATTTATTCTCTGTATTTATTTCATACTTTATACTCTGTCGAAAATATTATTTTTGCAGGTGACGCATTTAATTAGTATAAATAATTAAAAAATATCATGTCTCATTTGCATATGAAAATAGCCTGATACCACCGCGAGTCACAATCAGTAAAATAAATATCAATAAATGATTATATCTGTATAGCGGGCACTTGTAATGTTTAGAACTGGTGGAATAGTGACACCAATTATACACATTGTATTTAATTCCGATAAAAAACAGTTTGTTCCTACTGAGTAGGCATGTACCTTTAATAGAATTTTGACAGAAAATAGTCCTCTTAAGGCAAGATTATTGGATAGAGATATAATTGTATACGGCGTGAGTACGAACCTTGACAAGATTACTGTTTATATACGACTCCTGAAATAAATATACATGTACATAAATAAATTAAAATGGCGCTAACTTATAAAATCATCACTACCAAATGGTGAAATAATAGGCAACATGCTTCAATGAGTGACTGACACTGTGAGGTGCTGTCATAGAGAATAGTAGGTTAGTGCCGTGAATGGAAACAATATCTGGCAATGCTTAGGAACCTGGGGCCGTTTCACTAAACTTCTTACGACTAAATGGTTCGTAAGTGCAAACCTATGATAGTCTGTAAATTGCACATTAACAATGTTTTCTTGTAATCAATTGATGGATTTACATTTATTGAGCATAGGCTGCAATATACAGCCTATACTCAATAAATGTAAATCCATCAATTGAAATTTCCAGACGATCCTAAATTTGCACTTACGAACATTTTAGTCGTACGAAGTTTAGTGAAACGGGCCCCTGGGGATGGGCGAGGCTCTACCGTTTCCGTGCCGCGCCAGATATTTTTTGTTCCTATTCACTACACTAACAAACTATTCTATTTATCCCGTAGAAACCTACAAATAGCTTTATTATGCAAACAAAATAACGCAGCCGCATCCTCAAAATCGGAGAATCGATTAGTATGACAACCGCACATATTCATACGCATTGATTTAGTTATGTTATTTGGTTTATCGAAAAGTTAGTTTTAATTTTCTAAACAATTCCATTTCACCACATGTAAATGTCATATAAAAGTGAACAGTGTGGCAGCTATATTAAACATTTTATCAAGAACGTCTGCACATCGTTGATTATGGAATCTAAACAACGAATACGTATTCATTACTATTCAATCACAACAAACACAAACAATAACAAATGTTCAGCCAATGAAACAAATACAAAAATAATACGACTGGAGATATCGGGCTTGTGGGACGTATGACCGGTGTAGATCCTGATCAAATAACTCACACATGTAGCCAAATAACGATCAATATTACTTTTTAGAAGCACCGACTGATCAGGATCAACACTGGTCACAAAAACCATAAACCGAATTTCTCCAGTCACAGCCATATATAGAAGGTATTACGTGATTGGTGATTTTAGATGCAGATTTGGTACCGACAGTTCCAAGTCGATACCCTTGCTGTCACGTTTATGTGATTCGTCTTTCAATGTATTCCAGTGTTCATTTCCTGTGGCAAAGGTCACAGCCACATTTTCGTTACATGTATACATCATCCGTGTTTACAAACAGTGTTGATCCTGATGAGCCGGCGCGTAACGAGCCGTCTCATCAGGATCTACACTGTTTGTAGATACTTTCGAAGTAGTCATCAAATCCACCCTTCTCTGATTAATGATGGATTGGTTGTGGCTCAGAGATAGAATACTGGGGGCCGTTTCACTAACCTTCGTACGTCTAAAATGTTCGCAAGTCCAAAATTATGATAGTCTGTAAATTTCACGTTAACAATGTGTTCTTATAAACAATTATTGGATTTACATTTATTGAGCATAGGCTGAATATGCAGCCTATGCTCAATAAATGTAAATCCATCAATTGAACTTTACAGACTATTCTAAATCTGCACTTACGAACATTTTAGTCGTATGAAGTTTAGTGAAACGGCCCCCAGGACTTTAATACTGAAGCATTTGAGTTCAAGCTCTATCCTAGGTCATGACAAATACTTTCATAGTATGTCCATCCCACTGGGCTGTTGGATGAGACTTTAAACTGTGGTCCCGTTCCTATATAACCTTAGCTGATGTTCGGACGTTAACTTCATGTCATTTCATGTCTCTGATCAGTGAAATAGTTTGAAAAGTAAAATGGAATATTCCATCCCACGGATGAAAGTCAAATCAAGTTGGCTACTCACTCACCACGGCAGCGAGAAAGAAGGCCTTCAGTTCCCGTGAGTTGAGGTTGAAATCCTGCAGCGATATAACGCTATTACCGAACTGTCTCGTCACGTTAATAACTGGCACCGTCTTGTATTCATGACACAGAGCCGCGTATTTTCTGGCACCATTGTATTGTAGATGGCGTTCATCTGACTCTTCTACTTCGTCTGAAGAATGGTAAAGAACAGCTTTAACAATTTCCCCTTAAATAATAATTACATTTCACATGGCTTTTTGTCAAGAGACCGGCCTCATGCCCCGGTTTCGGCACTGTGTGTTCTAAAACTATGGTTTGAGAGCTGCCATTATAGGAATGAATGGCCTTTTTGTGGAATTTATCGGGGTATAAACTTGGAAAAGTCGCGGGAATACTGGACGAAGGCCGGAAGGCCTCGTCCAGTATTCCCGCGACTTTTCCAAGTTTATATCCCCGATAAATTCCACAAAAAGGCCATTCATTCCATATAATTCCAGCATTTTAAATAAATGCATCAAGAAAATGTGTTTATTTTCCGTTTTCTTAATAATTATTTTAACTGCGCCTCACGGTTACGGAAAGTAGTTCGGCATGGAGTTTACTGGGATATAAATTTTTGACAGAGACTTGCTACGGACCAATCAAATGTTAGGGAATTGTGTAAATATGTTTGTGCTGGAATTATAGTGCTATATGTGGTTGTGACTGGAGAAATGCGGCTGAAGGGATTTGTGAATAGTGTATGTCCTGATCAAATAGCACACTCATGTAGACTCATAGCGATTTCTATGTTGCATTTGATAAGTATAATGGGCGTGTCATTGCTGGAATTGCCAACGGTACATATCGTGATCAGACTGTGTGGATGCGCAGGCTGATCTGGATACACACTGTTCGCGAAACCCATAAGCCCCATGTTTGAAGTTCCAGCCACATATATCATTGTGTATATCATATTCATTTTTGACTAGTTCGTTATTCAGAACGGTGCATTTCCCGCTGATTAGGGACTTGCAAGACCATCGTAACACGGTAACTAACATTACATAATAAGCCCCCACCACCCACACATATTTTATTTCAATTCACAGAAAGTTTGAGGTGACCAACAACATTACTGCTACCATTATCCTTACCCACAGACACAGATACCAGAACAAAACATCACCTGAGCCTGGTTGCTCAAAGCTTCTGTTAGCTTAACAGACTGTTAAATCCTTAGCATTGCTAAGGATTTAACACTCTGTTAAGCTAACAGAGGTTTTGAGCAACCGGGCCCTGATTATCTAGTTTCTATAATGATATAAACGATACTACCGACATGCGATTGTGTTTCAGTCACCTGTGCCCACATATATATTTGCTAGAGTAAATGCTCCGTAAAATTATAGCACCATGCTATCACGCTTGTGTGTGGCTGTGACTGGAGAACTGGGGTAGATCCAGATCAGCCCGTGCATCCGCACGGTCTGATCAATATCTGCACGGTTCCACTTCCCATCAAAGTAAAACCCGTCATCCATATCACAGGCAATATAGAGGCCACACGAATGTGCTATTTGATCAAGAGCTACACTGGTTAAACATCCCATACGCCTATTATATCCCGTCAACACAGTGCGTATGTGCCGTGAAACATGGTGCCGTGAAACGTTTGTTGATATCCTGTCAATACGACCTAATCACTGCGTCTGAATATGTGCGGTGACTGGGGTTATTGTTCTGCTTTTTAAAGCTATTTGTAGGTGTTGACGGGATAAATAGAATAGTAGGTTAGTGCCGTGAATGGGAAAAAATATCTGGCACGGCACGGAAACGGGATGTGCTCGGTAGAGCCTCGCCCATCCCGTTTCCTGAGCCTTGCCAGATGTTTGTTCCCATTCACGGCACTAACCTAATATTCTCTATTTCTTCAGTCACAACCACACACACATATATAACGTATATAACCCTAAGACTATTTAGAATGAAACGAGACAACGTCACTTACCGTCCGTGCTTCCATAATCATAGTCGTCGGATGGGTCAAACGGCTTCTGGATGACTTTCTTGAGTCGACTATCCGTGTCCTTGGGCGTGGCTTCAGTCACAGGGACGGCCAGGTCGACACGTGACGTCCGGGAGACACATACCCGCTCTGTACTGTCTCTCCGTACAGTCGATACACGGACGTCAACCTGCACAGTTCAGGGGCGTAACCAGGAGGCAAATGATGTGCAGGACCGGGAAATAAATGTCGAGCGAGCATAGCGAGCCAGGCCGCTAGAGGGTACGGGGGCATGCCCCCCCCCCCCCCCCCCACCCCCGGAAATATGTTTCGATGAGCATGCAATGTCCTGCATTTTGCTGCATTTTAAAGACAACTTCGGATTGAATTGAATGCCAGTTTTTACAACAAAAACACAAGATCTTTTTTCTTAGTCAAAACAATGTGTAGGCCCGGGCCTTTTGGTCTAATGGCAGCTACGCGCATGCAGTTACCCTACGACTAGCTAAGATAATCTCAGCTCTACGGATTTATTTTACTATTTCTTCTGTCTTTTATATTTTCTGTAACCGATACAGAAACTATAAAAGACAGATGAAATAGTAAATGCCAACCGTAGAGGTGAGATTATCTAAGCTACACTACTGCCTGCGCCAATCTTGTCAAAATGTGACCATTTATTTATCTAAAAATACTTGACTATTGTGGTGGAAATCAAGCAGCTAGATTAACTAAGCCTGAGCTGAGCTATGTGCTACAGCTCAGGCTTAGTCAATCAAATTGCTCGATTGCTAGGTGAGATCGCCAATAGATCTTCAGAAACGTTGACATATTGGCAGGAATAACGCACGCGGTTGCGAAATAGAGTTCTATAGTAAGAGATTGGTTAATATTGTAGGAGCCTGTCCGGATTTGCTACTGCTAGTAGCAACATTTACAGAATCTTTTGATATCGTTTTCGTTTTTGTAATTAGAAAAAGATGTTGGATTGAACGTGCCCCGTGCCTGCGTAGCTGATCCGGTACAGCGATGGTACGGTAAACCATATGTCCCGGGTTCGGCCCCCACTCAGGCACATATCTTTCTCGTCTTACATTTGGCGCGATTGATCGATATACAAATGTACATGTATGTCACTTATGTATGTCACATGAAGCGAAAAACTTAATAGTTTATATCTGAGACATCGTCTGAGCACAGTCACTTTAATACTCACTCGGTAGGCACAAAATGTTCTTTATAGCAACTACTGAAATAAGTGTATATGTGTGTCACAATTCCACCAGTGCCCGCTATACAAATATAATCATTTAGTAATATTTATTTTACTGATAGTGACTCGCTGTGGTATCAGGCTATTTTCATACGAAAATGAGGCATGATATTTTAGTGACTCGCGGTGGCATCAGGCTATTTTCATATGCAAATGAGGCATGATATTTTTTAATTATTTATTTTTTAATTATTTATACTAATTAAATGCGTCACCTGAAAAAAATAACATTTTCGACAGATTTTAAAGTGTGATCATTGCACATCAAAAAATAAATACAGAGAATAAATAGTAATATAATGTCCGTTAACATTTTAAGGAAACACGGTTATCGCCCCTGATATCAGTGAGTTTATTTAAAATGTATAATAATGCCAATCAATACGTGAGGTAATGGTGTATAGCGGGCACTCGTAATTTTTAGAACTGGTTGTTTTAGTGACACTTATTTAATTCCTACAAAGAACAGTTTGTGCCTACTGGGTGGGTATGCACGTCACGTTTAAAACATACCTTGGTTGTATGTCGCCTGATTCCCAGAGATGGCGCCACCTGTGTAGCGGAGACAACGGCAGAACAGGGGTTCAGCTGGGATACAGCCATTATTTTACGTCATAGGAACGCTCTGGAAATTTTACTTACACAATTATATCGACTACGTCATAGGAACGCTCTGGAAATGTTACTTACATAATTATATCGACTACGTCATAGGAACGCTTTGGAAATGTTACTTACACAGTTATATCGACTACGTCATGCAAGGTGTATGATCAATTGGTCAAACGCGTCTTGTTAAGCTGCATTTGGTGGTCTTTGTATGTTCGCCCAAACTTCTGTCGTTTTTGCACACGGACACGGAAATCGATTCTTCGCAAAAACGACATAAGTCTGTGCCGAACTCCATGGACCACAAAATGCAGCTCATGAAGACGCGTTTGCTGCGCCATATTTCATCAAAATCCATTGCATATTAAGGAAAATATCAAAGAATACTTACATTGGAATGGGACGTTGTTGTTGTTGTAACCACGTGATCATGCACCTTGTCATAGGAACGCTCTGGAAATGTTTCTTACATACAGAGCACACATAAAAGGAAAGTAAACAGGCAACAATACGAGCGTACATCTCAAAGAATATAGTGTACACTTGTATCTATTGAACATGGCCATAAAAACCCATATGCAAAACTTATTATAGGAATGAATGGCCTTTTAGCGGAATTTATCGGGGTATAAACTTGGAAAAGTCGCGGGAATACTGGACGAAGGCCGGAAGGCCGGAAGTTTATATCCCCGATAAATTCCACAAAAAAAGGCCATTAATTCCTTATAATTCCAGCATTTGAAATAAATTCATCAAAAAAATGTGTTTATTTTCCGTTTTCTTAAGAATTATTTTAACTGCGCCTCACGGTTACGGAAAGTAGTTCGGCGTGGGAGTTTACTGTGATATAAATTTTTGACAGAGACTTGCTACGGGCCAATCAAATGTTAGGGAATTGTGTAAATATTTTTGTGCTGGAATTATAATCCGATGGAAAATTAGGCACGTGTTCATTTCATGATATGAGTATGTATAGTTTATGCACATTTATGCAAATGTAATAACTTTCTTTCCCACTAAATTTTAAAACTCGCACTTAATAACAGTTTTAATGATTTTCATTTTACATTTTCCTTTTATGCCATTCTAAATTATCAACTTCATGTAGTAAAATAATGAAAACAAAACACTTTACACAATAGAATGTATGTAACAATAACAAAAACAATTGATGACGTCATAGTTGAACACGTACATTTCAGTTAATGAACAGTTCAAACCTTTGTAACATTTTAAGTATGTGCTATTTTTGCCTGCAACATTCATTTCATCTTAACACATTGTATCGTTTAAGAAATACTAAAAACGATCGTATTGCATTTTAATGCATTTTAATGCATTTTAATGGTAAATCGATATACCCTTCAATAGTTAAAGTTCAGCACATGGTGTCTGTTGATAACTGCATAATTGTACATGTGGTAAAGTCCTGGGGCCCGTTTCACTAAACTTCGTACGACTAAAATGCATTTAAGTGAAAATTTAATATCGTCTGGAATTTCAAGTGATGGAATTACATTTATTTATTGAACACAAGAAAACATTGTTAATGTGTAATTTATAGACTATTATAAGTTTGCACTTACGGAGCATTTTATTCGTATAAAGTTTAGTGAAATGCCCATGGGGCCCGTTTCACTAAACCTCGTACGATACAAATGTTCGTACGAAGATTTCTCTGAAAGTGTGTCTCACATTAACACGTTCATCTCATTAAATGCAGCACATCCACGAAATATTTTCCAAAATCAGATGTCAGAAAAAATATTATTGAAGATATCAATTGTGTACTTACGAACTTCTTATTCGTACGAAGTTTAGTGAAGGCCCGTGCAAATTTAGGTTCGTTTGGAAATTGCAATTGATGGATTTACATTTATTGAGCACAGGCTGCATATGCTCGCTCAATAAATGTAAATCCAATAATTGTTTACAAGAAAACATCATAATTTTGCACTTACGAGCATTTTAGTCGTATGAAGTATAGTGAAACGGGCCAGTTTCACTAAACTTCGTACGACAAAGATGTTCGTAATTGCAAAATTTAAATCCACAATAAATTGTGTTCTAACAGCCAATTTTGGAAACTCTTTCGTGGATGTACTGCATTTAATGACATGAAACATGTTAATGTGACATAGAAACGAACATTTTTATCGTACGAAGTTTAGTGAAGCGGCCCCTGGGGTCCGTTTCACTAAACTTCGTACGACTCAAATGTTCGTAAGTGCAAATTCAGGATCGTCTGGACATTTCAATTGATGGATTTACATTTATTGAACATAGGCTGCATATGCAGCCTATGCTCAATAAATGTAAAACCAATAATTGTTTACATGAAAACATTGTTAATGTGACATTTACATAATTTTGCACTTACGAACATTTTAGTCGAAAGAAGTTTAGTGAAACGGGCCCCTGGTGTCTACACTATGCCGATGAATAGACATGTAGCAAATCACGTTTACAAGTTACAAGTAACAAATGCATGCACACATGTACACTACAAAATGTGTGGCATATGAATGAATTTCATATGTTTTTCATACGAATTTCATATGAAAGTTTCATATGCAAATGATAAAATAATGTGAGCCAATATGCAATTTATATACAAAATCTTCATATGCATTTCATATGCAACTCATATCAACTTCATATGCAAATCATAAGAATTTCATATGAAGACCCATGTACAGTGCTTTTAAATCTATAAAATGTTCATATGAATTTCATATGTGGCACATTTTGCTGTGTACACCACTGTCTGCGCTAATCTTACCAATATTTGTCCAGCTTTTTATATTGTAATTGACAAATGTACTTAAAATCAAGCAGCTTGATTGGCTGAGCCTGAGCTGTGCTACAGCTCAGGCTCAGCCAATCAAAATGCTTGATTGCAAGTTGAGATTGGTAATATATATATACAGAAACTTGACATATGGGCAAGATTAACGGAAGCGGTTATGTTTGCCCCGTATACTCATTCCAGAATCAATTAGGACACGTGATGTAAATGTATCCCTCTATAACGTGTGTATCTGAATGCAGGATGAAAGCAATAAATCACTGATATGAAAGCAAATGAACATTTAATTTAAATTGTTCATACATGATGAGAAATCCCAATAAATCTGATAAATGGAACTCGATCCGAGAAAACCGGGCGTATTGCTTTTGCGAGCCATTAATTATTGACCGGTTACAAGGTGTATGATCACGTGGTACTAACAACAACAAGTACTGAAATTTCCAGAATCTATCTGATTTAAAGTGATTTTATTGTGTCCTTATTACGTAACGGATTTTGATGAAATATGGTGCATCAAACGCGTTTTGTTAACATGCATTTGGTGGTCTCTATATTTTCGCCCGATCTTCTGTCGTTTTTGCGAATAATCGATTTCCGTGTCTCCGACACGGAAATCGAGTCTTCGCAAAAACGACATAAGTCTGTGCCAATCTGCCTGGACCACCAAATGCAGCTCATGAAAACGTGTTTGCTGAGCAATATTTCATCAAAATCCGTTGAATATTAAGGAAAATATCAAATAATACTTACTTTGGAGTGGGCGACGTTCTTGTTGTTGTAACCACGTGATCATGCACCTTGGGTTATCGTTACTGGTATAGTTTCAGCATAACACTGTTTTTGATTTTTTATTTTACTTGTAAATTTCTAGATCATGTTTCGTTGTATGCAGTACGCGGCCTTGTATGCGCATTTGATTGTTGTCGTTTATTTAATTTGTTCGTGCCCTCTTTTCCAGTAACTTTTTCGGAGTTCTCCCAAAAAACTAACAGTACCAGCCCCATTGCGTGATAATCAGATAGTTTCAATCCTTGTAAATGAATCCCCTACTACGTAATTTCTACAAAAGTCATGCTCAATATTGATGATAACACACGATTTATTCCAGCCAAAATTAAGTATTAGTATATTCTGTTTTCAACAGATTTTCATACATATTTAATGTCCGCCATGTTGTTGTTGTTATACAAATTATTCTGTACTTGTATGTACTCATATACCACTGTGTAGTCTGAGAATATTGCAAATAAAGGCTTTGTTCTATTTTGTTCTGTTCTGTAGCCGATTTCACCAACATTGAAAAGAATACTTTTCTAGCAAAGGATACTTTGAGGGAGTAATCATTTAATTTTCCTGAAATGCATTATTTCATATAGAACTAACCACTGCATATATGTGATGATTAAAAGTATGCAGAATTATTATACTGAATTTATTACATTATCACAGCCAAATTGGCTGTGATAATGTAGTAAATTCAGTATAATAAAAATTAATAAATTTAGCCTAAGATTGAAAATTTCTCCCTCAAAGTATACTTTGCTAGAAAAGTATACTTTGCAATGTTGGTGAAATAGGCTACTGGTCACGTGTGCGCTTCTCACCAATGCGGCCCGGGTTCGATACTCGACCAGGGCAGCATGCGAGATGGTATGGTGGTCACTAGACATGACAAATATACTCCGGTTTCCTCCCACATTAATAATTAACATTACGCCTCCAGCTGTACCGTTTGTATACGCGGTCTCGCACTTGTTGGTAATCGTTGCAAATTTAAATTTAATTATGAAAATCCATCGAACAAAGCGATTGTCTATCACGCATCGTCAGTGCATGTCCTGGGGGCAATTTCATTTCGTACGACTAAAATGTTCGTAAGTGCAAAATTTTCAAAATTTCCCTTTCCACTGACCCCTTAACAGGGATTCCGCTGGGATTCCGCTGGGGGGGGGGGGGGGGATAAAAAAATCGCCACTTCAAAAATAAAAAAATAAATAAAAAAAAATCATTTTGTTTTTGTTTTTTGTTGTTGTTTTTTTTTCTCGAAAATTGTAATTTTTTATCGCCAATTGTTTATTTTTGTGATCGCCAGCGGAATCCCTGCCTTAATTACCATCAGCTACTTTTACAGGAAATAATCCCACTTCGATTTATCCAATCACACAAGTCATTCGATAACTCGAAGGGATCAGTGAACAAAAGAGCTAACTCCCTCATGTGTGTCTTCCACTGACCCCTTAATTCCAACCAGCAACATTTACAGGAAATAAATCAACTTCTAGTTATCCAATCACATTCGATGACTGAATGGATCAGTGGAAAAGATGAAGAGTTAGATCTTTTTTCCACCAAACCCTTTAATTCCAACCAGTTACATTTACCAAAAATAATCCAACATCGATTTATCCAATCACATTCGATAACTGAAAGGATCTGTGGAAAAGATGAAGAGTTAGATCTTTTTTCCACCAAACCCTTTAATTCCAACCAGTTACATTTACCAAAAATAATCCAACATCGATTTATCCAATCACATTCGATAACTGAAAGGATCAGTGGAAAAGAGGGCTAACTCCATAATGGAGTTAGCCCCCTTTTCCACTGATCCTGTCAATTCACATCAGCAACATTTACCGGAAATAATCCAACTTCGATTTATCCAATCTCGGCATGGGAGTCACAATACACTCAACAGGTTTGTCATCTCACATTACGTAATAGGAAACGCCGGTGCTGGAATTTCAATGATGGATTTACGTCAAATTTATAATTGATATCTGGGTATTGATATCCGAAAATACACAACCGAACACTGGAGGAATGAATGTCAATATGCGACCGTATATTGCTGTTATACCGCCCGCGAGAGTCACGTGATCGCGTTCAGTTTCAAGTGTACATACACGCGATAATATCGCACAATTATTATAATATCCCATTGTCAATATCGCCCGTTGTCATCGTCAACAAACATCGTGACTTATATATGTATGCGCGGGGTTTGGGCCACCAGCATTATAGTAACTGATTATAGTAACTGATTATAGTAACTGATTATAGTATGACACGTGATTCTTGTATTCGGGAATTATGCTACTGATATAAATTAATTTTCGAAAAAGAGAGAAAATCGCATGAAGGTTGCTTTTCACATTCCGCAACTTCAATATCGTATATCTAATTACATGTATACAATTATGACAATAGAACGTCGTTTTAGTTTTGTTATCACAATTTTGATACATTTTCAAGTTTTGTTCTGCATTTACACAGCAATGTATGGACATGGGGACGTGATCACGTTAGATCACGTTCGTCCGCATGTACGATCATCGATAATCCACTCGATCTAACTGTGGCAAAGAGCATACGCAGTGTTATTATGCTGCAAACGCCCATGGTATGCAATAAATAAATGTATATTAAATGACATGTAGGTTGGAAATTGTACAAGTGACACCGTTCTAGAGGCGGACTTTGGTCAGTACGGAGCCCCGGGCACGTACAATTATTTTTGTTATTAATTCGTTCTCTCGAATTAACAATTCGTTCGCACGAAATAACAATTCGTTCCCTAAATTTAACAATTTTTTCCCACGAATTAACAATTCGTTCCCACGAATTAACAATTCGTTCCCTCAATTTAACAATTCATTCCCACGAAATAACAATTCTTTCCCACGGGAACGAATTGTTAATTCGTGAGAACGAATTGTTATATCGTGGGAACGCATTGTTAAATTGAGAGAACGAATTGTTATTTCGTGGGAACGAATTGTTATATCGTGGGAACGAATTGTCAATTCGAGGGAACGAATTGTTAAATTGAGGGAACGAATTGTTATTTCGTGGGAACGAATTATTAAAACAAAATCCATGTCACCTGCGGGGCTCCGTAGGTCAGTAACTGCATTGGTCTAAACCAGTTTCCCCAGAACACGGGTCAACATACAGCAAATAGCCGGAGACAAGGGGACTACCTGTACCGTAATTGTCAACAATTGTCACAATTTGTATGTTTTGTTTAAAATACGATAAATCAATCTTAGTTTCAAAAACCTTACCGCCTGTCACGCAAACACCCGACTTGTAATATTGGTAAACATGACATGTTTTACGCCATAAAATCATCAGAGACAGAACAGATAATGCAGATAAAAATGGATGATGATAAACAGCCATATATTATACCAATATGAATCCGACTTCAAGCTGCAGCAATATTAAGTACATGCGTTAAACCATTTCACCCCTCAGTAACTGACATGGACAAGTTCATGTTAATTTTTAGACCGTTTCATTGTGCAGAAATGGGGGCCATGTTGTAAAATAATAAAACAATATCTAGAAACGGTGCAGATCTTGATGAGACGGCTCGTTACGAGCCGGCTCATCATAATCTACACCGTTTATTAGGGAAAAGATATATAGTTTTGAAAGGGTTAACACTTTCGATGCAAATGGAAACGGACAGATTGATGATCGTTACTGTTGAATATGACTATATACGAGGGATACATTTGATACAGATAACGGCATTTCTGTTGCACAATAGTGTCATATTATGTGATCGACTACGCGAACAATTCACATTCCTGTTGAACAGCAGTGTCACAGTATGTATTGACATGTTATTTAAACTAGTGCCCCATCAAATTCAATGCGGGTGATGTGTGTTTGCGTACTCAATAAACCTTTGATAATCATATTACAAATTGAAATTACACCATTACGCAAATGAATTATTAAATTGCATGTACTAACAATTACCTGGCGTTTTATTTACAGTTCACGAATATATGCTGTATGTAATAAGGCCATATCACGTTGCGTCCGCGTGCGGGTAGGTTTTCAGAGAGGTTCTTTAAAAAAAAGAAAACATTGTGGATGCTATTTAAAACTATTTTCTGGTGAAGTAATAGGAAAACTTATTGCGGAAATGTCTAAGGTTTAAATCTATTCATGAATTTACACTTACTAATATGTTTAATCAGTGTATGTTCTTATTTGTTTTCTAAAATTTGCTGGTGGCAATTTAAATTCATGTTAAAAACTTCCTCAATCATTTACACTGCAAAGGATTGAGGAAGTTGTTAACATACTTTTACCTTTGTTTGTTTTCAAGGCTTTGACGTAGGTAGGTTAATACAATCTGGGTGGACGCTTAACAAAGAATCAAAAGGACATGGTCTTATTTGTCATATCGATGGTCTAGTAACATAAGGTCGTAAGTGCTATGCTTTAGCATAGCAGTTACGACCTTATGTTACTAGACCATCGATATCCGACCAACTGCAACTTAGTGTACGACTTGTCAAGCTATTGGCGACATGCATTGTTCACTACTCATGGACCAAAGTACTGTCCTTCGCACTGAAATCAATATTGCCAGCATCTATCTCTACGGTAATACGGGCAGGGAGGGTATGTGCAAAATCCTTATTTACACACTATATTCATGTATAATCTTAATCACAGAAACAAACAAAACAATTATAATCAGTATACTGTTCAGTACATTACGGACACGTCAACAAACCATACACAATAGATACCATTGAAAACAGTAGTTTTGCGACTTTTGAGTTTCACCCTATCGGGATTGCATTATTAACATTACAGTGGAACCTCTCCAAACCGGACAACCTGGGAGGTCCCCAGGGTATCCAGTTTGGAGATGTTCCACTGTAAATCAGACATGTTAGCGCTTCATGGCACGTTCTAGTGATTTGCAATCATGAAAAGTAATTTTACTCATAGATACATAACAGCGATTGCATTATTAACATTACAGTGGAACCTCTCCAAACCGGACAACCTGGGAGGTCCCCAGGGTGTCCAGTGTGGAGATGATCCACTGTAAATCAGACATGTAGGCGCTTCATTCTAGTGTTTTGCAATCATGAAAATTCATTGTAATCATAGATACATAACAGCGAACATATCCATATTTTCTGTTAAACATCCATATTTTCTGGAGTGTCCGGTTTAGAGAGGTTCTACTGTATATGTTTTACAGATGTGGCACGCATAGCCTTTCTAAAACATTGACTAACTTGACAGTGGACAGGACTTTCTTTAGCCATGAGTATATTACGATCAACAGACTGAATTCGTAATTGCACTAACAAACGAGCATCCACACTGGTAGCGAGAAATATTTTTTCGTTCACAATCATGTTCTGAAATATCATTACAACATCTCACATTCATGTTGTACCATTGCCTGATTCTCTGTCGAAACTAACGCTATGTCTCACGACTTAACCCTTTCAACCCGGTAGGCCATAACGCCAACATATGCACTGTAGATCCAGATGAGCCGGCTCGTAACGAGCTAACTCATCAGGTTCTGCAGTATTTGCCAGTATTGTTCATTTCTTAACGAAATCAGCATTTTCTCATTAATGGAATACATTGTTAAACAATTATCATGGAAAACAAACGCTGGATATATATAGATGTGAACATGTTAAGAATAATCGTTGAAACAACAACAATGGATGTAGAACAACTTTTAATAAACATGTCAACTTTTCTGTTTGCTATGCAAAGCGTATTTATCCCGCCAACACAGTGCGTATGTGCCGTGAAACACGGTGCCGTGAAACATTTTTGATATCCTGTAAATACTGTGTATGAATATGTGCGGTTGTCATACTAGTCGATTCTCCGATTTTGAGGATGCGGCTGGGGTTATTTTCTTTTTGCATTTTAAACCTATTTGTAGTGTTGACGGGATAAATAGAATAGTAGGTTAGTGCCGTGAATGGAAAAAATATGTCTGACACGACACGGAAACGGGATGGCTCGGCAAAGCCTCGCCCATCCCGTTTCCTAAGCCGTGCAAGATATTTGTTCCCATTCACCGCACTAACCTACTATTCTCTATATACTCTCCAATAATTGTTGTGTTCAGCACTTCCCTGTTTGTCTAAGCTGTCGTCTATTATTATTTGCTTATGACTTTATATTGTTATCATATGATAAACGCGTGTGTTCTTTACGACCCTGTTATTACCGGGTACTTTGATGTCGTCCCGGTGTGGTGTCCCATATCAATAGAACCCCTAATCTATGTTAATGCACGCGGATTTACACCAACTTCAGTGGTGTCCACCCGATAGGGTCAAGTGTCCTTGAGACGTCGAGTGTGAACTTGCATACTTGGTTGTATCTAGACGTACAACAAGAAAAATGTAGCGTAAAGGCATAGAAAGTGATGAAACAGTAGCCTATTTCACAAACATGGCAAAGTATACTTATCTAGCAAAGTATACTTTGAGTGAGAAATTTCCATTTTAAGGATAAATGTATTAATGATTATTGTACTGAATTTATTACATTATCACAGCATTTTGGCTGTGATAATGTAATAAATTTAGTATAATAATTCTGCATACTTTTAATCATCAAATGTATGCAGTCGTTAGTTCTATATGACAATGCATTTCGGGAAAATAAATGATTACTCCCTCAAAGTAAACTTGGCTAGATAAGTATGCTTTGCAATTTTGATGAAATCGACTACAGATTAGGAGAAATAAAAGGAACAGTTTCATTGTAGATTTTGTGTCGTATTTCTGAACCCAATTGTACCTATAAGCCGCTTGGAAAATCGGGGATTTGTAAAAAAATAAACATGTTTATAATAGCGAAAAATAACGTTTCTGCATTATATACATATTTAGCAATGAATGGTTAGTAACTTATTTTATTTTAATTAATTACACTAGTGTCTATGCTGGAAAAGTCATTGTAACTGTGCTATAGTATGATCATTTCACAACAAAAAATAACAAACAATCATAGATTTTCCTACTGGCGCATATACACCGAAAATACAAAATTATGCCAAACAAAATTATCTCCCCTGCTTGTCATAGTATTTTATAGTTTGCTCTTGAATGTAACACATACTAATAATTGCAGCACAAAAATATTTACACAATTCCCTAACATTTGATTGGCCCGTAGCAAGTCTCTGTCCAAAATGTATATCCCAGTAAACTCCCACGCCGAACTACTTTCCGTAACCGTAAGGCGCAGTTAAAATAATTCTTAGAAAACGGAAAATAAACACATTTTCTTGATGAATTTATTTCAAATGCTGGAATTATAAGGAATGAATGGCCTTTTCGTTGAATTTATCGGGGATATAAACTTGGAAAAGTCGCGGGAATACTGGACGAGGCCTTCCGGCCTTCGTCCATTATTCCCGCGACTTTTCCAAGTTTATATCCCGATAAATTCCACAAAAAGGCCATTCATTCCTATATTATTTTTTTTACAATTGAAATGGTGCGATTGACTCATATATTCACTGTGTATAAAGCGAAAAACACGCAATTGCCAGTATATCTGAGACATCATCTGAGACACAGTACCTTTAAAGTAGAAGTGAAACAATGCAATAATGTCGGCCATATCTGGGCTTATACGAGGAACTTACATAACATGTGGCAACATGAATTCGTATACACCTATATTTTTCTTGTCAAATTACATAATACAATGCAACGTATTTTAGTATTTACAGTGTTTAATTTAGGTGGGTTTCATTGTAAGTAATTTCAATGTTGTGTCTGTTCATGATTGAAAATGACAAAACGTGTTCATAGAGTGATTAATTATAGTGGGGACCTACCACGGTGTCCGGTTTAGAGAGGTTCCATTGTATTGCTATATAATAGTGTTACTCATAGGCGGCTGAAACCGAACATTATTGGGGGCCCAATGTTGAAGGCCCGATGGGCCCGATAGCGCTAGGGACGTCCGGGGGCATGCCCCCCCCCATGCCCCCACTCCCCCCCCCCGTAAATTTTGAAATCCAAGTGGTGTGTGTGTAACGCCATTTCCTGCATTCTCAGCAAAGTTCTCAGCAAAGTTCCCAGTACTCATGATTACACAAATATATTAGAATAAAAAATCCAAAATATACAGAATTATTGCTCCCCCCCCCCCCGCTTCCGCCGCCCCTGTTACTATATAGATTAACTGAACACCCGCATATAGAACATTCTCTGCTATAACCTATTTTTAAATAATATGCAACCAGTCTGTACTGGATATAAGCTTAGATCCAGTACAGACTGGTTGCATATTATTTAAAAGTAGGTTGTAGCAGAGAATGTTCTATAAAGCATTGTTTCACTTACTCTTCAGAGAAAAAAACAATCCAATTTCCTCTGACTATCCTAACTTTAAATACTTTCATCAGCGCCAACCCTGTTACACCACGTGATCATCACGTTCGAGTATTGTTTAAATATCCAACAAATGTGAATGAAAATAGAGTCAAAACTAACAGATGTTCTCAAGCAGAGCAAAAATCACACCGTTTTTATAAATGGACTAGTTATGTTAAATTAAGGATCAATCCGATCGTCACAAAATGAATTTCAGACTAGTCCATTTATAAAAACGGTGTGACTTTTTGTTCTAACATATATGAATATTAATTGCAAAAAAAATGCAGATCCTGATGAGACAGCTCGTTACGAGCCGGCTCATCTAGATATACACTGTTTGCAAACACAGCTATATAGTTATGTAGTGTTGGCATGTTAAAGTGACGGACCATGGTCTATAAATACATTAAATATACCAAAAAGCATCAATAAGTGAAGAATAAAAATAGCTAAAAAGAAAATTTACCGGTATGTGTGATAGGAGTGAGTAAATAAAATTTCTTTAGCTAATTGTTTTCACTTATTGATGCATTTCGGTATATTTAATGTATTTATTGACCATGTTCCGTTACTTCAACCTGTGAGTTAATAAATTTATGGGAACTAATATACTTCAAAGTCCCACACTGCCACTGACATCGGTGTAAAATTACCACATGATAACAATTTGAACATTTCAATAGAACTTTCACCCTGTCATTCATGCTTTGTGTTCAGTAGATTCTAAATAAACATTTAATGAGAAATTTAAACAATGAACTTTTATACGTGTACACAATTCAGAATTTAAATTTAATTATACGTACGGTAGCGGAATAGACATGCCATTGTAAAGAGGTCATTTCGATTAATACTCACACATTTACATTCATATTGCGCGTAATAAAACTGACATTTCAGTTTGATGAAATGTGGAAAGCCATGGCGAAATCCGGCTTATTGGGTTAACGACCAGTGTAGCCACAGATCAGCCTGCGCATCCGTACCGTCTGATCTGGGACTACATTGTTCGCTAATTGGACGTTGTGTTAAGAACAATGTTATATTTGTTCCGTACCTTGGGCCCGTTTCACTACGTACGAAGATTTCTATGAATTTACTTCTCATATTAAAAGTACATGCCCACTCAGTAGGCAGAAAATGCCCGCTATAAAGATATAATAATTTAGTAATATTTATTTTACTGATAGTGACTCGCGGTGGTATCAGTCTATTTTCATATGCAAATGAGGCATGCTATTTTTTAATTATTTATACTAATTAATTCGACAGATTATAAAGTATGAGTATTGCGTATCAAAACAGAGACTAACTAGTAATGTCGTTAACAGTTTAAGAAAGTACGGTCATCGCCCCTGATATAAGTGTAGATTTTTAAGTCGGATATAAAATGTATAATAATGTCAATCATTACGTGGGGTAATGGTGAATGAATGTTTGTTTTGCCAGAAAATGTCCCAGATGTGAAAACACGTAGGTACAAATTGGTAGAATTTGAGAAACACGTTAAAGGTGTACCTTTAACGTGTTTCTCAAATTCTACCAGTTTGTACCTACGCGTTCATATCATTAACTGTATCATATCTACGAACTATTTTCCAAAATCGACTGTTAGAACAAAGTTTATTGTGGATTTCATTTTTGTAATTCATAAAAAGTGGTACTACACGACGTTTTGTGAAACGGGTACTGGCTGACAAAGCGAGGTACATGCTTACGATTAGGAAATATCCGGGTCAAAAGGTAAATAAGCTCCTTTTCTCGTGGCGTGTCCCAAACAAATATGAGATCCAGCCCTGGTATTCCTCCCTTACCACATCGCCGTATTTCGCCGGTATTGATTTCGAAAGCCTGCCATATATCACAATAAATGACAATTGACGAAACTATCAAAGCTCATGTGGAATTCAATGTCACGTGGGTTCCGAATTCCGACGTTATTTATTAATAAAATAAATGCATTTCCTTGAAATCCATATCGCCAAAAGAACAGTGAGCGATACTTTAATTAAATGTGGTTCTTTCATAGCTGTAGCCGATTTCACCAACATTGCAAAGTATACTTTTCTAGCAAAGTATATTTTGAGGGAGAAATTTTTAATTTTAGAATAAATTTATTATTTTTTATTATACTGAATTTATTACATTATCGCAGCCATTTTGGCTGTGATAATGTAATAAATTCAGTATAATAATTCTGCATATTTTTAATCATCAAATATATGCAGTAGTTAGTTCTATATGAAATAATGCATTTCGGGAAAAGTAAATGATTACTCCCTCAAAGTATAGTGGGCTTACATGTACTGAGTTATTTTATATTCGTTTTATCAGCGCAGTGTCTGATTATCTTGTATACTCCGCCAGCATGAAACTATTTAATATTGTTATTTCCAATAACCTCCGAAGGGAAGCACATTAAATACACATTGTTTTAAAGTCACTCTAAAGAGTGACTTTAAAACAATGTGTATTTAATATTGTTTTCTTGAAATCAATTCATCATGACACACTGACTGGCTGGAATGTAGACCCTGGTCTGAATGTGACGAATGTGCTGGTTGATCCTACGCTACACTGCTCGCAATGGTATTGACCTTCTTCTCAAATGAACCGTCCGACACAATAAATGCCTATATCTATATAATATGACCTGAACAAATAGAAATCAGTAATGGTAATATGATAATGGTAATAACGTCAGAAATACGAGAGAGATGTGTATTTACAGAGGGCGACAATGTTGTCATAACTGGCCAGCTGTGGCCCAATATACGTACGTACTTATAATATATTTTCCATTCATTTTCCCATGAAGCAACGATGACAAATGACAAAATCTGATCATTACAGTGTTCACATTGCAGCAATATATCAGTGACTGGCGATTGGTTGACATATTGGTTGGTAGGTTTGGTTGGTTGGTTGGTTGGTTGGTTGGTTGGTTGGTTGGGGTTGATTGGTTGATTGGTTGGTTGGTTGGTTGGTTGGTTTGTAGGTTGGTTGGTTGGTTGGTTGGGTGGTTGGATGGGTGGTAGGTTGGTTTGTTGTTTGGGTGGCTTAGAGAAGCTCCACTGTAATAAAGCATTCTATTAATAGTTTTTGTCATTTCCAATCATGAACAGACACGACAATGACATAAATGACAGTGAAACCCATCTAAATGAAACACTATGGGGTCGACAGGGTGTGCGGTTTAGTGAGGTTTCACTGTATCATGTAGCTAAGGATATAACATACATTTTGTGTAGCCCTCTGTATTTTAAATTGTGAACAAAAAACCCACCCGTTGCGTGAGCGTTGTGTTACGTATTGTTTGTGCAGAGACCTACCAAATATCTACTTTCGAAATTGATACAACAAACAAGATAACTGCATGTTAATTTGACAAAAACTTTCAAAATTATCTCAATAATCACCAATAGACAAAAGTTTCAATAACACGTGAACAATGTGGACACAATGACATGCTTACATATCTGTAAGTGATCTCTATGTCAACAAACCTTGTCATATTAGCCGTCAGACCAATATTACGGGGCACCATGCAGGACAGGTTAAATATGTGTACAAAATTGAGCTTTGTAACACTAAAAATCACAAAATTCAATTCTGTGTCACAAAATTCAATTCTGTCAATTATGTGTCACAAAATCCAATTCTGTGTCACAAAATTCAATTCTGCATACGTTTCGTATACAAAATTCATTTTTGTTATAAAGGATTCAATTTTGTAAGACAGAATTGAGTTTTGTGAAGAAAATTCAGTTTTGTGGGACAGAATTCATTTTTGTCCACAAAAATTAGTTTGCGTAGGATAGTCTATGTCATCTCTACGTTGATTGGTTGAGATCGGTCTTAGTCCATTTTACTAGATGGTGGAGTAAACTTGCAGGTTTAAATATTTCAATGCGAAAATATAACCCAATATATCAATATTATACTTCTTTATGGACAGTTATTTTTGGTTATATTATGATTACAAATGAGTGGTCACACCCATAAGCATATATACTTTGAAGGAGAAATAAGAAAAATATTCAGAATTTTCCCTCAATTATGTAAACAGGGTCAAACATAAAGTAGCCGGGGACATAGCTAGACCTGAGAGCATGCCATATATAGAGAATACCAGGCTAGTGTATTTGGATATCAAGTTTATCAGGCAAGGCTAGGAAACGCGTAGGAATTCCGAGGCTTGCCGAGGAATTCCTACCGTTTCCGAGCCGAGCCTGATAAATTTGATATTAAAATACACTAGCCTGGTATTCTATTTATCAGGTAACGTTTTATGCTGGAAAATGACATTAGATGACGTCGTATTCTAACAGTAGATCTAACCTTGTGAAACAAATGGTATTGGATATGTGTCTACTAGTTGCGAAGTTACGTGTTCGCAAATATGTGTCTACATGCATTATTTACAGTATACACCATCTTAGTATCCATGGTATCTACACAAATACTACAAATGGTTTCCTCAAATGACCCAATACACACATTCTGTTTATAAACACAGACAGCAGTCAGAACACAGGCCACAGCGCGTGTATTATTGATTTAACTGGGGCAGATGTACCTTGCGATACACTATAAATGACGTCAGTACTCGCGGGAGATCTACATGTACATTAATTATGTGTACAATTATAACGCAAATGAGTTTAAATACGAATGGGTTTGTCAACGTTTGACTGTTTGGAGATAGTGTAGATGTGTAGATCGGCGACCGTGACCCATTTCTCCAGTGCAGTTTCTGACCAATGGTAGTCCTTCTTACATGAGTGTGCAGAATTGACAGAATTGAATTTTGTGGCACAGAATTGAATTTTGTGGCACAGAATTGAATTTTGTGACACAGAATTGAGATCTGTGGCACAGAATTGAATTTTGTGACACAGAATTGAATTTTGTGGCACAAAAGTGAATTTTGTGACACAGAATTGAATTATGTGACACAGAATTGAATTTTGTTACACAGAATTGAATTTTGTGGCACAAAAGTGAATTTTGTGACACAGAATTGAATTTTGTGCCACAGAATTGAATTGAATTCTGTGGCACAAAAGTGAATTTTGTGATTTGAATTCTGTGGCACAAAAGTGAATTTTGTGACACAGAATTGAATTTTGTGGCACAAAAATGAATTTTGTTGACAAAATTGAGCCATGTCCCACTTGGCGCCCCGTAAATATTGTGTATACGTGTATTTCTATATTTGTCGTTGATTTCGATACCGTCAACTGGTTTTATCGCGGGCTAACAATATCTCTCTCTCTCTCTCTCTCTCTCTCTCTCTCTCTCTCTCACCGAACACTGGTTTTATCACGGGCTAATAATCTCTCTCTCTCTCTCTCTCTCTCTCTCTCTCTCTCTCTCTCTCTCTCTTACAATTAAAGGGGTCAGTAGAAGAAGAGGTATAAGTCCATAATTGACTTAGCCCCCTTCTTCCACTGACCCGTTCCATTTTGTTAAGACAAGAACGCCGCCAACGGCATGTATAACGTCGGTGTGGTGGTTGGATCATAACCGTGCACACGAGGTTTCAAGTCAATCGTTGATATGGTAAAGAGTTCCGTTGACCTTGACCCCGTGGGCATGTGGAAACATTTGTGTGGCTGGGAATGAATACATGACGTTTCAAGTCAATCATTCATAATTATGGTAAAGATCTTATAACACAAATTGAGAAAAGCGGACTCATCTACTGAACTGGAAAGTTATTTGACCTTGGGCGGGGAATTAAATTATGAATGGGGGTATGCAAAAACGAGTCCGGTAAAAATACTCCCGATTAGTTTAAGCCACAGACACAGTTTATTTGCAGAACCTAATCAACTGTTGTACAAATCTGCTTTGGAAACCTATTAACCCTTTCAACACTACAGACCTGTATAGTGGTATATGCAAACAATGTCGATCCAGATGAGCCGGCTCGTAACGAGCCGTCCCATCAGGATCTGCACTTTTTGCAAGTAATTTTCATATTTTTTTTAGAACAAAAAACACCCCCTTTTCATAAATGGGCCAAAACCATTTTGTGACAATTGGATCGGTTGCAAAATTAACATATCAAAATCCATTCCAGTTACTTTGGGGTGAAAGGGTTAAAGTATCTTGATTCCATTTGTATGCACATTTGTAGGATATTAAAAAAATACTCAAACATGGTGATCACGTAGTACAAAAAGTCACACGACTAGCTAAGTGTGGCTAGAGGATATTGCATTTTTACGTGAACCTATATTTTATTTAGTTCAAATCCACTGCAGTCAGGTTGCCGCTTATGTAATTGTAGATTATACAGCATGCTTCTGTCAAGCAATATAAATCGCTGTCAGGCTATAGAAATGTTAAATGCTCAGTAGGTAGAGCGTCGGACTGCGGATCGGGAGACACCAGGTTCGATTCTCCCACATCGACCTGCTCCGAATTGCCGATTCGGCGTGTCCTTGGGCAAGACACCTTCGTGATAGCCTAGTCCTATCGGATGGAGACTTAAATAGTCGGTCCCGACATGCAAGGTCACCGAACCAGTGCCGTCGTTAAATCAAAGCATTTACATTTACAGAAATGTGCTATTGATCAGGAGCTACACAGGTCACAAACCCCATAAGTCGGTTTTCTCCAGTCACCGACACAAATATGGGGTATTTTCGACTTTTGTTTCAGATAAAGTTTTTGTGTATACAGTGGAACTTCTCTAATCCGGATACCGTGAGAGGTCTCCAGGGTGTCCGGTTTAGAGATATTCCACTGTTATTAAGCACTCTATGCACAATAGTTGTCATTTTCAATCATGTACAGACTCGACAATGAAGTACATTACAGTGAATCCCATCTAAATTAAACAAAATGTGGTCACTAGGCTGTCCGGTGTAGAGAGGTTCTACTGTACTATGACCGCTCAGGGGCCGCTTCACTAAACTTCGTACGACTAAAATGTCCGTAAGTGCAAAATAATGATAGTCTTTCTCTTGTGAACAATTATTGGATTTACATTTATTGAGCATAGGCTGCATATGCAGCCTACATGTATGCTCAATAAATGTAAATCCATCAAGTGAAATTTCCAGGTGATCCTAAATTTGCACTTACGAAGTTTAGTGAAACGGTCCCCTGGACCACACACCTAGGTCGATCTTCTCATGAACGCCATACGCTGAAAATAATCATGTGAACAAATTATGGATATGTTTACGAAACTATAATTACAGATATTATGTTATTATATCGGAGAGCTATACTATACTATTGTATAATAGCTGCAATTAATATGAGACATGCGTTTTGTAGAATATGTTAATTGCTCCGTATATAGAATGAGCGTAATTAGCCATAATATTTAAGGTAAAATGGCAGTAAGGTATTGTCATTGTCCAATACGCAATGTCATGATTTATGTGTTGTCTGGGTACTTCATTCCGTAGATACAAACCCTTACTGACAGGAGATTCCATTTTTTCTTGTATTTCGCATCAGAAAAGTCTGCTGTGAGCCACCTTGTTAAGTGGTCACACGATTATACTTTTGTTGAGACAGTGTAGAAGAGAAAATATGTCAAAATGCGCATGTGTCTCAGATAATAAGTTAATATCCGTTTTACCTACCACTACTAATTTCATTCATAAAATACAGTGGAACCTCTCAAATCCGGACACCCTGGCGACCCCCATTGTGTTTAATTTAAATGGGTTTCACTGTCATTTATTTCATTGTCGTGTCTGTTCATGATTGAAAATGACAAAAACAGTTCATGGAATGCTTAATTACAGTGGAGCTTCTCTAACTCGAACACCCTGGCGACCGCTCAGGGTGTCCGAGTTAGAGAGTCTCCACTGTACTAGTAATTATATAGTACCAGTAATGGAAATATATTTTCATCAAAATGAATTCCTTATACTTACATACTGTTTTCTCTATTCGTTATTAATTTCTTTTTCCACATTGTAGCATGTTGAAATTGTCGCTTGTTGAGAGAGACCAATTTTTTCAACATGACTATGGAACTTGGGGTAACTAGAATTATGTGTTAATTTACTATGAATTTAGCGACAAATTTGGTACAATTTATAAAAAGTCTACATACATTTCTATTAAATGTTTAAGAAATCTGTGATGAGATAACAGCGTTGTCAGATCCGGGATCAATTCAGTATGTTTATCTCGCAGCCACAATTAAATGGGGAAAGTAACACGAAAATTACATGTACACAACCGCCGGCGTTTATCTTGCCAAGATTATCAACGTTTCTGAACATCAGTTGGCAATGCCAACTCGCAATCAAGCAATTTGATTGTCTGAGCCAGAGCTGCAGCTGTAGCTTGATTTCAAACCAGTATTCAAAGTATTTTAAAATAAAGAAATTAGACAAATATCGGCAACATTAGAGCAGGCGGTAGTGTATTTTGACTGTGTCGCAGTAATACTCTTGTGACACAGATTCTGTTCAAACATAATCAAGCAGCTTGATTGGCTGATTCTGAGCTGTAGCACAGCTCAGGCTTAACCAATTAAGCTGCTTGATTTCGAGCACAGAATTCAAGTATTTGGAGAAAAAAAAGACAAATATTGGCAAGTTAAACAAACTGACAAAGATTGGCGCAGGCAGTGGTGTATACCGACTGGGTCCCAATACTATTCTTTCGTACCCAGCTTCTGATCATTAGTACTTATCCCGTTCATCCACAAACATCTGATATTTATAACTCGTTGCGCATGTCTGGACTGTTACATTAATTAGATAATTAGACGGATTTTTACATCTGGATCTACAGCGTTTGCAAATGTTTGTTTTATGTTTTGGTGAATAATGATTTTATTGCGGAAAAAACAATTTCCCCATGGTAAATCCCCAGTGAACGTGTCTATGGGAATTTAACATGGGGACATTTTTCGAATTTCAGAAATAGTTAAAATCGTTTCAAAATTTTACTTTTGTTTTCTTAGATCATTTCCAAGTATAATCTAGGCAAGTTTCGAAGTCAATTTCCAAAAACGATCGTTGTTTGGCTCCTCCCACAGCTCCTCCACCTCATGTTCCCCCCATGTTAAATTCTCATACACAAATAAGTTTTTCGTAATAAAAACAATATTGGACCAAATTTCACGAAATAAAAAGAAGGCGCAATCCGTTTAATAAAATGTAGTATTATCTAATTTTTTTTATTATTTTTGCATTGCTTATATACCCGTAAATTTGTTAGCGGGAATAATATCCCATCAACTGAATGGTGGACCATGTAGTCCCTAATCAAGGTGCATGATCACGTGGTTACAACAACAACAACAACAACAACAATGGTTGAAAGTGTTGAAAGCGCGCCCATTCCAAAGTAAGTATTATTTAATATTTTCTTTAATAGGCAACTGATTTTGATGAAATATAGCGGTGTATTTGGTGGTGCCGGGAGTTCGGCACGTACTTATGTAGTTTTTGCGATGAATCGATTTCCGTGTCAGTAGACACGGGAATCGATTCTTCACAAAAACGACAGAAGTTTGGGCAAAAGTACCGAGACCACCAAATGCAGCTTAACAAGACGCGTTTGGTGCGTTATACTTCATCAAAATCCGTTACATAAATAGGACAAAATAAAAGAATACGTACCTTGAATCTGAGGGCTTCTGGAAGTTTCAGTACTTGTTGTTGTTGTTGTAACCAGGTGATCATACACCTTGCTAATCCCACTGCACATCGAGAAGACAAACCCGATCGGTGAAATAGGGAACACTTTTTCTTTTGGCAGTATGCAATTTGATTAAGCCACAGCGGCAATTTGTAATAGAAAATATTCATAGTTGTAACACTGAAGTAAATAACGCAATGTATTGTGTAAGTATTTAATTTAGCAGATCCTATTTCACTGAATGGAAATAATACCCGTTTATCATAATTACTATGTCGATTATGGAGACTATCTACGGAAGCCCATTATCTTTTCTTGAATTTTCGAGATCTTTTCTTGAATTTTCAAGATGTTTTCTTGAATTTTCAAGATGTTTTCTTGAATTTTCAAGATCTTTTTCTTGAAGAAAAGATCTTGAAAATTCAAGAAAAGAACTTGAAAATTCAAGAAAAACATCTTGAATAAATGGAAATTAAAAAAAAGTGAAGTGGCCCTAATGGGCTTCCGTAACTATCAGATGTATACCTCTTTACAATGTATAGTTACGCCCGGTATAGGAATTTGATTATATTGTGCATTCACAAAACCACAAGTACCCTATGACAGGTTATTGAAGAACGGTTCATATTTCGGTGTTTTATAGGTAATTTCGGTATCTGGTGGTTTGGGTGCATTGTTACCAACATACGATTTATGTCACCTCAAGCGAATTACACGTATAACTAGAAGTACCTTGTTGGTATTTTGACAATAGAAAAGGGTCCGAAAGTTTGGAACGGTGAATGTGTAGATAATTTACGATTTCTGTGTGTTTGTTTATTGGGGTTTAACGACCTTTCAACAGCTGAGGTCATTTAAGGCCGGGTCAATGCGTTTAGTACTAAATCCCATATATTACCTGTACAAGTACATGTACATGTTCAAGTAAATGTACAAATGGGGAGAAAATCCCAAAATCAGAACTGAATATTTACAATAAAACTAGTGGCCGCGGCCTGCATGTCGCGCCTTGGGGCGAGGCATGGACACTAAAAAAAAGAGATATAGTAGACTGAAAAACATTAACCAAAATACTTTAACCAAAAACTTTAATCGGACACACGTACGTACGTACGTACGTACGTACGCCAAAGTGTATGTACGTACGTACGCCAAAGTTCCGACTATATCGCGTTTTCCGCAAGCGGGCGCGACAAAAACTATATACTCAGCTCTGAAATCAGAATAATCTTGATCTGATGCCAGGTCCTCGTCACATGAGAATCACTTGGCACCCTCCCAAAAGCAGAAGGATCAGTAATAATCTTACTACTTTTATAATGGGCAATAACCCAAAATAACTCCCAGGTAACAAAAGAGCCAAAGATAAAAACGTACCCGAGGTCCAAACCAGGCAAATCGTGAATCCCTACCGTTAATTTACGCCGTCGCGTTCGCCCGACCAACCACCGCTGTATTCAACGGATTCGATCCCGCATTTAACCCCCTGCATTGGTGGGAAATTCCGCAATCACAACGGAATACATGTATTTACATCGAATATATATATATTCACCCTGAAATTAGAACCGGACCTGGAGCCAGGTCCAAACAACACCAAAGTCACTTGGCCCCTTCCCTAAAGGTAATACCGGTAGGATTACTCTTACAAGTGATATAACCGCGGATTCAACACTCCGATACAAGAAAGCCAAATATTTACCGGAGGGTCCAACCAGGTCTCCGGTCAGGATTCTGGTAAGGATGAATCCTGATCGTTAAATTACCCATCACATGCTCCGAACCAATCACCACAGAAGAACCTACAGAAATGGGACGTGTGTCACCTGTGTAGACCCGGAACAGCATGCGTATCAGCGCAATTTGTCAGGGTCTACATTGTTCGCCATTAAAGGTACGTGCCCTCGCAGTAGGCACAAACTGTTCTGTATAGGAATTAAATAAGTGTATAATTGTGTCCCTGTTCCACCAGTTCTAAAAATTACAAGTGCCCGCTATACAGATATAATCAATTAGTAATATTTATTTTACTGATATTACTGATAGTGACGCGCGGTGGTATCGGGCTATTTTCATATGCAAATGAGGCATGATATTCTTTAATTATTTATACTAATTAAATGTGTCACCTGAACAAATTATATTTTCGACTGTTTATCAAGTATGATCATTGCACATCACAAAATAAATACAGAGAATAAATAGTAATGTCCGATAACATTTTAAGGAAACAGTTATCGCCCCTGATATCAGTGTGTAAATTTACGGCTAATATAAAATGTATACTAATGCCAATCAATACGTGGAATAACGGTGAATGAATGTTTATTTTGCCAGAAAATGTGTCAGATGATGTCTCTGATGTAAGTAACATGTTGTGCCTACTGAGTGGGCATGTACGTTTAAATCAGTGAAACACAAATTCATAGGCGGCGGAAGCCGAAACATTATTGGGGGGTGGGGGGGGGGGGCAATGTTGAGGGCCCGGATAGCGCTAGGGGGGTCCGGGGGCATGCCCCCCACCCGGAATTTTTTTAAATCCAAGTGGTGTGAAACGCCATTTCCTGCATTCTCAGCAAAGTTCTCAGCAAGGTTCCCAGTACTCATGATTACACAAATATATTAGAATAAAAAATCCAAAATGTACAGAATTATTGGGGGGGGGGGAGGGGGGGGGGGCTTATTGGGGGCCTAGCACCCCCCCGCTTCCGCCGCCCCTGCAATTATGCTTCTCGCAAACAACTCCCTTAGTTCAGGGGTGGGATCAGTTCCAAATGCCAAGTCCTGACAATGGCTTAACATAGTTTTGCACCCAAAAATGCGTAAAGGTGTGCTTCCCATGTTGAAACATTAGTAAATGTCTGCAATTATCAGGAACCACAAACCATGATTTCATGATATATCCTGAAAATTCCCACCCCGCTATTTGGCTGAATGAGTTCCTTGCATATCAGAAGTTACGTGTTCCATAATTGCCATAAGCCAAAATTCTCCAGTCAAATGTATCCGTTACTATTTTTGGGAGCAGTACAGAAACTTAAATGACGAATATGAAACCGGCATACATGGAGTATCCTGTACTTGGCAGAACAAATGCGAGGCTGTGACTGGAGAAATGGGGCTTATGGGTTTTGCAACCAGTGTAGCTCCTGACCAAATAACACACTTCTGTAGTCTGATAATTATATATTGTATAAACACACATGATGGGTGTTTCATTGATGGAATGGCGACCATTGCAGATCCTGATCAGACTGTGCGGATGCACAGTCTGATCAGGATCTACACTGGTCGCAAAACCCATAAGCCACATCTCTCCAGTCACAACCACATACAAGTGTGATAACATGGTGTTGTATTTTTACCCATTTAAACAAGCGAATATATCCCTATTTCTCCAATCACAGTCACAATTGAAAGAGGCCCCGAAGTAAACAACATGGAATCTCCATAACGTGGACACCCCATAATCCAGGGGCCTGTTTCACTAAACTTCGTACGACTAAAATGTTCGTAAGTGCAAATTTAGGATCATACTATGCTCAATAAATGTAAATCCAATAATTGTTTACAAGAAAACATTGTTAATGTGAATTTTACAGACTATCATAATTTTGCACTTACGAACATTTTAGTCAGTTGTACGAAGTTTAGTGAAACGGCCACCAGGCATAATAGCGCTCCAAAATGTGATTGCATGCAATTCGCTATACCCACTACAAGCAACTAACCTTTGGAACAAGAAGAAAATAACATCATCAGAAAATATAACATGGCATTTATTAAAATTCATGAATAAATCACAGATCCTTTACAATGCAAGATATAAGTGGTCGTAACTGGAGCACATTTCACTATATTGATATGCAGCTACATGCATGTGTTTACTGCAGTTGGGTCAACGTGTAAGTGCACATACGAACGAACACGACAGGGGTTCGTTGGAACCCCTGTCGTGTTCGACTTACACGCTGACCCCACTGTAGATATACACAAAACATTTTAATTATGAATACCGGTATCACTACTCATTAAAGTTGATTGCAATGTTCCGTACTTGCTTAGATCATGTCTGTTGTTTTGTCTGTTGTTTTGTGTGTTATATTTATGCCTATCTGCAGAAATATTTACATTTCCAATTGCAGAAACATGTAAATATAAAGTAAATAAAAACAGTGAATGGGTTCAATTTCCCATCAACAGCTAAGGTCATTTAGGGACGGGACCTCGGTTTCAATTTTTCAATTTTCCTTCATTTCCAGCAAATACTATTCTACCACTGTCGATACTCTCATTCACATGGTATTGAGAGCATATTATTCAGTCTACACGTACATCAAATTCAGTAATTATAAAGGCATGGTGCTTGCCCAGTAGCCTATTTCACCAACATTGCAAAGTATACTTTTCTAGTAAAGTATACTTTGAGGGAGAAATTTTCAATTTTAGGATAAATTTATTAATTTTTATAATACTGAATTTATTACATTATCACAGCCATTTTGGCTGTGATAATGTAATAAATTCAGTATAATAATTCTGCATAGTTTTAATCATCAAATATATACAGTCGTTAGTTCTATATGAAATAATGCATTTCAGGAAAAATAAATGATTACTCCCTCAAAGTATACTTTGCTAGAAAAGTATACTTTGCAATGTTGGTGAAATCGGCTACTGGAGTATTCATTTAATGGTGTTTAATGGCCTGTTAACAGCTAGGATTATTTTAGGCCCAGTTACCTGTACAGATAGGGGGACAATCCCAAAATAAGAACTGATTATTTTTTATTTATAGATGTTTAATGACCTATCAACAGCTAAGGTCATTTAAGGTCGAGCCAACGGGTTCGATCCCGCATTTAAACGGCTGGTTTGTGAGGAAAATCCCAAAATCAGAACAGAATATTTACATAAATATATATTCAGCCCTGAAATTGGAATAACTGGACCTGGTGCGAAGTCCATAACACACCAAAGTCACTTGGCCCCTTCCCTTAAAAGAGTAATACCGATAGGATTACTCTTATAAGGGGTATAACCAGATTCAACTCTCACATACAAGAATGTCAAAGACGTACCTGAGGGCCAAACCAGGTCTCCAGTCGTGATTCCGGTAAGGTAGAATCCCGATCATTAAATTAACCCATCGCATGCTCGCAACCAACCACAAAAAAAGTCAGAACTGAATAATTACAAAAAAATATATATTCAGCCCTGAAATTAGGATAAAATGAGCCATGATAGGCCAGTGAAAAAAGCACATTTAGTGCACAGACTTTGAAATGGGGACACAATCAGTATGTAAAATCTTGGAGCAACTTTTAAATATTATATTTTTTTATAATAAAAAAAAGGTGGTCAGCATGGCACAACAAAAGTTGGGCACGGCACAGCGACGTGACAAAATAAGCCGAGGTAAACACTAATTGAGGTCCATTGGCCTAATGCTGAAATGTGCTATTAACCCTTTCAACCCTAAGTAACTGGAATGGACTGTGAGATGTTAATTTTCCGACCAATCCAATCATCACAAAACTATTTTCAGACTAGTCCATTTATATAACCGGGGTGTTTTTCTCATTAGGATCTACACTGTTTGCAAACATTACAAAAGAGGTATGTAGGATTAACCCTTTTAATCCTATAGATCATTAATCCAACATATGCAAATACTGCCGGCTTGTAGTGAGCTGTCTCATCAGGATCTGCAGCATTTGTAAGCATCTTTCAATTAAAAAAACAACATTTTCTCGTGAATGGAATAGTCCAAAGATTAGCATGGAACAGCCAATGTTGGATATTTAGGGATGACAGGGTTAAAAATGTGTGTGCTGGTAACCAAGATAAATCCCAAAATCATAACTGAATATTTACAGAAAAATAAATATATTCAGCCTTGAAATTAGAATAACCTGACCTGGTGCCAGGTCCTCACAACACCAGAGTCACAAAGCCCCTTCTCCTAAGAGTAATAGGATTAGAAATAATCTTATTATTTTTATAATGGGCATAACCGGATTCAATTCTCATGCACCAGAAAGCAGGCTCCCAAGCAACAGCCCAATACATACAAATGAACCACGATATTGGCCTACATTATATTGTATAGGCTATGTCACAGAAATAAAATGGCCGATCTGTGTCTATTCTATCCTGGTATTGCATGTGAAAATGCCCTGGCAGTTTGGCAGCTGATCTTTCAAAACACATGTGGATATATTGATTAGAGTCTACACTGGTCGACTTACAAATGACCAGGAATATATCAAACTGTTACAATGATGAATTAATATTAATATCGCATCTCGTATGATATGTAACCAACAAAGAATGAGTATTGTGCTCAAAACTAAAACTGGCACTTCAAACGAAACTTGGACCCGTTAATTATTTATTTCCCAGATATATTTAGTTCTCGGTTTCTCGGTGAAACAATAGTAGCATCTATGGAGCATATGAACCAGAGCTACAGATAAGCTGCGTATTTGCTTAAATAAGCAATTAAAATTTCCAAAAACCCAATTTAAATCAGAAGTAGTGAGTATCAAAAAACAGTAGAAAGTTTGTGGTATCTGTATCATGCTGCAGAAAACAATAAACAGACCACAAAGATAGCATATTTTTCTTATTTTCCATGACAACACATCTTGGTATTTCATTAGAATTGTCTCCAAGGAGACAATTCTAATGAAATGCCAAGACATGTTTTAATTTTGGAAGCAAACTATTCAATAATTGCTGTCCGTTAATGTGTAAACAGTAGAGAGATTATATTTTACCCAATTAAAATGTTGAAATACCCAATTGCTTCAGAAATGATGGAGTGACACAACTCAATTACTAATTCCTTATCTGGAGCCCTGTGAATTATTTCAAAGCGGACCATATTTCTTGTTACCACATATGATGTGAAACGCAGTTGTATTTATCTTAATTCATTTCGCAGATGAATTGCTTCCCTGTTATATGGCTTACAGGGGTGCGTTTCACCAAACTTCGTACAACTAAAATGTTTGTAAGTGCAACATTATGGTAGTCTGTAAATTTCACATTAACAACGTTGTCTTGTAAACAACAATTATTGGATTTACACGTATTGAGCATAGGCTGCATATGCAGCCTATACTCAATAAATGTAAATCCATTAATTGAATAATTGAAATATTAAGACGATACTAAATTTCCACTTACGAACATTTTAGTCGTGCGAAGTTTAGTGAAACGGACCCCTGGGGTAGAACTCACTGTACTGAGAATGTAATACAAATGTCAACACGGAAATCAATCAGCTTGATTGGCTAAGCTCAATGGAAGGCTCCTGCAATAAAATTGCTTGATTTTGAACATAAGGTCAAACATACTTAAAACGTTTTATAGTTAGGGTGTCGGTGAATAACAGGGATCATACAACATATTTGGCCAACGCACGTAGACACTGATCATCAATGCATAGAGAATCATAGTAGATAACTACTGTCTGCTCCACGTTTTGCTGCCGACGAACTTTTGGCTATTAAACACATTAAATCTAATATTTAAAAGTAAGCACTTTTTTATCAATAACAAACAAGAAATGCGTCTATCGAACGCGGATGCCACCTGCAGCATATTTGAAAAACTGTGACAAAGTGGTTAACCGAAAAGTGTGACGGACGGACGGACGGACGGAAGGACGGACGGACGGACGGACGTTCTTACAGTACTATACTTATGTGGCTTATCACATGTTAAATATTAGCCACATAAAAGGATTTTTAGCCACATAAAAGGAATTTTTAGGTGGCTAATTGTAACCAACCCTAACCTTTACCAAGTCCATAACCCTGTGGGGCTAGCCACATAAGTACCCTAATGTGTGCCCGGACGGACGGACGGACGGTCCAAACACTATATGCCACCCGTTCCTTCGAAACCCGGTGGCATAAAAAGTCCCAAAACAATTTATTTGATGAAATTCCATCAAATATTGATTTTATTGCGAAAAAAAGATTTTCCTATGGGAATTTAACATGGGGGCTAAAAATAGATTTATTTTAAATATTTTTTTTATTTGTGGACCGATTTTCAAAATTTAACTGTTGTTTTCTTAATTACATCATTTTCAAGCTATCTCGCCAGGTTTCGGAGTCAATTTCAAAAATGTTTCGTTTTTTAATCCTTCAGGAAAATATTGTTTTCGTAATAAAATCAAAATCAATATTTGTTGGAATTTCATCAAACAAAAATTTATGGTGGGGGGGGGGGGGGGGGTTCCTTTTTTGTTATTGATGCAAAAGTATATTTTTTAGATTTAATGTGTTTAATAGCCAAAAGTTCGTCGGCAGAAAAACGTGGAACAGACAGTAGATGGCCACGGCCCGCATGTAGCAACACTGATTTGACTGACGGAATCGCGACCATTGTAAGCCTGATCTGGGGTTATGCTGGTCACAAACGTCGTAAGATCCCGTTTTGCAGCAAGGTGCCAATGCTTCTAGAAATTTCTGACATCTATACAGGACTGTGTATGTTCACCAGTTAAAATCATCCTGTGAGGCGGAATCACTGAAATTAGAAAAGAAATACTTGTATCGATTTGACCGGTCACCTCTATGTATCGGACATGGACCCTTGCATGGTAATTTTCAGACACACAAAACTTTTCAAACACAAAAAGCAATTTTATCCCGTCAACATAGTGCGTATGTGCCGTGAAACACGGTGCCGTGAAACAATGTTGATATCCTGTCAATACGACCTAATCACTGCGTATGAGTGAGTGAGTGAATAGGGTTTAACGTCCGCTTTTATATAGAATATAGATAGCGGAAGTAGTCGTATTTTCACCGGAAGTAGTTTATTTCATCGATGAGAACATATGACTTTTATTTACATCGTATAACTATGTATTTCATGGGTAGGTATATTATAAAAAGTTTTGTTAACCTTTTCAATCTAACAGACCTGGGGCCCGTTTCACTAAACTTTGTGCGACTAAGAAGTTTGCAAGTGCAAAATTGAAATTTCTGAACTCATAAAAACCTTCATACAGACTTCACAATCGTACAAAGTTTAGTGAAACGTGCCCCAGAAAGCCAACATGTGCAAACACTGTAGATCCAGACAAGATGGCTCCGACTCATCAAGATCTACAGCATTTGTCTGTATTGTTAAATTCAAAAACAAAATCCACATCTTATTAACCCTTACTACGCTGTTCACCGAAATTGCCGTATGCTGTTTTTCATTTTTGCTTTAATTCTTAACAAAAAACTGGTTTTGACAGCACATGAGAATCGTCTCCACTGGAGACGATTCTCATGTGTTGTCAAAACCAGGTTTTTGTCGAGAAATATTTAAAATAAAACATTTCCAGCAGACGACAACATTTAATTCAGTGTAGTAAGGGTTAATGGAAAATGTATTCTAATGATATTGGTTGACCTTTACCTTTTATCTTCGGAGGTCAATGACAGGTCATCATCTCGCTGTGATGCTGTTTTCTCCGACTAAAATAGATTAATAAACATTTCCATATGATCTGTAATCCGTATCTTTTTGCCCATCGTAGAGCAACAACTTGTAGAGTTTTAACAATATGTGGATCCTCAAACCATGAATGCAAATTATATAGAGGATATTTCATTATACATGTTTGTAAAGCGTGAAATAATACACAAGTGTAAGCCGAATTACACGAGTGTATAATTTCAAGATATTCAAACATATACGATGGAATATCCTATTTATTACATTTCTGTAGCCGATTTCATCAACTTGGCAAAGTATACTTTACTAGCAAAGTATACTTTCAGGGAGTAATCATTTATTTTTGCTGAAATTCATTATTTCATATAAAACTAACAACTGCATATATTTGATGATTAAAAGTATGCAGAATTATTATACTGAATTTATTACATTATCACAGCCAAAATGGCTGTGATAATGTAATAAATTCAGTATAATAAAAATTAATAAATTTATCATAAAATTGAAAATTTCTCCCTCAAAGTATACTTTGCTACTATTAAAGTATACTTTGCAATTTAGATGAAATAGGCTACAGAACAACAGTTTCGAACAAAAATGCATTTTATAATGTTTTGAGTGTATTGGGGGTGTTTGCACCTGTGTATGAATTTTTGTGGGCTGTGCTTAATTTATAACGACTGCGGAGAGTGCACGCGGGTGATTACGGGTGCCCTCTTCAACGGTGTATCATTTGTAAGTTGACAATTACGGGTTTTCTCTCGCATATATATCCATGCATATAATAGCTGGAAATGTATTAATACAGCTGCAGCATTTTCATCAGGTGATATTTGAACATGATATTTATTCATACATGAAAATATATAATTTAATTTCGATTATCACAATATACACATAGCAGTCTGCAAATATCCAGAATAGATGAGCAGTCTGACGGGGTATGTGTTTGTTAAAAATGCTAAGATCTACATATATCATGTTGGCCATATAAATTTATTTTTTTCTACACATTTGCAGAAAAACACAACTCAGTACAGTGGATCCTCTCTAAACTGGGAACATCCCAGGGTGTCCAGTTTAGAGATGTTCCACTGTAAATCGGGCATATAAGCACTCCAGACATGATCATGCGATTTGCAATCATAAACAGGCATCACCATCCGAGATACACAACAGTGAAATCCACCGTCATCTGGTTTTGCTAGTTCCGACAGATTCCACTATATTGACAATATACCTCTTTCTCTATGGGCGCATTCTTCTGTTGCTTGTTCTGTATATCGGCCATATACTGCAACATCACTGGGTCTATCGGCTCCGACTTCTCCGATGGTTGATCTCTTGGCTCGGACTCATGTTCGACTTCCTTCTATCATGTACATGTAGGTGTATATTATAGGGTTAACTGTATTGTAATTTTTCTAATTAAACATGTTTTCCGACCTATCATTTTCTGATATACGCCGCAAATTTCAAAATTACAATGCAGTTAACCTATTTCTAATGCACTGCTTTACTACTGGCGTAGGAATACATATTGAAATAATTTCCGACCGTTCATCAACAATGATTATACCTGTAATGTATGACCATCAGCCAATCAGATTGTGTGATATTTATAGAGTGCATTAGAAAGCTGATTGATTGAAAAGTGAATGTGAACGTACCAGCAACAGCTAGGTCATTTAGAGATGGGACCTTGAGTTCAAGTCTCATCCGAAAGACCAGTGTATTTTTGATGCCTAAGGTGAGGTTTTAACCCACAACCTCCAGATTGGAAGTCAGGTGTTCTAACCCCTAGGCCACAAACCATCCTTAGCTAATAATTAAATTATTGACTGAATTTGGTTTATTGTCTTTTCAAGAATTAGGTCTAGCAAAGATGATTGGATAAAACACATTTATCGAGTAACATACTTCAAGTTGGCTGAGTACAGGGGCCTGTTTCACTAAACTTTGTACGACTAAAATATTTGTAAGCGCAAATTTAGGATCGTCTGGAAATTTCAATTGATGGATTTACATTCATTGAGCATAGGCTGCATATGCAGCCTATGCTCAATAAATGTAAATCCAATAATTGCTTACAAGAAAACATTGTTAATGTGAAATTTACAGACTATCGTAATTTTGCACTTACAAACATTTTAGTCGCACAAAGTTTAATGCAACGGGCCCCAGGTGAACAATAACACAAATAGAATTTCAACAAGCCACTCCTTGTTAACCTAGGTTTGTGACTGGCTTGGGTACTAAATCAATATTTCCTACAGTAAATCTGTCCAGTACTTCCTCAATTTACCATATTCAATCTCTTACATGTAGCGGTCAGAGAACTGTCTTTAACTGATTGTATTGAATACAGTCGAGCACCAGTATCTCGAATATCAGTATCTCGATGATATACCCTCGATGATTCACAAAAGTCCCGAAATATATCCTTATTTGTTTAATATAAATGTCTTCGGCTATCTCGAACATGCCCTATCTCGTATATGTTCTCTATCTCGGCTATTCATTCTGTCCCCTCCGTAAAAAATATGTTAAAAATCGCTTCGCTATCTCGATCACATAAACACATAGATAAATCGCTTAAGCACATGGCTGCCAATTCACACCTACCTCAGGTTGTTTGCTTAATTAGTCCACCTGGATATATTTGAGTGATTGACACGATACATTAGGCATATCACCCTGGTCATTTAAGCGATGGTGTAATGGATAATATGATTACATATTTTTTGCGAAAATATTCGACCATGTCACTTCATCGCTATCTCGAACCTAGTCCTATTTCGATTATATGGTCGATCTCCCTTCGACTTTGAGATACTGGTGCTCGACTGTATTACCAATACCTGCTATCTGTCCCCCTGCAGCTGTGCCAACAACTATGTTCTATGTCCCAGATTAATTGTCCCAGCACACCACCCCACCTCCCTCCCGCCTAAATTACGATTACCACCTGAAGGATTGCTGTATTCATAGTTATCACTATGAAGAGGCCAGTGGGCCAGCGACCAATTCAATGTATTTGCATTGAAGGTGAACACTACCTGTGTGTCCCGCTGTAGTTGAGCCAACTCCCTCTGTTCTCTGTCCCACGCCTCCTGTTCCTGACCACGCCTCTCTGCCTCCCGCACCCTCTGTTCATCCTCCCATGAGGACGTCTCCTGTTGGCTGGGCTCTACCTTGGGCGGGTCTAGAGATTAAATGGATATACATTATATGGATAATCTTATATGTAGATGTGTCATTGATGGAAACGAATATCGATGATAGATTTTAAGCAGCTGTCAATGTTGTATTGATACATACAACAGTATCTTGAAATATTGATACCACAAATGTGGTGGTGTGATCAGGGCTCCAGATAAGGAATTAGTAATTGAGTATTGTCACTCCATCATTTATGAAGCAAAATTTTAATTGGGCAAAATAAAATCACACTACTGTTTACACATCAACAGACAGCAATTGTTGAATAGTTTGAACAGTTTGCTTCTAAATGAAAACATATCTTGGCATTTCATTAGAATTGTCTCCTTGGAGACAATTCTAATGAAATACAGAGAAGTGTTTTCATGGAAAATAAGAAAAATATGCTATATTTGTGGACTGTTTATTGTTTTCTGCAGCATGATAAAGGTACCATAAATTTGTTATTGCTTTTTGATACTCGCTACTTCTGATTTCAATTGGGTTTTTGGCAATTCTAATTGGGTATTTAAGCAAATACGCAGCTTATCTGGAGCTCTGGTGTGATAATGATTTTGTACTTAGTACATGTATAGTTATTTTAATGTTCCATTATTTTGTTTAAAAAACAGAAACTTTAGAAAATGTGTCTCGAGATGTACTAGATGTCCACGGCCCGCATGTCGCGCCCGCCGAGGCTTTGAAAGTATACCGAAAAACTATAACCCAAAACTTTAACCAGGATGCACATACAGATGTACATACGAATGAACGTACGTACCTCAATATGCCGACTATATCGCGCTGTCCGCAAGCTGTCGCGACAAAAATGTAAGTAATGGTGGTACTAAATGTTCAATTTATATTTTTTATAATATATGAATTATATTTCATCATGTTAAATAGTCCACATACAGTCTTGTAAGTGTAACTTCTATATTTTTATCTGACAATCGATAATCGATGTATCCTCAATATTTTAGTTTCAATATATCGATATGAAAGTTTCTCAATGACATCTCTACTTACACATATATACAAATTAAACATAACAAGAATTCCGCCACGGAAGCGGTGTCGCGCCTGCCGAGGCATTTGACCGTGAACATTACAAGTAAATAAATGACCTTGACCTTGATAACTTGGATGTGGGGGTGTGCGTAATGAAGCATCATCCATAGACAAACATTGATGTGAAATATTATCAAAGTGAGGCAAGGGGTTAAAGAGATATTGTGAAAAAACAATAACTAACGCATTTCTGTTACAAAACCGGTGAACATTACAAGTAAATAAATGACCTTGACCTTCAGAATTTGGATGTGGGGGTGTGCGTAATGAAGCATCATCCCATGACAAACATTGATGTGAAATATTATCAAAGTGTGGCAAGGGGTTAAAGAGATATTGTGAAAAAATAACAACTTTAACGCATTTCTGTTACAAAACCGGTGAACATTAAAAGTAAATAAATGACCTTGAGAATTTGGATGTGGGGGCGTGTGTAATGAAGCATCACCCCTAGACAAACATTGATGTGAAATATTATCAAAGTCTGGCAATGGGTTAAAGAGATATTGTGAAAAAACAATAACTTTAACGCATTCCTGTTACAAAACCGGTGAACGTTACAAGTAAATAAATGACCTTGACCTTGAGAATTTGGATGTGGGGGTGTGCATAATGAAGCATCATCCCTAGACGAACATTGATGTGAAATATTATCAAAGTCTGGCAAGGGGTTAAAGAGATATTGTGAAAAAACAATAATTTTAATGGATTCCTGTTACAAAACCGGTGAACATTACAAGTAAATAAATGACCTTGACCTTGAGAATTTGGATGTGGGGGTGTGCGTAATGAAGCATCATCCCTAGACGAACATTGATGTGAAATATTATCAAAGTCTGGCAAGGGGTTAAAGAGATATTGTGAAAAAACAATAACTTTAACGCATTCCTGTTACAAAACCGGTGAACATTACAAGTAAAAAATAAATTACCTTGACCTTGAGAATTTGGATGTGGGGGTGTGCGTAATGAAGCATCATCCCTAGATAAACATTGATGTGAAATATTATCAAAGTCTGGCAAGGGGTTAAAGAGATATTGTGAAAAAACAATAACTTTAACGCATTTGCCTTACAAAAAAACGGACGACGCGGATGACGCGGACGACGCGGACGACGCGGACGACGCGGACGACGACAGAAAAAGCGCCGACTATAGTCGTGCCTCTGCTAAAGCAGCGCGACAAAAAATGTATTTCATCTCCTGTTTTTCAATTCTCAACTTATCTCTGCTGGGGACTGGAGAAAATTGCGACCAGTGTATAGATCCAGATCAGCCTGTGCATCCGCACAGTCTGATCAGGATCTACACAGGTCGCCATTCCATCAATGAAACACCCGTCATGCTTCTAACAAGCAATATAGATGGTTATTAGTCTACAGGAGTGTGCTATTTAATCAAGAGCTACACGGGTCACAAATCCCATAACCCCATTTCTCCAGCCACAGTCAACATTTGACAAAATCATACTTGGTGTCCTCCATTTACTAGATATTCATATCTGAATTAGAACTATTTTCACTGACGTTCCATTGGTGAACGGCATCACATAACGTTACAAAATGACGTCAAAATTACTTAAATAAGTCCGTGTTATTTTCAATGAAAACCTCGTTATATTTGCCCATCATCTATGATAAAACGTTACCTGATAAATGAAATACCATGATAGTCTTTTGATATCAAGTTTATTAGGCTCGGTTCGAAAACAGGAGGAATTCCTCGCCTAGCCTCGGAATTCATATGCATTTCCTAGCCTTGCCCGATATCAATGGTCACTAGCATGATATTCTCGATATGTTGCCGTGAATGGAGAATTAGGGATGATGGAATTTGTGACCTGTGTCGCTCCCGATCAAATAACACTCCCGTAGCCTAATACAAGTATGACGGGTGTTTCATTGATGGAATGGCGAATAGTGCAGATCCTGATCGGACTGTGCGGATGCACAGGCTGATCTGGATCTACACTAGTCGTAAAACCGATAAGCCACATTCCTCCAATCACAGCCACATATCCTGAACATGCAATGAAATGAATGGGGTTTAACGTCCCAGCAACGGCTAAGGGATGGGACCACAGTTAATCCGACAGACCAGTGGGATGCAAATACTATAAAAGTATTTTTCATGCCCTATGCCAGGTTTTGAATTTCGCAACCTTCAGTATTGAAGTCCTGTATTCTACCCCCGAGCCACAGCCCATTCCTTCTTGAACATGAAATGGAGTTATTACCAGCTTTCCAAGACGTGTCCAAGGTCGGGGTTTTCCAGGCAGTGTCGAGTGACAGAGGTGGCAGTTTCGATGGCGGGCGCGAGTCAACGGCAGGTGCTAGGGGTCGTGTGGCCGGTCTCGTGTCTGTGGGGCGTTCTGGTTCCTTCACCAGATCTTGGGAGGCTGTAATCATGCAGTAGTTGATATATTGGTGTTTTAAGTGCATTCAACAGAAAGTCAAAAGTTGTCAAATATTTCCGAGTACATGTGGATATAATTTTGTCAACTTTTGACGCCATTTACGGAAAATAATGTAAATTTTGTCAAAGTATTTCATGAAATTGCGCAGATGTCCGAAGGTACAAAATCACATGGCTTGTCTCATTATAAAATAATAAGAAACCAACATATCTAAAGTAAAAATACATCCGACTTCCATGTCACTGTGACTATAGAGAAATAGGACTTTGCAATCGATAAGCCCCATTTCTCCAGTGACAGATTAAGTCCCAGAGTCGACGCACCTATGTCCCGATCGGAGAATCCATCGCTGGAGCCCTCGCCCCCGGGTACGATCATGAGGCTGGGGGAGCCCGGGCGTGCCTCTAGGTCGTCCACGGTGATGGGCCGCGGCCTCTCTACACGCTCCACCCTACAACACACTCGCATCATTGGCATGGTGTTCTTCTAAGGGTTTCATTGATTGTATTGACTGTGGCTGGAGAAATGGGGTTATGGCAGAGCTCCAGATAAGCTGCGTAGTTTGCGTAAATACCCAATTAAAATTGCCAACAACCCAATTGAAATCAGAAGTAGCGAGTATCAAAAATCAATAACAAATTTGTGGTATCTTCTCATGCTACAGAAAACGATAAACAGACCACAAATATAGCATATTTTTCTTATTTTCCATGAAAACACATCTTGGTATTTCATTAGAATTGTCTCCAAGGAGACAATTCTAATGAAATGCCAAGACATGTTTTCATTTCGAAGCAAACTATTCAATAATTGCTGTCAGTAGTGTGATTTTATTTTACCCAATTAAAATATTGAAATACCCAATTGCTTCAGATATGATGGAGTGAAAATACTCAATTACTAATTCCTTATCTGGAGCACTGGGTTATGGGATTTGTGACCCGTGTAGCTCTTGATTAAATAGCACACATCTGTAGACTAATAACCCTCTATATTGCTTGTTGGAAGCATGACGGGTGTTTCATTGATGGAATGGCGAACAGTGTAGATCCTGATCAGACTGTGCGGATGCACAGGCTGATCTGGATCTACACTGGCCGCAAAACCCATAATCCCTATTTCTTCAGTCACCACCAGAGATAAGTTGAGAATTGAAAAACAGGAGATGAAAATACATTTTTATGGTTAAATCGTCACATGTGTAAGTAGAGATGTCATTGACTGAAACTTTCATATCGATATATTGAAACTAAAATATTTGAAGATTTATCGATTGTGAGATAAAATTATAGAAGTTACACTTGCAAGACAGTATGTGGACTATTTATATAATTCATATATTATAAAAAACATTATCTACTACCACTATACTTATCTATTATTATCTCGACACATTTTCATCAGTTGCAGTTTTTTTAAAACAAAATAATGGAACATTAAGATCAGAGCTCCAGTTAAGGTGCGTAATTTGGAGGTAAATTTCTTATTTCTCCATCAAAAATGGCAAGTTGGGAGTGCTTTAGAATCATCTCAATGAGACGATTCTAAAGCACTCCCAACTTGCCATTTTTGATGAAGAAATAACAAAATTTCATCCCAAGTTGGTCAAATTACGCACCTTATCTGGAGCACTGAAGATAACTTTAAACGAATTACAAAATCATTACCACACCACCAGTTGTGGTATCGATATTTCAAAATAAATATCGATACCGTATCAACAGCTGTATAAAATCGATACATTGATATTCGTTTCAATCAATGACACAGATATTTACATTTGACACAGACATTTACTTTTCACTTTGAAATTGGAAGAAAGTACTATTTGCCATTGCAAACATATTCGACAAATGGCTATAAAAGCCATTTGTCGAATATGTTTGCAATGGCAAATAGTACGCTTTTTTTTCTCCAATTTCAAAGTGAAAATTATTTCTTCATGTTCTTTTTTAATACTTCTATCCTGGTTTATGTTGTTTACATGCTGCGTTGTTATAAATTTTCATCTTTACCCTTTCATTCAATTCCCAATTTCACCCCTAAGTAACTGGAATGGATTTTTATATGTTAATTTCCGGACCAATGCAATCGTCACAAACTGATTTTCAGACTAGTTAATTTATGATAAGGGGGTGTTTTTGTTTTAAAAAATGTGAAAATTACTTGTAAAAAGTGCAGATCCTTATGTCAGAGACGGCTCGCCACTATTTGCCAATACCACTATACAGGCCTGTGGTGTTGAGAGCGTTAATTTAAAACTGACATTGCTAAAAGCTGACAGACAGACACATACCCGCTGTGTAGCTCATCATCATCGGACAAGTCGGAGAGACTGAACTTGGGCACAGGGTCCTGGGAAGACAGGGGCTTCTTGCTGCGGGACGACGACCCCTTCAACTCCTGCAGGCTGTCTGTAAATACAGTAGGTTAAATTAATGTTAAGCCTGTCACCCATAAATATCCAACATTGGATTATCTCCGATACTTTTATTAACTAAAGTGGAACCCCTCTAAACCAGACACTCGGGGAAAATATGGATGTTCAACTTAGATGTGTTTCGCTGCTATGTATTACAATCACTTTCATGATTGCAAAACACCAGAATGTGTCATGAAGTACCAACATTGTCTGATTTACAGCAGTGGAACATCTCCAGACCGGACACCATGAGGAACTCCCAGGGAGTTCCTCATGGTGTCCGGTCTGGAGATGTTCCATTGTATTCCTTTGATGAGAAAATGCAGCCATTATTTTAGATTTTAAGAATACTGACAAATGCTGTAGATCAATAGGATCTACCGTGTTTGCCAATGTTGGTTTACCGTTTGCACTGTTGAAAGGGTTACCGCTTACAATCGCAAATTTAATTTGGTCATCTGCTGTTGATTTAAATTTTCCCAGCTTGCTTTTGACAGTGAATTGATTTTGAAGCAAAACAAGATGATACATACTAATGCATTGCATTTCTGGATCGATTGGATGAAATTACCCCTGTGATGATGTGAAGTGTGTAGTGCCATTGGCTGCATGACCTCGAGTGACCTTGACACCCGACAGTATTACCAACCACAGGTGGAAGACTCGGACCTATGACACCAAAAAAATGCCTATTAAAAAAATCCCATTACCCCACCACTTGGTCTCGTACAGTACCATCTTCTATAATAGAAGATGGTACTGTACGAGACCAAGTGGGTGGGGTAATGGATTTTTTTAATAGGCATCTTTGTTGGTGTTATAGGTCCGAGTCTTCCACCTGTGTTACCAACCTGTGCTGATGTCGGCCTCCATAAGTGTATGAGTGTAGGAGTGTATGAGTGTATGATGTCATTACCTGTGCGACTAGCTAGACCCACAACATGATTACTCACCTGTGTCGACATCGGTATCCGTATAGAGGAGTGTATACGCCTAATGACCTTGATCTTCAGCAGTATTACCGACCTGACATCGGCATCAATAGCAGAGGAACAGCGCTCCAGATAAGCTGCGACTAAAGCGAACTATACCCCCTGATTTCAAAATCATTGCGTATTTTACTTTTACATTTTTTCATTACTAAATAGGGAACAAATGCTAAAAAAATATATCAAATTTAAACATTCACTTATTTGAGCTGCAAAAAGCGAACACTGTTTGCTTTTTCCTGCTCAAATAAGTGAATTTTCAACTTTATTACAGTATGCGTATTTTCACATTGATGTGCGTATGTCGTACTCCCACTTTTGATACTCAATGCGTATTCTGCTAAAATAAGTGCGTAAAATACGCCAATACGCACCTTATCTGGAGCTCTGAGAGGAGTGAGGAGTGTACAAGTGTGCAATGTCATTATCTGAGTGACATTGACACAACATGATTACTGACCTGTGCTAACGTTAGCATCTGCAGCAAGTGTGTAATCAGTGTACGAATGTGTAATGTCATTAGCTAAGCGACCTTGAGTGACCTTGACCTGCGACAGTATTACCGACCTGTGCTGACTTCGGCGGCAGAGGAATGTATTTATAGCTAAGTGACCTTGAATGACATTGACCTGCGACAGCATTACCCACCTGTGCTGATGTCGGCGGCAGAGGAATATAGCTAAGTGACCTTGAGTGACCTTGACCCGCACCAGTATTAGCCACTTGTGCTGACGTCGGCAGGAGAGGTTTGTTTGTTTGTTTGTTTATTGGTGTTTAACGGCCTATCAACAGCTAAGGTCATGTAAGGCCGGGCAAACGGGTTCGATCCCATTTTAACCTGCTGCATTGGGGGGAAAATCCCAAAATCAGAATTGAATATTTACATCGAGAACAAATATATTCAGCCCTGAAATTAGTATAACCTGACCTGGGAGAGGTATGTATTAGCTAAGTGACCTTGTGTGACATTGACCCGCGACAGTACTAGCCACTTGTGGTGACGTCAGCCTAAGGAGCAGAGGAATATATTAGCTAAGTGACATTGATCCGCAACAGTATTACCGACCTGTGCTGACATCGGCGTCGGCCACGGAGGAGGAGCCATGAGCCATGTACGGGGTGGAAGACAGGGGTCGGCTGGCAATGGGGCTCGCAGTGGGGGACGGGCCCCGCCGACCTTTACTACCTGAAATATAGAGAATACCGGGCTATTGTGTCATATGGCTGTGACAGGAGAAATGGGGACAATGGAGTTTGCGATTACGGTAGCTCCTGATCAAATAGCAAACTCCTGTAGCTTGATAATGATCTAATTTGCTTGTTAGAAGCATGACAGGTGTTTAGTGTATGAATAACGAACAGTGCAGATCCTGATCAGACTGTGCGGATGCACAGGCTGATCAGGATCTACACTGGTCACAAAACCCATAAGCCCCATTTCTCCTGTCAAAGCCACAAATATAGAATACAAGGCTATTATGCTTTAATATCAACTTAATCAAGCAAGGCTGGCTGTGAAACCCGTTTGAATTCCAAGGCTCACCAAGGAATTCCTACTGTTTACGAGCTGAGTTTGAAAAGCTTAATATCAAAAGACACCAGTAGCCTATTTCACCAACATTGCAACGTATACTTATCTAGCAAAGTGAGTGAGTGAGTGAGTGAATAGGGTTTAACGTCCGCTTTTCTGACATAGAGGTACAGGCCTCAGGGAGTCTACACGCAGACGGGTCAACGGGGTCGTGTCCCGTATCCACCTGTCCGAGGGGGGTAAATCCCAACTTCAGAACTCAATATTTATCAAAATATATATTCAGTCCTGAAATTAGAACAACCTGATCTGGTGCCAGGCCCTCGCCACACCAGCATCATTTATCCCATCCCCTAAAAGTAATAGGATTAGCGCTAATCTTACTTTTATATATGGGGCATAGCCTGACTCAACTCTCACGTACAAGAAAGCCAAAAATGTACATGAGGGCCAAATCCGGTATAGTGGGTTCCGGAAAGAATGAACCCAATCGTTAAGCCAGTTTAGTCGCCTTTTACGACAAGCAATGGCTACTGCAGCACTATTCTCAGGATCAGTTGATCCCGCCCCGGTGCCTGCACGGGGCTCTAGCAAAGTATACTTTGAGTGAGAAAGTTTAAATTTAAGGATAAATTTATTAATTTTGATTATACTGAATTTATTACATTATCACGGCCATTTTGGCTGTGATAATGTAATAAATTCATAATAATAATTCAGCATACTTTTAATCATCAAATATATGCAGTCGTTAGTTCTGTATGAAATAATGCATTTCGGAAAAAATAAATGATTACTCCCTCAAAGTATACTTTGCTAGGTAAGTATACTTTGCAATTTTGATGAAATCGGCTACAGAGCTCAGTCAGATGATCACACAGCGTGTACACAGAGAATACTGAGCTACGGTGCAGGCTAGGCTAGGAAACGCAGGAAATTCGAAGCTCGCTGAGGATTTTCTACCGTTTCGGAGTTAAAATTGAAGAGCATGATAGCTCTTGCATATTAAATACAGAGGAATTCCAAAGCTCAACGAGCCGAACCTAATGTACATGATAGCAGTTACAATACTTTTAAATTTAACATATACAAAACTAACACAATGAAGTTGTAACAATACTTTTTACTTAAAGTCCCACAATACTGGCTGAAGGCATTGATATCAAGTTTATCAGGCAAGGCTAGGAAATACGTAGGAATTTCAACACTCAATGAGCCAAACCTAATGAACTTGATAGCAGTTACATAGAGAATACTTTAACCCTTAATGCGCTGAATTCAATTTTGTCGTCTGCTGGAAATGTTTTATTTTCAATATTTCTCTATAAAAACCTGTTCTGGCAGCGCATGAGAATGGAGACAAATTGATTCTCATGTGCTGTCAAAACATGTTTTTTGTTAAGAATTAAGGTAAAAATGAATAACAGCAGATGACAATTTTGTCTCCCGCGTAGTGAGGATTAAACTTATTGCTTTTAACACATACAAAAGTAACACAGTCAGATTATAACAATATTTTTTACCTTTAAAAGTCTAACAATACTGGCTGAAGGCCTTCAGCCAGTATTGTTGGACTTTTGAAAGTTTATGCCCTGATGAATTCTCCATAAACACTGTTTACTCCAACAGGCAACATACCACTTCTGCTGGACAGATGTTGCGAGCCACTGTTACGGAGCGAAGCCCGTGGGATATCGGGGACGGACGAGGGATTGGTCAGCTGGCAGTGGAAGTCTATATACGCCTTCTCCAGGTTCTGAAACACATTTGAATGGAATGGTGCTTAACAGCCCATCAACACAAAAGAGTATCATTTAGGGCCAAGCAATGTAGATGAAGAAGAAACACATTTGAGACACGTCATGTGATTTTGTACCTTAGGATATATGCGTAATTTCATGAAATACGTTTACAAAGTTCACAATATTTTACGTAAATGGCATCAAAAGTTGACAAAATCTTCAGGGTACATGGCGTTACAGTTATATTCCGCATATACTCTGAAAATTTTGTCAACTTTTGATTGTATTTATGAAAAATATTGTAAATTACGTATTTAATAAAATTATGCAGATGTTCGAAGGTACAAAGTCACATGGTGTGTCTCATTTGGCAGTATGGACTGATTTGATTTAATGGTGTTTAACGGCCTGTCAATAGCTACGGTCATTTAACCCTTACTACGCTGAATTAAATGTTGTCGTCTGCTGGAAATGTTTTATTTTCAATATTTCTCGACAAAAACCTGGTTTTGACAGCACATGAGTGGACACGATTCTCATGTGCTGTCAAAACCAGTTTTTTGTGAAGAATGAAAGCAAAAATGAAAAACAGCAGACGGCAATTTCCGTCAACAGCGTAGGAAGTATTAAGGCTGTATTTAATCTGCTGCATTGGGTGGGTGGGGGGTGTTTGGGGGAATCTGAAAATCAGAAAAGAATATTCACAACGAAAAAAAAAAAAAAAACCCGACTTGGTGTCAGGTCCACACAACACTAAAGTCACATGGTCCCTTCCCATAAAAGTAATAGTAAAACAGTACTCGTATAAGGGTTATAACCAGATTGTTGAACCCTCACAGACAAAAATAGCAAAGACGTAAAACATAGATGATAGTCTTGCATATATGTGGCTGTGATTGGAGAAATGGGGCTTGTAGGTTTTGCGGCCACTGTAGGTTCATACTGGCGGCGAAGGCCATATTTCTCTAGTCACAGCAACAATTGTACCGCAATTTTGAATAACAATACCTGGGCCTCTTTGTTGAACCCTCACAGACAAAAATAGCAAAGACGTAAAACATAGATGATAGTCTTGCATATATGTGGCTGTGACTGGAGAAATGGGGCTTGTAGGTTTTGCGGCCACTGTAGGTTCATACTGGCGGCGAAGGCCATATTTCTCTAGTCACAGCAACAATTGTACCGCAATTTTGAATAACAATACCTGGGCCTCTTTCTCCAGGCTCTTTAGCCGGTATTTTGTCTCGGCAATAATTTCTGCCGAGTTGTTATTGGAAGACTCGTCCCCATCCGTTGTGAAGTCAGTTGAGATTCTCGGCGCAGCAAAATCATCTAGGTCTACGTCGTTGTATATATCGTTGCCATCGTAACCTTTCGTCTTTGAACTATTACGACTTCTGCGAGCTTTGCGACGACTTTGAGAATGGTCAACTGTGCTATCGTTGTCACTGAGCGTGGGACTTCTGGCAGAATGCATTGGTAGGTTGAACGAAACAAGCCTGCAAGGAACAGTCACATAGATATCGGTAACCGGCCTGAATCTGGACCTCGATCTGACAAAACAGGGCTTATTTGTAGCCGTGACTGCAGAAACCTGTGTAGATCCAGATCAGCCTGAGCATCCGCTCAGGCTGATCAGGATCTGCACAGTTCGTCATTGAACCAATGAAACTCCCGACATGCTTCTAACATGCAATATAGATTGTTATCAGGCTACAGGAGTCTGCTATTTGATCAGGAGCTACACTGGTCATAAATCACATAAGCGCTATTTCTGCCACATTTCAACACAACAGTTCACCCATTAGTCGGAATACACCTTTTTAAATCATTTTAATATTTTATTTTTATTTTTTTTGACCACTGATTTGAACCGTCTGGACGAGACAATTCAAATGGTGATCACAACATGTACTTCTAAGCACAGATAGAGAAAATATTTAAGATTTTTCACAAACAAATTGGCGTATCTTATTAAAGCATGAAATGGGCTACGGCAGGGCTAAAATCAAAATCTGATTTTTTTTTAAAACAAAATATTCCATGTTTCAGCACACTATCTTCATCTTTTCTGCTTGATATGTATACATTTCATATCTATATTTATGAGATGGCCACTGTTGCTTACCGTGATGTGTCGTCGTCCTTTGGTTTTCTATACACTTCATTAGTCAGTGCTGAAACACAGAAAGGAGACACTGAAATGTAAATATTTGGCTGTGACTGAGAAATGAGATTTATGGATTTTGCGAACAGTGTAGATCCAGATCAGCCTGTGCATCCGCACAGTCTGATAAGGAACTGCACTGATCGCCATTCCTTCAATGAAACAGCCGTCATGCTTCTAACAAACAGTAGATATCATCATCAGGCTACAGGAGTGCACTAATTGATTAGGAGCTACATTGGTCAGAAATCCATTAAGCCAAATTTCTTCAGTCACAGCCATTTATTAGTTAGTGTAAATTCAAACAGTACTACATTGATCAAGAGAATACAGATAGTCAATGTTGTGACTAGAGCAAGCCAAGGGAACATTTTCCCACCATAAGCCGCCCATGTCCCTTAAAATATGTGGCTGTGACTGGAGAAATGGGGCTTGTGGTTTTTGACCAATGCAACTCCTGATCAAATAGCACACTCCTGTAGCCTGATAATGATCTATATTGCTCTTTAGAAGCAAGACAGGTGTTTAATTGATGGAATGGTGAACAGTGTAGATCCTGATCAGACTGTGCGGATGCACAGGCTGATCTGGATGTACACTGGTCGTAAAACCTACAAGCCCATAAGCTGTGCAATCTGATTGATCTTGGGCTACATTGGTTGAGTTTGTGGTGGGGAAATATCTAAGAGTGAAGTGCGTGTACCTTTCTGTGACTGTGTGAACATCCAATTTCTTTCCATGTGCGCTCGATGAAGGACCTGCTAGATATTTCTGAAGATGGAGTATGTGTGTAGAGCGTAAAAGCGACAGTTTGTGTATTTTCCTGTGACTGTGCTAGTGTCCATATTCTTTCCATGTGTAATCGACGAAAGGACGTTTTATATATTTCTGAAGATACAGTATGTGTGTAAAACAGTGCTCCAGATAAGGAATTAGTAATCAAGTATTTTCACTCCATCATTTCTGTCAGAGCAACTGGGTATTTCAAAATTTTAATTGTTTACACATCAACATACAGCAATTATCGACTAGTTTGCTTCGAAATGAAAACATGTCTTGGCATTTCATTAGAATTGTCTCCTTGGAGACAATTCTAATGAAATACCAAGATGTGTTTTCATGGAAAATAAGAAAAATATGCTATATTTGTGGTCTGTTTATTGTTTTGTGCAGCATGATAAAGGTACCACAAAATTGTTATTGCTTTTTGATACTCGCTACTTCTGATTTCAATTGGGTTTTCGGTAAATTTAATTGGGTATTTAAGCAAATACGAAGCTTATCTGGAGCTCTGGTAAAAGTGACGGTGTGTGTACCTTTCTGGGACTGTGTGAGCATATTTGCATGTGTACTCGATGTAATAGGGAGTTTGTATATCATTCTGTGACTGTGTTAGCATCAAAGTTCTTTGCATGTGTGCTTGAAGAAGGGATCTTTCACATATTTCCAAAGATAGAGTATGTGTGTAAGAGTGACGGTGTGTGTATCTTTCTGTGACTGTGCGAGCCTCCAAGGTCTTTAAATGTTTACTCCATGAAGAGACCTATTAGATATTTCCGAAAATAGAGTATGTGCAAAAAAGCGACAGTGTGTACCTTTCTGTGACTGTGCGAGCGTCTGTTTGACATCGACCAGTTCCTGGTTCATCTCTTTCATCTGCAGGTTCTGATGCTCAAACTGTCGCAGCAACGCCTGATTCTTGTCTGTCTGTAAACCACACAAATAAATGTGGCCGTGACTTGAGAAATGGGGCTTATTGGATTTGCGACCAGTATAGATACTGATCAAATAGCACACTGATAATGATCGATATTGCTTGTCAGAAGCATGGCAGGTGTTTCATTGATGGAAAAAAAGTGTATGTTGTTACCACTCAGTTGAACCGTCTCGCCGAGACGGTTCAACTGAGTGGTAACAACATACACTTTTGATGCGAAATGAGAAAAAATGTAGAAAAATATTTGCATTTTTTTTATACATGAAATACAGTGGGGCCAGCGTTCCAACCTGTCGTGTTCGTTCGTGTGTGCACTTACACGCTGACCCCACTGTATGTGGCGGTGACTAGAGAAATGGAGCTTATGGGTGTTGTGACCAGTGTAGATCCAGATCAGCCTGTGCATCCGCACATGACATACAGATCGTTATCAGGCTATACGAGTGTGGTATTGGATTTATAGGAGTTACACTGGACACACATGCTATAAGACCCATTTCTCCAGTCGCAGCCACAAATTTTATGGGTTTCATTATGATGTATCCCTGGTGATCATGTTTGTTTGTGACTATAAGACACACCTATATCTTGGAGTGCTCATATACCTTAATGAAAGTGGAATATCTCTAAACTGAACACGCACATGTATATTTGATGCAGCATATGACCTGGCGATCATGCATGTTCATGATTGCAAAACACACATACATCTGGAACGCTCATTACTGATTGAATAAACAGTATGTACCTCATCATAGTAGCGTCGCTCCCTCGGTGAGCGTCGGTAGTCATAGCCCATCCTGTCAGATCTGCCGCCATCCCTATCCCGCTCTGCATAGTCTGCAACTGACGTGGGTCGTCTCAGCTCTCGTAGCATCTCTTCCTGACCTGGGTCACAGTAGATGGAATGTTTGAATATTTCAAAAGTCATTGTAGTTTCAAGCATAGACAGATGACTTGGTGATAGATTGGTATAATATACTGTTTTAGACAAAAGTGAAAGTGAATGGGTTTAACGTCCCAGCAACAGCTAAGGTCATATAGAGACAGGACCACAGTCAAGTCTCATCCGACAGACCAGTGGGATGGAAATACTATGAAAGTATTTTTGATGCCTAAGGCGAGTTTTGAACCCACAACCTCCGGATTGGAAGTCAGGTGTTCTAACCCCTAGGTCACAACCCATCCCTACCCTGTGTTTTAGACAACTAAATAAGTGAAACATGAATAGACATATGACAGACATACATTGTATTTACGAATATAATAAATTAAAATATAATACACTATTTTAGATATGTAAAAAAGTAAAACAAAAGTATTCATATTTTAGTCATACATTGTTTTGTATATATATTACAATCACCAAGCCGACCAAGCTATTGTTTCAAGGAGATAGCAAAACATTAGCTTAAAAGACAAATTAAAATAAATTGGAAGCTCAGCATCTTGTAACTGCAAAGAAAATTTGTAAACAGGCTAACTAAAGTCATGGAATGTTCAGCAATCATGGCAGTTTCAATGTCCTTAACAGGGAGTGACAATAAGGCCATAAAAGAACACACAGGCTTTGTGGAATGTGACGCAGGAGGGAGGATTTGTTTTAACCCTTAGACCTCTACTCACAACAATTGTCGTCCGCTGTTGCTTTTATATCTTGCCTTATTTCTCAATAAAAACATGGTTTGACAGCACTTCAGAATCATTTCCAATAGAAATGATTCTGAAGTGTTGTCAAAGCATGTATTAAATTATTCTAAAGTGTTGTCAAAGCATGTATTAAATTATTCTAAAGTGCTGTCAAAGCATGTTTTTGATGATAAAAATGGAAAATATAAAAAATTTTTGGAGATGTTTGTCTCTGATTTTTTCAAGTTGCTAGATGCATATATGTTCTATAAAGTTACTATAACCTCTATTACTCTGACGCAGCAATATCCAAGAACCAAAGTAGTTTTTTCGTGGCCTAATATGTGTGGGTGTGACTGGAACAATGGGGCTGATGATATTTGTGGCTGGTCTAGATCACAGCCAACTACTTCACTACAGGGATCCTCAAGATTATCGGACAAAAATGGCATTTTTTTAACTATATTTTTCTTAAAATAGCAGCTATGGGCATAATATTTTCACAGAACAATCCTCGGTTCTTGCCGTCTCAATGCATGTAAACTATGTAGCAAAATATGCCATCTTTCTCACTTAAAATTGGGTCAGATCATCAGTCGTAAGATTGCCCCAAAATTAACATCGACAATCAGTTATCTGGACAAACGTATAGACTAATCGTCTTATAACTTCTATTCTCATGTTGAAATCATAATTGTATCGCCTGTAAACCAGTGTAAACAACAGTGTGTATTTCTGCAGAAAAATCAGTTACCCTTCGTTTCTTGGAAGACACCGTATTTATAGAATGTATTGTATTTATAGAACAATGACGTAATTGGGTGCACTCGATTGAGCCCCCGCATAACTTTTGTCGTTGTAATCAAATTGTGGACAGAGTTGTGAATGTCTTCAGCAAATGTTACTAAAATATTTACTATGCCGACATAGTCTTCACACTGGTATGGAAAAAGCATGCACCTGCATGACTTAGATGCATTCGTTGCAAAATCGGATCAAAAGAATGCGCTTAATTAACAGGTATTTTCATTTGTCCGATAAACTGATTGTCCGGATAATTGGTATGACCCCTGTAAGCTTCGTACGACTAAAATGTTCGTAAGTGCAAAATTATGATTGTCTGTAAATTCCACATTAACAATGTTTTCTTGTAAACAATTATTGGATTTACATTTATTGAGCATAGGCTGCATATGCAGCCTATGCTCAATAAATGTAAATTCATAAATTGAAATTTCCAGACGATCCTAAATTTGCACTTACTAACATTTTAGTCGTAAGAAGTTATGTGAAACCCCAGTAATGCACAACAGCTGTTACACTGAGCAAGGATGCAGTCTGATCTGGGTCTACACTGGTCGCATAACCCATAAGCCCCATTTCTCAAGTCAAAGCCACGTGAAGAGAATTTTTCCTTATTAAATGCAGCTTTAACAATGTCATTTATGGCAGCCACTTCAAATAAAACCATTAATACAAAAATATAATTAAAACTTACGGATCCTTTCTCGTTCATTCAGTTGCATTATCTCAGCCATTCTCCTGTAACACGATGAGTGAAACATCACAGAAAGGTGTCTAATAGCTTATCCTATTTTCTAAGCCAATCGCCGACCAGTATCGAGCACCACTTATTTCACATATTGCAAGATTTAACCCCAATAACTTACATATTACCAGATTTAATGATTAATTGTTCGACAGGAAATGTAAACTCAATACATGTAATCGAATGGGAGATGCTTAGTAAAACTTGGCTAAACTATAAATATGTTATAATTAACAAATTAGATTTTAAGGAACTAAATACTGCAGGGTCGCTAACATTCCCTTGTATGTAATCAAATATGTGAACAATTACAGATACATACTGACACATAACTTTAGATAAATATGCATTATATGTCCTGTGCTAAGGTATCATACAAGTAAGAACTACCGTTCCAACAGATAGATTGAATAACGTTTGATGGCTAGAAGGCCACAGTATCGATAATTGAAAGCAATTTTTTAACAATTGTGTTTCTTCACAAATGTCGATATTGTCACTAATGATTTTAAATAGTATATTTTTCACTACAAACAATATCGTTTACTAAATTTCAGAGCTCCAGTTCAGGGGCGTAATTTGATCAACTTTGGGAGGCATTTTGTTATTTCTTCAACAAAAATGGCAAGTTGGGAGTGCTTTAGAATCGTCTCATTGAGACGATTCTAAAGAACTCCCAACTTACCATTTTTGGAGAAGAACCAAGAAAAATACCTCAATATTTGGTCAAATTACGCATCTTAACTGTAGCACTGAAAGTTGTCAACAAGCTATGTCTTACAGAGTGTCACATCTACAAGCTATGTCTTACACAGTGTCACATCTACAAGCTATGTCTTACAGAGTGTCTCATCAACAAGCTATGTCTTACACAGTGTCACATCAACAAGCTATGTCTTACAGAGTGTCACATCTACAAGCTATGTCTTACAGAGTGTCTCATCAGCTATGTCTTACATGTCTAACACTATGATTACGAGTGTCACATCTACAAGCTATATCTTACAGAGTGTCTCAGATCTACAAGCTATGTCGTTACAGAGTGTCATAATATCACTTACGAGTGTCACGTCTAACAAGCTATGTCTTACAGGTCTTCATCAACATCAAGCTTGTCTTACAGAGTGTCACATCTCATGTCTTACAGAGTGTCACATCAACAAGTATGTCTTACAGAGTGTCACATCCAAGCTATGTCTTACAGAGTGTGCATCTACAAGCTATGTCTTACAGTCTCACAAAGCATGTCTTACAGAGTGTCACATCAACAAGCTATGTCTTACAGAGTGTCCACATCAACAAGCTATGTCTTACAGAGTGTCACATCAACAAGCTATGTTCTTACAGTGTCATCATCAACAAGCAATGTCTTACAGAGTGTCACATCAACAAGCTATGTCTTACAGAGTGTCACATCTACAAGCTATGTCTTACAGAGTGTCACATCAACAAGCTATGTCTTACAGAGTGTCAACATCTTACAAGTATGTCTTACAGATGTCACATCTTACAAGCTATGTCTTACAGAGGTCACATCTACAAGCTATGTTACAGAGTGTCACATCTACAAAACTATGTCTTACGAGTGTCACATCTAACAAGCTCTGTCTTACAGAGTGTCAACATATCATCACAAGCTATGTCTTACAGAGTGTCACATCTCAAGCTATGTCTTACAGAGTGTCACATAAACAAGCTATGTCTTACAGAGTGTCACATACAAGCTAAGTTTCTCATATAGTCACAGAGTGTCACATCACAAGTATGTCTTACAGAGTGTCACATCAAAAGCATTTATGTCCACAAAAGAGTCAAGTGTCAATCAACAAGCTATGTCTTACAGAGTGTCACATCAACAAGCTATGTCTTACAGAGTGTCACATCAACAGCTATGTCTACAGAGTGTCACATCACAAGCTATGTCTTACAGAGTGTCCATCTACAAGCTATGTCTTACAGAGTCACTCAACAAGCTATGTTACAGTGTCACTAAGCTATGTCTTACAGAGTGTCACATCTACAAGCTATGTCTTACAGAGTGTCTCATCAACAAGCTATGTCTTACAGAGTGTCACATCAACAAGCTATGTCTTACAGAGTGTCACATCTACAAGCTATGTCTTACAGAGTGTCACATCAACAAGCTATGTCTTACAGAGTGTCACATCTACAAGCTATGTCTTACAGAGTGTCACATCTACAAGCTATGTCTTACAGAGTGTCACATCAACAAGCTATGTCTTACAGAGTGTCACATCAACAAGCTATGTCTTACAGAGTGTCACATCTACAAGCTATGTCTTACAGAGTGTCACATCAACAAGCTATGTCTTACAGAGTGCACATCTCAAGCTATGTCTACAATGTCACATCAATTCTACAGATGTCACATAACAAGCTATGTCTTACAGAGTGTCACATCAACAAGCATGTCTACAGTTCACTCAACAAGCTAGTTCTACAGATGTCACATCTTACAAGCATGTCTTACAGTGTCACATCAACAAGCTATGTCTTACAGAGTGTCACATCAACAAGCTATGTCTTACAGAGTGTCACATCAACAAGCTATGTCTTACAGAGTGTCACATCTACAAGCTATGTCTTACAGAGTGTCACATCTTTGACTGGCTGAGACTGAGCACAGCTGAGCATCAACTAATCAAACATCCAGATTTCGAGCACGAGAATGTAGCTCTGATGCTCACACTCAACACCACAACTCCTTCATCATTAAATACTTTGGAAAGGTTTTCAATCCATTGAGCCAGCATTGGAATAAAGCATATGTTCATGTGACTTACGTTTTCAGTTGCTCTACTTCACTTCTATATGTTATGTTTTGGTCCCTCATAGATGCATAGTCAGACATCTGCAATTAAATGAATACATGCAGAAAACACTATTAATATGTTCTATTAACCCTTAGAACTGCTGTCAGAATCAAATTTTGGTTTCTTTATATTTCCATTTTTCGTAAAATATAAAGACCAGCAGGTGACAATTTTCTTGTCCAACATTGTAAGGGTTTAAACGATGATTTTAACAGAGGAATATAACAATGACATATAGATTTAAAAGAAATCAGCTTAGCGTTACAAAGCTGTGCCGATACAACTAGAACAGGTCAACAGAGGCTCACTGATTCCTCCACTCACCACAGGTCAATAACCCGCAGTAGGGCTGGTACAATGTGTACAATTCACAGATTTATGTTTAGAAACAAGCAAAAAGGCAGAAAAATACATCTAGCTCTGACCACCAAAAAAAACATCACTAAAAGCCATTAATAACATTTTCTATATACAGATACATAAAGATTGAAAATATATCAGTTTATGAGGTACAGAACTGTGCAGTCACAACTAGAACAGCGAGGTCTGACAGACAAGTACTTACATCCCGGAGCTTAGCGTTGAGGAACTCGTTATGTCGGGTGGCATTCACCTCTAAATGTCTTGCCTCATGCAGCTGGGTCTGTTGGAGATAACACAAGAGTTAACCCTATCACCCCTAGATACACGTCTTAGAAAGAGGTTATAGTAACTTTATAGAACATATATGCATCTGGAGACTTGAACAAAAATTCAAGACAAACATCTCAAACAAACAAAATATATATTTAAAAAAAAACGCCCTCCCGGGTCACATTCCGCTAACTCCGTGTCTGAGAACCAAAGTATGGCACAACTGGCATAATTATACTGGTTGATGCTAAGTATTGGACATAGCCTCGTTTCTTATGAAATCAGTAAACTTGTTTAATAAATATCATATTAAATCACCACCAGGGCTCCAGATAAGGAATTAGTAATTGAGTATTTATTCAAAATTTTAATTGGGTAAAATAAAATCACACTACTGGTTACACATCAACAGACAGACAAGATGTGTTTTCATGGAAAATAAGAAAAATATGCTTTATTTGTGGTCTGTTTATTGTTTTCTGCAGCATGTTAAAGGTACCACACATTTTTTATTGCATTTTGATACTCGCTACTTCTGATTTCAATTGGGTTTTTGGCCATTTTAATTGGGTATTTAAGCAAATAAGCAGCTTATCTGGAGCGCTGCACCACTCAAGTAAGATCCTCTATGTACGTACCTCAAGTTCGTTAAGACGAGCGGCCTTGTCCCGGTTCTCGGACTTAAGGTCGTCTATCTTGCCCTGGTCCTCCGCCACATGCTTCTCATTCTCTGGAGACGGAATATGTACAGTCTACACTCTTTTACTCAAAGTCCATGGGACTGAGAAAATTCTTTGAGAAAATTTGAGTTTACCACAGTGGAACCTCTCTAAACCGGACACCCTGGGAGGTCCCCAGGGTGTCCGGTTTGGAGAGGTTCCACCGTAAAACAGGCAGATGACAACTGCAAGACATGCACGTTTGGTTTGTGATAATGAGGTCCACAGTGGAACCTCTCTAAACCGGACACCCTGGTAGATCCCCAGGGTGTCCGGTTTAGAGAGGTTCCACTGTAAAACAGGCAGATGACTATTGCAAGACATGCATGTGTGGTTTGTGATCATGAACAGACATTAACATCCGAGACACCGGGCAATGAAACCTATAGAAATTAATCATAACTAACCTCTTTCTGTGGCCGGTTTAGAGAAGTTCCACTGTGGTTATTATATAGGAAAACATGCACTTGAGACCAAGAATGCTGGTTTAAATTTTCTCGTCTGCTGTTTATTATATCGTTTCCATTTTTATCATCAAAACATGATTTGATAGCACTAATAGAATCATTTCCATGAGAAATGATTCTAAAATGTTATCAATCTGAGTTTTTATTCAGAAAGAGGACAAAATATAAAACAACAGCAGACGATAATTTTTGTTTCCCACATTCTATCTTGGCCTTGGTCCACCACCACATGGTTCTCTGGGTCTCTGGGGACACATGGTGGAAGAAACACCCAGAGCTCCAGTTAAGGTGCGTAATTTGATCAACTTTTGCGGGAATTTTTTTATTTCTTCAACAAAAATGGCAAGTTGGGAGTGCTTTAGAATCGTCTCAATGAGACGATTCTAAAGCACTCCCAACTTGCCATTTTTGGTGAAGAACTAAGAAAAATACCTTGAATATTTGGTAAAATTATGCATCTTAACTGGAGCACTGACACCTACAATAATTCCCACTTGTGTACGCGATTCTCAGCATTTTCTTTGGCAGCGAGTAGCGACAATCCGGGCATATGGCAAGAGTTTGCACATGAATGAACTACAGAATTGTTGATTTGATTAGATTTATTGGTGTTTAACAGCCTATCAACAGCTACGGTCATATAAGGCCGGGCTAATGGGACCCATTCCATATTTAACTTAACCTGATCAAACAGCAAACTCAATTAGCCTGCTAATGATCTATGTTGCTTGTTAGAAACATGACAGGTGTTTCATTGATGGAATGCAGAGCTCCAGATAAGCTTTGTGTCTAAAGCGTACTACACCCCCTGATTTCAAAATCATTGCGTATTTAAATTTTACAAATGGATTATTGATTTTCTTCATTACCAAATAGGAAACAAAAGATAAAAAATTATAATGAATTAAAACATTCACTTATTTGAGCTGCAAAAAGCACACTGTTTGCTTTTTGCAGATAAACTAAGTGAATTTTTAACTTTATTACAATATTTTCACTACTCAATTTGAAAAGTCAATGCATATTTTCACATTGCTGTGCATATTGTGTACTCTCACTTTTGATAATCAATGCATATTCAGATAAAATAATTGCGTAAAATACGCCAATACGCACCTTATCTGGAGCTCTGGGAATGGTGAACAGTGCAGATCCTGATCAGACTGCACGGATGCACAGGCTGATCTGGATCTACACCATTTGTTCAGTCACAGCCACATGTATACATGTATTGTTATTATTTACTGTAAAATCTATCATACTAACTTTTTGTGAGTACCTGGGATGATTAAAATACAAGTTTATAATAGACTGTTCGTTGAAAGTTCACAGTGTAACTTTGAGAGAGAAAATGTTGAATTTATCCCCTACATATATGAAGATACCATACTTTTCTCATGGAAAAAATGATAATTTTAGCATATGTTCTTACCACTCAGCTCAAGAGTCTCGTCAAGTCGGTTAACATGAGAGTTAAGAAAGATGTAAAGAAAATATGACAAATAAAACTGGTTAATTTTCATAGTTTTGAACCCCGTACCTAGCATGAAATGTGTTAACTTTATAGTATTACTGATATTATGACGTTTACAACACAATTAGGAGTCATTGGAAGAAAGGGACTAACTCCATCACAGAGTTAGCCCCTTTCTTCCACTTCCACTTCCTTCAAGTACAAACAACAACAACAAGGTCTACAACAATAATAAAACATGTGCATTACAAGTAGCTTTGTGAGTGATTACCCAACAGTGAAATATACTCGGACAGTGAAGTGTGAGTTAACAACATGATGGTCACCTTGCTGATAAGCCTGGGTATGCTGCTGGGTATGGTGTGCGCCTTGACCATTGTACAGTGGTCCTATATGGCCAGTGTTGCCATATATGGGATTGGGCGGCTGGTTATAGATATAGGCATCGGGTGCTACAGGGACTGGAACGGGGAAGGATGGAGCTTGCTGGTGGGACATGGGAACACCCTGTGGTTGTTGCGCAATGGTAGGGGGAGGTTGGGGGACAATATATTGATGGTTAGGTTGCTGGGTGCACAGGCTGTTGTTCGGGAGCGTCTTGTTAGTTGCATAATTTTGGCCAGGGGTGACGTTGTGGGGTTTCGTTTGGTCTGATCCGGACCCTGTAAATGAATAACCAGTTAGAATTACGATGGTCAATTGCTAATGTAACTATATTCATGGTTTTCAATGGTGACGCTTTGGAGAATTTCGACCCATGAAATCTGCATTTGCAGCACAGGGCTAAATGGCAAACAGTGTAGATCCAGATGAGCCGGCTCGTGACGAGCCGTCTCATCAGGATCTGCACTTTTTTAAAGTAATTTTCATATTTTTTAGCACAAAAACACACCCCTAAAAGTATAAAAGTATACTCAGCACTAGCAAGTTAACCTCGACAGGCAAATTTGACCCATGATTTCGGAGCCTATTAAAATCTCTGTATATAACCAATACAGTTGCAATCCAATATATGCATCTTGATAAGAAATTCAGTCATATGGTATGTTATCATTCCTTTCATGTTGCAGGAATAAAAATAAAACAGTTTACCAAGATATCATAATAATCAATTGCTCATACAAGTAAGGGGATATTCATTTACGGACAGTATTAAGCGGACATAAATTCAGGTTACACGTTATAATGTTAACTCTTTCAACACCACAGACCTGTACACTGTACAGTGGTATTGGCAAACAGTGTAGATCCAGATGAGCCGGCTCGTGTCGAGCCGTCTCATCAGGATCTGCACTTTTCGCAAGTAATTTTCATATTGTTGAGCACAAAAACACACCGCTTATATAAATTGACTAGTCTGAAAATCATTTTGTGACGATTAAATTGATAGCAAAATTAACATATCAAAATCCATTCCAATAATTTAGGGGTGAGAAGATTAACAGTACTGTATATGTATTTATACCTCTTAAAGTGGCCTCTCTAATTTCAAGATTCTGCGCTCTTTCTATGAATTTGGCCTGGTATTCAGTTTTAAACCTGAAAAGCAAAGAAAATGTTCTAATACAGGTGAAAAACAACAATCTACACTGGCAAGGAAGAAGGTTAACAAGCACAAACAGTTCAATTGATCTCACACAATAAATGTGGTACTAGATTTTATACATCTAAAATAGCAATAAATCCATTCAATTGGACCGATAAGCCATAATAATTTGAGCTAATCTGGAAAATGGTATTAACTAAATAATATTCATTCTATTGGATCATTTTTTGTTTGTTTATTGGTATTTAATGGCCTATCAACAGCTAAGGCCATGTAAGGCGGGCCAACAAGTTTGATCCCGTAATTCACATGCTGCATTGGGGGGAAATTAGAATAACCTGACCACGTGCCAGGTCCATACCTCACGAAGTTCACTTGGCCCCTTCCCTAAAAGTAATAGGATTAATCATATTTAATACCCATACAAGGGGTTTCATAAGATTTAACCCACACATACAAGAACTACTTTCCGTAACCGTAAAATAATTCTTAAGAAAACGGAAAATAAACACATTTTCTTGATGAATTTATTTCAAATGCTGGAATTATAAGGAATGAATGGCATTTTTGTGGAGATAAACTTGGAAAAGTCGCGGGAATACTGGACGAGGCCTTCCGGCCTTCGTCCAGTATTCCTTTATACCTCGATAAATTCCACAAAAAGGCCATTCATAAATGAAAAATATTTAGACAAAAACAATACACATAATTTCATTGGTCAAATTGCATTACATGAAAATGCTGTATGATGTCAGTGTAATGATACAACATAAACTAGTCCACATTATTTTCAAAGACAAGGATGGCCGCAGCCCGCATGTCGAGCCCGCCGAGGCATTTGATGGTCTATTTATTTGAAGTGTGATGCCCAATAAGCATACAAAGTTTCAAGCAAATCTGACTTACGGTTACAGAGATAGTAGGTATGTGAAAACGCAAATTTTGACAGAAACTTTAACGCAAACGTCTAAGTCATTTGACCTTGAGGGGGCCACATGAGTGGGACACAGAATGAATATATGGATGATGACTAATAAGCATATGAAGTTTCAAGTCAATGTGACTTAGGACTGCAGAGATATAAGGTATTTAAAAACTTTAACGCAGATTTCGGACGGACGGTCTAACATTTTGGGTTTATGAGCTATTTGTTCTTTAAAAGATTAAAGGAATAGCCCCTAAACAACAATAGATTTCGGACGGACGCACGGACACCCGGACGTCATTGTGATCACTATGTCTCGCTTTCCGCAAGCGGGCTCGACAAAAACCATTTACATTTGCCCATTATAAATAGAATACATATGTATCATGCTAGTGTCTTTTTATATTAAATTGATGCTCGGCAAGGAAACGGTAGAAATTCCACGGCAAGCCTCGGAATTCCTACGCGTCTCCTAGCCTAGCCTGATAAATTTTATATCAAAACACACTCGCCTGGTATCGCACAACACCACACACACAGTAGGGCATAAGCACTGGACTGGTCAGTCTAAACAAAATTCAACATATCCATACTTGGTCATCTCGTTGTTTAGCTGTTGGTCAAACTCGACTTCCTTCTTCCTCATGTCCTGGTCACGACGGCGTAGATCCTGCTCCTTGGCCTTTACTCTTTCCTCGGTCAAGCTTCGCGTCCTGACAAATATGAGACACGTCGTGCTATTTTATACCTCATGAAATACATGTACAAAATTTACAACATTTTCCGTAAATGGCGTCAAAAGTTGCACTTTATATTGTGATGTAGAACAACATATTTTCAGCTGCAATGTTCTAATGCTGAAATGTCAAATGTCAATGCTTGTTATACTCCCTCATATCTACATGTATTTCGATGTTGATTTCCTGATTTTCAATTCTGATTGACTCCCAAAATATGTTTATCTGGAACCTCAAATTGATCCTGCACGTGTGTATACTGTTCTTGCATGGCTCGTTGTTTAACTCGTTGCATGCTAGCGGTGAAAATAACATCCAACAACATGTTTCTTATTTCTCTCTGTAAATATGTCTTGCAATTTCATTAGAATTGAGTCCAGTGGACTTAATTCTAATGACATTCCAAGACATATTCATGATATTTATAGGGAGAAATAAAAAGAAACTACAGTACATTGTCGTCTGCTACTTTCAAACTATTTATAGCCCACAAATTTCCCAGCATGCAAAGAGTTAATTAAAGTTAGAATGTGCAATCAATTTTAAATTTTCTAGACATTGTGGAAATATTTATTATCTTACATGCGTGATGATCTAACATGATTATTTATTGAAGGAGTTCACTGAAAATATACCAGTAGCCTATTTCACCAACATTGCAAAGTATACTTGTTTAGCAAAGTATACTTTGAGGGAGAAATTTTCAATTTTAGGATAAACTTATTAATTTTTATTATACTGAATTTATTACATTATCACAGCCATTTTGGCTGTGATAATGTAATAAATTCAGTATAATAATTCTGCATACTTTTAATCATCAAATACATGCAGTCGTTAGTTCTATATGAAATAATGCATTTCAGGAAAAATAAATGATTACTCCTTCAAAGTATACATTGCTAGAAAAGTATACTTTGCAATGTTGGTGAAATAGGCTACAGATCTCTCAACAGAAAATTGAGTTCTGATCAGGGTCTGCACTTTTGCAAGCAATTTTCTTTTTAGAAGAAACAAAACACCCTCTTCTTATTAATGGACTAGTCTGAAAATCATTTTGTGACAATTGGATAGGTCGGAAAATAAACATATCACAGCCCATTCCAGTTATTTAGGGTTGAAACAGTTAATAACCAATGCCATTATACAGCATGGAAGTAGAACAAATTGCATGTATTTTACAATGTAATAACTACCTGCCATATGCTTCCTCATCGTGTTTAACTTGTGTCTCCTTCATCCTGACCGTCTCTATTTCTTGTAGTATAGATTGTCGCTGGTTATAGATCTCTTTTTCTTGCATCTGGAATGGAATATCCATTCTATTTTCTGCAACTCGTGTTTAACATCAGAATAGAGTCCAACATAGAAGTAATTGTTTTGTAATGAAGTCAATATTTGATAACAAATTATTTAAGACAAGGCGATCACCAGCGAGAGTCTCACATTTGGGTGACCTTGACTTTGGTGACCTTGGCCTTTATTGGCCAAGGTCACCAAAGTCAAGGCCACCCAAATGACACTGAGTGGAAAGCCATCAATGTGAGGAAGCTATTGATGAAGTTTGATAATGATTCGACTAACGCGATCAGGAGATATTTGAAATTTGGACATTCGTCCAAAATTATTGAAGTCTACCATGACTATATTGGATTTGTGACCGCTAGATCTCAATTTCCACTAAGTGGGTGGGACAACGATTGTAATTACTTTCTGATAATATTCAGATTTAATATGTTTAATTTTTCAAAACAAATCGGCACATTTTACACGGGACAGACAGAAACCATTGCATTGGGAGTTACCTCCTGTTCCCGCTGTATACGTTCGGTGGCATTGCGCTCCCGGATCACCAGAGCATCAAACTTGGACTGGTATGTCCGCTCCATCTGAAACAAATTAACACGTATGAGACACGGCATGTGATTTTGTACCTAAGAACATGTGCGATATCTCATGAAAAATATTTACAAAATTTACAATATTTTACGTAAATGATGTCGAAATGTGATGAAACTGACATAGCAAAAATAAAAATAAACTATGCACATCTACTCATCATAAGGTAGCTACAAACAAAGGTCTGCAGCTATTATGGAAGTTTTACGAGTTACAAGCCAAAATTGGAAAATTCAAATTCAAAAAGGGGGAGATAATCCATGACCCGCGGGTCAAATCAAAAACAAAAATAAATTTTGCTCATCTACTCATCATAATACAAAGTTTCAGGTCTGTAGCTAGTATGGCTTAAACGTTTTACAGGTTACAAGGCTGGTGACAGACAGACGGACAGATGGATGGACAAGGGTAACACTAAATTCCCTCTCCACTATCGTAGTGGGACATAAAAATGCAGATCATAATGAGAAGGTTCGTCACGAGCCGGCTCATCTGGATCTACAATGTTTGCAAACATCGCTATAAAGGTCCAGGGCTCCAGATAAGGAATTAGTAATTGAGTATTTTCACTGCATCATTTCTAAAGCAATTGGGTATTTCAAAATTTTAATTGGGTAAAATGAAATCACTCTACTGTGTACACATCAACAGACAGCAATTATTGAACTAGTTTGCTTCGAAATTAAAACATATCTTGGCATTTCATTAGAATTGTCTCCTTGGAGACAATTATAATGAAATACCAAGATGTGTTTTCATGGAAAATAGGAAAAATATGCTATATTTGTGGTCTGTTTATTGTTTTCTGCAGCATGATAAAGGAACCACAAAATTGTATTGCTTTTTGATTCTCGCTACGTCTGATTTCAATTGTTTTTTTTTGGCAATTTCAATTGGGTATTTACGGAAATACGCAGCTTATCTGGAGCTCTGAAGGTATATAGGGTTGAAAGGGTTAATCACCTCTTTCCTGGCCTTCGTGAGTTCCTTGCGGAAGTTCTCTTTCTCATTGAGCCTGATCCTGGCCACTTCGTCATCCTTCACCCGCGACACCTGTAGCACAGAGTCAAGATCCAGGTAAAGCTTGTCCTGATGTATTTTACCAATTCATTTTAGCTGAATATGCATTGGTTTTCAAAAGTTGGTGTACAAAATACTCATAACGATTTGAAAATACACATTGATTTTCAAACTGAGGAGTAACAAGAATTCCGCCACGGAAGCAGTGTCATGCCTGCAAAGGCATTTGACCATAACATGATCATGTGAATGTGCTAAAGTAAGCATCATAAAAACCATCAGAGAAGTGAACATTGAACACAGATTCCTCAATTACAACTTTGTTAGTAAAAAAGGCATAAAGAAATACAAAATTCCAAAAATACAAGGTAACTAAGTAAATATAGCAATTGTAGGCGCGTTTCTTATGAAATCAGTCAACATATTTAATAAATATCATATTAAGCCTTAGACCGCTATCATATTTTTTTGTCGTCTGCTGTTTATTTTCTATTTTCCATTTCTATCATCAAAAACATGCTTTAACAGCACTTAATAATAATTTACAACATGCTTTGAAAGCACTTTAGAATCATTTCCATTGGCTGTCAAACCATGTTTTTAAGAGTTAAATCGTCACTCATGTACACGTAAGATCCTATATGTACAAACTGACCTCCAACTTCAGTTCGGTCCTGAATCGCTCCTCCAGCTGTCGTTGGAAGGCAAACAAGCGGTCTTCGATAGCGGTGGCTCCCGTTCGGTACTGCTCCTCCCGCCGCGAACTGAACAGGTCATCCAACACGTTCATCTTCTCATCTACACAGTGAAAGGTGAAACGACTTGGTATTAATTGTGGCTGTGATGGGAGAAATTGTGGCTGTGACCACAGGCTTTCGTCGGTACTGCTATAATTGAACGGCGCTGGAATAACACCATTTGCTTTGGTATTTATTATAGGAATGAATGGCCTTTTTGTGGAATTTATCGGGGTATAAACTTGGAAGTCGCGGGAATACTGGACGAAGCGATAAAAAATTACAATTTTCGAAAATTTATAAAAAAAGAAGAAAGATTTGTAACATGGTCATCATTAGAAGGAGTAAACCTCAGTCGTAGTGATGAAATAATCCAAACGTTAGCAAGAACCACAGTCTATGTCAAATACTTAGGGGTGAAAGGGTTAAAAAATGTAACTAAAAGTTTCAGACCCATTCACTAACAAGGGCATCGTTATTACGAAGCTAATCCCTTCACTGGCAGCCTTGATAATAATAATTTGCCTTACAAACACGGTGAACTTAAGTCCTCAGTGGCGTGGGTCGTATGCAAAACACAGCATCATCCCATGACACACATTGTGGCCAAATATTATCAAAATCGGTGAAGCGGTTCATAAGTTATTGAAAAATGAAAGGTGTTACTAACATACGTACATACACGTATGTACATATACGTATATACATACGCACACACGTACATGAATTAACGCTATGTCCCCTCTTGCCTATCAATGTCTGTATAATAAATGCTCCCGAGACATGACCCACCTAGCGTAGAGACGGTGGAGACTTTGATGAAGTCTGTCTGTGTCGAGGAAGTCTGGCACGACTGGGAATGGAGAGAACTCAACTCAGACAGCAGCTGCCATATAAACCCCTTCCGTAACTTCTCTGGCGCAGCCGACGTCTGTAATACATAGAGAATAACAGGGGGCCGTTTCACTAAACTTCGTACAACTAAAATGGTTGTAAGTGAAAAATTATGATAGTCTGTAAATGTCACATTAAAACTGTTTTCTTGTAAACAATTATTGAATTTACATTTATTGAGCATAGGCTGCATATGCAGCCTGTGCTCAATAACTGTAAATCCATCAATTGAAATTTCCAGACGATCCTAAATTTGCACTTACAAACATTTTAGTCGTACAAAGTTTAGTGAAACGGGCTCCTGGTTAGTGTTTTATCAAGTTCCTCAGGCTCGGCTAGGAAACACATAGGAATTCAGAGGCTCTTCAAGTAATTCTTACCGTTTCCGAGCTGAGCCTGATCAATTTGATATCAAAGGACACTACCATGGTATTCTATTTTAAACTAGAGGATGGGGAAGCATCACATGGCTTTATTTGAAAAGAACAGCCTTCTTTATGCCGAGTCATTACATTGAAGTTATTTGGTAATATACAGTGTCGCCACTCAATCAATGAAACACGAACGGAAGTAATTTTAGTCAATTTGTCGGTGCATAATACGTATGCATAGCCATTTACATGACAAAACACAATATTGACACAGCTAGTGCATTACCTCCTGTAGTGTATATTTTGTTTGTTTATTGTTTAACGGCCTATCAACAGCTACGGTCATGTAAGGCCGGGCAAACGGGTTCGATCCCGTTTTAACCTGCTGCATTGGGAGAAAAATCCCAAAATCAGAACAGAATATTTACATTGAGATAAAATATATTCGGCGCTGAAATTAGAATAACCTGATCTGGTGCCAGGTCCATACCACACCAAGTCACTTGGCCCCTTCCCCTAAAATAGGATTACGAATAATCGTAATAATCATTTAAGCGGTATAACCAGATTCAACTGTCATATACAAAATGCCGAAGACGTAAGTGAGGGCCAAACAAGGTCTCCAATCGGAATTCCGGTATGGATGAACACCGATAGTTGAATTAACCTACTATTCTCTATAACCGCTGCGTGCTCCCGATCAACCACCCACTTTAGTGTTTTGTAATTTCTCCCAACATTGCTCTATAGTCTGTTTCACGAAAGCTGCCCAAATTTTACGGCTATATAAACAATGCAAAAACAATATTTTTTTCGATAATATTAAATTAAAGCAAAATTTAAGAATGAGCCTTCTTTTTATTTCGTGAAATTTGGTCAAACATTGGTTTTATTACGAAAAATTGATTTTTCTATGGGAATTTAACATGGGGGAAAAAGAGGTAAGGCAGTGTGGGAGGAGTCAAAAAACGAAAAAATTTGGAAATTGACTCCGAAACCTGACTAGATAGCTTGGAAATGATCTAACTAAGAAAACAAAAGTTAAATTTTAAAAATCGGTCCAGTATTTCTGAAATTCTAAAAAATTTCCCCATGTTAAATCCCCATAGACATCTTCACTCCGTGAAGATGTCTATGGGGATTTAACACGGGGAAATTAGTAATTCAGTATTTTCACTCCATCATATCTGAAGCAATTGGGTATTTTAATATTTTAATTGGGTAAAATAAAATCACACTACTGTTTACCCATCAACAGACAGCACTTATCGACTAGTTTGCTTCGAAACGAAAACAGTATTGGCGTTTCATCAGAAATACGAAGACGTGTTTTCACGGATATAAGAAAAATATGCTATATTTGTGGTCTGTTTATTGTTTTCTGCATCATGATAAAGGTACCACCAAATTGTTAACGCTTTTTGATACTCTCTACTTCTGATATCAATTGGGTTTTTGTCAATTTTAATTGGGTATTTACGCAAATACGCAGCTTATCTGGAGCTCTGAAGGTCTGCAGTGTGTACTCAGTTTATTAGAACCACGAGCATCGTTTACCTGACTGAATACGACCAGTGCAGACCCTGATCAGACTGCCTGGTCCGCCATATCCAGTCAGAGCTATACGCAATACTTACCATCTTCCTAAACAGCCGCGACTGAGGACTAATCTTGAGGAGTTGAAGAAGATCCTCATTGGACACCAGCTGAAATATGTAAAACAACATGAAGGCAAACAACTTACTGATAGGATCCACTGTTAACGTACTACACTTAACAAGTCCAGCATATACATGTAAGTCCAGGCTATTTCCACCACTGTGTAACAAACATGTCTAAGCAATCAGAAAGTCATTATTGTATCCCACAGACTTGCCTCTCCTATTAATTATGCTGTGAGAAAAACAAGACATATGAATCTAATATGCATACACATTGCAATTAAGAGATGCTATCAGGAATTAAGCCAGGGGTTTTGGGAAGGCGCCTTTATTTCTATTTTGGAGAAAAAAATATCTTGCAAATTTCCTTTAATTGGGAATTTTACTATCCTTAGTAACTGAGCGAGCGAATTATTAATATCTTCAATATGGGCGATATATAAATAATAGTATTATCAGCAAATAAGTGAACATATACCAGACTTGATTATATAGATGTAAATTCACATGTGAACTTACATCTATATAATCAAGTCTGGTATATGTTCACTTACATGTATTGTATTCACCATTTCACCTACAAACAAATGTGAGTCATTACTTTTTCGGACAATTGGGAATTTATTTTACAGATTGGGAAAAAGAAGCGGCCCCTACGGTCTATATATTCGACCCCTAGAGGCATGGTAACAGTGTAATTCCTGATCAAATAGCATATTGCTGTAGCCTGGCCACTATCTATATTACATGTGAGACGCATGTGTTTCATTGATGGAATGGTGAACAGTGCAGAGCATGATCAGACTATGCGGATGCACAGGCTGATATGGATCTACACTGGTTACAAAACCCATAAGCCCCATTTCTCCAGATGTGAAAGTAAAATTTACAAAAAAATATATGGACTATGAGAAGACTCTTCTTGGTCTATAATGGTGTTCCTTTTGTTTGCAACGACTGAGAATGATTACAAGGTCACATCTGCTACCAACAAGGCAATTGCCTGAATAATTAAAAAGCAAATAATTATACCAATTAAGTGGCAAATGTGGTTGTACTTCAATAGTACAGGAATTAATGATGTATAAACAAGTGTCTAACATGGATGTCGGTCTCTGAATTATTAATTCATTGTTTCAGTGCAATTTTGTGTGAACCATGGATTGTCCGAATAAAGATGTTAGGTAATTATTTGACAACTGCAAACAGACCAACATAATTATTGCTTAAATTTTCTATTGTATAATCTTCGTATTCCTCTTATTCATTTCCTTTCACACTTAAACGGCTGGATCTGAAACTTGACATCTGCTGTTGTTTCATATTTGTCTGTTCTCTCCATAAAAAACATGCTTTGGCAGCATTTTAGAATCATTTCCATTGGAAACTAGATTGGTCAGTAAGCGAGGCTTACGGAATACCCCCCACATGGGCACATGTACCCCTAAATATGTAAAATGTAAAAAAAATCCAAGTGTGTGGGCTTGTGACCTTGACTCTGGGCACGAACATGAATTTGTCACACGGTGGTAGAGGTCCATTGGAGCAATGTATGTGTGAAATGTGAAGCAGATCCGAGCAAGGAAATATAAGTTATAACCAATTTCTCTCATGTTAGTTTTGTAAAGAGACTAAGTATGTGACATTGACCTCGAGATCAGCAGGGATTTATCACAGCATGATAGTAGAGCCTTAGATGAATGCATGCATGAAATATTAAGAATTTTCGATGAAAGAAATACAAGTTATAACATATTTCTCTGATGTTAAGTTTTGTAAAGAGACTAAGTATGTCACCTTGACTTGGGATCAGCGGGGGTTGGACGTTTGTAGGTTTGTCACAGCATGATAGTACAACCTTAGAGGAATGCACAAGTGAAATATTAAGAATGTTCAATGAAGGAAATAGCAGTTATAACTTATTTCTCTGATGTTAAGTTTTGTAAAGAGAGTATTTGACCTTGACCTTAGGATCAGCGGGGGTTGGACGGTCGTGGATTTGGCACAGCATGGTAGTAGAGCCTTACAGGAAAGCATGTGTGAAATATTAAGCATTTTAGATGAAGGAAATAGAAGTTATAACATATTTCTCTGATGTTAAGTTTAGTGACGGATGGACGGACAACCTGACTCCAGTATATGATTCTAAAGTGCCGTCAAAGTATGCTTTTCGTGAGAAAAATGGAAAATAAATAATAATCAGCAGAAAATAAAATTTAAATCAGCAGTGTGAGGGTAAAATAACACTGAAAAGGTATTTTAAATGCAGTACCAAAAGAAGTAGTCATAGTGGGAAGAAAAAGATATTGACAAAGACAGGATGTGAATCTGAAGTATCCCTCACTTTTGCTTATCGATTCTTCAACGATAATACTAGTAAATATGTGTAGAGTAAATGTTCTGTAAATGATTTTGAAAAACAAATCCAGAGCATACATGCATCCACTGCGAAATCCTGTCAACACTACAGACCCCTATAGCAGTATTTGCAAACAGTGTAGATCCAGATGAGCTGGCTCGTAATGAGCCGTCTTAATAGGATCTGTACTTTTTGCAAGTAATTTTCATATTTGTAGAAAAAAAGCATCTGTTTATAAAATTTAAATAAAATGGACTAGTTTAAAAATAATTTTGTGGCAAATGGATAAAAAGTTTGAAGTCAATGCAACTTACTGTCTCAGAGCGGGCGGGGAATGAAAATATGGACGATGATAAACATTTATGTGAAGTTACAAGTCTGTGGATCAAGTGGTTAGGAAACTATGGAGCACTGAAAACTTTAACGCAAAAATAATAACGGATGGACGGAATTACGAAAACTATATAACCCTCGACATACTTCTGGTATGCCGGGGGTATAAATACTCCCAGTCGGAGTAAAGCGACCGTATGATATGTGGCTGTGACTGGAGAAATGAAACAGTCAGGGATTTGACTTCAGTTGTGACCAGTAAAGCTCCTGATTAAATAGCACATTCCTGTAGGATGATATTGATCTATATCACATGTTAGAAGCCTGGCGGGTGTTTCATTGATGGAATTGTGAACAGAGCTGGTCCTGACCAGACTGTACAGATGCACAAGCTAATATGGATCAACATTGGTCGCAAAACCCATAAGCCCCATTTCTCCAGTCATAGTCACATACATGTATGTGACCAGTGTAGTCTCAAATCAGCCTGTGAATGTACATGATGTTCACCATTTAGTCACTGAAGGAGTAGTACTACAATTACGACAAGAAAATGTGGCATGTCCGCACACAAATCCCCCCGGTGGCAGATTGGAGAAACCCCAGCAAACTTCTTAAACGGATACAGGGATGCACAGTCCAAACAATATAAGCTTCATGTCTCTATCATTGGCATAAAAATTGTTACCTGTAACCATATGCATATTTATTGTGACACAGATAAACAACTTTTGCAAATGTTAAGGTCCCTTTTGTCAATCAGCGGCCCACATAGCCAAAGTTTCTGGGCGAGTAACCCTGCATTACACAGAAACTTCAGGTTAATATACCTTGGACTTGTCAAGGCCACACTCCGGCATGAAGACACTGTAAGTGTAGTCATAGTGACAGCTCCGTAGGTGGTCTGCCACCAGGGAGTTTGAGGCTCGGTGCAGCAGGGAGCCAGACTCGGGAATCTGTAGATCGGACACTGACAGCTTCCCACGGACAGACTGCTTTAACTCTGAGACAAGGCTGGTTCTCAACTGGCTCTGCAAAAAATAAATGTGTGGTTAAATATTTGGGTCCTCATTTCAATGTAAATCTGCCAATCGGTTAGAAAGTTGTTAGTTCTGACAGGTGATATGTGTGATACCCTTAGCCTAGTGGGAATGAAAGTTGTCATCTGCTGTCAGTGATTTATTTACCAGCATGTCACACATCAAATACTCACATTCTTTTGGATTTGATGCACCAAAATTTAGAAACTTTATTGTTTTTCCATAGTACCGTAGCCGACAACACACCATTTTTTCAGAAGAGACAAATTTGACAAACCAACTCAAAGTGGTAGATAAAACACTGACTGTGGTTTTCTATTGTGCCTTTTTTTCTCAAAAACACCTGGTTTGACAGCAATTTTTCATTTCATTGGAAATGATTCTAAAGTGCAGTCGAGCCATGTTTTTGATGAAAAAAAAGGAAAACAGAAAATAAACAGCAGACGTCAAAGCAGTGAAACGGTTAAGCTAATAGTCTGTTGTACCATCAAATATGTCAGTTGTGTCTGGTCAGCATATCTGAAACAAGACGGTCAACGAGCATGGGTAGGTAAGCCAATTACTGGAGGTGTGACAAATATCCTTTAAAATTGAATCACCTAATTGACGAGATGGGCACGATTATCACTTGTTTGACAAAAAAAACAGACGCTTTAGCTTTATATTGGCAATATATAATTGTCATGATGTCAGACAAACTTTAACCCATCAAGTTCATGATGATCTGTCAACTGGCTGTTTCATCAGTCAGGCAATAATATTATATATCGTCAAATCTGGCTGATGTGGAAGCCCAGTTGTGTGTGGGATCCAATTAAGTGAGCGGGCAGCTAAGTGGGTTAGGGGGCTTGCCACCCCCGACCCAACCCCAGAAAATTGTCAAAACCTACATGCAATAACTTGCATTCTACATATTTTTTCAGGCAAATATTTAATCAGATTTAATTAGTTGCGAGTGGTGACTCTTGCAAGTCTACTCCCGTACCATAACGGTGCGGGAGTGGATAGCAAGAATTACCGTTTGCAACTAAAAAATGTATGTGATTTTAAAACAAAAACAACAATAATTATAATATAATTCTGATATCAAATAGATCTGTATTAAAAAAATAAGACTCTCAATAATTGCACACTTTCATTCGCAATATCAATATAGTAGATTGTTTAAAATATATGCTCTAAAACTGCGTAGACCAATATATTTGCATGTTTAGACATGTTGCAAATAGAAATAACACAGACTGCTGCAAATTATTAGTATATAAAATGCTGACAAATGCTGCACCAAACACCATTAATGCCAATAGTATCCATGCAAGTATTGCTTCAGTTGCTTATTTATTATATTGGTTCATTAAACATGTTGAATGGACAGCCCCTAACCCCACGATTTGACATATCCAGTAATTTCGAAAATATTTTCAAACAAGCGGAATCTACCTTCATGGAATTAACGAGCCCCTTGTCTCGGAGGCTGTGATAAAGCCTATTACGCAAGTCCTCCGCTGTCATATATTCTTCTTGGTCTTTTTCCATTGTGTCAATTATTGGTATGGCGAAATTCACAAGCCATTAATTAATGAATAACAAGCCAAATCGTGATAAAATGTTTGTTTACATGTCCTCGTAAAAATTCGCGGTGACTGCAGAGATGATTTCTGATTGGTTGAATTTTCCATAAATTGAGACGACTATATACGCCGGGGTGTCGGGTCGTTTCGCCGGCTGCCAGACATCTCGACCCCAGGACATCTCGACCCCAAGTCCACCCCCAAGACATCTCGACCCCAGGACATCTCGACCCCAGATGGCCCAAAAAGGCTGAGACATCTCGACCCCAGGACATCTCGACCCCAAATATAAAATGTGTATTCAATGCACGCATGTATATGATACAAATAATTATAAATATTATTCTTTTGGAATAATCACGATGTATATGATGTGTATGAATGTGAACTACTATGTTCTTTTGTAAATTGCTGAAAATTGACCAAAATTCTTGTTACAATATGCAAAATTATGATAGTATATTTTTGTCAAAACATTTTGAATGTAGATTTTGAATGCGGTGGTGTAAGTATAATAGAAATTACTTACTGACTACTACAGGGCCAAGAAACGGCTCATCACACTGGAGTACACATTAGAATCGTCTCATTTTTTACATTGCAGAGACAGACGAGTTCCAATACCCAGTGGCGATGCAGTTCGCGCAGAAAGGACAAGATATGCTACGCCAACGTGACACAGCGGGGTGACATCTTCTCGACAGGATGGCACAGACGTATGAACGGGAAAGCGGGACGCGGCCCAGTGACGATGTACGTTCTCCTCCGTCTACTGCGTCGTGAGGCCAGAAGAACAGTAAAACTAAGTGCTGTATGTGCTCACTGTCTTGGATTATATATGTGTGTGTCTCCATGATAACTGTTAATACTCGTTTTAGGATGTAAAGAACAGTAAAACTAAGTGCTGTATGTGCTCACTGTCTTGGATTATATATATGTGTGTGTGTGTCTCCTTGCTAACTGTTAACACTCGTTTTAGCAACGTGGTGAGTGTAGGCCCTGATTAGACTTCACGAATTTCACACACTCTTGTTGTGAGGGCTGGAAACACACACACAGATATATACATTGTGTATGTTATGTCGTTATATTACGTTATGAATTCATAATAAATCTTTAAAAAATATGTATTCTTGTCAATTCCATGCTTATTTTATCGATAAGCAGAGACAATATTCCAGAAAATATCATTTTTAAAATGATAAATTTCTGTTTTTATTGTCACTGGCTACCTGTAAAATACTTTTCACACCTATATGGCAAATATTGACTTGGGGTCGTAATGTCTTGGGTATTCTGGGGTCGAGATGTCCTGGGGTCGAGATGTCCTGGGATGAGATGTCTTGGGGTCGAGATGTCCTGGGCCGAGATGTCCTGGGGTCGAGATGTCTCGTGACCGTTTCGCCCATGTTACCTGTTCGCCCCGGGTCGTTTCGCACCGGGTCTGGTCGAAAATGTGATATATGTATCGAGTTTATATATATTTGTTTTTATATATTATTTAGAGAATAGCTTGGAGGTATTTAACAACTATGTAACAACATATAAACTTGGAAAAGTCGCAGTATTCCCGCGACTTTTCCAAGTTTATATCCCCGATAAATTCAACAAAAAGGCCATTCATTCCTTATAATTCCAGCATTTGAAATACATTCATCAAGAAAAGGTGTTTATTTTCCGTTTTTCTTAAGAATTATTTTAACTGCGCCTCACGGTTACGGAAAGTAGTTCGGCATTGGAGTTTACTGGGATATAAATTTTGGACGGAGACTTGCTATATATATACGGACCAATCAAATGTTAGGGAATTGTGTAAATATTTTTGTGCTGGAATTATTACCGGATGAATCACCGCGCATGCCAGGCATGCCAGGTAGGACTGGGGATGTACAGACTGGTGCCACTACTACGACGGGAGGCGGAACTTGTAGAGGCGAACGTCATGGCGGAGGACCTTCAGCGAGACGTACGGACAGGCTCGTCACGGCTTGACACGAGACTACAGGAGGCATGGATCTAGTACATGGACAACTCCATCTCAACCACGTCCTTTCTCCGCCGATGCTCCCACCTTTACCGTCCAACGGTACCCGCCACCGCCGCGCCGTCGCAGTGAGAATCGTCTGCTGTATGGTATTATTTGTCCAATCTGATCTTCAACGGCCCTTTTCAGGGCCAATACTTTTTGGCTGGCTTATATGATGCTCATAAAATATTATATAATACAATATGTATGATAAGTTTATGCTTATTTTATGTGCATCATACCTGTCACACCTCCACGTGGTGCCATGCAGCTGGTAACACGATTTCATATAATAATTCTACTTATATGAAATCGTGGCTAACGTGACAGGATATACTGTATCTGAGTACTACTAATGTGTTACCGACATATTTCTTTGTCACTGAATTATATTTGTTAATGTATTACAATATTTCTATACATTATATATGAAAGGGGCGAAACGACCTGGGGCGAACGGGAATATGGGCGAAACGACCGGGGTGCGAACGGGATTATGGGCGAAACAACCCGGGTCCTACGCCGGTACCGGTACCAATAGGAGGTACACTACTATCACATATTTACAACAATAGAGAATCAATAATCAAGGTTATCGGCCTGGACTGTTCCTGGTTACAAACCACCATGAATAGCACTGTAAACATACATCTACTTGATAGACTATCAGCGGTACAATGTAATAAAATCCATTTGGAAAGAGCTAATTAAGTTACTGAGGGAATGATGGCTGCCGATATACAGAGTGATATTTAGCATTTTCCAGTTACCATTTACTATTATAACTCAACCGTACCTACCTACCGACGATATCTACCAGGGCTATCAACAGATGGGCCTTGGTGTGCCTATAGAGAGGCAGAACATACAGAGAAAAGAAGGAGGCATAAATACACATGTAGCGTTTTGGTGCTTTTCACTCACGGCATGTAAAACAAATAATTAACACATTGAGTTACAATGTCTTTGATGACTGGATCTTGCCATGTTCTCACCAACTTAACAACTCCCGTTGACCGTCTCATTTTTTCTGACAGGACTGTGCAAAATAATCCATTCCAAACTGCAGATCATGGCTGTGTGCTAGAGCCCATGTGTAAACATTGTCTCCACATACATTAATACACCACATCGGTGCACCCAAACCTGTCTCAAAGCACTTGCAACACAAACATATGCGACTATTTATTGGACTATTTTTTTGTGCTGGTACCGACCAGGAAGCAGTCTATCTGTGTACTGAGGTCTGGAACAGCTTATTTTGTAATATAGCGGTCATTCTTCTTCAGTCAAAATCAAACTCTGAGCAGAGAAAGAGTCCTGGAAAACCAGATGTGCAAAAGCGGTGAAACAATACTTGAGTAACTCACTAGATAACGACTATTCTAGTGCCCGTGAAAAATCAGACCAAAACTCATGTATATATAGACAATCTCCAAATTGGACAATACATGGACCATTAGTCAAAGGACAATCACATCACCTATGGCAGTCACTGGACAGCGCTGTAGATCAGCGCCGATCAAGCCAATGATGACGACCGCGACACGACCGATTGAGAGTATTCTAACACATGTGCTAATTGTCGTATGGTATTCAATACTGAACTTAAAAAAAGTACTCCAAATGCAAACGCTTCAGGTACTGTTCTCAGAACAAATCGTTTATTTTCACAATAGAGTTTCAGTCCACACACAGGTGGAATAAGAAACAAACAAGGCATGTATGATAAGTACTAAGCATGGTGACGTCTATAAAGCTCATGTAGGCAGGCGATGCGCCACAACGAGATGGAGTCCACAGACTACTAAAATGAATTAACATTAATAATTGATAATCAATGAGAAATTTTCAAACAATAATATCAATTTACTCAGCCTGGTATATGTGAATGCGGGTTATTACTATTATTTTTAATAATAATCCGACCCAAAACACCTTTCGTGCACGTGATCAGTGGTGATACAGTCCGGGCTGCACAGATGTCAGTGAGAACTGGATCAGCACAGGCCACGAATGCACGTGAATGTTTTGTCTTTCTTTTAAATGAACAAATTCCAAGCATCAGCTCCATTTAATAGAGTTCACGGTATAATAATCATGGCCCCCATGTCCTCGTGGTACACTATACCCGCCCCGAGAAAGCTTTATCACATGCATGTAGGTGAACAAATGGCAAGTGAACCAGTGTCGAGAGAGTGCCGATCTGCTGATAGGGCACGTCAAAAAGTTGTTACAGGAATGAATGGCCTTTTTGTGGAATTTATCGGGGTATAAACTTGGAAAAGTCGCGGGAATACTGGACGAAGACCGGAAGGCCTCGTCCAGTATTCCCGCGACTTTTCCAAGTTTATATCCCCGATAAATTCCACAAAAAGGCCATTCATTCCTTATAATTCCAGCATTTGAAATAAATTCATCAAGAAAATGTGTTTATTTTGACAGACGGCAGCTATTTGTTTACATTGACAGCACTGACAGCGCACCTGTAGAAAGTAGTTCGGCGTGGGAGTTTACTGGGATATACATTTTGGACAGAGACTTGCTACGGGCCAATCAAATGTTAGGGAATTGTGTAAATATGTTTGTACTGGAATTATATGCAAATATTACAGACAGAGTTGTTCATTTGATAACTTGATAGCGAGCCTAAATATAATAGGCACATATACTTACTTACAATTCATAATGTAATGTAGGGTAAGTCACGCTAACCAGTGTGTATCTATGTATATCATGTGTATACTATTTGTATTACATGCATTGCATGTACATTTTACCAGACTTAGTTATGCCCATGAACTGAACAACTCGAGCTTATCTAACGACACAATGTAAAATAAAAACGAGCCGACCTTGATAGAAACATAGTATACGTACATGTACAATACTCATTCATTAAACATATCGCATGGTCTGATCAATTGGGTGAACTATTCATAATGTTCACCCCTGGTGAATTTTCATTGCCATGTCCGTTCATATGGAATATAATAATATGACTGAAGAAATGTGGTTTATGGTATTTGCGACAAGTGTAGAGCTAGACCAGATTGTTCATCGACGCAGATTGATCTGAGTCTGCTGTGTTCAATATTCAGTGAGAGCAAATTCCAGTCATTCACATACATCTAACAAACATTATATATCAAGCTGTAGGAGTGTGCTATCCAGTCACAAGTAACGATTATAATACTTATGCAAACCATATGTACAAGCTTGCCCCAATGATTTTAAAGCATCTCTCAGATGAACGTAGAAAGTGATGAAACAGATGAGTGAAACTAATTTACTTATATATTTGCATCATGTTTCTAGACACAATTGTAGACATGAGTCGTCTAAAAATAGGATCATGTTAGTAAAAATAAATGTTTAAAAAAAACAACAACCAAAAAATAGCGTTGTAAATGTGTATAAAAAACTACCCCGGTGTGTCCGGTTAGTTCAATCGGTCACCAGGTGCGGCCCCGGGTTCGCTCCTCGGCCGAGGCAGTATGTGAGGTTGTATGGTGGTCACCAGATCAGACAAGTGGGTTTTCTCCGGGTACTCCAATTTCCTCCTACACGGATGACCGCCCTAACGCCGTCATCTGTGCTAACAAAAGCATTTGTATGTCGCGCTTGTTTGTAATCGTTGTAAAATAAATAAAGTTTAAACTGATCCCTTCCCTCCTTAATGCTAATCGTGGTTTCTGATATTACATATTTAAAGGTGGCATTACCAAATATCACTTATTTCCTTCAAAATACTATGAAAACAATAAAATCAACCGTAATAATTAACCGATTTCCGGTTCGTTTGTATTTTTAGTGATATCATATCGCATATCATATACAGGTTTCTTATAGAAAAAGTGTGGTTTTAATTAACTGACATCATTTATTTGTTGCATAATTTCTTCGTTTTTATCGTTTAATATATTCGTTAATTGTGATTACTCATTCACCTAGTTATACTTGTATTATTTATACGTTGGTTGCAATCGTCCGCGAGGACGATCTGTGCGGTAGTCGGTTGTAATTCACGGTCAAACAAACAGCAAAGCCAGAATCCCCAAAACAATGAGGAATTAAATGTTAATTGGGATTTTGTTACAAATTGTCTTGTTTTGTTACAGAATGTCTCCGACATTTCGTAGATTGAGTCTGCAATGTATTGCAGATATGTGTCAGCTAAGAATCTTGTGTTTTGAAAATTTCTAGATGTAACGATTTATTTAGTTTGAGCTGCCAAAATCAGTGACACGCGTTTGTAGCTACGTTCAAACGGATGCCGCCGGATGTCATTAATTGTCCGGCATAGCAGAACAGAACAAATCGTTTATTTTCGCAAAGAGTTTCAGTCCACACGCAGGTGGAATAAGAAACAAAGAAGGCATGTATGATAAATACTAAGCATGGTGACGTTTATAAAGCTCATGTAGGCAGGCGATAGCACACAACTTATTCGCTGATTTGACCGCTGGGAAATAGGGGAGTGGGTTTTGGGACAGGTGCATTCTGAAATCAACGAAGCCACGCCCATTTCATACTGATTGGTTTAATCCTTTTTTTTATCAGTCGTAATCCGTGACAAGCGTGTGAAGCTACGTTCAAAACGTTTGCTCGCCCGATGTCAACAACGTTAACAATGCGGCATAGTAACCACTTATCTGATGACATGACCACTGTGATTAATTAGGTGAGTGGATGTTGGGACAGGTGTTTATTGAATCCGCGAGGTCACTCCTATTCGAAGCTGATTGGTTGATACCAGTTTGCACATCAGGATGCTTCCTACAGATTCGAAAATCAAATCTTGATGGGATTGTTGTTTCTAAACTTACATGATTGTTATATTACATGACTAACATTTTGTAACTTGAATACTAATATCCCCACGCTTATTTATCCGTGATAGTTAAAGCTAGGAAACACTTTACTGTTTTCGTACGCGTATACTCAAATTAATTATTTACATGGTCAGTTTACATTAATGGACAAAAGCTTTACTAAAACTAATATATTTGCTTCAATATTTTGTTTCAAATAAATAGAAAATGTATGGACATGATGTTAAAAAAATACAGATGTTTTCCGGAATAAAATAATTGTTTTGCCAAATTAGGGTTATACGTTGGTTCATCATAGCTTGGTTTTATATGTGGCTGTGACTGGAGAAATCGGGCTTGTGTGATTTATGATCAGTGTAGGTAGGTCCTTATCAAATATCATACTCCTGTAGCCTAAAATTATATAGATTGCTTAATTGTTAGTGAATTTCATTTATTGAATGGGGTAAAGTGCAGATAGTGATCAGTCTGTGCCGATGCTCAGGATGATCTGGACCTATATTGGCCGCAAAAGCCCTATAGGCCCCGTGTTGTGTTTGGCGTATTGACCCTCTCAGTCGCAGTGCGCGGGCGAGGCAATTAATCGCTCAGATATGTACAGCGGATGACACAAGCTTCATACAACGTAATAGTAATAAAGCGTTTGTCCTTTAATGTAAACTGGCAATGTAAACATTAATTCGAGAACAGTGGAGTATTTCTTTTAACTATCACAGTTAAATAAGAATGGGTATTAATATTCAAGTTACAAAATGTTAGTCATGTAATATAACAATCATACATGTTTAGAAACAACAGTCCCATCAATATTTGATTTTCGTATGTGTAGGAAGCATCCTGATGTGCACAGTGTATCGATATTCCATATCTGTCCAAAGAAAATCCCCATCTGTCAAACTGGATTCAACCAATCAGCTTGGAATATATGCGGTCTCGTGGATTCAATATACACCTGTCCCAACATCTACTCACCTAATTAATCCCAGTGTTCAAGTCATCAGATAAGTGGTTTGCTATGCCGCATTGTTATTGACATCCGGCGGGCAAACGTTTGAACATAGATTCACACCTTTGTCACGGATTACGACTGATACAAAAAGGATTCAACCATCAGTATGAAATGTGTGTGCATGGCTTCGTTGATTTCCGAATGCACCTGTCCCAAAATCCACTCCCCTGTTTCCCAGAGGTCAAATCAGCGGATACATTGTTTGCTATGCCGGACAATTAATGACATCCGGCGGCATCCGTTTGAATCTAGCAACACACGCGTGTCACTGATTATGGCAGCTAAAAATTAAGAATTTATTTCATCTCAAAATGATCCAAACACAAGTATGCTTAATTGCAGAGCTATATATTTATTGCATAAATGGACGCGCTCACAGTTTATTAACACAGCTATGTAATAAATATCCAAATATTTATGCAAATTAGCTGGTTACAGAAACCAGGTTTGGTGACCAGCTAGTACAGCTTCTATGTATGATGTTGTTCTTATGCAATAAATAGTCTCACATTTGTGATCAGTTAATATAGTAGTATTTATGCAACGCGTTTACTAATTTCGTAAGATCCTCGACATAGCCTGGTTTCGAATGAAATCAGTAAACTCGTTTAATAAATATCATTCTAAATAATCACTCATGTAACACCCTCTATCCATATATATCTTGATTATCTTGATTATATTTAGTATTTAATGGTTATAGTATATTAAATTTACATTTATTACCAGTATCGTCAAATGGAACACAATGTGTTTCGGAACACCACCGAATATAACGTATAGCGCGCTTGATTTCACGAATTGTACCGCCGTTTTCGATGGGGTAACTATGAAAAGCACAGAAGTTCATTCATCACAGAAAGAATGTGGTAAATCACCATCCAAAATGTGATTTATTCTTTGTTTTTGTACATGGTGGTTAAATATGTCAAAAAAACGTATGACCTTTTGTCATCACACTTATAAGGTGTTCCGAAACTAATTGATCGAGGCTATTAATATTATATTATGATTATACTCCATTAACTTATCTTCTATTAATCAGTCCATTACTTATCAACTATTGTCTGTCCACCTCTAATGTACTATCTGCAATTTGTATACACTTATCAATCAACACTGCCAAACATTCCACACCTCGCGTATCGGTGGCTCCCTCAGTTCTGCCTAGGTCGCCATATTCGGGACTCGCGGCCCGACCGCCATTTAAACTCGTCCCTCGTTCCTCCGTTCTACTGTCAGGGGAAGTAACTTTTCTCAAATGTTGGCTTCGAAATAAAATGTAAATTGTTTCATTTGCTGGTCCGCCGTTTATGAAACTGTATTATATTATTTAAACCATAATACTTTATTTTTCTTCATAAATGAAATAGTCACCATTTATTTGGTATCTCGTTTGTGGATATATTGAACTGTCTCAAGTACATTTTGAACCAGTTACCGACTGTATTCAGTGACCGTCATGTAATTTTAATCTTATGTTTTTTTTCTTGACATAATTTGTAATGTTAAGCATATTTATTACAGTTACTGACATACATGTTGATGCTGCAAACTTATATATATATTTCTTGTATGATCGTGGTCTGTGTAGACGTGTCTGATAATTGGAACAGGTTTCTAAATTCTACCTGTCATTACTCATGTGCTCATGTGGCATTACTACTTGCAGTAACATATGTTACATTGAACTCGTATTTCCATATAGTGTTGTTTGTGGAGGACAGCAGAACGGTGATGTCTGCATAACCAAATTTGTGTTCTACTAGTTACTGTCATTTCGGCTAATACTGCGCATCAGCTAATGCGCAATTCACGTCAAATTTAGCCTTGTGTACGTCATAATAAAATGTGTGGATTTCAAAATTAACCAGCTGATTAATTGCTACACTGTGGCACAATTTCCTCAGGACCCTGCTGATGGAAATTAGCTTTCGTATTTACTAAATTAACTTTTCAACTAAGAAACTAACCTGTCATGATGTCACTGGTTAGTTCTGCTTCAAGTTTAATACCAATTTTGCTGTTCGCCATTTTGTTTACACTACCAGGTACGCTGCATTAGCAGAAAAAAATATAACGTTGCAAACACGCATGTGATTTCATACATCCCACAATTAATTAATGAATGTTCAGGAAAGTTTGACTGAATATGTGGATGTTAATGCCATATAAATTTGTTTGGAAAGCCTTAGGTGCGCAGAATTAGCTGACACCATTGTAATTAATACTAATAGGCTTATCGGTAGCTTAGATATTTTGTTTAGTAGTTTTGAACGGTAACTTGCAATCTACTCCCATACCGTCCATAGTCAGAGTTACGATTCCACTCATAGGCTTCCTCTGCAGAATAGCGAATCAGATTTGAGTTATTACTATTGAATTATTTTATTTAAATTAATTACACTAGTGTCTATAATGGGAACTTGTTTCTATGTTTGGTATAGTATTATCATTTCACAACTGAATTTTATTTAATAAATTTTCCTTACTGGTACGTGTATAGTGAAAATGCCAAATTATATCAGCGCTCCAGATAAGGAATTAGTAATTGAGTATTGTCACTCCAACATTTCTGAAGCAATTGGGTATTTCAAAATTTTAATTGGGTAAAATAGAATCCCACTACTGTTTACACATCAGCAGACCACACTTATTGAATAGTTTGCTTCTAAATGAAAACACATCTTGGAGACAATTCTAATGAAATACCAAGATGTTTGTTTTCATTGAAAAATAAGAAAATATGCTATATTTGTGGTCTGTTAATTGTTTTCTGTAGCATGATAAAGATACTACAAATTTTTCATTGCTTTTTGATGCTCAGTACTTCTGATTTCAATTGGGTTTTTGGCAATTTTAATTGGGTATTTACGCAACTTGAATACGCACCTTATCTGGAGCACTGTTATATGTAACCAAATTATGTCCCTTTGTTTATCACAATTGCTGATGTGAAATACACATATTGGGTAATTTAATCACATAAACTGGTGCGATTGATTGGTATAATGGTACCGGGTATGTCATTGGCTGGGTATGAAATGGAAAACCACATATTATGTATCCGAGACATCATCTGAGACTGTTACTTTAAAACAATAACAATATGTACTGCATAGACTAACATGCCATATCATTTTTTAACTTATTTTTCCTTACCTGACTTTTATCAGTTATTATTTACTTTGCTATAGGTATCGACAGTAAAGCTATAGTGCTATGTCTAGTTAATGCATAGCTTGCAGTTGTAATACCGTTCTGAAATATTTTTTTTTTTTTTTTCAGAAGCCATCCGACTTGCAGAACCGACAAGATATGACCAATGCTAGTTCACTGGACCGATTTTTCCGAGCTTTCATTTTCACGCAATCATTTAAGAAAGGATGGGGCAACCCGGAACATTTAAAAAGGTTTGTCATACTTTTATATTTATTGTTCAACATCAGGGGGCCGTTTCAGTAAAATTCTTACGACTAAAATGTTCGTAAGTGCAATTTTGGAATCGTCTGGAAAGTTCAATTGATGGATTTACATTTATTGAGCATAGGCTGCTTATGCAGCCTATGCTCAATAAATGTAAATCCAATAATTGTTTACAAGAAAACATTGTTAATGTGAAATTTACAGACTATCATAGGTTTGCACTTACGAACATTTTAGTCGTAGGAAGTTTAGTGAAACGGCCCCCAGGTGAACAATATACAGGACGCATAACTATATAATCTAGTATTGCATAATAGAAGGATTATTATAGGTATTATACAGAGCTCCAGATAAGGTACTTTGCACCTTTATATTAGCTGACTACACATTGATTATCAACAGTGGGAGTACAAAATACTCACTTTTGCAGCTCACCTACTGTCTGTTCCACGTTTTTCTGCCGACAAACTTTTGGCTACTAACCACATTAAATCTAAAACTATATTGTTTTTATTTGTGGAGTGATTTTAAAAATCATTTCCAAGCTATGTAACCAGGTTTCGCAGTCGATTTCCAAATTTTTTTGTTTTTTTTGGTTTACTCTTGCCCCAGCTTCTTCTCCTTTTCCCCCATTTTCGGCTTTAAATGACCTTAGCTGTTGATAGGCCGTTGCACCAACAACAAACAATATTTGATGGAATTTTATCAAATAAAACAATTTTGGGAGGGTGACTTTTTTGGCATTGATTTAAAAGTACTTTCATTTAAATATTTTTAAGATTTAATGTGTTTAATGGCCAAAAGTTCATTGGCAGCAAAACGTGGAACAGACAGTAAGTACATTTTCAGCTGTATTACAGTATAAATAAGAGAATAAGTAATAGTACACTCAAGTAAGAGAATGTTTAAATTTGTTTTGATCATGTGTTCTCTATTTAATAATGAAGTACATCAATAACCCATTAGTAAAAAATAAAATACACAGTCAATTTGAAATCAGTGGTTGCAATACGCTTTAGACACAAAGCTTATCTTGAGCTCTGATTATAGGTATAACTTACTACAATCACCGGTGGACATGTGACTCCAAAAAATGCCCATTAAAAACGTAATGTACAGTACGATACCGGTACCGCGTGGGTGGGGTAATTGGATTTTTACATTTTTTTGTTTCACATGTCCGAGTCTTCCACCTGTGACTACAATGTGCCAAGTTTCAGTCCACTAATGATAATTTGGAAATGATTGTTAATTATTCTAACTGACTCAAATCCTTCTAATAGCAAGTTCACTTATGCCACATATTTAGTACGTATTCATTATAGTATACATGTTTTTGGTATTTTTCTCAGTTATTGCGAAGCTATAACCTGCATTTTCAGAATCATCAACTTCCGACACAAACTTGCAGAAAGACGTCAATTTGTACCCAAAGACTACCCAATATATATTGATAAGGTATGTAAACATGGATTAAGCCATCGAGAAGAGGCCATTTTGAAATATTTCATAAACCCTCACATATATCAATATATGAGACATGGCATGTGATTTTGTACCTAAGAACATGTGCGATATCTCATGAAAAATGTTTACACGATTCACAATATTTTCCGTAAATGACGTCGAAAGCTGATGAAATTTTTGTAGCACATGCAGAATTACCGGTATACTCCGCATTTGCTATGTGAATTTCATCATCTTTTGATGTCATTTACGGAAAATATCACAGTTTCTGTAAATATATTGCATGAAAAATCACACATGTTCTTAAGTACAAAATCGCATGGCATGTCTGAAATGTGGAAGAGTGTTTGCCTCACACGCAGACGGCCTGGTTTCGAACCCAACTGCCCTCAAAATAGTTTTCACTTCATATCGCATTCCCCTCCCACTAAACATAAAAAGTCATGAAGAAAAGTAACCATCACAACTTCATTATTTAACACAAAACATGCACATGGAGTGAAAAGAAAAATATACACATGTGGCTGTGACTGGAGAAATGTGGCTTATGGGATCTGTGAACAGTCTACATGTACCTTCTGATCAATGGCATACTCATGTAGCCTGATCTTGATCTATATTCCTTTTTAGAAGCAGGACAGATGTTTCATTGATGGAATGGTGAACAGTGCAGATCCTGATCAGACTGTGTGGATGCACAGGCTGATCTGGATCTACATTGGTCACAAAACCCACAAGCCCTATTTTAGCAGTGTTTGCAAACGGTGTAGATCCAGATGAGCCGGCTCGTAACGAGCCGTCTCACCAGGATCTGCAATTTTTTGCAAGAAATTACATATACATGTATATACAATGTATATAAAAAGAAAAACCACCCCCTTGTTATGAATGGTCTAGTTTGAAAATCATTTTGTGACAATTGGTTTGATCCTTAAATGAACATATCGCAGTCCATTCTCGTTATTTAGGGTTGAAAGGGTTAAGCACCGTTAAACAAACCAACTCATGTTGTGCCGTATTTCCCAGGAATTAAAGGCAGAGAATGGCGTGCGGGTGTTACAAGGCCACTTCCTATCACCGTTCGTGGAGAATCTACCTGGCATCATGCCCAAGGCTTCCGAGATAGCAAGGTGTGTATCTTCAGTTATGATCCATTGGTTGGTAACACAACCGACTGCCAAACTCATGACCTTGACCCACTGTTGACAATTTTACTTTGCTATTTTCCGTGGTTAAAACTTTTGGTCAACTTTGTAGTTTCACTATTATTATGCCTACAGCCACTATACATGTACTTGTATTTAATCATGACCCAGTCGTTTGAATCACAGGACATAGCCAGGCTCAAAACCTTCAAGTGACCGTAACCTACTTTTGGCCATTACTTAGCCATTTTCCTTTGTTAAAAGTTTTGGTTATGTTTGTATCTTCAATAATATACGGCCTACAGCCACCATACTTGCACATAGTCATTATCCAGTGGTGTAAGCCATTGGCAAACTTGTTACCTTAAAGTGACATTGACCTATATTTCGCCATGTAACTAGCAGTTTTCCTTGGTTAAAGTTTTTGATCAAGTTTGTATCTTCAATAGACAATACTGTTAGGCCTCAGCCACTATACTTGCACATACCCATGACCCAGTCAACAGTGGTATGTATGACAATCTACTGCATAACTCATGACCTTCAAGTGACATTGACCTACTTTTTGGCCATTATCCTCTGTTAATGTTTTTTTTTATCACATGTGTATCTTCATCAGTATCTACAGCCAACATACTGCAAATAATCAGGAGTCAGTGGTTAGTATCACAACCAACTGTGAAACTTGTGACCTTCAAGTGACATTGACCTACTTTTTGCATGAAAATGATGTTGTTATTATGAATAGGCTGCCAATAGTCGAGCTACGCTGTTCACAAACAACTCTTGTTTCATGGCACGTCACAACAATGAAGGGGTGACTGGAAGAAGGGGGCCCCTTATGGACTTGGCCCCCTGGACTTGGCCCCCTTATGGACTTGGCCCCCTTCTTCCACTCACCCCTTCATTTATTAAGAATGATAATGGATCATTGTAAATTCCGCAGGTTCCAAATGGTATTGCCGACAGAATGGAAGACGCCACTGAAACCAATGTGTGTACACCTCTCACGCACTGGCGATCATGTAAGTAACATCCAACTTGGACAAATGTGTGTACATATATGTATGACATCATCTTAATTGGCTGATATTGGACTGTTGTTTGGGAGCATGCGAAGGGTAAATTTAACAATGGGTTTCATCCTTACTGGATTTTCGATGTCTCTGGTTTGAACCTTAAGTAAATTTTCGGTTATACCCATTATAAAACTAATAAGGTTAGTACTAATCCTGTTACTTTTGGGGAATGGGTATACATGACTGTAGTCAGGACCTGGCACCATGTCAGGTTATTCTAATTTCAGGACCGAATAAACATATAAAATGTATTTTTTTTCTCTAATTGTGGGATTTTCTCCCATCACAACAGGTAACATGTGATTCGATCCTGTTTCAACCCGGCTTAAAATGACCATAGCATTACAGGCTGGTAAGCACCATTAAATAAATAAATAATTGTTTGACAAAACATTAATTTTTATTGGGTTAAGACTTTGCATTTGCCGTGTACATAATATCTAATAAAACAATGTCGTATTCTGTATTGATCTGGGTCACAATGTATAAAAAATAGTTTCACTGACGTTTCAGTGGTCAAATGATATTATATGATGTCACCGAATAACATCAGTGTAATGACATAACGTAAACACAGGCACGAGAATCTTCAGCTGATTTCAGATGATTTTGTCATAATTTGCGTTGTCAAAATGGTTCAGGATCAATCTGGTAGGCTCAAATTTGATGCTTTTACAAATGGGGTGAGGGGTTTTCAGTGGATTTGCACATGTTTTCAGCGACAGCCATTTAAAACGTTATTGTCAATGAAAATCATATATTGTTTGCCCATCTCGTATAAAATGTTACCTGATCAATGCAGCACTTGGGGCCCGTTTCACTAAACTTCGTACAACTAAAATGTTTGCAAGTACAACTTTAGGATCATCTGGAAATTTCAGTGATGGATTTACATTTATTGAGCATAGGCTGCATTTGCAGCCTATGCTCAATAAATGTAAATCCAATAATTGTTTACAAGAAAACATTGTTAATATGAAATTTACAGACTACCATAATTTTGCACTTACGAACATTTTAGTCGTACAAAGTTTAGTGAAATGGCCCCCAGACTTGGCTTGCAAACATGTTTCGTAGCCTTGCCTGATAAAATTTATATCCAAAGACAGTAGCATGGTATTCTCTATATGCATTTAGAATTACATGTGTCACTGTTACTCACTCCCCAAAGCTCCCATCTTCAATTTTAATCATAGGGATGGGCCGTGGCCTAGGGATATGGCATTGGAATTCAGTGCTGTATTATCAAATTAATGTTCAATGACGCCAAAATGAACGTCACACATTGCTGATGACATCAACATTAAAACGAAGTCATGGCATTATGACGTGACAATAAACATGTCATCAACATTGAAAAAATAAACATCAACTTATTCATTATTTTATGGGGAAATTTTAAGACACATTACATTAGCCATAATAGTGCCCTATATTATGTTTGTCTGATCTTTATGAAACTTCATTAACCCTTAGAATGCGGGATAGAAAATAGCCATCTGTTAATGTTTACATTTTGTCTTCTTTCTCAATGAAAACATGGCTTGACATCACTTTAAAATCATTTCCATTTCCATTGGAAATGGTTCTAAAGTGTTGTCAAAACATGTCTTTGCTGTGAAAAATGGACAATACATGTATAAGATAAAAAGCAGACAACAAAATTTAATTCAGCATTGTAAGGTTAACCCTTACACCGCTATCTTAATTTTTTGTCGTCTGCTGTTTATTTTTATCATCAAAAACATGCTTTGACAGCACTTTAGAATCATTTCCATTGGAAATGATTCTGAAGTGCTGTCAAATCATGTTTTTATTGAGAAATAAGGCACAATATAAAAGCAACAGCAGACGACAATTGTTGTGTGTAGCGGTCTAAGGGTTAATAGCTTCTTCTGGTGACCTTGACCGTTGTATATGAGTGAGATTGCCTTTTTGTCAGCTAGCAGCCTACTTGTATGCATTTGTTATTGAGAGGGGATATAGTGTTTCACTGATTATGATAACATTTGGCCACAATGTTTGTCTAGGGATGGCGCTTTGTGGGACGTTAAACCCATTCACTTTCCCCTTGTTGGTAAGGTGTTAAAACTTTTTTTGTGTTTTTTTTTGTTTTGTTTTTTGTTATCAAGGCTGCCAGCTTGTGAATAAGCTTCATTTAACGATACCATTTCTTGTTTCACAGTCGTTTGATCAACGGAGGACAAAAATGGCTCTACCTCTACTGAAGGAGGATGGGATAGGTTCGATCATCTTGGAGAATCCATACTGTATCCTTTCCCATACACGGGTCACAGGCACAGCTTGTTCATGGATTTGTTCCGAGCATGTACTTGCGCATGTCACGGCCACATATCAAGATGTGCACAGCTCAGCTTCAAACTTCCCTGATTGCAAGAATGACGAGATGTTATTCTTGCAATCAGGGAAATTTGACAAGATGTCATTCCTGCAATCAGGGAAGTTTGAGGCTGAGCTGTGCACATCTTCATATGTGGCCATGACTGGAGAAATGGGGCTTATAGGTTTTGTATCCAGTGTAGCCATCACATTTTGAGCCATCGCAATTTCACTGTACTTTCATAGTATTTCCACTCAACAGTCTGTCGGATGAGACTTTAAACTGTGATCCCGTCCCTATATGACCTTAGCTGTTGCTATGACGTTAAACCCCATTCATTTCATTTCAACTTATATAAGTCAGTAATATAGCAAATTTCAAAACCGTGTCTCAAATAGCCAGTCTTTTATTATTGATGGGCCATTAAACACCAATAAATCAAATAAAAATCTTTCAATATTATCCTTAGCAGTACAACAGATGGTGAGAGAAAGCCTAAAGATCAAACGTAAGTTGAATTTGCTTGTCGTAATCATCTTGCCATTTATTCCCAGTTTCAGCACGTGTACGAGAGGTGTTCACTTTATATTGAAGTAAATTCAGGACTTCTGACCCATCATATGTGGATGTGACTGGAGAAATAGGGCTGATGGGTTTTGCGACCAGTGTAGATCCAGATCAGCCTGTGCATCCGCACAGTCTGATCAGGATCTGCACTGTTCGCCATTTGATCAACGAAACACACCGTCGTGCTTCTAAGAAGCAATGCAAATCGTTGTCAGGCTACAGGAGTGCGGTATTTTTGTCGGATCAGGATCTGCACTGTTCTCCATTCCATCAATGAAACACCTGTCATGCTTCAAGCAATACAAATCATTATCGGCCTACAGGACTGTGCTATTTGATCAGGAGCTACACTGCTCATAAATCCCATAAGCACCATTTCTCCAGTCAGAGACACATAATATCGCAGGCACGTTATACGTTATAAATGGCGACTAATGTGGGATATGGCTATTAAAGTTAGTTATCCCGCAACCCATTATCTCTGCAACCGTAAGTCAGATTGACTTCTTATACTTTGTTATCATTATCTAAATTCATTCTATAGCTCACTCATGTGACTTTCTTGTCAAATGGCAAGGCCAAATATTTGTTGGTCGGACAAGGCATCGGCCGGGGGTATCCATGAGCCCCTGCTCACTTGCTCTAGTGTTTAAATGTGTTGTATGTTAATGGTACATGGCTCCAAATAAGGAATTAGTAATTGAGTATTGTCACTCCATCATTTCTGTCGGAAGCAATTGGGTATTTCAGAATTTTAATTGTGTAAAATAAAATCACACTACTGTTTACACATCAACAGACCGCAATTATTGAATAATTTGCTTCAAAATGAAAACATGTCTTGGCATTTCATTAGAATTGTCTCCTTGGATGTGTTTTCATGGAAAATAAGAAAAATAAGCTATATTTGTGGTCTGTTTATTGTTTTCTGCAGCATGATAAAGGTGTTATTGCTTTTTGATACTCGCTACTTCTGATTTCATTTGGGTTTTTGGCAATTATAATTTGGTATTTAAGCAAATACGCAGCTTATCTGGAGCCCTGAATCAGTACCTAAGATTACAACAAGCTTGAAAGCACCTCTACAATTGCTTTTGTTTGCAGAAATGGAGGCTTAAGGATGTTCATAAATCTTCAGTTCTGATTTTGAGATTCCCGCCCCCCCCCCACCCACACGACAACAGGTGAAATATGGGATTCAACCCCATTAACCCGGCCTAAAATAACCCAGCAGTTAAACTCCATTATATCAAAAGAATCCACGGGAATGTGTTGACTTCCAATCCCAGAGATTGTGGGTTCAAGCCTTGACCTAGGCGTGAAAAATACAAACATTGTATTTCCATCCCACTGGTCTATCACATGAGACTAAACTGTGGTGCCGTCTCTATATAACCTCAGCTGTTGCTGGAACTTTAATCCCTTTCACTTTTCCATGCTCCAGATAAGGAATTAGTAATTGAGTATTGTCGCTCCATCATTTCTGAAGCAATTGGGTATTTCAACATTTTAATTGTGTAAAATAGAATATCACACTACTGTTTACACATCAGATCGCACTTATTAAATAGTTTGCTTCTAAATGAAAACACATCTTGGTATTTCATTAGAATTGTCTCCTTGGAGACAATTCTAATGAAATACCAAGATGTGTTTTCATGTAAAAATAAGAAAATATGCTATATTTGTGGTCTGTTTATTGTTTTCTGTAGCATGATAAAGGTAGTACAAAATTTGTATAGCTTTTTGATACTCACTACTTCTGATTTCAATTGGGTTTTTGGCAATTTTAATTGGGTATGTACGCAAATACGCACCTTATCTGGAGCTCTGCTTTTCAAAACAATGCAGCCAATGTGTTCCCACCAATGGTGGGGTTGTTCATGTCGAGGTTTATTTCAGTGCATCCAGCCTCCTCTATTTGTGTGACCTGTTTACCATGGGGACAGCCCTTGTCCTCGAATCATCCGCCCTCTTACAATTCGGTGAACGAATGGGGCTGGGCCCCTTTGGCCTCACCGGCGTCTCATTGGGCGGTTATGTAAGTCGGCTGTCCCGGCAGCCAATCAGATTTAGTTGTGTGATCCGTTGGGAGAATATGGTTCTTGTCCAAACTACACATAAGCAGATTTAATACAGTGCATGTATTCTTCCTGCCATCAGTCATATGTGATCTTATAAATCATTGGCTGTGATATTTATTTGCCCATCTGAAAAACAGGCATATTATGTACTGTATTCACATTTTACAGGCGGGCGGAGGGCACTCACAGAATTTCATGCGATAACTAAAGTTCTCCTTTGACAGATCTTAGCAAAATTTGGTATACATGTTTATTATGGCAAATCTCCCTATACATATCCGCATTTCAAGCTAGGGAATCAAGTCCATGTTCAACATCGACCTTCCTGATTTTAGCACATGAACCGAGTATATGCTCCGGGAGCATATACTCGGCTCTTGTGCTAAAATCAGGAAGTCCCTATTGTACTTGAAATCCAGAAGTTCAATTGGCCAAGACTGAGCACAAACTTAAATGTTTCAAGCCCTAGAACCCAGCATTTGCTTTGGCTTAAACAATATTTGCTTTCAAGAGGGATAAGTGATACATAGACATGTAATACATACAGTTTGAAACAGGATTAGAAAACAAGCTTTCACACGTATGTGAATTCTTCTCCTGGACATTTGTTTTGGCGAGTCTTATGTTCACAGGTGGTTTATTTCAGTTTCTCAAGCCTCAACCATATCACTGATCTATTTGCCATGGGGTTTGCAATCATCTTGGAGGTATCTGCCCTCTTACATTGCTGTGAACGAATGGGGTTGGGACCCCTTGGGATCACAGGCATCTCATTGGGTGGATATGTAAGTCAGCTGTTCTGAATTTGTTATGTGTCATGTTGGGAGAATATGGTGTTTGGCTGTTTGCCCATGTTGTTTTCTGACGCGTCTGCATTTTTTCTCTTATATTTTCGTCGTTAGCGTGTTTATTGCCATTCATATTTTAATTCTATAGCCCAGCCATGTTGCCCCTCTGCCCGAGGTCAAATGGCTTTGAAATTTGTTAAATACCATGTTACAATGTGAACAACTTAAAATTGTTGCTTTTTGTCGAGGTTGTCGAGCCCGCTTGCGGTAAGTGAGACATAGTGATCCGGGTGTGCGTCTGTGCGTCAGTCTTACCGTCCGTCCGTCAGAAATCTGCATTAAAGTTTTTAAATACCTTATATCTCTGCAGTCCTAAGTCACATTGACTTGAAACTTCATATGCTTATTAGTCAGCATCCATATATTTATGCTGTATCCCACTCATGCGGTCCCTGTGCCCAAGGTCAAGGTCAAATGACTTAGAAATTTGTGTAAATTTTTTGTCAAAATTTCCGTTAAAGTTTTCAAATACCTACTATCTCTGTAACCATAAGTTGGATTTGCTTGAAACGTTTAATGCTTATTGGTCATCATCCATATATTCATTCTGTGTCCCAAGGTCAAGGCAAAATGTCTTAGAAGTTTGCTTTAAAGTTTCTGTCAAAATATGCATTAAAGTTTTCACATACCTACTATCTCTGTAACTGTAAGTCAGATTTGCTTGAAACTTTGTATGCTTATTGAGCATCATCCATATATTCATTCTGTTATTACATTCCTTATATCTCCACAATTGTTACTCCAATTTACTTCCAACTTCCAATACTTCCAATACTTCCTTTTCATCATCCTTATTTTCATTCCATAGCCTGCCAATGTGGTCAATATGCCCAAGGTCAAATGACTTTGAAATTTGTGTAAGTTTTTACATACCTTATATCTTCACAACCCTTACTCCGATTTACTTCCAACATCCAATATTTCTTATTCATCATTCATATTTTCATTCTATAGCCTGCCCATGTGGTCCACATGCCCAATGTCACAGTCAGATGACTTTGAAATTTGTGTTAATTTTTTGACATACCTTATATCTGCACAACACTTACTCCAATTTACTTCAAACTTCAAATAATTCTTTATTATCATCCATATTTTCATTCTATTATCCACCCATGTGGACCACATGCCCAAGATCAAGGTCAAATGACTTTTGCGTTAAAGCTTTTACATACCTTATATCTCCTGAACCCTTAATTCAATCTTCTAATAAATAAACTCTGAGACCATCAAATGCCTCGGCGGGCTCGACATGCGGGCCGCGGCCATCTGGTCTTATTTCTAATCAAAATTATATCTTGTAACCACTCATTTGAACTGTCTCGTCTCTATGTGACCTTATCTGTTGCTGGGTCGTTAAATCCATTCACTTTCACTTTTCACACCTGGTCCAATATTCCGGGCTATACTATGGGTGGTCTGGCGATGAAAGGACCTTAGAACATATACGGCTAACACAGCCCCATGATAGCAGACTGCGTCAATAGGATATTTCTTGATTTTAGTATGAGATTTATTTTGATTTAGTGAGAAATAGCAGTCACAATTCCGGCGTGGGCGTGGGTGATTCCGGCATGGGCGATGTAGTCTTCGTTGTTGTAGGCATCAACAATTTTGGATGTACGTTAAAATGTTGCATATCTCCCGAATCGGAAATTTGGTAATGATTTGACCAACATATCGGGAGTTCCCGATATGTTGGTCGAATCATTACCAAACTTTCTCACATTGATGGCTAAGCACCCGGTTTTATTCGGGTGACCTTGACGAGACACTCACAGGCAATCGCCTTGTTAATCAAATGAACATTAATAAATGCTATATTAATGTTATTCCATTTCATTAATTGAATGTATCTGCATACCGTAGATCTGCTCATGGTAACGATAACTACCATATTCTCACAGCTAGCACATGACTGATGACCAACACTGTTCCTTCTTCCTCAGGGTAGTATCAGCTTTACCTTCCAACACTTGCACTGTTCTATACACGTTGATTTTGTACCTTTGAGATGTGTAATGTCTCGTGAAAAATATTTACAATAGATTCTGTAAATGATGTTGAAAGTTGACGAAATATTCAGAGCAAACACAGAATTTAATTCCACATTTGCTGAAAATATCACAGTTTCTGTAAATACTTTTCATAAAAAATCGCACATCTTTTTAGGTTCAAAATCACGTGACTAATAATGGGCCATAATCTGAGAAAGCCGGACCTATTTCATTTCTGACCACGGGTTGAGAGGATAATGCATTTCTTAAAGATGAATATGTCCATAAGGAGTCTACGGGGCCCCGCAGGAGATGTAGAATCCTTTTTTTTTAAATTAATTTGTTCCCACAAAATAACAATTTGTTCCCTCAATTTAACAATTTGTTCCCACGAATTAACAATTTGTTACCGCAATTTAACAATTTGTTCCCATGAATTAACAATTTGTTCTCACGAATTAACAATTTCTTCCCTCAATTTAATAATTTGTTCCCACGAAATAACAATTCGTTCCCACTGTGGCCCCGTGCAGGCACCGGGGCGGGATCAACTGATCCTGAGAATAGTGCTGCAGTAGCCACTGCTTGTCGTAAAAGGCGACTAAACTGGCTTAACGATTGGGTTCATACTTTCCGGAACCCACTATACCGGATTTGGCCCTCATGTACATTTTTGGCTTTATTGTATGTGAGAGTTGAGTCAGGCTATGCCCCATATATAAAAGTAAGATTAGCGCTAATCCTATTACTTTTAGGGGATGGGATAAATGATGCTGGTGTGGCGAGGGCCTGGCACCAGATCAGGTTGTTCTAATTTCAGGACTGAATATATATTTTGATTGTAAATTTTGAGTTCTGAAGTTGGGATTTACCCCCCTCGGACAGGTGGATACGGGACACGACCCCGTTGACCCGTCTGCGTGTAGACTCCCTGAGGCTTGTACCTCTATGTCAGAAAAGCGGACGTTAAACCCTATTCACTCACTCACTCACTCACTCGTTCCCACTGTTAATTTGTGGGAACAAATTGTTATATCGTGGGAACGAATTGTTAATTCAAGGAAACAAATTTTAAAATTGAGGGAACAAATTGTTAATTCTAGGGAACAAATTGTTAAATTGAGGGAACAAATTGTTATTGCGTGGGAACAAATCAATAAAAAAATTCCATGTCCCCTGCGGGGCTACGTAGCAGTTATATGTTAATGGGAAATCTTACTGGGATGCCCAGTGATCTGATGTACATGTAGTTCAGGTGTCTGGCGCCAGATCAGGATACTGTCTTTCGGTGATGAATGTTTTCTTTTTGTAATTTCAGTGCTGATTGCACATTGCCCCCCAGAATCCCCACATGTACATTGCCGTCTATATATGAGACAATGTGATTGCGTACGTCGGAAGTTGACAAAATGTTCAGAGCAAATGTGAAATAGAATTCAGCATTCGCTATGAAAATTTTGTCAACTTCGACGTCATTTGCTGAAAATATCACTGTTTCTGTAAATATTTTTGGTTAAATATGTTTTTCACTGGTTGGGAATGCAATAAGCCTGGTTTTGTCAAATAATGGCCTATTTGTAGTTTTCCATATCATACAATTGCTTGTGTACCCAGAAGTTTAAAGTTCTGATGTTTTCTTTCTAGATCATGTTATACCTACATATGAACACAGGCATTCGGCGTGTTTGGCTTTCATCGGTATATATATGAACAAGGCTTCTGACTTGTCGGACAAGAGTTTTACTGATGAAAGCCGAAACACACCGAAGGCCTGTACCTATGATAGCCTTAATTATGTAATATTTCATGGTTGCTGTCACTACCCTGAATATGGTGGAACAGTTATTATACCGTTGCCCAGCTTAGCACATTTCTATCTTTTAACATCTTAACATTAGGCCAAAGTTTGTGTAAAAATGCAAGAGATGCTGCATTAGAGAGAAATGTCTACGGCGGGGCACAGTTATGTATGTATTACATGTACAATGACCTTTACAAAGGAGATGGAGTTTGCACAGTATTGTATACCACAAAATTATGAATCCATTATAATCTGACGATTATTTATAAAATTGCCGAGTTTCAGATTTACCCATTTCATGCTGAGGATACGCCAATTTATTTGTAGAAAATCCTAAATATTATCTTTATTTGTGCTCAGAACAATATTTTGAGACCACCATATTTTATTTTTGTTATTTCTCAATAAAAGTATATGTTGTGACCATTCATTTGAACCGTCTCAACGAGACGGTTCAAATGAATGGTGACAACATATACTTTTATTGAGAAATAATAAAAATATAATATTGAGGAAAAAAAAAATCCGTAGTCGTATTCCGAATGCAATGGGTAAAATAATTTGATCACATATGAAGCAACAGTCATTGGAAGGATAAAAACAATTAAAACGATATGTAAAGAGCATACTTGCACTATGCAAGCCTATATTGCAATCCATCTCCTATGTCTAGGTCGTCATTTCTAAGCCACCAACGGCGGTTATAGTCATTCTAACGTCTTTATCTATGTGGTCTTTTCCAGACGCTCAAATCTATGCTATGTGAGTGACCTATTTGTGATGGGCGGGGCCCTGATATTTGAGTCACAAGCATTGTTTAACTGGTGTGAGCGTATGGGATTTGGTCCACTAGGCGTCCACGGGATATCCCTTGGAGGATTTGTAAGTCATTTCACAGTCTGTCCGCCTGTCTCTCCGCTAGTCAGTCTGGGCCCGTTTGCTGAAAGCCTCCGTTAGCTTAACGGACTGTTAAATCCTTAACCCTTAGACCGCTATGTTAATTTTTTGTCATCTGCTGTTTATTTTCTATTTTCCATTTTTGTCATCAAAAACATGCTTTGACAGCACTTTAGAATAATTAACAACATGCTTTGACAGCACTTCAGACTCATTTCCATTGGAAATGATTCTAAAGTGCTGTTAAACCATGTTTTTATTGAGAAATAAGGCAATACATAAAAGCGACAGCAGACGACAATTGTTGTGTGTAGCGGACTAAGGGTTAACACTGTTAAGGATTTAACAGTCTGTTCAGCTAATAGAGGTTTTCGGAACCGGGCCCTGGATGTTTGTCTTTGCTACCTGCATGATTTTAGCCCTGAAAAGGCGGGAACCAAAAGTTTGTCGTCTGCTGTTTTTCTGTATTTGTCTTATTATGCCACCACAGCGATAGTTGTCATGGCATATAGTGTTTACCCTGTCCATCTGTCTGTCTGTCAGTAGACAATTTTCCTTGTCCGGCGAACTACTACGTAAAAAAATTTGCTGTCCCACTGATACATCCAGATGCCCCTTTTTGACTTTTTGGCGAACTACTTCTGCAGTTTTTGGCCGATTGATTCTCTTCATATTCGGTATACAGCCCTACCATCAAGTACAGGAGTGCGTAACATAAATATTTTTGCTCTCCTACCGATACATCCGCAGTTATGCCCCTTTTTCGACTCTGAAAATCTTCTTTTTCTTCCTTGTCCAGCGAACTACTTCTACAATTTTTAGCCAATTCTCTTCATACTCGGTATACATCCCAACCATCAAATGCAGGAGTACATAACATAACATTGGCTCTGTTCCACCGATCCATCTGCGGTTATGTCCCTTTTTCGACTCTGAAAATAATGTTTTCTCCAATCACACTCTCGGTGATTGCTGTTGTATTCATGAATGCTCAACAGCGGTGGCATCTTGTTTTACAAACAATTTTCTAGTTTTTCTTGTTCTGGCAACACATGAGAATTGTCTTCATTGAAGACAATTCTCATGTGTTGCCAGAACAAGAAAAACTTGAAAATGGAGACGATTCTCTTGGCCAGGATGGCTGTCAAATTGTTTTCATCAAGAAAATGGAAACATAAAAATAAACAGCAGACGACAAAATTTAAATCGTCTCTGTGAGGGTTAACTATATTCTGTTGTAGTTCACACACCTACTCCATTTATTAGGCCATAAAAAATTACTTTGGTTCTCAGATATCGCCGCGTCAGAAAAATCCCTGCTTGTCAGACATTTTATCGTCACAGAAAAATAAACACATATTGTAAATTCGCCACAGGATCGATAAAAAACTCTACCCGCCAAAAATATATTAAATCCAATTATGTTTGTCGAAAATCTAATAATGTTTCATGTCTAAAGTGGCTTTAGTAAGCTTATATGTGACCACATGTTTAATTGACATACACTATGTATCTGTAGCCAATTTCATCAAAATTGCAAAGTATACTTTGAGGGAGTAATCATTATACCCCCACAAACAAAGTTTGAGGGGGTATATAGGAGTCAGCTTGTCGGTCGGGTCTGTCTGTCGGTCTGTTGGAAATTCCCTTCCGCTCTATATCTTCTACACCCATGCATGGATTATCAAATGGCTTGGCACAAATGTTTCTCATGATGAGAAGGTGTGTCGCGATCAATAACTACGCACCTACGTCCAAGGTCACAGTTGAAGGTCAAAGGTCAAACCTATCGAAATTCCGTTCCGCTCTATATCTTCTATACCGATGCATGGATTATCAAATGGCTTGGCACAAAGTTTCTCATGATGAGAAGGTGTGTCGCGATCAATAACCACGCACCTACGTCCAAGGTCACAGTTGAAGGTCAAAGGTCAAACCTATTGAAATTCCCTTCCGCTCTATATCTTCTACACCGATGCATGGATTATCAAATGGCTTGGCACAAATGTTTCTCATGATGAGAAGGTGTGTCGCGATCAATAACCACACACCTACGTCCAAGGTCACAGTTGAAGGTCAAAGGTCAAACCTATTACAGGCGGCAGACAGATAAACTGCATAGTTTGTGTACACAACTCCTCAGTGGATTGATCTGAAACTATACACACTTTTTATGCCGAACAAATATTTTTTTTACAAAAATATCCTTTTAACTTAGCCATTTTTTCTATTTTTATTAAATTGATTCATTGCGTTCTTGACAAACTCGGCACAGAGTTTTTAATCAAAATCATATTAATCCATTACTCGTGTAAGATCCTCTATAACTGATGAATGAATTTTCAAATGTTTTCATTTTCATTGACCACGTACGCAGGTAAAAGGTCAATGTCACACATCTCTAAGGCCAGCATTAACTAATGATCATGAAATTTTTATTCAAACCTATAAAACTCCATATGTGAGAACCAAAGTAGCCTAAACTATTATTATTTTGATTTGATAATATCACAATTAGCAATTTAACTCTTAGAATGCGGGGAACATAAATTTTAGTCAGCTGTTCAGAGCTCCAGTTAAGGTGCGTAATTTGGAGGTAAATTTCTTATTTCTCCATCAAAAATGGCAAGTTGGGAGTGTTTCAGAATCGTCTCAATGAGACGATTCTAAAGGACTCCCAACTTGCCATTTTTGATGAAGACATAACAAAATGTCACCCCAAGTTGGTCAAATTACGCACCTTAACTGGAGCCCTGCTGTTGTTTCATATGCTACCAAACTATGTTTTATACACCCTGTTGAAAAAATGGGACGTATTATGTACTCACCATGTGTGGGCGGGCGGGCACAGCTTGTCCACACAATAACTAGAATTGTTGTACTTGACGGATCATTACCAGATTTGGTATAAACATGTTTATCACGACAAGACGAAGAAGCATATTGATTTTCAAAAAATTCCGATGACTTATCTCCCCTTGGCGGCCATTTTTAATTTTCGCACTGTATCCTTGTCTGCTCAATAACTCCACTGGACGGATCGTAACCAAATTCGGTATACATATTTATCACTGCAAAATGAAGAAACCTATTGATGGATCACAACCAAATTTGGTACACATGTTTATCATGGTCAGAGGAAGAACCCTATTGGTTTTCAGTGAGTTATTTCTCCTTGTTGACTGGCCATACCTCGACGGACGTATATTGTGACCTTCAACAGTATTGTTCATTATGGAGTTTGGTAGAGCAATGTTTTTTATTTGAAAAGAAATGCCAACCTGTGGTATTTGGGGTATGTGTACTCTTCTCCAAATAGCGTAGGTTGGTATTTCTCTTCAGTCGGAATGATGCATGTCTTTGTACCTGTGCTTGCGTTTGCTTATAAATATAACCGTAACCCTCGCTACGCGCGAGACACAAATTGTCGTCTGCTGTTTTTCATTTCTGCCTTGATTCTTAACGAAAAACATGTGTTTTGGCAGCACATGAAAATCGTCTCCAGTGGAGACGATTCTCATGTGCTGTCAAAACAGGAATATTGAAAATAAAACATGTCCAGCAGACGACAAATTTTAATTCAGCGTAGTAAGGGTTAAGTAATACATACTAGTAGTTTATGTCACACCTTCTTGCACGATATACATGATATACATGATATACACGATATACATGATATACATGATATAGTCGGCACATTCTGTATGCGTCCGGGTTAATGTTTTTGTTTAATGTTTTTATTAAAGTTTTTGGTTAAGGTTTTTCGGTATACTATCAAAGCCTCACTGGGCGGGACATATGGGTCATGGCCATCTAGTAATATATGTAGATGTGATTGGAGACATGGGGCTTATGGGTTCAGTTCCAGATCTGGATCTGCACTGTTTGTCATTCTATATCTGGATCAGCCGACATGCTTCTGACAAACAAAATAGATTGGTATCAGGCTACAGGAGTGTGCTGTTTAATCAGGAGTTACACTGATCATAAATAAGCCCTGTTTCTCCAGTCACAGCCACATATAACTGTAAACACAGACGTGAATGTGCGCAGAGAAATAATAATATATTTAAAGGCACTGTGTCTCCGATGATGGCTTAGATCTTCACTATGTGTGTGTGTTTTTTTGGCTTCTGTCATTGACTGCAAATGATCAATATCAACCAAATACATAATTTTATCACAAACTATGATAAACAGTGTTGATAATTTGATGATATCTTCATTAGATACCTGTTAGGACAATTTGTGAAACATAATTAGTGTAAGTAATATACCGCTCACTCGTTATGACTAGGAAGCCGGCACACGGTTGTGTTTTATTTCCCGCTATTTTCCGTTCACAATGTATAATGTAATATCCTCTATTTATTGCATACAATGGGCTTTCGCAGTGTATTAACACAGTGTAATAAATATATGCAAATGAGCTCGCCACAGAAAACATGTTAGGTAATCAATACAGCTTCAAAACTCGTTGACTGATATCATAAGAAACTCGGCTATGCCATCAGTAAACTCGTTTAATAAATATCATATTAAATGATCGCTCATGTAAGATCCTCGATATAATCTGTACTGCAATAAATGCAATGATTCTGGTACCGCCATAAATGTATGCACACCTCCTGTGTGAATTAGTAACTGTAGACAACAAAGAATCCTGCTGTTTCCATTAATAAATAACTTAACCATTTTAGCACTACATACCAGTACCCCTATAGCACTGTTCACAAACAGCGTAGATCCTGAGAGACGGCTCTCATCAGGATCTTCACTTTATGCAAACAATTTTCAACTTTAAAAAAAGAATTCACAGTCCATTCCAGTTATTTAGGGTTGTAAGCTTTAACTTCAGAGTCATGTAAGCCAATCATTTTGTTTGTCTGAAGTATATCTGCCATGCATGGTATATCAGTATATACTCATGTCAGTTCACATTCCTTAGCTGACAGACTACTGTCTGTTTCACGAAAGCTGCCCAAATTTTACGGCTATATAGACAATTCAAAAACAATATTATTTTCGATAATATTAAATTAAAGGAAAAATTAAGAATGAGCCTTCTTTTTATTTCGTGAAATTTGGTCAAATATTGGTTTTATTACGAAAAATTGATTTGTCTATGGGAATTTAACATGGGGGAAAAAGTGGTAAGGAAGTGTGGGAGGAGTCAAAAAACGAAACAATTTGGAAATTGACTCTGAAACCTGGCTAGATAGCTTGGATATGATCTAACTAAGAAAACAAAAGTTAAATTTTAAAAATCGGTCCAGTATTTCTAAAATTCAAAAAAATCAAAAAAATTTCCCCATGTTAAATCCCCATAGACATCTTCACTCCGTGAAGATGTCTATGGGGATTTAACATGGGGAAATTTTGTTTTCGCAATAAAATCAATATTTGACCAAATTTCACGAAATAAAAAGAAGGCTCATTCTTAATTTGTCCTTTAATTTAATATTATGAAAATAAATCTTGTTTTTGAATTGTCTATATAGCCGTAAGATTTGGGCAGCTTTCGTGAAACAGACAGTAAGTCTGCAAACTGGTTTTGCATACTTTACCATGTTTACATATATTGTTCTCATATACAGGGTAACAGTTACTTACATGTACATACATTGTGCAATTTGCTTTTAATTTTCTCAGAACCCGACTTCTGATAGTTTATGTTGTGTTTGAAAAATTAAAGTTCATTGGGTACCGGTAATTATTACAAAATAGACATTGAAAACAAAATTATAAATTGGAATTGATTGTGTGATTCTGTGTGGTACATGTATTGGCTTGCCATAACCTGCCTCTTTGCTTTTTGGGCCGCCGCTGGACACAATGGACCTCACAACATTTGCAGCAATCGTAGTCCCAGATCAGCCTGCACATCCGTGCAGTCTGATCAGGGCATACGCTGCTCGCCATTCAGTCAAGCTGGCATGGTTTATAGCTGTGAACAAATAACCCGTTTTGTTTCCAATTGATCAGGAGCTACACTGGTCACACAGTGTCAGGTGGAAGACTCGCACCTGTGACACCAAGCAAATGTCCATTAAACAAAAAATCATTACCCCACCCACCTGGTCTCGTACTGTACATTATGTTTACAATAGTGAACGTAATGTACAATACGAGACCAGGTGGGTGGAGTACCATAATAACCATAAATATTCGGACACCATTTGTTTTGGGGAAACAAATTGTGTCCAAATATATAGTTATTGCTATAAACCAATACAACACTACTGATATTAAGCATTTGAGAGTCTCTTTGTTATGGGAAACCAGATATGTATATCTGTATCCTAGAATGAATTTTGTCCAAATTTAGTGTTATTATGGTAATTGGATTTTTTTAATGGATTATGGGCATTTTTGTTTGTGTCACAGGTCCGAGTCTTCCACCTGTGTGTCCTAACAGACCTTGTTGTCAGCTAGTGGAGCTTGTATGTTGCTTGTTTTCTCAGTGGCAGACTGTTTAACGACTTATTTATGCTTCTTGTACTCGTGCTAAATGGGATTATGCACCTTCTGATGTATAGTCACACATTCTGTATTTATTCTTTCTAAGAGTAGCCCCCCCTCTCAAATAGTCTCATTTATTTTCTTTTTCTCGACATTTTCTCGACATTCAAGTTTTTATGCAATTACAATGCAAAGACTATTTCAGAAAAAAATATTAGCACTGGGCAGGCCCGTAGGCAGAGGGGGTGCGACGGGTGCGTACGCACCCCCTTAACCCTTTCAACACCACGTGCCAGTATAGTATATAGTGGTATTGGCAAAAAGTGTAGATCCAGATAAGCCGGCTCGTGACGAGCCGTCTCATCAGGATCTGCACTTTTTGCAAGTAATTTTCAGAATTTTGAGAACAAAAACACCGCATGTTCATAAATGGACTGGTCTGAAAATCATTTTGTGATGATTGGATTTGTTGCAAAATTAAAATATCAAAATCCATTCCAGTTACTTAGGGGTGAAACGGTTAATCTGCCGAGGTCTGTCCGTGGATATACGAACTCAAACGCACCCCCTTAAATTAATTTATGCGTACGGGCCTGCTGGTGAGTTTATTAGAATAATTATGGTATGTTTGTAAAGAAGAAAAACAGAGTAAATATTCTGAAATTTAGACAGATATTCCACAATTGTTGAGTTAATTTTATTTTAATATCTACAAAAGTTTGAGAGAGTAGATCCCGTCACTATATGACCTTAGCTGTTGCTGGGACGTTAAACCCGTTCACTTTCACTTTTTTTGAGCGAGTGGATAATCCCTCTGCCAGCTTTATTATCATGTTGTTGTGTTCCATTATTTTGGGTTGTCAGCTCACAAAAACAGTCAACAACATTTGCGAACAACATAGCCCCAGTTCATCCTGTCAGGATGATCTGGGACTATACTGTGTACAAATGTTGTAGACTGTTTTGGATTCACTGTATTCGCACAGCCTTGGCCTGTGCTGTTCGCCAATCAGTTAACCCTTACAATGCTGTGTTCATTTTTGTCGTCTGCTGTTTATTTCTTATTTTTCTTATCGCAAACACGTTTTGACAACGCTTTAGAATCATTTCCAATGGAAATGATTCTAAAATGCTGTCAAACCATGTTTTTATTGAGAAAGAAGATAAAACATAAAACAACAGCAGATGACAATGTTTGTTTTCCGCTTTCTAAGGGGTAATGCAGTAGGTTGCATGCCTTCAGTAACGCATCCATTTGAAGTTTCTAGAATCCACTCGTGGTTTTATGGTTATTTTCTTCCGCATTACTGGTCTATGTCACTGCTGCTGCAAAAAGTTTGTAAGCGTTTCTCCAACATGTAATATCTTCAATATTACGCTAAGGATTGCTTCGATACTTGGAGACTTGAAACACCTGAACATTTGTCACACACTCGCGCCACCATTAACACGACCTTGACTATGGTCACTTTCAAAATGTCGCTGAAACACTTAGGTCATTTTGTTTTGTGACTTTGCATGGTTTCTTGTTCTTTTTTATGGTCCAGTATGCCAAGGTGCAGACCCATGTTTTACAAACATAATCTCTAGTTAATATAAATACTGACAACATTCTGTAGAATCCTAATCAGAAACGGCTAAAATTCTACAGTTTTATTTATGGAAAGCCTTGATTCCTTTTGTTAGGCATGTAAAAGATAATCTGTCTACCTTTCTATATTGACTGTGAAAGCTTAAATACGGGATAGTCCAACCTGTTGGCCCGGCCTTAAATGACTACAGTGGGGTCAGCGTGTAAGTGCACACACAAACGAACACGACAGGTTGGTTCCAACCTGTCGTGTTCGTTCGTGTGTGCACTTACACGCTGACCCCACTGTAGCTGTTGATATGTCATTACACCCCAATAATCAATCAATCGATCAATGTTGCTTATTTTTGTTTATATTACTCAAATTCCCCAATGTGTTCCATGTGAATGTTTTTACATACAGACACACCACGTCTACATGTAATAGATCTGTGTTTTCCAGATGGCGTCTCTCGCAGCAACTAACTGGCCCAAACCAATCTCACTCATTCCCTGTATGTCGTGGAGCACAGCCTCCGTCGTATATACTGAGGTAAGTTCTTCCCTCTGACTATTAAATGTGGCTGTGACTGGAGAAAATGGGGCTTATGGGTTATGCGACCAGTGCAGATCCAGATCAGCCTGTGCATCCGCACCTCGGTAGCATGCTACAGGAGAGTTCTATTTGACCAGGAGCTACATTGGCAGGGATTCCGCTGGCGATCGCCACTTTCGTAATTTGCGATAAAAATAAACAATTGGCGATAAAAAATTACAATTTTCGAACAAAAATAAACAAAATAAAAAAATAAATCTTTTTTTTTTTTTTTTTTTTTTTTCGAAAATTGTAATTTTTTATCGCCAATTGTTTATTTTTATAGCCAATTGCGAAAGTGGCGATCGCCAGCAGAATCCCTGATACATGTGCTGTCATCCTGCAGTTGCTTAGAGTTTAAACTTTATTTATTTGACAACAGTTACAAACAAGAGCGAATGTGCTTATACAAATGCTTTCATTGGCACAGTTGGGGGCGTAAGGGTGGTCCTTAATGTGGGAGGAAACCGGAGTACCCGGAGAAAACACACTTGTCTGGTCTGGTGACCACCATACCATCCACATACTACCACGGTCGAGGATCGAACCCAGGTCACATTGGTGAGAAGCGCGCTCGTTACTGATTACGCTAACTGGGCGGCAATGCAGATGTGCATCATTTAGGCTAAGCAACGTGACATCAAACCACATGGTCAACAAATTTATTAAAAAGCGTGACTATTTAATATATATCACTACAAATTGTATGTGACATTTGCTGCTGTAGGGGGTGTTAAAGATCACCTGTGAACAAAGGCCAGTCATTGATAGAGAAAAATAATTCTCTATATCCCGTCAACACAGTGCGTATGTGCCGTGAAACACGGTGCTGTGAAACATTTTTTATATCCTGTCAATACCACCTAATCACTGCGTATGAATATGTGCGGTTGTCATACTAGTTGATTCTCCGATTTCGAAGGTGCTGTTATTTTTTTGCATTTATAAGCTGTTTGTAGCATTGACGGGATAAATAGTATAGTAGGTTAGTGGGAAAAAATATCTGGTGCGGCACGGAAACGGGATGTGCTCGGCAGAGCCTCGCCTATCCCATTTCCTAAGCCTTGCCATATATTTTTTTCCCATTCACGGCACTAACCTACTATTCTCTATATCCATGGCTGGCCTTTGTTCACAGGTTTAATACTTTCATAGTATTTCCATCCCACTGGTATGTCAGGTGAGACTTTAAACTGTGGTCCCGGTCTCTATATGACCATAGCTGTTGCTGGGACGTTAAACCCATTCACTTTCACTTTTTGTTCACAGGTTTGACTGTACTTTGCATCATATCATGTGTCATTTGCTGCTGTAGGGGGTGTTGAAGACTGCCATTCCCTGGCACATTCTGGAGAAGCAGTTCATGATGGACGACGCCTACGCCACAGAAATCATGGACCTCATACACTCCCCCGAACCTGTAAGTCCCGCTCGTCTCGGACATAACACATGTACTCGGCTTGCTTCGCCTTTCTTTGACATCGCTGGATGTAAATATTTCGTTCTGATTATGGGATTTTCCTCCCAATGCATCAGGTTAAATATTGGATGGAACCCGTTGACCGTAGCTGTTGTAGGGATTCCGCTGGGGAAAATAAAAAAATCGCCACTTCAAAAAAAGAAGAAAAAAAAAGGATAACAATAAACAACACCAATAAATCAAATCTTTGACATTGCTATATGTGGCTGTGACTGGAAAAATGGGGCTTATGACATTTGTTTTCGATGTAAATATTCCGTTCTGATTGTGGGATTTTCTCCCCAATGCAGCAGGTTAAATACGGGATCGAACCCGTTGGCCAGGCCTTAAATGACCTAAGCTGTTGAGGCCGTTAAACACCAATAAATCAAATCTTTGCCATTGCTATATGTGACTGTGATTGGAGACATGGGGCTTATGACATTTGTGACCAGTGTAGCTTCTGAACACACTCCTGTGGCCTTGGTTAAATTATGTATTTCAAGAGCGATAAGATTGAAACGGGTTTCAAGCTTTTATGCTGTATATGTGAATTATTCTCCTGGACAATTTCAAGCAAATTGGCTATTAAGGAACATACAGGTGAAATAAAGTAACATGGTGTCCGTATAACAATCTACATCGCTTGTTAGAAGCATTGCAGGTGTTTTATTGATAAAATGGCGAACAGTGCAGATCCTGATCAGACTGTGCATGCGCACAGTCTGATCTGGAACTACACTGGTCGCAAAACAGCTACAGCTAATACTATCTAGTTCAGGTCAACTTGACCAAAACTACATTTGCAAGTCAATATTAAATGGTTCGAGTTATGTTAAAAGTTGTCAGTCAATAAAAATTGTGTGTGGATTTGGGTCACGTAATAGGGATGGGTTGTGGCCTAGGCACTAGAACACCGGACTTCCTATCTGGTGGTTGCAGGTTCAAACCTTGCCTTGGACATTACAAATATTTTAATCATATTTCCATCCCACTGGTCCTTCGGATGAGTGTTAAAACCAAGATTCTGTCCCTAAATGACCTTAGTTGTTGTTGGGACGTTAAATCCAATAGGCTGATTTCAGACTTTTTATGCCCCACCACGATAGTGGAGGGGGCATTTAGTGTTGCCTCATCCGTCCCATCCTTTTTTTCCGCCCGTCCGTCACCAACCTTGTAACTCGTAACACTTTTAAACCATACTAGCTACAGACTTGAAACTTGGTAAGTAGCTTCCTTATGATGAGTAGATGCACAAAGTTTATGTCAATTTTTTATTCGACCCCCGGGTCATGGATTATCTCCCCCTTTTTAACTTAGAATTTTCCAATTTTGGCTTGTAATACATAAAACTTTTAAACCCTGATAGCTACACACCTTGGCATGTAGCTTCCTTATGATGGCGCAAAGTTTATTTCGATTTATGATTCGAACCCCGGGTAATGGGTTATCTCCACCTTTTCGACTTAGAATTTTTCAATTTTTTCTTGTAGTGCGCAAAACTTTTGGAACCGTACTAGCTGCAGACCTGAAATTTGGTATGTAGCTTCCTTATGATGAGTAGATGCGCAAAGTTTATTTTGAATTTTAATTTGACCCCCTTTTTGCCTCGTTTACTATTGGGACATCCGTGTTCTATGAACACATTTTCTAGTTCATCATGTATCCAGCCAGTTGTACAGTGGGGTCAGCATGAAAGTGCACACACGAACGAACACGACAGGTTGGTTCCAACCTGTTGTGTTCGTTCATGTGTGCACTTACACGCTGACCCCACTAGCATCCGTGTCCCATGGACAAGTTACTGATTGTTGCATCATTGCCAATTTCTCCTTTGACAGACTTGGAAGAAATACAATGACAAAGTAAAGTTTCAGAACGAAATACGTAACATTGGCCTATCGGGGACTGTCACTGCTGACAGTGTTGTACGTCCGGTGGCCGAGACAGAACGAATGGACCACGTCGGCTCCCAGCGGCTACACGTGGCCCCATACCAGTCCGTCGTCACTGACATGGGCCACGGAACCAGTATAGCGAACGAGAACACTAACAATCAACCGAGCAGTATTTCGCTGGTGGAATCCTTAAACCAGCGGGTCAGCTATGCCAGTAGTATCAGCAACAGTATATCGGGTATAACCAGCAGTATCTCGTCCGGTGTATACTCCGGTGTCTCTAGTATAACGAATGTCGCCTCGAGCTTAAAACCCAAGCGACCCGCACCTAAGCCGAAGAGCCAGCTCCGAATCGAGTGTGAACACTTCCTTCGTGGAGTAATGGACGAGTGTACACATCTCGGGAACTACGCAGTGCCAGTCGATCCAGAACTCATCATTATTCTGGCCGCGGACTTTGACGCATATATACCCAGGACAAACGTAATGCCATTGGACGAGCTGTGGCCCGGTTGCCAGGTTCGGTATATCCCGCATGGTCATGTGGCTGGGTCAGTGTCGAGTGACAGCAGGAAGTTAATGAGGCAGGCTATCAGGGACTCGTTCAAATTACAAGTAGAGAAGTACTATAAATGAGTAACTGGATTCACAGGTGATTCTAGTGTGTCTTGGATGGTCAATTATTGTTTGTAAATTTACGTTCACTTCCTCATTATACATGAATATTAGCCGCCATCTTTTAAAATATTGAATCACGTGACACGCAGTGATTTGGTTGGCTAATGGGAAATGAAGTCAGTCTCCAGTAACCAATTAAACCACTTTTCAAAGATGGCAGCTAATATTCATTGATAATGAGGAAGTGAATGTGTTTGATTTTAAAAAGCGAATTTAGGTTAGTGAGATGCGTTTTTAGTGCAGTTTACAAATCTTTGAGATTTATGTTAATGTATTAGCAACTGTAAAATCTATGCCGAAAACCCACCACAAACAGCGGTTTCGACACGATGTCACACGTTGTATATGCGAGTATCGATTACGACTTCATGTTGCTTTTTCTTTCAATGGTGACGAATGCCAGTTTTGTATCTTTCATAATTACATAATCTTCAGATCCGGGTGCATTTGAATTGTTTTGTACATTGTTTAGAATGCATATACATGTACAAACAATAATTGACCATCCAAGACACTCTAGAATCACCTGTGACTGGATTACAATGCAGTGTGTGGAGGAGGTGTGGCTATCGTTCAACTCTTTCAACACTTCAGACCGCTTTCCCAATGTTTGCAAACAGTGTAGATCCTGAAGATCTTGCTCATAATGAGCCATCTCATCAGCATCTGCAATGTTGATGGATATTTTCGCCCTGTCTGTCGGTCTGTCCATTTATTTTTCTGAAGTTTTTGTAAGAATTTCTCAAATCACCTATAGGGACCCTAAGTGTGTCGACGGACCACATTTTCTGGGTTTTTTTGGACAAAACACCCCTATTGTGATTAATGGGATAGTACAAAAGTCTACATGGAAAAGTCCATACCAGTTGACATCTAACATTGGCTTTTCCATGGTAATTTTTGATTATTCTATTATAAATCAAAACATGCGGATTTTGTTTTAAGATTGAACAATACTGGCAAATGCTGCAGATCCTGATGAGATGGCTCGTTACGAGCCGGATCATCAGGATCTACAGTGTTTGCAACTTGTTGGATACATGGTATGTAGAGTTGAAACGGTTGATCTACAAATAGATGAGTACAACAAACCAGGGTTCGAGATAAGGTGCGTATTTGCTTAAATACCCAATTAAAATTGCCAAAAACCCAATTGAAATCAGAATTAGCGAGTATCAAAAAGCTATACAAATTTTGTGGTACCTTTATCATGCTGCAGAAAACAATAAAAAGACCACACATATAGCATATTTTTCTTATTTTCCATGAAAACCCATCTTGGTATTTCACTAGAATTGTCTCCAAGGAGACAATTCTAATGAAATGCCATGACATGTTTTCATTTTGAAGCAAACTATTCAATAATTGCGGTCTGTTGATGTGTGAATAGTAGTGTGATTTTATTTTACCGTATTAAAATTTTGAAATATCCATTTGCTTCAGAAGTGATAAAGTGACAATACACAATTACTAATTCCTTATCTGGAGCCCTGTACAAACTGTACTGTAAATTGAGTAACTGGTTTACAATGCAGAATGTCGTTGACGTGTGACAATCAGGGACGTCTTTAAAACAGAAATAGGTAATTACCGTAGATGAATAACTGGGTTACAATGCAGAATGTTGATGACATGCGGCTATGAGACGTGTTTCAAACACAAGTATATAAATACTGTAGATAAGGAACTGAGATACAATGTAGTTGATGAGACGTGGCCATCAGGGACGTGTTTAAAACACGAATAGAGAAATACCTTCGATGAATAACTGGGTTACGATGCAATCGATGAGACGTGGCCATCGGGGACGTGTTTAAAACACAAATAGATAAATACCTTAGATGAATAACTGGGTTACAATGCAAAATGTCGGTGATATGTGGCTATAAGTATAATGGACGTGTTTAAAACACAAATAGGTAAAACAATGCAGAATTAGATGCAGCAAAGCTGTGCAGGTTTAGATCAGGCTCTACAGTATTTGGGAGGACAGTGGGTGGGTGATGGGGGTGGGGGTGGGGGTATGGGGGAGTGTGTGTGGGGGGGGGGGTGGTGGCGTTGTTGTGCACGTATCTCACCGATAAATCCATGTTAATGATTTGTACCTTAAGCTTGGACTCCAACATGATAGGTTTTAATATAGGGAGACATTGTTTTCATTTATTCTTTAGATATGACATTTTCGGGCAAAATAAACATTTATTTACCATTACTGGGTGTGGTAATTGGCATTATTATACTTTTTATATCAAACTTAATTGCCACTCTTGATATCGGAGGCAATTACCGTGTTTTCTTAAATGTTAATGGAAACAAATTTGTACACAATTTATTCTGGGAAACACACATTAATATGGTTTCTCACAGCAAGGAACGTCAACATATTTACAGTTAGTATGGTTGTACTTGTTTGTTAAAATAACAATGTATTGGATACAATTTGTTTTTGGATACAAGTACAATGTAGTGTATCCATTAATATTTAGTATATTTTAAAGTTAATTGGATTAGTCTCAATTGAATTTCATCGCAGCTATAATTGTATTTCACTCATCTATTATTGGGGTTCTTAGTGTTTCAGATCTCCAGATAAGTTTTGTGTCTGAAGACTACTATACCTCCTGATTTCAAATTCAATACATATTTACTAATCCTATTTCTTTTTGAGGAAGGGGCCAAGTGACTTTCGTGTGGTATGGACCTGGCTGTAGGTCAGGTTCTAATTTCAGCGCTGTCCGTTCTGATTTTGGGATTTTCCTCCCAAGGCAGCAGGTTAAATGCGGGACCAAACCCGTTGGCCCGGCCTTAAATAACCTTATTTGTTGATAGAACTTTAACCACCGATAAATGGATTACTGAATAATCACATATTTTTTCCGATATTAACTGCATTAAACAAGCAAAAACAGGCAAACAATGTTGAAAATTCACATATTTGAACAGCAAAAAGTAATTGCTTTTCCGCTCAATTAAATTAATTTTCCACTGTAAAGTGAGAATTTTTACTCCTCAATTTTCAAATCATTGAGTATTTTCAAATTGTTCGAAGTACATGTATTTGGTACTTGGTATTTGGTATTGGAAATCAACGCATTATTGTGTGCAAAATTATGATAGTCTGTAAATTTCACATTAACAATGTTTTCTTGTAAACAATTATTGGATTTACCTTTATTGAGCATAGGCTGCATATGCAGCCTATGCTCAATAAATGTAAATCCATCAATTGAAATTTCCAGACGATCATAAATTTGCACTTACGAACATTCTAGTCGTATGAAGTTTAGTGAAATGGGCCCCTGATCCATTGCCAGTCAAATGGGTCATATTCTTTGCCATAGCCTCTGGTCATTGTGTTATGCTCTCGGTAACCCACACCTCTTGGCCTAGAACATTAAAATTCAAACTACTGTTTGTTCCACGTTTTGCTGCCGACGAACATTTGGCCATTAAGCACATTAAATCTAAAAAATATTTAAAAGTAAGTACTTTTTCATCAATAACAAAAGGCTTGAAAATGATGTACATGTAACTAAGAAAACAAAAGTTAGATTTTGAAAATCCGTCCACAAATAAAACAAATAATTTTTTTTTTAATCTATTTTTAGCCCCCATGTTGAATTCCTATAGTAAAATTGTTTTTTTCGCAATAAAATCAATATTTGATGGAATTTCATCAAATAAACTTTTTTGGGGAGGGTGACTTTTTTGTTATTGATAAAAAAAGTACTTACTTTTAAATATTTTTTAGATTTAATATGTTTAATGGCCAAATGTTCGTCGGCAGCAAAACGTGGAACAGACAGTAATGTTGTACCTCTGCAATACGAAGTATGTCGAGAGGTATATAGTTCAGGTATTTCCGTCCGTACACCCGTAAGATTGCATTAACGTTTTTGTTTGTCAGTCCAGGCGGCAGCCGGGGTATCCTTGAGCCCATTCTCACCTGTTGGATTTTGATTATCTGGCTACAATGTGTGACCTATGCATGGTGCTTTGTTGTGTGTGCGCACCCTTTTCACCGACGACTTCCGTTCACGATTCACACCTGGCATTTTTCGTTTATGTCTTGTTTTGTCAATCAATTTTAACCCCTTTGCGGATTTTCATACGTGTCGACCAGTAACGTAGTACACCATCACAGGTATTTGTTCATGTGACTTTATATGACAACCCTTGTCCAAACTTCCAGGTCACTTGCAAGTTGCTCAAAATGTACATAATCCACATAATTATGAAGATGTGGCATTGATGGGGCCAGTGAAAGAAGGGGGCCAAATCCATGAGGGAGTTAGCCACCTTCGTCCACTGACCACTTAAATTGTTCAATGGGTCACCTGAATATTTCTACTTTAGTATTAACATAATTATATATGCTTCAGAACCACCTGTTTATCTTTGCCTATATGTGGCTGTGACTGGAGAAATGGGGTTTATGTGTTTTGCAACCAGTGTAGATCCTGATCCGACTGCAGATTGAGGGTTATTGGTTTTGTGAACAATGTAGATCCAGATCAGCCTGTGCATCCGCACAGTCTGATCAGGATCTGCACTGTCCACCATTCCGTTAAACACCGATCATGCTTCTAACAATCAATGTAGATCATTATCAAGCTACAGCCATGTTCTATTTGATCAGGAGCTACACTGGTCACCAATCCCATCAGCCGCATTTCTGCATTCACAGCCGCACATACGTGAAATATGAGTATTTTGCTTCGTTGAGAACATGCATATTGTACATGTACCGATAACGTAGGTTTTGTAATCTCAGAGGCTGGCCTGCATGTCCGAAGTTTGTATCTGTAAATTGATGTATACCGGTGATTGTGTTACATGTATTCACATCTGTGGTGTTATGCCCTCTATGCGATAGCAACGGGGGCATATTGCTTTGTTTCGTATGTCTGTCTATCTGTATAAAAGACTGTACATCCATGGCAAATTTTACCCTTAGAAAGCTGGAACCGAAAATTATCATCTCCCGTTGTTTCTTATTTTGTATTTTCTCTAAGTAAACGCATGGTTTGGCAGTATTTTAGAATCATTTCCATTGGAAATGATTCTAAAGTGCTGTCGAAGCATGTTTTTGATAAGAAAAATGGAAAATAACAAAATAAACAGCAGACGACAGATTTTAATTCAGCATTGTAAGTGTTAACCAACAAGTTTGTAAGTTTCTTCATCGTGCCAAAACTTACTTTGTTCATTTGTACCTTGAAGAATTACTTGTTTTGAGACTTGATATGTGTGGACATATGCGAGACATGCATACTATCATTAACTCTTTGCATGCTGGGAAATTTGTAGGCTATAAATAGTTCAAAAATTGCCCCGTGCAGGCACCGGGGCGGGATCAACTGATCCTGAGAATAGTGCTGCAGTAGCCATTGCTTGTCGTAAAAGGCGACTAAACTGGCTTAACGATTGGGTTCATACTTTCCAGAACCCACTATACCGGATTTGACCCTCATGTACATTTTTGGCTTTCTTGTATGTGAGAGTTGAGTCAGGCTATGCCCCATATATAAAAGTAAGATTAGTGCTAATCCTATTACTTTTACGGGATGGGATAAATGATGCTGGTGTGGCGAGGGCCTGGCACCAGATCAGGTTGTTCTAATTTCAGGTCTGAATATATATTTTGATTGTAAATATTGAGTTCTGAAGTTGGGATTTACCCCCCTCGGACAGGTGGATACGGGACACGACCCCGTTGACCCGTCTGCGTGTAGACTCCCTGAGGCTTGTACCTCTATGTCAGAAAAGCGGACGTTAAACCCTATTCACTCACTCACTCACTCAAAAATAGCAGACGACAATTCATTGTATTTTCTTTTATTTCTCCCTATAAATACCATGAATATGTCTTGGAATTTCATTAGAATTGCGTCCAGAGGAGGACGCAATTCTAATGAAATTCCAAGACATATTTACAGAGAAATAAAAAATATACTCCTAATTTGTTTGGATATTTTCACCGCTAGCATGCAAAGAGTTAATATAGCGTTAATGTGTTATGTCAAAAAGTTTGTTGTAATTTTGTTCATGGTCCTGTATGCCAGGGGCCATGTTTTCTTATTTAGCCCAGTCTACGGGTTTCATGCTTGATTGCATAATAAAAAGTCTTCCTAAATGTTATTTTAAATTCAGCGATACATTCCACAACAACGCTGAATATTTGCGCAACAAATGTATGCTGGATCTACTGTAAACTTTTAGTTTGTAGAAAATATCTTTTTGGTTTTCAATACAGTGGAACGTCTCCAAACCAGTCACCCTGGGAATTTCGCAGGGTGTCCAATGGGAGACGTTTCAGTGTTGACATTTGTTCTTTTAAAAATATATGAGACACACCATGTGATTTTGTATTAACTAAGAAGACGTCCAATATCTCGTGAAAATATTTACAAAAAAAAATTCAGTTGACAAAATTTTCATAGCAAATGCATTTGCTATGAAATTTCAGTCAACTTTCGACGTCATTTACAGAAAATATCTCAGTTTCTGTAACAATTTTTATGAAAAATTGCACATGTTCTTAGGTACAAAATCACATAGCGTGTCTCATATGTCGCTGTGACTGGAGAAATGGGGTTTATGGACAATGTGATCAGTGTAGACACACAGGTTGAAGTAACGGACCGAGGGCTATAAATACATTAAATATGCTTAAAAGCATCAATGAATGAAGAAAAAAAGTGTTTTTTTTTCTTCATTCATTTATGCTTTTAGGCATATTTAATGTATTTATAGACCTCGGTCCGTTACTTCAACCTGTGTGTAGACCCAGTCCAGCGCAGGCATCCTAAAATACCCTTAGCTGTGACAGGCTGTTGAACAAAACAAACAAAACCTTTTGTTCACTAGATTAAGAATTGATCGTTTTATGATCAAATGGGGAACAGTGAAGACCCCTGATCAGATGCACTGGCTGGTCTGGATCTTTGCAAAGCAAAAATTTGTTTGTCAGAGATGTAGGCTAATATTTATGCCCGCGTTGTTAATATTGGTTATTACATCCAAAATAATTTTTCCACAGGAGACTGTTGACTGATACTTAATCAAGCACAAATCCACTATTCCAACACATCCATTTCAAATCAAAAACATAAAAACGTTGTGAAATATGAAATTTATTTTGCTTCGCTGATAGTACTGATAGTCACTAATTCCTTTATAAAGGCCTTAGGTTGTATCGTTGGAATAGTGCGTTTGTGCTTTCATGTGGTTTCTTTACCCTTAGACCGCTACAATCGTCGTCTGCTGTTGCTTTTATATTTTGCCTTATTTCTCAATAAAAACATGGTTTGACAGCACTTCAGAATCATTTCCAATGGAAATGATTCTAAAGTGCTGTCAAAGTATGTTGTAAATTATTCTAAAGTGCTGTCAAAGCATGTTTTTGATGATAAAAATGGAAAATAGAAAATAAACAGCAGACGACAAAAAAATAAGATAGCGGTGTAAGGGTTGAACATTTATTTAGAGCATGTAGCAATTAAATTATTCAGATGCTCTCAAAACTTTTCTTCCAGATTTTACCTTATATTGTATTGCGAATTTTGTCCAGTGTGGCTCCTGATCACTATGGAGATTCATGCAATCAGAATCACATTCAATTTGGAAATTTTGCTATGATACAAAAATGATACAGCTTTTTTACCCATTGTGAGTCATATATGAGAACACCATGTGCTTTTGTACCTAAAACCTTGTGCAATATACCATGACAAATTTACAGAATGTACGATATTTTCCGTAAATGATGTCGAAAGTTAACAAAATAGAATTCCGCATTTGCTATGAAAATTTTGTCAACTTTCGACGTCATTTATAGAAAATATCACAGTTTCCGTAAATATTTTTTTAGGAAAATTTGCCCATGTTCTTGGGTATAAAATCACATAGCGTGTCTCATATCAGTGTTTTCCAAGTTCAGCCTCCACATCCTTGCTGTCTAATCTTATATTTATTCACATCAGTAGCCGATTTCATCAAAATTGCAAAGTATACTTTTCTAGCAAAGTATACTTTGAGGGAGACATTTTCAATTTAAGGATAAATTTATTAATTTTTATTATACTGAATTTATTACATTATCACAGCCATTTTGGCTGTGATAATGTAATAAATTCAGTATAATAATTCTGCATACTTTTAATCATCAAATATGTGCAGTGGTTAGTTCTATATGAAATAATGCATTTTGGGAAAAATAAATGATTACTCCCTCAAAGTATACTTTGCTAGATAAGTAGCCTAGCTATACTTCGTAATTTTCTCAGCCGCAATAGCTCAGTGGTAGAGCATCGGACTACGGATCGAAAGGTCCTGAGTTCCAATCTCGACACTGGCCGATTCGGCGTGTCCTTGGGCAAGACACCTTCGTGATAGCCTAGTCCTGTCGGATGGGGACTTAAATAGTCGGTCCCGATACGCAAAGTCATCGAACCAGTGCCGTCGTTAAATCAAAGCATTTGCATTTTGTAATTTTGATGAAATCGGCTACTGAAATGTTGTTGTATTGCAGGGATATAGGATACCTCGTGTCATAGTCGTCTATTTGCTAATATTGACTGATTTCTTACTGAATGTTGGGTATATTTTACAATGAGTGATACACGTTCTGTTATTGAATTTATTATTGACATGTCGCGGTTGCTGATTTATGCAGATTTTAATATAGTCAAATACGTATACATTAATGTTTAATCTGTGCCGGCTCGGGAATTACCTGCAGAATTTCATTGCTATTTTTCACCAATAGTTATTTCCGAAATCTAATATTTTCTGTAAATGGCATCAAAGATGAAAATGTCGCGGTGCACTGTCTGTCCATGTGAATGGGTTCAAATAAACCAGATACCTCTTTTGAGGTGTTTGTAGCATTTTAATGTCATTTACAGAAAATACAGTATTTCTGTGAAATCAATACATGTATCAATGAAAAATGAGACACGTCATGCGATTTTGTAGACATCTGTTTAATTTCATAAAATACGTTTACAAAATTTACAATATTTTACATAAATAAAGTCAAAAGTTGACAAAATTTTCAGAGTACATGCGGAACATGTGGAATATATAATTCCGCATGTACTCTGAAAATATTGTCAACTTTTGACGACATTTACGGAAAATATTTTGAATTTTGTAAACATATTCCATGAAATTACGCAGATGTCCGAATGTACAAAATCACATGTCGTATCTCAAATGCGAGTGTGATAACTTATCATAAGGGAGGTAATTCATGAGCCGAGCCTATTTGCCGAAGTGCCTTGTGATAGCCAATAAAGTGCTGAAGTATCTGTTCTTTGTGTCTTTGATTTTCATGTCGATTTTTGTCATTTATTGAGTGAGATAGGGAAGATGCTTCTGCTGAGACAGATATCTGCATCCATATTTGTGGCTGTGACAGGAGAAATGAGTCTTATTGGTTTTGTGACCAGTGTAGATCCAGATCAGCCTGTGCATCCGCACAGTCTGATCAGGATCTGCACTGTTCACCATTTCATCATTGAAACACCCGTCATGCTTCTAACAAACAATACAGAGTGTTATCATGCTACAGGAGTGTGCTATTTGATTAGGATCTATGCTGGTAACAAATCCCATAAGCCCTATTTCTCCCATCACAGACACATTTACTGTTTTACACACCAAATTACACATTTAAAATGGCAATGTCTTTAAGGAATAAAACCATGGACTGTTACGTTTACTGTAGTACGAAAAACACTTAGTCTATGTTAAGTGTGTGTGAGTCCAAAGTACACCTCACAAACTTTTAACTCTGCATGATAGCGGCGAAAATATCCGCCAAACGAAGTATATGTTTTATTTCTCTGTAAATATGTCTTGAAATTTCATTAGAATTGAGTCCTCCGGACTCAATTCTAATGAAATTCCAAGACATATTCATGATATTTACTGTTTATTACTATTTATAGCCCACAAATTTCCCAGCATGCAAAGAGTTAAACAGGCCAAATGTTTTTCATACTACAGTATGAATCGTGGGAGCTTGATTGGGGGCATGTGAAGGGTACATTTAACGATGTGTTTCCTTAAAGGTTCATGTCCACTCGGTAGGCACAAAGTGTTCTTTATAGGAATTAAATAAGTGTATAATTGTGTCGCTATTCCACCAGTTGTAAAAATTACGAGTGCTCGCTATACAGATATAATCATTTAGTAATATTTTAGTTTGGCCCTCATGTACATTTTTGGCTTTGGTATGTGAGAGTTAAATACATACCCAGTATAAAAGTAATAAGATTTGTATTAATCCTACTACTTTTGGGAATTGGGTCTAAGTGACTCAGGTGTTGTGAGGACCTGGCACCAGGTCAGGTTAATCTAATTTTAGGGCTGAATATAATACTTTTTTTGTAAATATTCCGTTCTAATTTTGGGATTTTCCCCCCAATGTAGCTGGCTAAAACGGGATCAAACACGTTGGCGTGGCCTTAAATGACCTTAGCTGTTGATAGGCTGTTAAACAGCAACAAATAGGTGGCAGGTGGGAGCATGCATTGGTTAATTTAACAATCAGGATCATCCTTACTGGAATCCCGACCAGAGACCTTGTCTTTGACATTCTTGTATGTGAGAGTTGAATATTGTTATACCCCTTATATGAGTAATACGATTATTCATAATCCTATTACTTTTAGGGGCCAAGTGTCTTTGGTGTGGTATGCACCTTGCACCAGGTAAGGTTATTCTAAATTCAGGGCTGAATATGGCTTATCGAGCTTTGAAATTCCTATGTGTTTCCTAGTTGCGAACGGTAACTCTTGCAATTACTCCCGTACCGTCCGGGCGGTACGGGAGTAATTGCAAATTACCGTCGCAACTATGCTTTTCCTAGCCTAGCCTGATTAAGATGATATCAAAGCACATGTGATGTGATGTGGTATGGACCTGGCACCAGGTCAGGTTATTCTAATTTCTAATATATTTTTTCAATGTAAATATTCCTTTCTGATTTTGTGATTTCCCCTGCAATACAGCAGGTTGTGTGCGGGATAAAACCCGTTGGCCCGGCTTTAAATTACCTTAGCTGTTGACAGGCCGTTAAATGCCATTGAACATAACACATCATAATCATCTAGACAGACTTCCTGACTCTGTCATTGTAATCTTTTAAGCCCTACAGACCATAAAGACAACATATGCACACCATATAGATCAAGGTGAGCCATCTCTTAACCCTATACCAACCCTAAATATTCTTGCATGTGAGGGTTTAATCTGGCTACACCCCTTGTATGAGTAATAGGATTATTCCTAATCCTGTTACTTTTAGGGGAAGAGGCCAAGTGACTTCGGTGTGGTATGGACCTGGCACCAGTAGCCTATTTCACTAACATTGCAAAGTATACTTTTCTAGCAAAGTATACTTTGAGGGAGTAATCATTTATTTTTCCTGAAATGCATTATTTCATATAGAACTAACAAATGCATATATTTCATGATTACAAGTATGCAGAATTATTATACTGAATTTATTACATTTATTAATTTTTTAGCCAGGTTTTTTGAAAAAAAATCCAGGCTATTGGATTAGCGGGCGGGCGGCGTCCACAATCAATGTTAAGTTTTCGTGTTTGAGTCCATTTCTTTGTTACTGTACCACCTAGGACCACCAAACTTTCACAGCTTCATAATCAAGGGGTTCCCACCACATATCATTATCCAACATGTTACTTTTTTTTTTAACTTGACCCATTTTTTCCCCGCAGTCGACTTAGCCATTTTCAATGTTAAGTTTTCGCGTTTACAATGTTAAGTTTTCGTGTTTAAGTCCATTTCTTTGGTACTGTAACACCTAGGACCACCAAACTTTCACAGCTTCATAATCAAGGGGTGCCCACCACATATCACTATCCAACATGTTACTTTTTTTTTAACTTGACCCATTTTTTCCGCGCAGTCGACTTAGCCATTTTTCAATGTTAAGTTTTCGCGTTTACAATGTTAAGTTTTCGTGTTTAAATCCATTTCTTTGGTACTGTACCACCTAGGACCACCAAACTTTCACAGCTTCATAACCAAGGGGTGCCTACCACATACAACTATCCAACATGTGACCATTTTTTTACCTTCACCTATTATTTCTACGTAATTGACTTAGCCATTTTCAACGTTAACTTTTTAACGTACGTCTGGTTAAAGTTTTTTGGTTAAAACTTTTTCGTTATACTATATCTCTGCAACTGTTTCGACCATTACCTTGAAACTTCACATGGGTGTTTATCATCATCCATATTTTCATTCTAACCCCCAACCGTGCGGCCCCTGTGCCCAATGTCAAGGTCAAATTACTTTGAATTTTTTTGTTAAAGTTTTTTAGTGTACTATATCTCTGCAACTGCTTCACCCATTACCTTGATACTTCAGTGTCCATGCCTCGCCCCAAGGCGCGACATGCAGGCCACGGCCATCTAGTCTACAAAAAGTGGGTATAATTATGTTATCCAAGTGTCTATGCTTGGAAAAAACCTGGCCTTCGTGGCTTTGCCTCGTTTCTTGTATTATACTGAATTTATTACATTATCATAGCCTATCATAGCATATTATCATACATTATCATATCAAAATGGCTGTGATAATGTAATAAATTCAGTATAATAATTGTGCATACTTTTAATCATCAAATATATGCAGTCGTTAGTTCTATATGACATAATGCATTTCGGGAAAAATAAATGATTACTCCCTCGAAGTATACTTTGTTAGATAAGTATACTTTGCAATTTTGATGAAATCGGCTACTGGATCTACACTACATGTAGTTTCTATCACCACTGGAGAGGTATGTAGTGTTGAAAGGGCTAATGAGCTGTGTCCTCGGCCAGTTATTTAGGTGCGAAAGGGTTGAAATTGATGTATGACCTTGGCATACTTGCTCATTTGGGTGGCTGGAGAATAGAGCCGTATTATAGTTGTGCCCATTCCTGACCCCACGAGCACATCCCTCTGCAGAGTAATACGAGTATTCCTAATCCTATTACTTTTAAGTGAAGGGGCCAAGCGGCTTTGGTGTGGTATGGACCTGGCACCAGGTCCGGATATTCTAGTTTCCGGGCTAAATATATTTTTATTCAATGTAAAAATCCCCCTCAGTGCAGCAGGTTATATATGTGATTGAACCGGCCCGGCCTTAAATGGCCTCAGCTACTGATAGACCGTTAAACACCAACAAATCAATTAAATCACACTTCTCAAGATTTTGGATGTACCGGTAATCATGTATTTTGATGCTCATGAATTGAATAGCCCCGGGGGCGTTTATTGGAATAAATACTGTAAGTTTAATAAAAGTAAACCATTTTTATGTCTCACCCAAAGTATATAATTATCATCACTCATTTGAACCATATTATTGCTCAAAATTCAGATGTATGTGCTTTCCAAGAAATGTTTGTGTTCTTTGCAGTCGTGATCAGACATTATCATCAAAAAAAATTAACTGACACCCATCAAAAGAGCTTCTACTCGTGTAAGTACTAAATCACCTTTTTATCAGATTGGAAGTGGTCAGTTAAATAATGGTAAATTGGAAAAAAACTTCACACGCCAATAGTAATGCATGATGTGTAATTGAAGGGGTCAGTTGACTGACCCCTTCAATTACACATCATGCATTACTATTGGCGTGTGAATTTTTTTTCCAATTTACCTCAATACAAGGGGCCGTTTCACTAAACTTTGTACGACTAAAATGAATGTTCGTAAGTGCAAAATTATGATTTCACATTAACAATGTTTTCCAGACGATCCTAAATTTGCACTTACGAACATTTTAGTTGTACAAAGTTTAGTGAAACTGGCCCCAGGTATTGCATTTTGTGACTACTCTTACACTACGTATATGCAAGTACAACATCTTTAACCAATTGAGGGGTCCGTGGAAGAATGGGGCTAAGCCAATTATTCACATAGCCCCCTTCTTCCAATGACCCATTCAATTATACACCAGGCATAGCTATTGACAGGTGAAGTGTTTACCAATTCACCTCATATTACAGGTATTGCATTTTGTGAGTTCATGTACAATATTTGTAACAGAATACCAATTGAATGAGTCAGTGGAAGAATGGTGCTAAGTCCCCTTCTTTCACCGACTCTAATCCTATTAATTTTAGGGGAAGGGGCCAGGTGACTTATCCCCCCCCCCCAATGCAGCAGCAGGTTAAAACGGGATTGAACCCGTTTGCCCCGTCCTTTCATGACCTTAGCTGTTGATAGGCCGTTAAACACTAATAAACAAACAATCAAACACCATTAAACAAACAAATGAATGGACTTAGCCCTCTTCTTCCACTGACCCTTCAATTACATACTATTGACAGGTGAGGTTTAATCCAATTCGCCTCAATACAGGTATTGCATTTTGTGACTACTTTATATTTAAGTACGAATAGAATTGAATGAGTCGGTGGAGGAATTGACTTAGCCCCCTTCTTTCACCGACTAATCCTATTACGGTACCTTTATGGGACGTGGCCAAGTGACTTTGGTGTGGTATGGACCTGGCACCAGTAGCCTATTTCACCAACATTGCAAAGTATACTTATGTAGCAAAGTATACTTTGAGGGAGAAATTTTCAATTTAAGGATAAATATATTAATTTTTATTATACTGAATTTATTACATTATCACAGCCATTTTGGCTGTGATAATGTAATAAATTCAGTATAATAATTCTGCATACTTTTGATCATCAAATATATGCATTCGTTAGTTCTATATGACATAATACATTTCGGGAAAAATAAATGATTACTCCCCTCAAAGTATACTTTGCTAGATAAGTATACTTTGCAATTTTGGTGAAATAGGCTACAGATCAGGTTATTCTAATTTCAGGGCTGAATATCGAACCCGTTGTCCCGGCCTTAAATGACCGTAGCTGTCGATAGGCCGTTAAACACCAATACATCAAATCATACTATTGGCAGGTGAGCGTTTTCCCACTCGCCTCGATACACGTATTGCATTTTGTGGATTAGAGTGTGATTTTAGTTGCACCATGACAATATTAGCCTGAGGTTTCAGACTGGCTGTCTTGTCATCATTACCTGACCGCACCCAGAGGCAACTTTCACTTCCTTCTAAATACACGAACTGATTTCTCATCGGTTAACTCGCTTCAAAAGGAAATAGGATTTCTTTAGTACCGTGTATGTATTTTATTATTTAACACTTTAAATTAAATGTTATAGTGCATATATTTTGTTTTTAATATATTAAATTCAAGGGACGTGTGACTATTGATTGTCCATTACATCATTCTGTTCAAAGGAATAGGCTTTCTTTTGTACCTTGTATGTATTCATTTTATAACTCTTTAACCTTTACAATGCGGGAACCGAAATTAGTTGTCTGCTGTTTAAATTCATATTTTGCCTTTTCTCTCGGTAAAAACATGGTTTGGCAGCATTTTAGAATCATTTCCATTGGAAATGATTCCAAAGTGCTGCCAAACCAAGTTTTTGATGAGAAAAATTGAAAATAAAAAATATTCAGCAGACGACACAAAAAAATTATTTTATGAAATTCCATCAAAACGATTTTCCTATCGGAATTTAACATGGGGGATAAAACGTCTTCTTCTCGGTAACCATTGGGCCTATAGTCACCAAACTTCATGGTCATGGTCCTTAGGTAGGGGGATTACAAAATTGTTAAAATGACGTCATTATGTAATCCAAGATGGCCGCCGTCTAAAAATAGCACAAATTCTTCAAAAATCTTCTTCTCATGAACCGCCAACCGGATTTCGACAAAACTTGGTAGGAATGATCGATGTACAATGCTCTTTCAAAGTTGTTAAAATGGTGACCCCGGGGTCAAAAATGGGTGTCGCCCGTGGGGTCAAATTGGGGTCATGTCATATATCAAATTGAAGGTATCAACGAGGCGATCACCCTGGTGCATTTTTTGTCGAAATCGGATGGTTATGTCATCCAAGATGGCCGCCGAAAGGTCAAAAGGTCGTTCTTTTATTAGAAATTTCAAAATTCTTCTTCACATGAACCGCTTGGCCCATGGTAGCCAAACTTAAAAGTTATGGTCCATGGGTGGAGCCTTTTCAGATTTGTTAAAATGGAGGTCATCGCTAATCCAAGATGGCCGCCGTCTAAAAATAGCATAAATTCTTAAAAAATCTTCTTCTCATGAACCGCTAGCCGGATTTCGACGAAACTTGGTAGGAATGATCGATGTACAATGCTCTTTCAAAGTTGTTAAAATGGTGACTCCGGGGTCAAAAATGGGCGTGGCCCGTGGGGTCAAATTGGGGTCAAATTTTATTTTTGACCGAATTTGGTCATGTTATATATCAAATCGAAGGTATCAATGAGGCGATCACTCCTGTACATTTTTTGTCGAAATCGGATGGTTATGTCATCCAAGATGGCCGCCGAAATGTCAAAAGGTCGTTCTTTTATTAGAAATTTCAAAATTCTTCTTCACATGAACCGCTTGGCCCATGGTAGCCAAACTTAAAAGTTATGGTCCATGGGTGAAGCTTTTTCAGATTTGTTAAAATGGAGGTCATCGCTAATCCAAGATGGCCGCCATCTAAAAATAGCATAAATTCTTAAAAAAAATTCTTCTCATGAACCGCTGGCAGGATTTCGACTAAGCTTGGTAGGAATAATCGATTTACAATGCTCTTTCAAAGTTGTGAAAATGGTGACCCCGGGGTCAAAAATGGGTGTGGCCCGTGGGGTCAAATTTTATTTTTGACCGAATATGCTCATGTCATATATCAAATTGAAGGTATCGATGAGGCGATTGCTCTGGTGCAATATTTGTCGGAATCGGATGATTATGTCATCCATGATTGCCACCAAAAGGTCCATTTATTCGAGATTTTGAACATCTTTTTCTCGGGAACCAATGGCCGATGCTGGCCAAACTTCATAGGAAGTTAAGATCCTTGGGTGAAGCATTTTCAGATTTGGTAAAATGAGAGTCATCGCTTAATCCAAGATGACCGCCATCTAAAAATAGCACAATTTTTGTAAAACACATGAACTCAATGTCACATTCTCCTCTGGTGTTCATGGAGTCAGGTGAGCGAATTAGGGCCATCATGGCCCTCTTGTTTTATTTGTGGACCGATTTTCAAAGTATAACTTGTTTTCTTAGTTACATCATTTTCAGGCTATCTTGCCAGGTTTCGGAGTCAATTTCCAAAACTTCAGGATCTTTTGGAAATTGACTCCCCATGTTAAATTCCCATAGTAAAATGTTTTTTTCGCAATAAAATCAATATTTGATGGAATTTCATCAAATAATTTTTTTGGAGAAGGGTGACTTTTTTTGTTATTGATGAAAAAGTACTTACATGTACTTTTAAATTTTTTTTAGATTTAATGTGTTTAATAGCCAAAAGTTCGTCGGCAGCAAAATGTAGAACAGACAGTAGTTCTTTTAAGATTGTTCTCATACCATGTATATGATATGACCACTATTTGAACTGTCTCAAATGAGTGGTCACTGCATATTCTATCTTTAAAAATCAAATGATATAGTATTTATAGCCTAAATTCTTATTTTTAATAATATAGTAGCTTAAATATCTCCTCCAAACTTGTTTTCAGTGTCGAATATTGGAAAACCGTGCGTCATGAGCAACGTGAGTTCCCTGGACCTGTTAGTGAGACGGTTGATGATTTTCACTCAGTTCTTTTCCAAAGGTTGGGGCGATCCACAGCACTTGAAAAGGTGGGCCAGCTGTAGGTTGTAGCTTGAACTTTAATCCTTTCACGAATCTGAGGGCTGTTTCACTAAACTTTGTAAGACTAAAATGTTCGTAAGTGTAAATTTAGGATTGTCTGGAAATTTCAATTGATGGATTTATATTTATTGAGCATAGGCTGCATATGCAGCCTATGCTCAATAAATGTAAATCCAATAATTGTTTTCAAGAAAACATTGTTAATGTGAAATTTACAGACTATCATAATTTTGCACTTTGATGAAATCAGTCGACGAGTTTAATAAATATATGGAATCAACACAAATGTTAGATTGTATTTATTGCATATGCACAGCACTATTCGGTAACAATGTTTTCTCCAATGGTCTGTATATTTATTACACTGGTGTAGTATTATTTTAATACATTCATTGTGATTGCGAGTGAAGAAATGAGGCTTATGGGAGTTTTGACTAGTGTAGATCCTGATCAACTAGCACACTTCTGTAACCTGATAACAATATCTAGTTACTGTTCACGAAACCTGCCCAAATTTAATATTAAATTTTATTTCGCGAAAATTTGTCGAATAATGATTTTATTACGAAAAATAGATTTGTCTATGGGAATTTAACATGGGGGGAAAAGGAGATGGAGGAGCTGTGGGAGGAGTCAGAAAACAAACAAAATTGGAAATTGACTCCGACACCTGGGTAGAGATAGCTTGGAAATGATCTAACTAAGAAAACAAAAGTTAAATTTTTAAAATCTGTCCGGTATTTCTGAAATTCAAAAAATGTCCCCATGTTAAACCCCCATAGACATCTTCACTGAAGATGTCTATGGGGATTTAACATGGGGAAATTGCAATAAAATCAATATTTTCCTTTAATTTAATATTATCGAAAAAAATATTGTTTTTGAATTGTTTATATAGCCGTAAAATTTGGGCAGCTTTCGTGAAACAGACTATAGACTAATACAGGTGTTTCATTCATGGAATTGTGAAAAATGCATGTCGTAATCGTACTGTGTTGATGCACAGGCTAATCTGGATCTACACTGGTCGCAAAACCCTTAAGCCCCATTTCTCCAGTCGCAGACACAATTTTGTCCTTGTACTCTGCCAATGTTGTGCAATAAATGTACATTTGCAATCGACGTAGATCAGGATTTGGGCACATATTTCAGTATGATCAACTTCCGACGAAAACTTTCTCAACGACAACAGTTTGTGCCCCGGGACTACCCAGTGTATATAGATCAGGTAACCACATAATTATGTTGTGTATATAAGAATTATATTTCCTCTCGGCTAGCACGATATAGTAAATACCGTAGTCCATTTTGTCTCGCCAACTTTACTGTCTATTTCATGAAAACTGTCCAAATTTTATATATTTTTCGATAATATTAAGTTTTATCAAAATTTAAGAACGAGCCTTCTTTCTATTACGTGAAAGTTGGTCAAATATTGATTTTATTACGAAAAATTTATTTGTCTATGGGATTTATCATGGGAGAACAGGAAAATGTCCCCATGTTAAATCCCATAGACATGTCAAATTTCACGAAATAAAAAGAAGGCTCAGTTTTAAATATTGATAAAATTTAATATTATCAAAAAAAATATTGTTTTTGCATTGTTTATATATCCGTAAAATTTGGGCAAGTTTTGTGAAACCGACGGTAGTGGAAAGTGAGACATAGCGGTCACATTTGTGGCGAAGGTTTCAACAATTACTGTCTACACACATTACCTCAAACTCTCTTAACCCTTTGACCCCTAAGTAACTGGAATGGATTTTGATACGTTAATTTTGCATCCAGTCCAACTGTCACGAAATGCTGTTCAGATTGGTTCATTCATGAAAAGGGGGTGTTTATGTTCTAAAAAATATGAAATTTACTCGCAAAAAGTGCAGATCCTGATGAGACGGCTCATTACGAGCCGGCTCATCTGGATCTGCACTGTTTGTATAAACCGCTATAGCGGGTTTTCGGGTTGAAAGGGTTAAGTCGAACTACTGATAACTCGGTCGAATTCTTGGTCCCATGGTTTCCTATATAATCTGATAATAACTATTGTTAACTCAAAATTTTGTTAACTCTAAAGTATTTTTGTCAGTTAACGAATGTAAACGACTGTACCTCCTTTAACTATTTGCATGCTGGGAAACTTGTGGGCTATAAATAGTTCAAAACTAGCGGACAAAAATTCATCATATTTTCTTGCATTTCTCCCCGTAAATATCATGAATATGTCTTGGAATTTCATTAGAATTGAGTCCTGAGGACTCAATTCTAATGAAATTTCAAGACATATTTACAGAGAGAAATAAAACATATACTCCTAATTCGTTTGGCGGATATTTTCGCCGCTAGCATGCAAAGAGTTAATTTCTCATGATAGTGTTAGTCGGATCATTACCAAACTTCCTCAACAGCTTCATCATATTGATTGGAATCTTAATCTTTGTTGGTGAGATACTTGCTGGCGATCGCCTTGCCTAATAGTTATTTGTTATTTCAAACACTATGACAGTTTGGACTATCTGGCGCCCGTTTCACTAAACTTCGTACGACTAAAATGTTCGTATGTGCAAAATTAGAATCGTCTGTAAATTTCACATTAACTCTGTTTTCTTGTAAACAATTATTGGATTTACATTTATTGAGCATACGCTGCATATGCAGCGTATGCTCAATAAATGTAAATCCATCAATTGACATTTCCAGACGATCCTAAATTTGCACTTATAAATATTTTAGTCGTACGAAGTTTAGTGAAACAGGCCCCTGAATAGTAAATGCCCATACAGAAATCCTATGGCACATAACTACTGCTCCCTTGCAAATATTTATCACTATGACTGATTACAGGACAATTGATCACTGTTTACATTGATCTGTTAATTTGCTATTAATGTCCACATGTGGAAAAGACTCAGACCTAGGACCCATATACTTGGCTCATTTGGAAACCGTTACCCCACCCACCCATTTCCATACACTATACCTTACAGCCTTTTCAAAAAGGCTATAAGGTATAGTGTATGGAAATGGGTGGGTGGGGTAACGTTATCTAAAGGAGCCAAGTATTGGGTCCTATGTCCGAGTCTTCCACCTGTTGTAATGTCTATCCTAGTCAGTGACCCAAAATAGCTTAACATCCACAATGTTCTTGCTATTTAGATTTACAGTCGAAGCTCTCTAAACCGGGCACAGAGAGAAATTAGTTCAATCTGATCTGTTTCATTGTCATTTAACTCTGATTTAACTCTCGCGTGTCATGAAGTAGTCATATGCCTGTTTTACAGTGGAACCTCTCTAAACCGACACCCTGTCTACTCCCTGGGTGTAACATTTAGAGAGGTTTCGCTGTAGCAATCTACATTATGATACTCCACACATAGGACAACTGTGACTGGAGAAATAGGGCTTATGGGATGTGTGACCAGTGTAGCTCCTGATTAAATAACACACTCCTGTAGCCTAATAATGATGCGTATTGCTTGTCAGAAGCTTGACAGGTGTTTAATAAGTGGAATTTCGAACAGTGCAGATCCTGATCAGACTGTGCGGATGCACAGGCTGATCTGGATCTACAGTGTTCACAACACCCATACGTCCCAATTGTCCAGTCACAGACACAAATGTGTTTTATGCCCCCTACGCGATATCAGAGTGGATGGGTATAATTCTTTCTCGTGAAGTTCCGTCTGTCCGTCAAGCCATGGTCATTTACGTCAAAATGTTTTGTATGAGTTTCTCCATCATGCCATCACTTCAATGTTACTACATTGATAACATAACATGCACATGTTTAATTCATGGACATACGCGACAAACTCACTTGACCATTAACCTTGACCATGACCTTTTTAACCTTCACATTTTTTACAGTCAAGTTTCCCAAAAGCACTTATATATCCATGAGTTACAAACATAATATATACTGGTTCATTCGGCTTTCATTTAAGGGTGTGAATTTGATCGAACAACTCCCTTACCCGGGTCAGCGTAGTCTCTGTCCACCGGTCATCTCTAAACAGTTTTATAGTGAAGCTTGATTCTTATTGCTATGTAGGAACTGGATGTTGAAGATGGAGTGAGAATTCTTCAAGGTCATTTCAAGTCACCATTTGTCGACCTGTTACCAGGCGTCATGCCTAAAGCCACAGAGACTGCCAGGTAAGGCAACTTAATGTTTTAATCCGCTGTTTTAATCAGAATATGTGACTGTGACTGGAGAAGTGGGGCTTATGGGATTTGTGACCAGTGTTGCTCCGGTGATCAGTGATCATGATCCACACTACTGTCTGTTTCACGAAAGCTGCCCAAATTTTACGGCTATATAAACAATTCAAAAACAAGATTTCTTTTGATAATATTAAATTAAAGGAAAAATTAAGAATGAGCCTTCTTTTTATTTCGTGGGCCCCGTGCAGGCACCGGGGCGGGATCAACTGATCCTGAGAATAGTGCTGCAGTAGCCATTGCTTGTCGTAAAAGGCGACTAAACTGGCTTAACGATTGGGTTCATACTTTCCGGAACCCACTATACCGGATTTGGCCCTCATGTACATTTTTGGCTTTCTTCTATGTGAGAGTTGAGTCAGGCTATGCCCCATATATAAAAGTAAGATTAGCGCTAATCCTATTACTTTTAGGGGATGGGATAAATGATGCTGGTGTGGCGAGGGCCTGGCACCAGATCAGGTTGTTCTAATTGCAGGACTGAATATATATTTTGATTGTAAATATTGAGTTCTGAAGTTGGGATTTACCCCCCTTGGACAGGTGGATACGGGACACGACCCCGTTGACCCGTCTGCGTGTAGACTCCCTGAGGCTTGTACCTCTATGTCAGAAGAGCGGACGTTAAACCCTATTCACTCACTCACTCACTTTTTATTTCGTGAAATTTGGTTAAATATTGATTTTATTGCGAAAAAACAATTTCCCCATGTTAAATCCCCATAGACATCTTTACACGGAGTGAATATGTCTATGGGGATTTAACATGGGGAATTTTTTTTTAATTTTAGAAATACTGGACCGATTTTTAAAATTTAACTTTCGTTTTCTTAGTTAGATCATATCCAAGCTATCTAGTCAGGTTTCGGAGTCAATTTGCAAATTTTTTCGTTTTTTGACTCCTCCCACACTTCCTTACCACTTTTTCCCCCATGTTAAATTCCCATAGACATTTTCCTTTAATTTAATATTATCGAAAATAATATTGTTTTTGAATTGTCTATATAGCCGTAAAATTTGGGCAGCTTTCGTGAAACAGACTATAGTTACAAGTAAAACAAATGCAATATTACTCTTATGATAGTCTTATTTTTCAATGAAAGTATATGTTGTGAGCATTCATTTGAACCAACGAAAAACGTATTTGGAAATTTCCATCATAAAAATCATGTTATCAACCAAATGCAGCATATGAATATTTGTTAGGACAAGTTGTGTTGTCTGTGTGTCTTTTCCGTGCATCATAAACATAACCCGAGTAGTGTACGGAATTTGCAGGTCTCATTCAATATTGATATCCCCCATATGTATTTCACATGTATGTTTGATTTATGTACATCACAAGTCGATATAATAAAGGATATCTCACTGGCGCTGGGCTCCGCTTAGACTTAAAATGTTTCCTGTCGAAAAATGCACTGGTTTCCTGATGAGATGCCACTCAAGCTATCACATAAACACGTTTTCGTCTAGTAACCGGCGCAAATTTGCGCCGGTTACTAGACGAAAATATTTGCACCGGTTACAAGACGAAAATGTGTTTATGCAGTACCTTCTGCATGTATTACCTTAATGGGAATTTATCAGGATTCTGGCACCTAATTTGACGGAAAACATTGTATGCTGGTGCCGAGTACAACACTACTGTCTGTTGCACGTTTTGCTGCCGACAAACAGTTGGCTATTAATTACATTAAATCTAAAACATATGTAAATGCCAGTACTTTTTTCATCAATAACAAAAATGCCACCATCTCCATATTTTGTTATTTGATGAAATTCCATCTTGTAGGTTCCAACTTGTGATTCCAACAGAATGGAAGACCGACCTCAAGCCGATGTGTATTCACATAGCCCGCAGTGGCGACCATGTGAGTTAATACCTAGATAAAATATAGATAAAGATATAGATAAAATACCCTCCGACTCCTGGGGCCCGTTTCACTAAACTTCTTACGACTAAAATGTTCGTAAGTGCAAAATTATGATAGTCTGTAAATTTCACATTAGCACTATTTTCTTGCAAACAATTATTGGATTTACATTTATTGAGCATAGGCTGCACATGCAGCCTATGCTCAATAAATGTAAATCCATCAATTGAAATTTTCAGACGATCCTAAATTTGCACTTACGAACTTCTTAGTCGTACGAAGCTTAGTGAAACGGGCCCCAGTAGATAATTTCACAAAAATTCCTATTTCACTTATCTAGCTAAGTGCACTTTGAGGAGTAATTATCCCCTCACAGATAGGCAAGATGGGATATAGTGTTAGTCCATGTACGTATGTGCGTTTGTAATATAATATTTGGCCACAATGTGTGTCTACGGATGGTCCCTAGTTTTGCATACGACCCACGTCCGACCACCCAAGGTCACTGAGGACTTATGCTCACCTTGTATGTAAACAACAAGGTATGTAAACGAGGTATGTAAGGCAAATGCGTTTTTTCAATAATTTATGAACCGCTCGCCGATTTTGATAATATTTGGCCACAATGTGTGTCTAGGGATGCAGCTTTGTGTTTCATACGACCTACCGCTCAAGGTCAAGGTCACTGAGTACTTATGTTCACCTTGTTTGTAAGGCAAATGCATTAAAGTTTTTTTTTGTTTATTCAATACTTATGAACCCCTACACCGATTTTGACAATATGTAGCCACAATGTGTATATAGGGATGGTGCTTTGTTTTGCATACAACCCACATCAGACCACCCAATTTCACGGTCACTGAGGACTTTTCATTTATATTGCCAGTTCTTGTTATTCATTTGTATTGGAATGCATTATTTCATATCATATAAATGCCTGCTTATAGATGATGATTAAAATTATATAGCAGTCAATACTGTATTTATTTCATTATCACTGCGAGTCTTTGTTTTCATTAGAAAATAAAACTATTATTTAGTGTATACATGTACATAAATTTACTACCTCAACGTGCACTTAGCAAGTTTAGTGTACCGAGCCATTGTTGTGAAATCGGCTACAGATATGTATGGACATTGCAAAACTATTGGTTAAATGAATTGAAAAGATCTGTAGCATAATGGGTGTGTGTCCTTAGTGTACTTAGTCCCTTTCTTCCAATGACCCATTTAATTTGGACATTATCATGTCATTATACCCCATATGTGATAGCAAGGGGACATATTGCTTTGCTCTAGAGGTTCCCGACAGTGGGGTCAGCATGTAAGTGCACACACGAATGAACACGACAGGTTGGTTCGCTACCCACCCAAAGTGTATGTTGTTACCACTCAGTTGAACCGTCTCGCCGAGACGGTTCAACTGAGTGGTAACAACATACACTTTTGATGCGAAATGAGAAAAAATGCAGAAAAATATTTAGATTTTTTTTTTATACATGAAATACAGTGGGGTCAGCGTTCCAACCTGTTGTGTTCGTTTGTGTGTGCACTTACACGCTGACCCCACTGTACGTCCATTCGTACGTCCAGTATGCCACTAGGGCATATCCATGTTTTACAAACATAAGTTCTAGTTATCATTATACTATGCTAGGTTGGCGCTACAATTTAGAAATTAGTAGCCGATAACGCGACAAAAGACAATATGGCCATTTTAGTGGCAAAATGGCTACTGCGGCTACCTGTAGCACCAACTTAACTATGAATCTACTGATGTTGAACTGTTCTGATAACTAATATATTATTAACCCTCGCTACGCGGGAGACGAAAATTGTCGTCTGCTGTTTTTCATTTTTGGCTTAATTCTTAACAAAAAACTGTTTTGACAGCACATGAGAATCGTCTCCAGTGGAGACGATTCTTGTGCGCTGCCAAAACAGGTTTTTATCGAGAAATATTTAAATAAAATATTTCCAGCAGACGACACAATTTAATTCAGCTTAGCAAGGGTTAATGTATTAATGTGTAAAAGTATTTGCGCATTATTATAATTACTAAATACTTTAACTTTCAAATGCTTTTGAAAATTATTTCAATTATTACTTACATATACTTATTATTATAAAAGTAATGTTTTTTTTGAGAATAATTTTCTGTTTTCAGAGTTTTGACAATCGAAGAAACAAAATGGCAATACCTCTGTTGAAAGAAGATGGGATAGGCTCGATTATACTGGAGAATCCATTCTGTATCCTTCGCTGTCCGAATTGAATATTCTTTGAAAAGAGCAATGCATGAAAAGAATCACATATACCTTGTAAATATTATCCAAAGCTGCATGTGCAATTTGATACACGTTAATCCCATTAAATCCAGTAAGGCATTTGCAGTGCAAAAAGAAGTTCTTATGTTATCTGTGGCCTATTTCACCAACATTGCAAAGTATACTTTTCTAGCAAAGTATACTTTGAGGGAGAAATTTTCAATTTTAGGATAAATTAATTAATTTTTATTGGGTTAGGGTTAATGTAATAATGATAATGTAATAAATTCAGTATAATAATTCTGCTTAATTTCAATCATCAAATATATGTAGTTGTTAGTTCTACATGTATATGAAATAATGCATTTCAGGAAAAATAAATGATTACTCCCTCAAAATATACTTTGCTAGAAAAGTATACATGTTCTTTGCAATGTTGGTGATATCGGCTACTGAGGTAGTACTCACACATGTTCATATGTTCATTAAAAACGTTTACAAAATTTACAATATTCTCGTTATTGTGTCAACTTTTGACTTTATGAAAAATACTGTAAATTTTGTAAACGTATTTAATGAAATTACGCATATGTTCGAAGGTACAAAATCACAAGCGTGTCTCGTATATGTATTTTACATGATACCCTTAACTGTGCTATACTAGATGGACAGAGAAAGCCTAACTACCAAATGTAAGTAATTCAAATGTGTCTGTGACTGGAGAAATGGGTCTTATGAGTTTTGCGACCAGTGTAGATCCAGATCAGCCTGTGCATCCGCACAGTCTGATCAGGATCTGCACTGTTCGTCATTCCATCAAAAGAACACCTGTCATGCTACTACCAAGCACCACAGATCGTTATCAGGCTTCATGAGTGTGCCGTTTGATCAGGAGCTACACTGGACACAAATCCTATAAACCCCATTTCTCCAGACACATCCACAAATCAAAAATATTTACTTTTTAGGAAGCAAATGTTTTATTATATACCTACCCATGAAATACATAGTAATACGATGTAAATACGACTAATTCCGCTATCTATATTCATAACGCGCACCTGCAGTGCCGGACTGCAAATAGCCTGCAAATACACATTCATTACCGTATACAGTCTAACAAACTGCTAATTTCCATGGAGCGGTATATAATAAATAGAATATTCATATTTTTGCAACGAATATGACATATATGTTCATCTCGTGGTGTGAAATGTCCATATTTCACGAGTGCCATATGGACATTCCACACCACTCGATGAACATATATATGTCATATTCGTTGCAAAAATATGACTATCCTCTATATATTGTCCTGTGAGATTTACTCCATTTGAAACAGAATGACATATTATTCTATGGCACTGTCAGTTCATCTGTCTGTCTGCCCAAATATGTCTGACCACCTTGTCCATTTCTTAGCAATTCCAACATATAAAATCATTTTTTTAAATATATTTTCCAATATGGTATTAAACTGCGGAGGAAAAATGCTACTACCTGCGCTAATCTTGCCAATTTTTCTCAATTTATTTATTTCAAAATACTTGAATATTGTGCTTGAAATCAAGCAGCTTGATTGGCTGAGCCTGAGCTGTGCTACAGCTCAGGATCAGACAATACAATTGCTGGATTACGTGTTGGCATTGCCGATAGATGTTGAGAAACGATGACAGCTGGGCAAGATTAACCCTTTCAACACTACCTTTTGCACAGACCCTAGTCTAAAAATCATGTTGTGACGTGGATTGGTCGGGCAATTAACAAAATTCCCCTCTAAACCCGACGCCAAGAAAACATCTGAAATATTATTTTCGATGGGTTTCTTCGTCATTTATCTCAGATAAGAATGTATGTTCCCGATTGCAAAGCACACAAACATGCCTCAGAATGGTAAAATGCCTGATTTACAGTGAACCAGGGTGTCGGTTTAGAGAGGTTTCACTGTACTTGGGGTGAAAGGGTTAACGCATGCGGTCTTGTATGTCTTTTCCAGCCGCTCGAACCTCTCCTATGTGAGCGACCTGTTTGTGATGGGTGGGGCCGTGATTTTCGAGACTCAAGTGTTGTTCCACTGGTGTGAGCGGATGGGATTCGGTCCACTAGGGATCCACGGCATGTCGCTGGGAGGTTTTGTAAGTCAGAATGGTTTTATGTAATCAATGGTATTAATTGCAAAATTGTGCATATCGAGTGATTATTATAGATAGTTGTCGAGGGCAGATTGTGTTTACCCTGTCCATCCATCTGTCTGTCAGTAGATTATTTTTGTTTCCGTACGAGGGGAAATCCCAAAATTCAGAATGGAATAGCACATTGAAAAATATATAAATTCAGCCCTGAAATTATAATAACCTGACCTGATGCAAGGTCCATACCACACCAAAGTCACATGGCTCCTTCCCCTAAAAGTAATAGTATTAGGACTAATTGTATTACTCTGATTTTTTAAGAACCATGTTCAGCTAACACAGGGTTGTGATAATGAAGAAACAATGAAACCTCTCTAAACTGGACACCCTGGGAGGTCCCGAGGGTGTCCGGCCTAGAGAGGTTTCACTGTAAATAAGGCATTTGATCATTATGAGTCATAGTCGTGTGATATGCGGTCACAGACATTATCACCTAAGATAAATGACCAAAAAACTCATCAACAATAAGATCACATGTGTTTTCTTGGTGTCCGGTTTAGAGAGGTTCCACTGTATTGTCCGTTCCAGATGACGTCCATGGCAGCCTCTTGCTGGCACAAGCCTATATCTGTGATCCCATGTATGTCGGGGAGCACTGCCTCTGTTGTCTACACCGAGGTGAGTGTGTCATACAATAAAAACATGGTTTGACAGCACTTTAGAATCATTTCCAATGGAAATGATTCTAAAGTGTTGTCAAAACATGTTTTTGATCCACTAGCCAGGGTGTGGGATCATGTGGTTCATAAATAAAACAAAATCAACTATTTTAACTCTTTGCATGCTGGGAAATTGTGGGCTATAAATAGTTCAAAACTAGCGGACAACAATTCATCATATTTTCTTGTATTTCTCCCCGTAAATATCATGAATATGTCTTGGTATTTCATTAGAATTGAGTCATGAGGACTCGATTCTAATGAAATTTCAAGACATATTTACAGAGAGAAATAAAACATATTCACCTAATTCGTTTGGCGGATATTTTCGCCGCTAGCATGCAAAGAGTTAAATACATTGTATATGGTGTTACCACTCATTTGAACTGTCTCGAGACGGTTCAACTGAGTGATACCAACATATAGTTTGGGTGAGAAATAGAGAATACTAGTAGCAGGTTAGTGCCGCGAATGGGTAAAAATATCTGGCAAGGCTCAGGAAACTGGATGTGCTCGGCAGAGCCTCGCCCATCCCGTTTCCGTGCCAGATATTTTTTCCCATTCACGGCACTAACCTACTATTCTATTTATCCCGTAAACACCTACAAATGGCTGTAAAATGCAAAAATATAACCCCAGCCACCGTACATATTCATACGCAGTGTTTAGGTCGTATCGACAGGATATCAAAAAATATGTTTCATGGCACCGTGTTTCATGGCACATACGCACTGTGTTGATAAATAAGATAGAAAGGATTTCGAATGGTAATTAATCTAAATCAAATCAGTCTATTTTAAATACAATAATCGAGACGGTTCAAATGAGTGGTTGCAGTATCTCACTGTTACAGGGACTACTTTCAAGGACCACACGGTTACCAGTATGTTATTCTCAAACGGCTGTTTATATTTTAAAGATATGTTGTTCCCACTCATTGCGACGGTTCAAAGAGTGGTATTAACATATACGTTTGGTGAGAAATAAGAAAACGATTTTTGTTTGAATGAGAAAAAACAAGTATGTAATGTGTATCTTCAGCATCAGATTTGATAAATTACAAATTGTTGTGCCCCTGCACATATGGGGCCTGTTTCACTAAAATTTGTGAGACTAAGAAATTTGTAAGTGCAAAATTTAATGTTGGAATAACATTTACAATACAGCCGATGTTTGAATATCTTTAGTGTATGTTTTCACATGTAATGCTTGTAGTGTGCATACAGTTTAGGTGCAAACTGGTAACGTTAGTTAACCACGTTAATGTGAGAAGCAAATTAATATAAATCTTCGTACCACCATTTTTATCGTAAAAAGTTTAGTGAAATAGGCCACAGGCCAAGGCCTATTTCACTGAACTTTTTACAATCAAAATGTTCTTACAAAGATTTCTATAAATTTATTTCAGACATCAATGTGATAAATTAATACTATAAGTTTCCACCAACATGTAAAGGTCATTGAATCTGAAAAACTCCATCAAAGCTTTGTCAGAATCGGCTGCTAATGGCAACGGTGCAGTAGGTTTTATTTTTGTACACATTTTAGTGAAACGGGCGCCTGGTGGTTACGAGCAATATATATCCTGCTATTACAGGGCCCACTGAAGTCGGCCATACCGTGGGATGTCCTGGAGGAACAGTTCCTCACTGACCCCGTATATGCCACAGAAATCATGGCCATGATCCACTCACCAGAACCTGTAAGTCGCACAATGCACAATTACAGGTGTTTTGTAGAGAGCATTATACAACTTGATTTGAAGAGCTTTGCAATTGTTTTGGAGCTACATGTAGCTCTGAAACATTTGAAACCAGCTCGAATGGATTTACATATGGCTATAATTCATTTGGAGCTAGCTCCAATTCATTTGGAGAGCTCTCTAATTCATTTGGAGCTAGCACCAGTTCATATGAAGAGCTCTCTAGCTCTAAATGATTTAGAGAAGAGAGCATGAATTAGACAAGCTTTAGAGCTAGCTCGAATTCATTTACTTGAAATGAATTAGAGCTCTTCAAATGAATTGGGGTTAGCTCTAAATGAATTAAAGAGCTCTCCAATTTGATTTGATGTATTGGTGTATAACGGCCTATCACCAGCTAAGGTAATTTAAGGCCAGGCCAACATATTTAAATTCCGTATTTAACATGTTGCATTGGGGGGAAAAGCCCAAACTCAGAATGGAATATTTACATAAAAACATCTATATTCAGTCCTGAAATTAGAATAACCGGACCTGGTTCCAGGTCCATACCACACCAAAGGCCCTTGGACCCTTCTCCTAAAAGTAATAGTATTACAAATAATCGCATAATGGGTATAACCAGATTCAACTGTCAAATACAAGAATGACAACAGCGTACGTGAGGGCCAAACCAGGTCTCTGGTCGGGATTCCGGTAAGGATGAACCCCGATCGTTAAATTACCCATTACATGTTCCCAACTGCCACCCACAGCGAGCTATCCAAGTGATTTAGAGAGCTCTTCAAATGTAATGGAGCCAGCTCGAAATGAATTAGAGAGCTAGTACTAAATCAATTGGAGCTAGCTCCAATTGATTTAGTGCTAGCTCTAATTCATTTTGAGATGGCTCTCTAAATCATTTGGAGCTAATAGAGCGAGTTCGAAATGAAATAAGAGCTAGCACTAAATCAATTGCTCGAATTCATTTATTTGGAGAGGTCAAACAGACATAAATTAATGTTGTTGTCTATTTATGGTATAGAAAGAACATTCTAGCGTAGTGATAATGGTAAGAATGTTCTTTCTGTTCCTGTATGTGAATTACAACACGTTCACATTTCATTGTTCACGTTCTTATGGTCATGATCTCCAGAGCCGGAAGAAGAAACTGGCTCATAAGGAAATCTTGGGACAGGAGGTAAAGAACCACAGAGCAGCCATGCCTACCCAACAGACAGACACGCCCAATACTACCCCGGCCAATATTGGGCCCTACACGGTATCGCGACCGTCCCTACCACTGCGCAAGCGAACCATGGACAGGCAGCTGAGCTGGGGAACAAAGATACACAGCAAGAGTAGTGTCGTCGTGCTGGAAGGCAACGCTAAGGAGCCGCTGAATATAATCGTAAACACCATCTGTAGTCTTGCCGAGAGTCTCTCATTAAGTGTAGTTAGCGGTTATATATCCGAAGTCATGAGCAGTGTAGCCATTGCTGTGTCCGGTTTAAAACCTAGTTGGATGTTGATGAAGCAGAAAAGTGAATTGACCGCGGACTGTGAACATTTTATGCGTGTATTAATGGACGAGTGTACACACCTTGAAAATTACCCCGTGCCTGTAGATCCAGAACTGGCTGTTATTGTAGTGGGAGACTACGACGCGTATATGCCCATGGGGAGTGTGTTAGCGTTGGACGAGTTGTGGCCGGGGGCCGAGGTGAGATATATCCCACATGGACACGTGTCGGGGATGTTTTCTGGTGATGGAAGGCGAATGATGAGGAAGGCAATACGAGATTCGTTCAAGAAGCAAATAGATAAATATTATTAACCCATTCAACCCGATAGGGATAGGTCATAATTCCAATATTTACAAATACTATAGATACAGATGAGGTGGCTTGTAACAAGCCGTCTCATCAGGATCTGTAGCATTTCCCTGTATATTTTTTTCTACACACGCCTTTAACGGCATATCAACAGCTGTCCTTTAAGGCCGACCGAACGGCTTCGATGCCGCATTTAACCTACTATATTTGGAGGAAAATCTCCAAATCAGAACGGAATTTTTACATCGAAATAAATATATAAGTAGCTCTGAAATTGATATAACCTGACCAGTAACCATGGTAACCGATTTCACCAACATTGCAAAGTATACTTATCTAGCAAAGTATACTTTGAGGGAATAATCATTTATTTTTCATGAAATGCATTATTTCATATAGAACTAACCACTGCACATATTTGATGATTAAAACTATGCAGAATTATCATACTGAATTTATTACATTATCACAGCCAAAATGGCTGTGATAATGTAATAAATTCAGTATAATAAAAAATTTATCCTAAAATTGAAAATTTCTCCCTCAAAGTATACTTTGCAATGTTGGTGAAATGGGCTACTGGTGCCAGGTCCATACCACAGGAGTCACTTGACCCCTTTACCATAAAAGTAATAGGATTAGGAAGATTTGTATTACTCATACAAGGGGCATTATAGCCAGATTAAACCCTCACATACAAGAGTGCTAAAAGACACACCTGCCGGTCAAACCAGGTCTCCGTTCAGGATACCGGACAGATGAATCATAATCGTTAAATTACCCATCACATGCTCCCACCCACTTCAGATGAACGGATGGGTGGTTTGTCAGGAGCATGCGAAGGGTACTTTAACGATCAGGGTTCATCCTTAATGGAATGCCGACTTAGTTTGGCCCTCATGTGCATTTTTGGCCTTCTGATACTCGAGAGCTAAATCCTGTTACGCCCCATTAAAAAGTATTAAGATTAGTTCTGATCATATTACCACTGGGGTTGGAGCTAAGCGACTGGTGTGGAATGGACCTGGCACCTGTAGCCCATTTCATCAAAATTTCAAAGTATACTTTCCTAGCAAAGTATACTTTGAGGGAGAAATTTTCAATTTTAGAATAAATTTATTAATTTTTATTATACTGAATTTATTACATTATCACAGCCAATTTTGGCTGTGATAATGTAATAAATTCAGTATAATAATTCTGCATAGTTTTAATCATCAAATATATGCAATCGTTAGTTCTGCATGAAATAATGAATTTCGGAAAATCAATGATTGCTCCCTCAAAGTATACTTTGCTGGGAAAGTATACTTTGAAATTTTGATGAAATCGGCTACTGGTCAGGTTATTCTAATTTCAGGGCTGAATATATATTTTCTGTAAATTAATACGGGATAGTCCAACCCGTTGGCCTGGCATTAAATGATCTTAGCTGTTGATTGGCCGTTAAACACAAATAATCAATCAATCATATGAACGGAATAGTTCAAGAATTAGAATAGAACAGTCCATGTCAAAATAGTTTGGGGTGATAGGGTTATTTTAAAGTCAAAACACACAATAACGTGGTCACCCTGCATTTCTGTCACATCCATGATCCAGTATCAGCTTTGGGTCACTCACCTTATCTTCTTCAGCCACCTATTCTTGCACTATTTATCTGTCATATATAATTTACATCGACCTATGTGTGTATTTTCAATTACATGTACATGTATTTGTCAGGAAATATTTAGTTTTACTTGAAAGTTCTGCCGCCATCTACAGAGTTCTGCAGGGGACATGGAATTTTATTAATTCGTTCCCACGAAATAACAATTTGTTCCCTCAATTTAACAATTCGTTCCCTCGATATAATAATTCGTTCCCACGAATTAACAAGTCGTTCCCACAAATTAACAATTCGTTCCCTCAATTTAACAATTCGTTCCCACGAAATAACAATTTTGTCAGGTTATTTTGTGGGAACGAATTAATAAAAAAATAAGTATACGTTCGCTGCGGAGCTCCGTAGCGATCACATTAAGGCCATCGTGTAATCGAGTATGTGAAAAAGTTGTAATGCAAAATTAATTTTACCTTGGGCATGCAATGCGGGCCGCATAGGATGAAAGCATGGATGAGATTAACAGGCATATGAAGTGATGAAGTTTCAAGTCAATCCACCTTACATCGTTACATGACTGTCGTTATTTGACACCGCTTGCAGCTGTGTTCAAACGTACAACGCGTGCTGTTTGACCATGGCTGTAGACAATACTCATTCCTGGGGATATGGAATGGAAATATGGATGGTGATAAACAGGAATATGAAGTTTCAAGTGAATCGGGTTGCAGTAGTAACCAAAACATTTAATGTAAATCGGACAGACAGCGCTATGCCATAATAAGTCCAGTTTTTATTCAAACGGGAGAACAAAAATCATAATACAGTGTAATGAATATGAAAACGAGACCAGTACAGGAAACGTGTTTCGATAAAACTTCCATTAGTGATGCTGTGCTTATGCAATATATATAATATGATATGCATTACTCGTTGATTGATTTAATAAGAAACGAGGCTCAATGTTGTTTAATAATAAATACCACATATGATCGTCCATTTCTCCAGGAAATTGGTCGGGGCGGTTCTACTCGTGTGCTTCTTGCTGGCATCAAACTGCTTGATTTAGCATACACAATTAAAGCATTTACATTTACAGATCCTAATAAAGGAGTTCACGAGAAGAAGACGCGTGAACTCTAATTAAAGAATGACCTTTTGACCTTTCGGCGGTCATATTAGATGACCTAATCATCCAACTTCGACAAAAAATGATGATCCAGAGTGTCTCCTCAATACGTTCGATTTTATATATGACATGACCATATTCAGTCAAATGTGACCACTAGTTTGGGCCTCTTGATTAATAATTTGACATAATTGTCTACAGCGGCCATCTTGGATTATGCAACGACCTCCATTGAACAAATATGAAAAGGCTTCACCCATGGACTGACCGTAACTGTGAAGTTTGACCAGCATCGGCCAAGCGTTTCACTAGAAGGATGACCTAATCCACATATTTTGACAACAAAATGCTCCAGGGTGATGGTCCCGTTGATACCTTTGATTTGATATACATGACAATATTTGGTCAATTGACCCCTACTTGACCCCGCCCATTTTTGATCCCGGGGTCATCATTTTAACAAATCTTAAAGAGCATTGACTATCAATCATTCCTACAAAGTTTCGCATGGGCCAAGTGGTTCTCAAGAAGATTCATTGGTGTTTAACGGCCATTCAACAAGGTCATTTAAGGCCGAGTCAATGTGTTGGACTATCACGTATATAATTGTCCATAAAGAGTGAAATTCCCCAAAACAGAACTGAATAGTTACAGAACAAGAGGGCCATGATGGCATGATGGCCCTATGTTGCTCACCTGTGCAATGTCACACAAATCAAGCAAATACTGGTATGTAAAGTTGTCACTACATATACATGTACATCAAACTAAGCCCATGACACGCACATGTCAATGGGACAAACTTGAGAAGTCGCCAGGGTAGGAGTTGTCTCGCGATATGTAGATATATCTTACACAACTTTGAGAGGTTTGGAAACCACAACAGGATGCTTCCAGCCTACAGATTCGATGAAAACAGCACCACAGCGATCGCCTCATCAATACCTTTGATTTGATATATTAAGATCATGTTCAGTCAAAAATGAAATTTGAAACCATTTTTGACCTAGGGGTCATAATTTTATCAAATTTGAAAAAGCATTGTACATCGATCATTTCTGCCAAGTTTCGTAGAAATCGTTTTGTGCTATTTTTAGACGGCCGCCATCTTGGATTAACGATGACCGCCATTTTAACTGAAAAGGCTTTACCAATGGACCATAACTGCGAAGTTTGCTACCAATGGCCAAGCGGTTTGTATGAAGAAGACGTTTGAAATCTCTAATAAAAGAACGACCTTTTGGCGGCCATCTTGGATGATGTAATCATCTGATTTCGACAAAAAAATGCTCCTAAGTGATCGCTTCGTCCATACCTTCAAATTGATATACGACATGACCATGTTCGGCCAAATTTGACCCCTACTTGACCCCTCCTGCCCCACCCATTTTTGACCCGGGGGCCACCATTTGAAGGAATCAGAAACATCGTTAACTATCTATCGATCATCATTCATATCAAGCTTCGTCAAAATCGGCCTGCCGGTTCGTGAGAAGAATTGTTGAGAATTTGGCCTACTTTTCAACGGCGGCCATCTTGGATTTCGCGAGTACCATCATTTTAACAAAAATGAAAAGGCTTGACCCAATAACCATTACCGTGAAGTTTGGCCAATATCGGCCAAACGGTTAACGAGAACAAAACGTTTGAAATCTTTATTAAAAGAATAACCTTTTGACCTTTCGGCGGCCATCTTGGATGACATGACCATCCAATTTCGACAAAAAAATGTACCAGAGCGATCGCCTCTTTGATACCTTCGATTTGATATAGACATGACCATATTCGGTCAAAAATAAAATTTGACCCCAAGGGCCAGGCCCATTGTTGACCCCGGGGACACCATTTTAACAACTTTGAAAGAGCATTGTCGAAATCCGGCTAGCGGTTCTAGAGAAGATTTTTTAAGATTTTATGCTATTTTTAGACGGCGGTAATCTTGGATTAGCGACGACCTCCATTTTAACAAATCTGAAAAGGCTTCACCCATGGACCATAACTTTTAAGTTTGGCTACCATGGGCCAAGCGGTTCATGTGAAGAATAATTTTTAAATCTCTAATAAAAGAACGACCTTTTGACCTTTCGGCGGCCATCTTGGATGACATAACCATCGGATTTCGACAAAAAATGCACCAGAGTGATCGCCTCGTTGATACCTTTGATATATGACACGACCATATTCGGTCAAAAATAAAATTTGACCCCACGGGCCATGCCCATTTTTGACCCTGGTATCACCATTTTAACAACTTTGAAAGAGCATCGATCATTCCTACCAAGTTTCGTCGAAAGCCGGTTGGCGGTTCTTGAGAAGATTTTTTAAAAATCTGTGCTATTTTTAGACGGCGGCCATTTTGGATTACGTAATGACGTCATTTTAACAATTTTGTAATCCCCCTACCTAAGGACCATGAACATGAAGTTTGGTGACTATAGGCAAAATGGTTACCGAGGAGAAGACGTTTGAACATGTTCACGGGGACACATTGCGGTAACGATAGCACGAGCTTCACTTCGGTGAGCTAAAAATATATATTCAGCCCTGAAATTAGAATATCCGCACCCAATGTCAGGTCTATTCCACACCAGAATCACTTCGCGCCAACACCAAAAGTAATATGATCAGCAATAATATTATTATTTGTTAATGGGGTACAACAGGATTTAGCTCTCGAGTATCAGAAGGCCGAAAATGTAGAGGGCCAAACCATGCAAGTCAGCAAGGATGAATCCCGATCGTTGAATTACGTTCACGTGCTCCAAACCAACCAACTACAGTTCACGAGAAGACGTTTGAAATCTGTATCAAAAGGATGAACCTTCGAAAAAACAGAACAGAATATGTACATAGAGAAAGAAATAAATTCAGCCCTGAAATTAGAATAACCTGACCTGGTGCCAAGGTTCGTACCACACCAGTCACTTGGCCCCTTCCCCTAAAATAGGAATAATAGTAATACTCGCATGAGGGGTATAACCAGATTCAACTGTCGCATACAAGAATGCCAGACAAAGATCTAGGTCTCTTTCGGGATTACAGTAACGATGAACCCCGATCGTTAAATTACCCTACGCATGCACCCACCTGCCACCCACGGGTATATACACAGATGGAAGGCTCGGACCTACACCAAAAAAAATCCCATTACCCCACCCACTTGGTCTCGTACATTACCATCTTCTATTTATAGAAAGGTGGGTAAGAATATGGCTATTATAGAAAGAACCCTCTCTTTTCCGATTCGCACAAACACAATAAACATCGATTACATGTATGAAATATGTCTCTGGCAATCGATAAAGGTATTAGGTGTGTGAATATACTCACTTCAAATCGCTGTTTCAAGCATTTATTGAGTTATTCGCGTTTTGATTACCCCATCCAAAGCGAAAGTTGCGTGTACGAAAGAATCAGAGGCCGTCCGGCGTGGATTATCGGTCATATTTGGCCGATATCTGATCGCCAGCTCAAACTAATGACGTGCACCATGACCATATACATTAGGAACTTCAACCATACAAAGTTCGTCCAATTGTGATCGTTCACCGATCTAAAAAAAAACACTTTTTTGTCTAATTTCGTTCATTATCTGGAACCGGGTCAATGCACCATCTTCCATAATACAACCGGAAGAGTCTATGTAAAGAACATCTCTGATTGGCTAAATCTAAACTATGATGACGTCATTCAACCTATTTCGGGATTCCGGAAGACATAATCTGATATGACCGATAATCCACGCCGGACGGCCTCCGATTCTGTGCGTAAATGAATAAATGTTGGAAAGAGCGATTTGAACACAAGTGAATATATTCACACACCCAATACCGTTATCGATTGCCAGCGACAGAAATCATACATACATCAAACGAGAGGGCTCTTTATATAATGGCCACAATGTTATCCACCTTTCTTGATAGAAGATGGTAATGAACGAGACCAAGTGGGTGGGGTAATGGGATTTGTTGGTGTCATAGGTCCGAGTTTTCTACCTGTGGGTATATATACTAGTACATGTACAACGGAAATAGATCATGGTTACGTCAGCTTTAATAAACCCTCTCATTCAAGAATGTCAAAGACGTACCCGAGGGCCAGACCAGTTCTCCGTTTGGGATACCAGTAAGGTAGTCCCGATCATTAAATTACACATCGCACGCTCCCACCCACAAAGTTTGGTCAACATTGGCCCACAGGTGGAAGACTGACCTACGACACCAAAATAATCCCACGAGACCAAGTGGGTGGTGGGGTAATGGGATTTTTTTTGGCGCCATATGTCAGTCTTCCACCTGTGGGCCAAGGGCTTTCGAAGGTCGGAAAATGTTAACGGAACGGACAAAAAGCAGCAACAATAGCTCACTGGAGCCTTAGTCTCAGGTGAGCTAAATGTATATTCAGACCTGAAATGAGAATAGCCCGGTCCTCATATCAGTCACTTAGCCCCAGCCCCCAAAACAAATAGGATTAGTATTAATCCTACTACTGTTATAATGGGTATAGTGTAACCAGATTCAACTTGAAAGCCAAAAATTGTAATGGAGGGCCAAACCAGGGATGTCTGGATTCTAGGAAGGATAATCGATTTATTGGTGTTCAAAGGCCTATTAACAGCTACGGTCATTTAGGCCGGGTGAACGGGTTCGATCCAATATTTAACTTGCTGCATTGGGGGTTAAATACATGCTCCCAACCAATCGCACATGAAGCAACGCTGTATCGCCTCTTGTCCATCTATCGGCTATCGGCGGCGACGGGATAACAAGCAGGCACGTACGCAGGAATTAATTTATGGGGAGGGGGGGATGCGTTATCGACGGCGCAAAGGGCTAAACATTGCTTTTTTTGCACATTCACGGACAGACCTCGGCAGATTAACCATTTCACCCTTAAATAACTGGAATGGATTTCGATTTATTAATTGTGCAACCCAATCCAATCATCATAAAATGATTTTCAAACCAGTCCATTTATGAACACGGGTCGTTTTTGTTCTCAAAATTATGAAAATTACTTGCAAAAAGTGCAGATCCTGACGAGACGGCTCATCTGGATCTACACTTTTTGCCAAGACCACTATACAGGCCTGTGGTGTTGAACGGGTTAAGTGGGGTGCGTACGTACACATAAGGGCCTGACAAGCTCATTATCTCGGGGTAATCCAGCAAGACCACAAACATGTGCAGGCAAGTGGTTTATTGTTTTCTTACATTTTTACAGAAACAATTTCATAACAAATTGGGATAAAATTATTTTAAAATCAAGTTCCAGCTCGATATAAAATCTTGCACACGATACCTGAAAACTGATGTGCAAGACAGCCAAAAAAAATTGAATGCCTGTTCCAGACAGCTACCAATATGGAGTAAGCATCCAGATAAGTTTACAACTCTATATTTCTTAGATGCTGATGATGGAATCCAACATAATAATGTTGACCATCATTTATTTTTCATCCCACATCATCCGCTCCAGACAATCACCTCTCTAGGAAGCAATTTTAATGGCTCGAGTTAAAGGTATAAAATGTTTTTTGATTTAAAGGAATATATAGTGACATTACCCCTAAAACACCAAAAAAACAAACAAGAACATGTTGAATGATAAAGAACACACGGGTAAATTGATAATATCAGTTTCGAGTTGCACCTCGACAACAATTTCAGTAAACAAACATCCAAAATCAATTATGACTAGCACTGCAAAAAATGTTATTTTTGTCGGATACTGGTTCAAGCTCTGTGATTACAAAACTTTCTAGCACGTTCTACAATATTTTACTTGAAATCAGACGGATCAATAGACCGATTAGTTTCCATAAGTTTTCAGCACGAGAGTATGTGCTCAGAAAGTTTTGATTATCACAGTTACCAGGGATAACCAAATGTATTGTCCTCAAGTTGAAATAATTGCTGGGCAAGTTGAACGTCCAAGCAATCGTCTAGTTGGGCAAGTTGAAATGGTTTAAATTCTCGGTTGGGTTGCTCAAAGCTTTCTGTTGTTAAGCTAACAAGGTTTTCAGCAACAGGGCGTCGAAGATTTGGCCCTCCCTGGGTGCTCGACATGGTCTGCTCTAGTATTCGTCAACGTCTTCCCCTACCTCGTCCACGGAGTCGACGCCCACCTCCTCGTAGTCCTTCTCCAGGGCGGCCAGATCCTCGCGAGCCTCTGAGAACTCTCCCTCCTCCATGCCCTCGCCCACGTACCAGTGCACGAACGCACGCTTTGCGTACATCAGGTCAAACTTATGATCAAGTCGAGCCCAGGCTTCCGCGATCGCAGTCGTGTTGCTCAGCATGCAGACCGCACGCTGGACCTTGGCCAGGTCGCCGCCGGGTACGACGGTGGGGGGCTGGTAGTTGATGCCCACTTTAAACCCGGTCGGGCACCAGTCGACGAACTGGATCGAGCGCTTGGTCTTAATGGTGGCGATTGCAGCATTGACGTCCTTGGGCACGACGTCGCCGCGGTACAGCATGCAGCAGGCCATGTATTTGCCGTGGCGCGGGTCGCACTTAACGAGCTGGTTGGCGGGCTCGAAGCAGGCGTTGGTAATCTCAGCGACGGACAGCTGCTCGTGGTAGGCCTTCTCCGCGGAGATGACTGGTGCATACGTCGCCAATGGGAAGTGGATACGTGGGTACGGCACCAAGTTGGTCTGCAATAAATATCAATATTATTTCGTGGAATTTATCTCACTTGGGTACCGCAATTATTCTACATTTGACATCATAATTGCATCCAGTCTGATCAGGATCTGCAGTTTGCTATTCCATCAATGAAACGCCTTTCATGCTTCTAATCACCCTTACACAGCGCAACGAAAGCATATGTATAAGTGCTATCGCGCTTGGTTGTATGTCATAAAATAAATAAAGTTCAGAACTTTTTTTTAATAAAAACCGTCGTCAGGCCACCAGAGTGTGCTACTTGATCAGGAAATAAGCTGGTCACAAATTCCGTAAGCCCTATTTCTCCAGTCACAGCCACATATGCGATGCGGTCATCATCCAACCTGGAACTCGGTGACAAGACTATAATAATTGTTCCAAAAAAGGTCAGCTCGGTCAGGCTATATTTGCACAGTCGATGCCGTGGTCAACCTACCTGGAACTCGGTGAGGTCGACATTAAGCGCGCCGTCGAACCTGAGCGACGCGGTGATGGAGCTGACGATCTGGCCGATGAGTCTGTTCAGGTTCGTGTAGCTTGGGCGCTCGATGTCGAGGTTTCGGCGACATATGTCGTAGATGGCCTCGTTGTCGACCATGAAGGCGCAGTCCGAGTGTTCCAGGGTCGTGTGGGTCGTCAGGATAGAGTTGTACGGCTCAACCACCGCCGTTGCCACCTGCGGAAATGGAAGGAATGGGGGGTTAAACGACCAAGCAACAAATGATATAAGAGACGAGACCACAGTGTAGTCTCATCAGACAGACCAGTGGGATGGAAATACTATTAAAGTATTGTTCGCGCACTTACACTTCGCGCACTTATTTAAGTAGAATACGCATCGATTATCAAGTGGGAGTACAAAATACTCATTGCAATGTGAAAATATGCATTGATTTTCAAATTGAGTAGTGAAAATACTGTAATAAAGTTAGGAAATTTACTTAGTTGAGCTGCAAAAAGCAGCTGAAATAAGTTCATTTTTAAATTTGTTTTATATATTATCATTTGTTACCTATTTAATAAGGAACAAAATCAATATTACATTTGTAAAAGTAAAGTACGCATTGAATTTGAAATCTGGGGGTATAATATTCTTTAGATACAAAACTTATCTCGAGTTCTGGTCCACATTGGCTAAATTGATTCACCGCTAGTAAACAGCAGGCATTAAACTTATCTCGAGTTCTGGTCCACATTGGCTAAATTGATTCACCGCTAGTAAACAGCAGGCATTATATTTAAGGGTGGCTTGTATGCCTGTTCAACAGGACACACGCTTAGATTGGAATCTACCTGCAATAAGATTTATCAAACCGGTGGAGTGTGTAAATCAAGAACGAACGATTCATAAAGTGAAACAAACAATCCAAGTTAACAATCTGATACACCTTAGAAATGCTTGCGGAGAGAATTCTGTATGCATGTGTAAAAATATCCAATTAATTAATCCTAAATAAAATCTATATATATAAACATTTACCAATGTTCTAATGGAAACATGAATATTTATCTTATTTCTCTTCAAAAGTATATGTTGTGACTGACCACCATTTGAACCGTATTGTCAAGAAATATTTCCGTTGGATAACTACTTTGTTTTTCTCACTGTACGTATTATGTGCGTCTTCGACACATTACCAAGTTATTTTCTTATTTACAGAGCACATGGAAAAGATACCGTACGGATACAAAGTTGCGACAATACGGTTGGAGCACATTATTTGGCATGTACGATCAATAACCCACATGCAAAAGCTTGTCGATCATGTCCTCAGTGCTCCAGATAAGCTGCGTATTTGCGTAAATACCCAATTGAAAGCAGAAGTAGTGATTATCAAAAAGCAATGAGAACAATTGTGGTACCTTTATCATGCTGCAGAAAACAATAAACAGACCACCAATAAAACATATTTTTCTTGTCTTTTCTTGTCGCACTAACCTGTGGAGCAGGGTAGACGGCGAACTCGAGCTTGGACTTCTTGCCGTAGTCAACGCTCAACCTCTCCATGAGCAGGGAAGTGAAACCCGACCCGGTGCCACCGCCAAAACTGTGGAAGATGAGGAAGCCCTGGAGTCCGGTGCACTGGTCCGAGAGTTTACGGATACGGTCGAGGACGAGGTCCACGATCTCCTTGCCGATGGTGTAGTGGCCACGGGCGTAATTGTTGGCCGCATCCTCCTTACCAGTGATCAGCTGCTCGGGGTGGAATAGTTGGCGGTACGTGCCTGTGCGCACCTCGTCTGCAAGGGAAAACATCGATACTACAGTGATGCTACAGCAAAAACAACTTCACACCCTTTCCATTTAATTCCAATGAACATTTAGACGAGAAGCTACCAATTAATTTCCTACGGCCCAAGTGAATATTGCTGAAAATAAAATTACAAAAGCAAAAAATCTGAACAAATTCCAAACTGACAACACTATCAGTTGCAGCTATGCAACATTGCAAATATCCCGATATCACAAATTCAGTATATAATTTGCAAAAAAAAGAATATGCACTGAATCTGAGGTATCTGGAGATCTGGAACATGCACGTACCAACAACCGTGGGTTCCAGGTCGACAAAAACCGCCCTTGGTACGTGCTTGCCCGCCCCGGTCTCGCTGAAGAAGGTGTTGAACGAATCGTCGCTGCCCCCGATTGTCTTGTCACTGGGCATCTGGCCGTTGGGCTGGATCCCGTGCTCCAGGCAGTACAACTCCCAGCAGGCATTGCCCATCTGTACGCCCGCCTGACCCACATGGATGGAGATACACTCACGCTGCAACAGTGAAACAACAGGTTACTTGTGATGAAATATACAAGTACAAAAGCTGCAAATGTGAAATATCAGGGGGCCGTTTCACTAAACTTTGTACGACTAAAATGTTTGCAAGTGCAAATTTAGGATCGTCTGGAAATTTCAATTGATGGATTTAAATTTATGCAGCCTATGCTCAATATATGTAAATCCAATAATTGTTAATGTGAAATTAACCGACTACCGGGCCGTCCTTAAAAAATTGTTTGTTTCCTGTAACCAGACCCAGAAGTGGGTCAGTCGGTAGGCAATTTCTTTTTTTTTCTGTCACATGACATATTGAATTAAAAAATTATTAATATTAAAAAGGTACAATATTTTAACACTTGCAATAAAAGTATGTCAATTGCTTATGTGTTGTCGTATGAACATGTATGCCATTTAGGGCCAGAGATTATATTAACTCTTTTAACCCACAGTAGCACTAAATTGAAGAAAAAAATAAATAAATTGTAAACGAAATTGGAATAAAAGAAAATTGGGTCGCACCGTTTTTAGCGGGTCGGTCAGGTTACAGGAAATATACAGGAGATATAATTATGGATGGCCCCGGTATCATAATTTTGCACTTATGAACATTTTAGTCGTACAAAGTGAAACGGCGGACCCTTGGTTACTTGCAATGAAATATACACTCGCGCTGCAACTGAAACATCGGGTCACTTGTGATGAAATAGATTCATGAAGTGAAAGGGTTCAGCGTCCCAGCAACAGCTAAGGTCATTAAGAAATAGATTCAAGTCTCCTCCGAAAGACCAGTGGGATGGAAAAACTATATTTTTATCCAGCCAATCACCTAACGAACAATTCACGTTAACAGACAATGGTGGGGTTGCGCAGCCTGATCAGGATCTACACTGTCAGAAATTAAGTTTTTCAAGATCATGGCCCATCATAGTTACGGGAAATAACTACAGAATACTCCTGTCCCCAGACATACGGGTGTATTCTGCAGTTACTTCCCGCAACTGGAGATCATGACCCATCATAACAATATCATTCAACTAGCGAAGGGCAGGCAACACCTCATCGTCTGGAGTTTTACAGTTATATGAACATAAATATCATAATACAGAGGTGTCGGCCCAATATTTGGACAAGAAAGTAAAAGGTATCTCTTAAATGCACCCAGAATGCAGGAAATGGTATCAAGAAGTCAAATAATTTCCGGTGGTGCTTGCCCCCGGACCCCCCTAGCACTAACTCGCCTCCCAAATATTAATTTGCTTCCGGCGCCTCTGTAATAAACTTGTTTTGCAGCTATTATATGTGGCTGCGACTGGTTTGTTTTGTTTGTTGGGGTTCAACGGCCTATCAATAGCTAAGGTCATTTAAGGCCGGGTCAATGGGTTTAGTACTAAATAGTAAATCCCATGTATTACATGTACAGGTACATGTTCAAGTACATGTACAAATGGGGCAAAATCCCAAAATCAGAACTGAATATTTACAATAAAAATCTATATAATCAGCCCTGAAATCAGAATAATCCTGAATCTGATGCCAGGTCCTCGCCACACCAGTCCGACTAGAATCACTTGGCCCCCTCCCAAAAGCAGTAGGATCAGTCATAATCTTACAACTTTTATAATGGGCAATAACCCATCTCAACTCCCAGGTAACAAAAGATTGAAACGTACCGGAGGGCCAAACCAGGCAAATCTTGATTCCTAAATGGAGGAACCTATATCGTTAATTTACGCAGTCGAGTTTGCCCGACCAACCAGCACTGCGACTGGTTAAATTGGACTTGTGGATTTTGTGAACATACTGTAGATCCTGATCAGCCTGTGCATCCGCAGTCCGGTTTGGGCTGCGATTTGCTAGGGGGGGTCTGGGGGCATGCCCCCCCCCCCCATAAATCTTTTTCAATTCTAGATGCTCTGCGATTCATTCTGAGGTATATTTAGCATTAAATAGATCACATTTTCCCCTGAAAAAATATGCTATAATTAGGAAAAATTGGCAACATAATCCATTTCAATTTAAAATAATACTTGCAACAAGAAGTCATAATTGTAATTTTTGATCGCCATTCTCAACGGATTTACAAGATTCACAAAAGTGGTCCCTGGGACCTCAAATCCGGATTTCCGGATTAATCCGGAAATTTCCCATGCCTGAATTCTATCAATGAAACCCCCCGTCATGCTTTGATCAGGCGCTACACTGGTCACAAATCCCATAAGCCCAATTTCTCCGGTCACAAATGGATGGAAACTCAGTCTAGAAGCTATCTACTAATGAAGTATCTTAGTATCATGTCACGCAGTGCTGCAGGTAAGTTGCGTATTTGCTTAAATACCCAATTAAAATTGCCAAAAACCCAATTAAAATCGGAAGTAGCGAGCATAAAAAAGCAATTAAAAATTTGTGGTACCTTTATCATGCTGCAGAAAACAAACGGACCACAAAACAAATATAGCATTACAAAACACATCTTGGTATTTCATTAGAATTGTCTCCAAGAAGACAATTCTAATGAAATGCCATGACATTTTGAAGTAAAATATTCAATAATTGCGGTCTGTTGATGTATACATGCGATTTTATTTTACCAAATTAAAATTTTGAAATACCCAATTGCTTCAGAAATGATGGAGTGACAATACTCAATTACTAATTCCTTATCTGGAGCTCTGATCTCGGGGATCGTAATTAATTATACCCTAATCCCATATGACCTGTTTCACAACATCCACAAATTATCCTCTCTGTGCGCTACAAAAGCTGGCAAGTTTCCAAATGATTCACATTCCAGACTATCCCAGTCATACAACACGTGGCACATGCCCGTGTGCAGAGGGGGTGCGACGGGTGCGTAAGCACCCCCCTGAACTTGTTCAACACCACAGGTGTGTATTATTGTATAGTGGTATTGGCAAAAAATGTAGATCCAGATGAGCCGGCTCCTGACGAGCCGTCTCATCAGGATCTGCACTTTTTGCAAGTAATTTTCAGAACAAAATTGAGAACAAAAACACCTCATGTTCATAAATGGACTGGTCTGAAATTTTATGATTTTACGACGATTGGAATGGGTTGCAAAATTAACCAATCAAAATCCATTCCAGTTATTTAGGGGTGAAATGGTTCATCTGCCGAGGTCTGTCCGTGAATGTGCAAAAAAACAATGTTTAGCCCTTCGCGCCGTCGATAACGCACCCCCCTAAATTAATTCCTGCGTACGGGTCTGTGGCATTTCAAAGGTACGATACATCCAAAGGCACGAAACACACGTTTCTTCACGAGCCAACATTCACCATGAAGACAAGTAAGAGGAAATTGACGGAGTCGCCTTATAATCAGATATACAGCTTGCAAAGTAAAATATATGTAGGTCATGATGGCGACCAAGTCTTCTCCGCATAAGTTTCATCAGATCAGATGCTGAATCAATATGATGAATATTACAACTTCACAAAAAGACAGAGGATACAACTGTATAATTATACGTATAGTAAAAATGTTAATACAAGATGTACTTACCATTATGATTGTTGTAAAGCTTCAGAGACGAATAAAATAACAGAAGACTGAGAAAACTCACTTTAGACGTAACGTGTCGAAGTGAGCTAAGTGTGTGATGCGCGCAGCCGCCAATTTTCTATTTATGCTTCCGACATCCGAGCATCCTTCGCTAATTAGCGATGACGGCGTTTGATTGGCTGGAGCGTATCCCGCCAAACTGAAATTAGAAACTAGCTACGATTTGATTGGCTGTTCTTAGTTAGCGATGAATCATGATTCTGCCACGCCTTTAGAAACCGTGTACACCAAACTCGGTGTATAAACACGGAGCGACACATTTATAATCCCCTGTGTACACCAAACTCGGTGTATAGTTTAAACCAGGGGCCGTCCCTGGTTTAAACTATACACCGAATTTGGTGTCTGGCAGGGACCATACATACAATATTCGTGCCAGCTTAAACGCGGAACGACACCTTTAGAAACCGTGCACACCAAACTCGGTGTATAGTTTAAACACGGAGGACGAGGGTTGACAATTTCATAGGACGAGCGCTGACCACTAATCAGGCCATTTTTACGGTGTCCTGTTAGGGCCACGTTACATTCTCGCGTTCTCTCTCTCTCTCTCTCGACTTATACACGAGATCGCGAGATTGCGAGAACGCGAGGCGAGATCGCGAGATTGCGAGATCGCGAGAACGCGAGGCGCGATCGCGACGAGATCGCCAGAACGTGAGGCGAGATCGCGAAATCGCGAGGCGAAATCGCGAGATCCAATCTCGCAATCTCGCCTCGCGATCTCGCAATCTCGCCGCGCGCATGCTCGCTGGGAATGCGTTTTGCGAGGCAAGATTGCGAGATTGAATCTCGCGTTTTCGCCTCGCGATCTCGCCTCGCCGTCTCGCATTCTCGCGTTCTCGCAATCTCGCGATCTCGTTATGTCGTGTATAAGTCGAGAGAGAGCGAGAACGCGATAATGTAATGTGGCCCTAAAAGGGCACCGTACAGTTTTGTCCGTACAACCTGAATGCATTCGTATGGCCCAGATAAAACATTGCATGATGAATGTACAGTAACCTGATGCAACCCAAATGGCATTCAATATCTTTGTTCAAAGGGCATCCGTTTTTATCAGCGAACACCAATGAGACAGACACGCCATGCGATTTTGTATTTTATGACATAAATTATATATTTACAGAAACTGTGATATTTTCTGTAAATGACGTCGAAAGATGACGAAATTTTCATCAGGACAATTTTTCGCATCCGGACAGTCTGATGAGGATCTGCACTGTTCGCCATTCCATCAATGAAACTAGCACATAATCCTCACGAGAGGGTCTTGCAGTATTTGAAGATGGATGGATGGATGGATAGGTTGGTGGGTAAGATATATATATATATATAGATAGATAGATAGATAGATAGATAGATAGATAGATAGATAGATACATACATACATACATACATACATACATACATACATACATACATACATACATACATCATACATACATACATACATACATAAATACTTTACATAACGTACGTACGTACGTACGTACGTACGTACGTACGTACGCACGCACGCACGCACGCACGCACGCACGCACGCACACACACACACACACACACACACACACACAGATAGATAGATAGATAGATAGATAGATAGATATATAGATAGATAGATAGATAGATAGACAGACAGACAGACAGACAGACAGACAGAGATAGATAGATAGATAGATAGATAGATAGATAGATAGATAGATAGATAGATAGATAGATAGATATATAGATAGAAAATAGATAGATAGATAGATAGATAGATAGATAGATAGATAGATAGATAGATTTTTTTGGAAATCTACATCGCATTTCCTGCGTTCTGGCGCATTTTGGAGAAAAAAAACCCCAATAATTAAACAATAAATTCACAACGCGAACGTAGAAACGTGCCTTGTAACTTGTAAAAAATATTTACTCGGCGAATTTTAGGGGGGTGGGGGGGGGGGGGGGTGCGCGCCGGGTCCGCCCCCACCCTGAATCCGCCCTTGCAATTATTGATTCGACTGCAATAATTATGCGTATTTGGCCAATTTATGACACGTGTGTCGCTCCCTCTTAGCGATAGCGGTTGAAGTCGCATTTATTTGACTAAGTACAGGGGCGGATCTGGAGGGGGGGTTACGGGGTTTCACACCCTTCCCCCTCCCCCTCGTTCAGCCACAGAGTTTACATATATCACAGTTTGCCGTAAAACGATAACTCTTGCAGTTACTCCCATACCGTCCGTAGCTAGCTACGGAGTAGATTGCAAGAGTTACATTCGCAACGTGACAACACCCCCCCCCCCGTTCCACAAATGCTAGATCCGCCCCTGAAGTATATGCGTGACCGCTGTATCTGGACTGGGCACTTATTATGAAATTATCATAATTGTCCTCTGTGCCCTGAGGAGTAATGAGTCAAAACCCCGTGATTTAGCAGTTACATGGGGAAGATATGTATAAGGGCATTTTACTTATATGTTTGTGCTTTGCTTCTTCTTACTTAACTACATATTTATATAACCTGTACTCATATACTATATTTTCTACCTACATTATGTACGGAATAGTGAACAACGTAGGCCCAGATCAGACTGCGCGGACCTGGGACTACGCTGGTAAACACGGGTTAATGAATTTGCTCCTCGTTTGGTGTATCGCCATTTGGGTCTGCACCAGGATGTTGAAGCTGGGACACAGCCAAACTACAACCTCGTATACAGAATGAGCGAATGTGCTGGGCTACAGATATACGCAACACCAGATAAGACGATGACTAACGAGGCGACAATATAATGCAAGGTGCATGATCACGTGGTTATAACAACAACAACAGTGGCTGAAAGTGTTGAAATCTTGCCCACTCCAAAGTAAGTATTATTTGATATTTTCCTTAAAGGTACATATGCCCACTCAGTAGGCACAGAATGCTCTTTATAGGAATTAAATAAGTGTATGATTGTGTCACTATTCCACCAGTTCTAAAAATTACGAGTGCCCACTATACAGATATAATCATTAAGTAACATTTAGTTTACTGGTAGTGACGCGCGGTGGTATCAGGATATTTTCATCTGCAAATGAGACACGATCTTTTTTAATTATTTATACTAAATAAATGCGTCATCTGAAAAAATAATATTTTAGACAGATTATAAAGTATGATCATTGCACATCGAAAAATAAATACACAGACTAAATAGTAATGTCAGTTAACAATTTAAAGAAATACGGTTATCGCCCCTGATATCAGTGTGGAAATTTACTTCTGATACAAAATATATAATAATGTCAATCAATATGTGGGGTAATGGTGAATGAACGTTTATTTTGCCAGACTTTGTCTCATATGTTGTCTCTGATATAAAGAACATGTTGTGCCTACTGAGTGGGCATGTACCTTTAATATGAAACGGATTTTGATGAAATATGTCGCAGCAAACGCGTCTTCATGAAAGCATTTGGTCGTCCAGGGAGTTCGGCACAGACTTCATTATGTCGTTTCTTTTGCGAATAATCGATTTCCGTGTCGGTAGTGAACCAAATACAGCTTAACAAGACGCGTTTGATGTGCCATATTTCATCAAAATCCATTACGTAATAAGGACAATATAAAAGAATACGTACTTTGAAACGGATGGATTCTGGAAGTTTCAGTAATTGTTGTTGTTAGTACCACGTGATCATACACCTTGTAATAGGTCACTACACGACAAACGACCGGCTATAACTGTGTCCGGCATTTACCATGTTTACCAAAGAATTCTTCAGTGTCACACTGTGTCCACCAGTTAGTGACTTACCAATGTGTCCGCCAGTTATCAAGGTTTACGTCAGTTACAAATTAGACCACCAGATAGTACCAATGTGTCCATCAGTTACCAATGTGTCCACCAGTTACCAATGTGTCCCCAGTTACCAATATGTCTGTCAGTTACCAATGTGTCCGTCAATTACCAATGTGTCCCACAGTTACCAATGTGTTCCCCAGTTACCAATGTGTCCGTCAGTTACCACTGTGTCCCACAGCTACCAATGTGTCCCAAGTTACCAATGTGTCTCATAGTTACCAAATTGTCCGTCACTTACCAATATGTCCGTCAGTTAATGCTTCCCACAGTTACCAATTTTCCCTAGTTACCAATGTGTCCCCCAGTTACCAATGTGCCCCCAGTTACAACTGTTACCAATTTGTCGTCCAGTTTTACCAATGTGTCCACCAGTTACCAATTATGTGTCCTCCAGTTACCAATGTGTCAGCCAGTTATCAATGTGTCCACCAGTTACCAATCTGTCCACCAGTTACCAATGTGTCCGCCAGTTACCAATGCGTCCTCTAACTTTACTAATGTGTCCACCAGTTACCAATGTGTCCGCCAGTTACCAATGAGTCCGCCAGTTACCAATGTGTCCGCCAGTTACCATTTATGTGTCCCCCAGTTACCAATGTGTCTGCCAGTTATCAATGTGTCCACCACTTACCAATGTGTCCACCAGTTACCAATGTGTCCGCCAGTTACCAATGTGTCCGCAAGTTACCAGTTATGTGTACCCCAGTTACCAATGTGTCCGCCAGTTACCAATGTGTCCCCCAGTTACCAATGTGTCCACCAGTTACCAATGTGTCCGCCGATTACCAATGTGTCCGCCAGTTACCATGTGGCCCCTAATTACCACTGTGTCCCCAGTTATCAATGTGTCCCCCAGTTACCAATGTGTCCCCAGTTATCAATGTGTCCCCTAGTTACCACTGTGTCCCCAGTTATCAATGAGTCCGCCAGTTACCAATGAGTCCGCCAGTTACCAATTATGTGTCCTCCAGTTACCAATGTGTCAGCCAGTTATCAATGTGTCCACCAGTTACCAATCTGTCCACCAGTTACCAATGTGTCCGCCAGTTACCAATGCGTCCTCTAGCTTTACTAATGTGTCCACCAGTTACCAATGTGTCCGCCAGTTACCAATGAGTCCGCCAGTTACCAATGTGTCCGCCAGTTACCATTTATGTGTCCCCCAGTTACTAATGTGTCTGCCAGTTATCAATGTGTCCACCACTTACCAATGTGTCCACCAGTTACCAATGTGTCCGCCAGTTACCAATGTGTCCGCAAGTTACCAGTTATGTGTACCCCAGTTACCAATGTGTCCGCCAGTTACCAATGTGTCCCCCAGTTACCAATGTGTCCACCAGTTACCAATGTGTCCGCCGATTACCAATGTGTCCGCCAGTTACCATGTGGCCCCTAATTACCACTGTGTCCCCAGTTATCAATGTGTCCCCCAGTTACCAATGTGTCCCCAGTTATCAATGTGTCCCCTAGTTACCACTGTGTCCCCAGTTATCAATGAGTCCGCCAGTTACCAATGTGTCCGCCAGTTACTAATGAGTCCGCCAGTTACCAATTATGTGTCCTCCAGTTACCAATGTGTCAGCCAGTTATCAATGTGTCCACCAGTTACCAATCTGTCCACCAGTTACCAATGTGTCCGCCAGTCACCAATGCGTCCTCTAGCTTTACTAATGTGTCCACCAGTTACCAATGTGTCCGCCAGTTACCAATGAGTCCGCCAGTTACCAATTGTGTCCCGCCAGTTACCATTTATGTCCACCCCCAGTTACCAATGTGTTCTGCCAGTTATGAATGTGTCCCCCAACCAACCTTACCAATGTGTTCCACCCCAGTTACCACTGTTCCGGCCCCAGTTTTTTTTTTTTTTTTTACCTACCAATGTGTCCCGCCCAAGTGTCCCACCGCACCTTACCAAATGTGTTCCCAGGCCCACCAGTTACCAATGTGTCCGCCAAGTTTACCAATGTTGTCCGCCATTACCAATTTATGTGTCCCCCCAGTTACCAATGTCCGCAAGTTACCAATGGTCCCCCAGTTACCAATGTGTCTACCATTACCAATGTGTCCGCCGATTACCAATGTGTCCGCCAGTTACCATGAGGCCCCTAGTTACCACTGTGTCCCCAGTATCAATGTGTCCCCCAGTTACCAATTGTCCGCCGATTAAACCAATGTTCCCGCCAGTTACCATGTGGGCCGGCCTAGTATTCCACTGTGACCCCAATTATCAATGTTCCCCTAGTTACCTGACTGTGTGTCCCCATTATCATGATCCGCCAGTTACCAATGATCCGGCCATTACCAATTATGGTGTCCTCCCCAGTTACCAAGTGTCAGCCATTTATCAATGTTCCGCCAGATAACCAAGCTGTCCCACCAGTTACCAATGTGCCGCCAAGTTACCAATGCGTCCTCTAGCTTTACAATGTGTCCACCAGTTACCAAGTGTCCCAGCCAGTTTACCAATGAGTCCGCCAGTTACCAATGTGTCCGCCCAGTTACCATTTATGTGTCCCCGCCAGTTTAACCATGTGGTCTCCATTATCAATGTGTCCACCACGTACCAATGTGTCCACCAGTTACCAATGGTTCCCGCCAGTTACCAATGGGTCCGCAAGTTACCAGTTTATTGTGTACCCCAGTTACCAATGTGTCCGCCAGATACCAATGTGTCCCCCGTTACCAATGTTCCACACCATTACCAATGTGTCCCGCCGATTTACCAATGTGTCCGCCAGTTACCATGTGGCCCCTAATTACCAACTGTGTCCCCCAGTTATCAATGTGTCCCCCAGTTACCAATGTGTCTCCATTATCAATGTGTCCTCCTAGTTAACAACTAGGTGATCCCCAGTTATCAAGATTCCGCCAGTTACCAATAGGGTCCGACAGTTACTAAATGAGTCCGCCAGTTACCAATTATGTGTCCCTCCAGTTACCAATGTTTCAGACAGATATCAATGTGTCCACCAGTTACAATCTGTCCACCAGTTACCAATGTGGCCCCAGTCACCAATGCGTCCTCTAGCTTTACTAATTGTCCACCATTACCAATCGTGTCCGCCCAGTTACCAATGAGTTCCTGCCAGTTACCCAGAATGTGTCCCCAGTTACCCCATTTTTGTTTCCCCCATTACCAATTGTGTCCTGCCCCAGTTATCAATTGTCCACCACTTCCCAATGTGTCCACCAGTTACCAAGTGTCCGCCAGTTTTCCAAGTGCCGCCATATACCAATTATGTGTCCCCCACTTACCAATGTGTCCGCCAGTTTTACCAATGTGTCCCCCAGTTTACCAATGTGCCACCAAGTTACCAATGTGTCCGCCGATTACCAAGTGTCCGGCCATTACCCCATGTGGCCCCTTAGTACCCCCTACTCGTGTCCCCCATTAACCCCAAAAAGTGTCCCCCAGTTACCAATGTGTTCCCCAGTTTACCCCAATTGTCCCCTTAGTGTTTCCACTGTGTCCCCAGTTATCAAATGAGTTCGCCCCCAGTTACAATGAGTCCGCCAGTTACCAATTTTAAGTGTCCCTCCAGGTTACCAATGTGTCCAGGCCATTATCAATGTGTTCCGCCATTTAACCAAAAATCTGTCCACAAGTTTACCAATGTTGTCCCGCCAGTTACCAATGCGTCCTCTAGTTTACTAATGTGTCCACCATTTACCAATGGTCCGCCAGTTACCAATGGTCCGCCAGTTCCCAAATGTGTCCACCATTACCATTTATGTGTCCCCCAGTTACAAGGTGGTCTGCCAGTTATCAATGTGTCCACCACTTACCAATTGTGTCCACCATTCCAATGGGCCCCCAGTTACCCCAATGTTGTCCCAAGTTAACCATTTATGTGTACCCCCCCTTACCAATGTGTCCGCCCAGTTTACCCCAATGTAGTTACCACTGTTGCCACCGTTACCAAATTTTGTCCGCCCGATTACCAATGTTGTCCGCCAGTTACCTGTGGCCCCTAATTACCACTGTGTTCCCCAGTTATCAATGTGTCCCCCAGTTACCTTATGTGTCCTCCATTATCAATGTGTCCCCTAGTTAAACTGTGTCCAGTTATCAATGAGTCCGCCAGTTACCCAATGTCCCGCCAGTTACTAATGATCCGCCAGTTACCATTATGTTTCCCTCACCATTACCAAAGTGTCAGCCATTTATAATGTGTTCCACCAGTTACGAATTCTGTCCCACCAGTTTACCAATGTGTCCGACCAGTTCACCAATGCGTCCCTCAAGCTTTACTAATGTGTCCACCAGTTACCAAATGTGTTCCGCCAGTTTACCAATGATTCCGCCAGTTTACCAATTGTCGCCATTAACCATTTAATGTTTCACCCCAGTTTACCAAAAGTGTCTGCCAGTTTATCAAATGTGGTCCACCCACCCTTACCCAATGTGTTCCACCAGTTACCAATGTGTCCTCCATTTTTAACCAATGGTTCCCGCCAGTTACCAATAATCGTGTCCCCCACTTACCACTGTGTCCCGCCTAGTTACCAATGTGTTCCCCCAGTTCCCAATCCGTGTCCACCAGTATTACCGAATGTGTCCGCCGATTTACCAATGTGTCCTGCCAGGTTACCATGTGGCCCCCTAGTTTACCAACTGTGTCCTCCAGGTTATTAACAATGTGTCCCCCAGTTACCAATTTTTGGTCCCCAGTTATCAATGTGTCCCCCTAGTTACCCACCTACTGTGTCAACCAGTTATCCAATGAGTTCCGCCAGTTTACCAATGTGTCCCGCCATTACCAATTAAATTGTGTCCTCCAGTTACCAATGTTTTTAGCCAGTTATCCAATGTGGTCCGCCAGTTACCAATCTGTTCACCACCAGTTACCATGGTGTCCCCGCCAGTTACCTAAATGAGGTCCAGCCAGTTATCCAATGTGTCCACCCCCCAAGTTACCATCTTTGTCCCACCCAGTTTTACTCCAATGTGTCCGCCAGTCACCAATGCGTCCTCCTAGCTTTACCAATGTGTCCCCCACCATTATCCAATGTTTCCGCCAGTTACCATGATTCCGCCATTACCAATGTTCCGCCATTACCATTTAATGTGTCCCCCCGTTACTCAATGTGTCCTGCCCCAGTTATCAATGTGTCCCCCCACTTACCAATGGTGTCCCCGCCATTTACCAATGTGTCCGCCAGTTACCCCAATGTGTTCCGCCAGTACCAATTAATGTGACCCCCAGTTACCAATTTGTTCCCGCCCAGTTTACCAATGGTGTTCCCCCCAGTTATTACCAGTGTGTTCCACCAGTTTACCAATTGTTAGTCCGCCGATTAACCCCAATGTGTTCCCGCCATTACCAATGTAGCCCCTAGTTTTACCACCTGTTGACCCCAGTTATCCAAAATGTGTCCCCAGTTTATCAATATGTCCCCTAGTTACCACTGTTGTCCCCCGTTATCCAATTGAGTCCGCCAGTTTACAACCAATGAGGTCTCACACCCATTACCAAATATGTGTCCTCCAGTTTACCAATGTGGTCAAGCCAGTGTATCAATGTGTCCGCCAGTTTACACAATCTGACCACCAGTTTACCAATGTGTCCGCCAGTTAACCAATGCCGTCCACTAGCTTTACTAATGTGTCACCAGTTACCAATGTGTCCGCTAGTTACCAATGAGTCCGCAGTTTACCAATGTGTCCGCCAGTTTACCATTTATGTGTCCCCCAGTTACCAATGTGTCTGCCAGTTATCAATGTGTCCACCCCACTTACAAAGTCCACCAGTATTACCAATGTGTCCGCCAGTTACCAATTATGTGTCCCCCAGTTACCAATGTGTCCACCATGTTACCATTAAATGTGTCCCACCCCCAGTTACCAATGTGTCCACCAGTTACCAATTCCTTTGATCGCGTTATACCAATGTGTCCGCAGTTACCAATGTGGCCCCCCTAGTTACCACTGTGTCCCAGTTATCCAATAAGTTCCAAGTCCCCCAATGTGTCCCCCAGATTACCAATGTGTCCCAGTTATCAATTTGTGTCCCCTCCAGTTACCAATGTGTCCGCCCAGTTATTCAATGTGTAACCTTCCCAGTTACCAATGTGATCAACCACTTACCAATGTGTTCAGCAGTTACCAATGTGTCCCTCAGTTACAAATAGTCCGTTAGTTGCCACTGTGTCCGCCCCCCAGATACCAATGTGTCCGCCATTTACCAATGTGTCCACCACTTACGGAATGTGTCCAATGTGTGTTTCCACCCCCCAGTTACCAATGTTTCCACCAGTTACCAATGTGTTCCAGTTACCAATGTGTTTCCAGTTACCAATGTGTTCGCCAGATTACCAATGTCACCGCCAGTAACCAACAACGCGTTCCACCCCCCCCCCATGTGAAGACAAGTGTGTTTCATTCACCTAGTTACCAATGTGTAAATTCAACCGGTTACCACTGTGTTCCACCAGTTACCACTGTGTCCGCCAGTTACAAAATTAATGTGTTCCTCTAGCTTTACTAATGTGTCCACCAGTTACCGGAAATGTGTCCCCGCCACCAGTTACCAATGAGTTCCGACCAGTTACCAATGTGTCCGCCAGTTACCATTTATGTAAGTCCCCCCAGTTACCAATGTGTCTGCCAGTTACAACTAAGTGTCCACCACTTACCAATGTGTCCACCTCATTTACCAATGTGTCCGCCAGTTACCAATGTGTCCGCAAGTTACCAGTTTTATGTGTCCACCAGTTACCATAATGTCCGCCAGTTACCAATGTGTCCCCCAGTTTACCAATGTGTCCACCAGTTACCAATGTCCGTCCGCCGATTACCAATGTGTCCGCCAGTTACCATGTGGCCCCACCCCTAATTACCCACAATGTGTCCCCAGTTATCTAAAATGTGTCCCCCAGTTACCAATGTGTCCACCCCAGTTATCAATGTGGCCCCTACTTACCACTGTGTCCCCCAGTTATCAATGAGTCCAACAACCCCTCCTCCCCCCTAAGCCAGTTACCAATGTGTCCGCCAGTTACTAATAGTCCGCCAGTTACCAATTATGTGTCCTCCAGTTACCAATGTGTTAGCCAGTTATCAATGTGACACCAGTTACCAATCTGTCCACCAGTTACCAATGTGTTCCGCCAGTCACCAATGCGTCTCTAGCTTTACTAATGTGTCCACAGTTACCAATGTGTCCGCTAGGTTTACCAATGAGTCTTGTCAGTTACCAATGTGTCCGCCAGTTACCATTTAGGTGTTCCAGTTACCAATGTGTCTGCCAGTTATCAATGCAATGTCCACCACTTACCAATATGTCCACCAGTTTACCATTGTCCGCCAGTTACCAATTATGTGTCCCCCCAGCTTACCAATGTGTCCCCACCATTACCAATGTGTCCCCCAGTTACCAATGTGTCCACCAGTTACCAATGTGATCGCCGATTACCAATGTGTCCGCCAGTTACCATGTGGCCCCTAGTTACCACTGTGTCCCCAGTTATCAATGTGTCCCCCAGTTACCAATGTGTCCCCAGTTATCAATGTGTCCCCTAGTTAACAATGTGTCCCCAGTTACCAATGTGTACCCCAGTTACCAATGTGTCAACCACTTACCAATGTGTTCAGCAGTTACCAATCTGTCCCTCAGTTACAAATATGTCCGTTAGTTGCCACTGTGTCCGCCAGATACCAATGTGTCCGCCATTTACCAATGTGTCCACCACTTACGGATGTGTCCAGTTGTGTCCACCAGTTACCAATGTTTCCACCAGTTACCAATGTGTCCAGTTACCAATGTTTCCAGTTACCAATGTGTTCGCCAGTTACCAATGTCACCGCCAGTAGCCAACGCGTCCACCAGTGAAGACTGTGTTCACCAGTTACCAATGTGTTCACCGGTTACCACTGTGTCCACCAGTTACCACTGTGTCCGCCAGTTACCAATGTGTCCCCCAGTTACCAATGTGCCCACCAGTTACCAATGTGTCCGCCGATTACCAATGTGTCCGCCAGTTACCATGTGGCCCCTAGTTACCACTGTGTCCCCAGTTATCAATGTGTCCCCCAGTTACCAATGTGTCCCCAGTTATCAATGTGTCCCCTAGTTACCAATGTGTCCCCAGTTATCAATCTGTCCCCTAGTTACCACTGTGTCCCCAGTTATCAATGAGTCCGCCAGTAACCAATGTGTCCGCCAGTTACCAATGAGTCCGCCAGTTACCAATTATGTGTCCTCCAGTTACCAATGTGTCAGCCAGTTATCAATGTGTCCACCAGTTACCAATCTGTCCACCAGTTACCAATGTGTCCGCCAGTTACCAATGCGTCCTCAAGCTTTACTAATGTGTCCACCAGTTATCAATATGTCAGCCAGTTAACAATGAGTCCGCCAGTTACCAATGTGTCCGCCAGTTACCATTTATGTGTCCCCCAGTTACCAATGTGTCTGCCAGTTGTCAATGTGTCCACAACTTACCAAATGTGTCCATCAGTTACCAATGTGTCCGCCGATTACCAATGTGTCCGCCAGTTACCATGTGGCCCCTAGTTACCACTGTGTCCCCAGTTATCAATGTGTCCCCTAGTTACCAATGTGTCCCCAGTTACCAATGTGTACCCAAGTTACCAATGTTTCAACCACTTACCAATGTGTTCAGCAGTTACCATTGTGTCCCTCAGTTACAAATGTGTTCGTTAGTTGCCACTGTCTCCGCCAGATACCAATGTGTCCGCCATTTACCAATGTGTCCACCAGTTACGGATGTGTCCAGTTGTGTCCACCAGTTACCAATGTTTCCACCAGTTACCAATGTGTCCAGTTACCAATGTTTCCAGTTACCAATGTGTTCGCCAGTTACCAATGTCACCGCCAGTAACCAACGCGTCCACCAGTGACGACTGTGTTCACCAGTTACCAATGTGTTCACCGGTTACCACTCTGTCCACCAGTTACCACTGTGTCCCCCAGTTACCAATGTGTTCACCAGTTACCACTGTATCCACCAGTTACCAATGTGTGCGCCAGTTATCAATATGTCCACCAGTTACCAATGTGTCCGCCAGTTATCAATATGTCCACCAGTTACGAATGTGTCCAGTTACCAATGTGTTCGCCAATGACCAATGTCACCGCCAATAACCAACGCGGCCACTAGTAACCACCGTGTCGAGCGGTTACCAATGTGCCCGTCGGTTACCAATGTGTCCGCCAGTTATCAATGTGTCCACCAGTTACGAATGTGTCCAGTTACCAATGTGTTCGCCAATTACCAATGTCACCGCCAATAACCAACGCTGCCACCAGTAACTACCGTGTCGAGCAGTTACCAATGTGCCCGTTGGTTACCAATGTCTCCGCCAGTAACCAACCTGTCCACCAGTTACCAATGTGTTCATCAGTTATTGATGTTTTCGCAAGTGACCACTGAGCGAACCAGTTACCTATGTGTCCATCAATTACCAATGTGCTTTCAACTCCCCCCCCCCCCCCCCAATAATTCTGCAAATTTTGGATTTTTTATTGTAATATATTTGTGTAATCATGAGTACTGGGAACTTTGCTGAGAACTTTGCTGAGAATGCAGGAAATGGCATTTCACACCACTTGGATTTCAAATATTTCAGGGGGGGGGGGGGGGCATGCCCCCGGACCCCCCTAGCGCTATCGGGCCCTTCGGGCCCTCAACATTGGGCCCACCCAATAATGTTCGGCTTCCGCCGCCTATGACGTGTCCTACTTTCCCCTACTTATTTGTTTCTTCCCTACCTTATGTTTAAAAAAAATAGTCCTACTATCCCCATTAAGTGCTATTTACAGTGGGCAAAGTAGTAATGTCCAGCCGGTTGGGTAGAATGGAGGGATCACGGGATCCTGGTGCCCTGCTGTCCAGGCCAAAAATCGAAACGTCGGGAGTAGTATAAACAATGCTGGGTCTGGACCACTCCACCTCCTGGAGCCCGCCCCGTGGGGGATCCCGCCATCACCCCCACGGGGCGGGCCCCACCCTACACAATACACCAGATTCAGCCTTGTTTATACTACTCGATGTCTGGACCACCCATGATAAGCAGGATTCTGGACCACTTCACCCCCTGGAACACGCCCCCACCCCCGCGGGCGGCCCCCACCCCATAGCTCTCTTTCCCAGACAGGACCATGTCGCTTGCTAATTACAGTATGAGCAACAATACAATGGAGAGCCAGTGGACCAAGATAATGAAAGGTAACAACAATTGCCAGTGGCTCATTCTGGGTTCCACAGAGTTCTGCGGTAGGATCTGTTTGAGATGGTCAGGTACCAGGAGTTAAAGGGTGCGATCCGGTCCAAGGCCCACCCTGAGGATTTGGGAGATAACGACGTAAAAATACTCGTCATGGAAGGGCGGGCCGACGATAGAAGGACTATCGAGCTCCTCGCCCACCTCGGGACGTAATATGCTTATTCTCGTGTCTGCAGCAGGAGCAGCAGGAGGTCCCGCCGCCATACTGTCCGCCATAGTTCCGTCGGCGCCCCCATTCTGCGATTGAGCGCTGCCCAGGATTTATTTTTCCCGACTGCACCACCATGTGTCAGTCAGTGCCTGTGTCCCCCACTGCCCACCATACGTTTGCGTGGTTAACTGTTTACAGTTGGCGGCGTAGTATATCGCTTTATACTCACTTCCTGGTTAACAAAAAGTGTAGATCGACCAGAGAGGTTTACAGAGAGGTTTACCCTTGAAGATACGCTTTGTAGGGTGTTCCATTCAATCCGGCATACCCGAAAACATATGAAATTATATATTACAAGCCTATGTAGTGATGCCTGTTTCATTCTTGGCGTCATTCACAATCACAATCGAACTCCATAAACATGATAAACCCACTATATATATAGTCGGCGTTGATGTAAACGCGGCTACAAATTTGGTCGCAATGCTGTCCTGTGGTCGCAATATACCAACAACGGGTTTTAATCAGCCAAATAGCCCACCATTACGGAAGCCCATTAGGGCCACTTCACTTTTTTTTTCTTGAATTTTCAAGATCTTTTCTTGAATTTTCAAGATGTTTTCTTGAATTTTTTAAGTTCTTTTCTTGAATTTAAGATCTTTTCTTGAAAATTCAAGACAATATCTTGAAAATTCAAGAAAAGAACTTGAAAATTCAACAAGATCTTTTCTTGAAAATTTGAAGAAAACATCTTGAACATTCAAGAAAAGAACTTGAAAATTCAAGAAAACATCTTGAATAAATGGAAATTAAAAAAAAGTGAAGTGGCCCTAATGGGCTTCCGTACACCATAGTATATTTATATAAAGTAAACACTTCTTGGTTATGGGTTTTTGAACAGTGCAATATCAGACGAATTGATTAGAATTAACTGGTGTGGTATGTTAAAACTAGTAGACGACATCTATAAGGAACTCGGCTGGTAATGGTATTTGATTGGTGATTATAATCACCAGTGAAATTATTTGGATACAAATATTTCATTGACGATTACGCCGTAACTTGAAAAAGAGACTGTATTCGCCGATACTTATGCTATAATCATAATCTGTCAGAACTTTGATTGGTGATTATAACATACTCTCCAGTGAATTATTTACTTTGGATTATGCTATAATCATACTCTGCCAGGCCTGTCTACACATAGTTATTTGAATTATTTCCCTTTGAATTATGTTGCCTGCATATTTGATTGGTGATTATTATAGGGGTGTGGGCCGTCCCTTGGGCTCTCCACTGGCTCTCCATTGTATTGTTGCTCATGTTGTAATTAGCAAGCGACATTGTCCTGTCTGTGAAAGGGGGCTGGTTGTTGACAGTTTGCATCTACTTTCGTAGAGTACGTGTCAATTTTTTGACCCGACGTTTCGATGTTTGGTCCCGACGTTTCGATTTTTGAAAAGGTACCCAGGGTGAATTTTAAACAAATGTCGACCGTTAATGAATGGCCTACTTACGTGAAAATGTGACCCTGGTTAAAATCTGATAATGAACAGTCGGATCATATTTCAAAATCAACAACTGACCCCAATAGTTGGAACACATGTATTGAAAATTGCCATTATATTTTATTGGATGTGGACAATGTGGACAATAAATGGCATCGTCAAACGAAGCTTATCCCCCCCCGCGGGAAACCTTGACAATAATAATAAAACAAATAAATCGAAGATGGGCCGTACTGGCAGCATTGATAATAAAGACAAGAATTCCGCCACGAAATATTATCAATGTCTGGAAAGGGGTTAAAGAGATATTGTGAAAAAACAATAACTTTAACGCATTTCTGTTACAAAACCGCAGTAAACTCCAACGCCGAACTACTTTCCGTAACCGTGAGGCGCAGTTAAAATAATGGTTAAGAAAACGGAAAATAAACACATTTTCTTGATGAATTCATTTGAAATGCTGGAATTATAATGGAATGAATGGCCTTTTTGTGGAATTTATCGGGGATATAAACTTGGAAAAGTCGCGGGAATACTGGACGAGGTCAATTGAAAAATGAAATACGAATGTACATGAATAATTTATTTATTATGCGAGATTGTCATTTATTATGACATATACAAAATATAAGTGATAATGTTTGTTCGTGATCGTATATCACACACTAACTGATGAAAATGATCAAATGCCTGAATTAAAGTGAAACCATTCTAAGCCGGACACCCTGGGGACCAGAGGTCCGGTTTAGAGAGGTTCCACTATGTTGCATTTACGAATATATATTACATATACACGGCTTACGCGTAATTCAATAGTATATATAATAGTCGACACGTGTATCCGGGTACATATAGTAGAACACACATGCATGACTCATGTGACTCTATCACCAGCATAAAATTGTTGCACATCCACAACATATTCAAGAGTTCAGTTGCATATGCTACAAACGTACATCTGCAGGAGCCACAAATACAGCAAGAAGATTTTATCCTTCGGACTCCACGCACTTTAAACAGACCAACTGTTGTTTATAATACAGTAGACGCAACAGCCCACGGCTTTATTCCTTAATTGAACAAATCCGTCAAGTACATGTATTATTAAAGTTGTATCATGATGACAAAACTTAGTTTTGACGTAAATATTGACTATGTGTGTCCACCACCAACCATGTGACGGTCAAAATACGAAGGTCATGTTAATAGTGGCATGAGTGTGTTCCACATGCTCACATGTATCAAGTGTCTAAATATTGAAGCAGGCCATTAAGTAATATTAAAGTTATTTCATGATGAAGAAACTTGTCCAGACCTTTTGATATTTGTTGTTGACGACGACGGAAAAGCTGCGATTATAGTCGTGGTAGCAGGCATGACAAAACAAACGACGATACAATAATCTATACTGGATGTAATAACATTGTCGTACGATTATGATTATACCATTTGCCGTACGTGCTGAACGTGTTGTATTATTCACAATGTCATATGCTTATATAGTAGCAAGAGTAGTCAGCAACACGTGAATACTATTGAAGTGAACCGCATGGTGCCAGTGTCTGGTACTATGCGGTTCACTTCAATACAACGCCTAGAAGTTGAATGTGCAATTGTGTGTTTCTTTGCTCTTAAGGAAAACAACTGTGAAGAAAACTTCGGTGTCGCCAAAGACGACGGACAGTTCATACTGCTTGTCTTCCACGCGGTTTCCCTTCGGCAGAGGGACCTTAATTGGCTTCAGGGAGCTGCAGGAGTGGTGGCTGGTGAAGGCCGGGTCGTCTTGACTCGACGTATAGAAGTGGAATGTCTGGAAATCGTCATTGGCCGAGATGGGTTTATCTCGCAGTTTCACCTCCTCGCCAGCCTGAAGCCTTTGGTTCTTTTTAACGAACCGATGAAATACATTGGTGCAGTATTTATCGCCTTCTATGGTTTTCACCGTACCGCCCTGGTGTTGTGTACTGTCGTACTTCACAGTCGTCTCGAGTCCGTAGGCGAACATCGTGTTGCGCGATTTCACCAGGTGCGGAGTGTGTCCGTACAGCACGGCCCCTTTCACGACCACCAGGCTTATGCTTGGAGGGAAGATCAATGTCTTGTCACTGAACTCACTAGTGAGACTTTCCTGAATCAGTTCACAATCAGCATAGCCTCCCACTACTAACACATGTTTGATTTTGGGATTCTCTTTCAGGATTTCTTTAATATGACGCTTAAGATTTTTTATGGACCAATCGAACATCCCTTTGGCGGTTTCAATGCCAATTTTGAACGTGCCGTGAACGAGTTTTAGTTTAGACCCATACGCGCTTGTCGCCACCTTCTGTTGCAGAAGCTCCATTGACGTGATGCCGTCGTTTTCCTGCTGAGCCAACTCCAAAAGCGACGCGGGCAGCTTAATACTGAATGCCGTGTCTTTGCCCTTCTTAATGGTTCGCTTTGTCATCTCAAACTCGCGCATTAGATCCAACATGTCTCCGACTTTCTGCTCCTGAAACTTGTCCATTGTAGACTTGCCAATGGCCGCCTCGAGCAGATGCTTGAATGTGTCGTCCACCATCGTCCCGCCCCAGTCGCCACCCCCGGGACAATGGATGCTGTGCAAGGAGCCGTCTCCAATCGACTCGTGGGTTGTCACATCCGCCGTGCCACCTGGATGTAAAGCAACAAATGAATTGGTCTGTATAAGAAAGGTGCTCAGTTCGTTACGTCCCTTATCACTTTGCACCCTTCGTCGCCTGATGCCTTCAAATGTTCCAATAGGACTATGTTTTGTGTTGCTGGGTTGGGTCGATTGGCGATCACAGTGGCTTTGACATAAATATTGTGTTAGCTTGATGTCCTTATTGAACGTTATGTTTGCATACGTGGGACTAGATCGGCTTGTAAATCGCATTCTTCGGTTTAAGGTGTTACTCATCCGGAACGACGCACATTGCAATTATGCCATGGTCGTTTCTTGTACTTGCAGTCTATATGTCGTTTAGTTGTACATGCAATTTAATTGTGTCTATCTCTGACAGCGATGTTGGCAAGGTCTGCAGGGGAGTTATGTGGGTTGGTGTTAATAGCGCCATGCCAACTAGTTTAGGTTATTTTACCCACTGTTTCAAGTCGGTACTCTTGTCGTTATGTGTGTTGTTGTATTGTGATATACTTGAATGGATAGTGGGAAACTACTTCTACTGTCTGCTGACCTCCTTCACTGTTTTTCTCTTACGTGTTTTATGTTTTGTGGGACCGTACACCTCCACTTTACACGTTGCTGTTTTATTGAAGGCCGTTATAGTACCGTTATATTACCGTTATACGCCGGTTGTGTATGTGATTGTCTGTATATGTGAGTTTAAACATAGAGAATAGTAGGTTAGTGCCGTGGATGGGAAAACTATCTGGCAAGGCTTGGGAAACGGGATGGGCGAGGCTCTGCCGAGCACATCCCGTTTCCGTGCCGCGCCAGATATTTTTTCCCATTCACGGCACTAACCTACTATTCTATTTATCCCGTCAACACTACAAATAGCTTTAAAATGCCAAAAATAACCACAGCCGCATCCTAAAAATCGGATGATCGACTAGTATGACAACCACACATATTCAGACGCAATGATTAGGTCGTATTGACAGGATATCAAAAATGTTTCACGGCACCGTGTTTCACGGCACATACGCACTGTGTTGATGGGATAAATTACATCATACGGTACATTTATCTTCTCTTTGGACATATTGCCTTCTGGTTTCAGAATGCCATAAGGAGTCGTTTTTGACGTTATCGCTTATTGAGATGGACTTACCTCCTATATCGACCGTCAGGTATTGCGTTCCCTTGGTAGTAAGCTTCACCGAACCGCTGCTTTGAAGAGGAATGGTTTGGCACCATATTGAGGCGGCCTCCGATTCCAAAGCTATCGTTAGAAGATCACGATCGATACCCGCCTGAAACGGAATGTATGTAGCTTATGGCATATGCGACCAATGCAGATCCAAAACAGCATGTGCGTCCGCACAGTCTTCTCAGGATCTGCTCTGTTCGCCATTCCAGAAATAAAACACCCGTCATGGTTCTAACAAGAAATGTACATGGTTCTAATAAGTAATGTACTTGTATATCGTTAACATGCTACATGAGTGTAGATCGTTATCAGTATGCACGGGTGTGTTATTTGATCAGAAGCTACACTGGTCACACATATCATAATACCGGTTTCTCCAGTCACAACCACATATATAGATATAAGATGAAAGAAGACATCGGACCCAGAAAATGTATTATGCAAAAAGGATATACCACCTACCCAGTCCAAAACCAGAACGTGGCCTGTCGGCACACGAATGTCCCCGCTGGCAGCCAAAGAAAACGCGGCACATTTGAAAACACAGAGGACCAGAGAAGCGTGGATTTGTCAAATCATGAAAGCAGACCATCGGAGCAATGGGTGTGTGAAATGTCACGCGGATCCATGCAAGGAAACATACATTTTAAGACATTTACCCGAGGTTCGAACGCACCAAATATGTGATCTTGATCTTGGGCTTGACGGGGGCAGGACGATCGTGTATTTGTCACTGGGCGGTAGACGACCATTAGAGCAATACGTGTGTGAAAGATCAAGCCGATGAATGCAAAGGAAACAGAAATTATCCGAACGGACGGGACGGGACGGACGGACGGACGGACGAACTTACATTTCGGACCTTAGGGGACAGTTGCTATATAAAAGATCAAAGGAAATACCCCGTAAGACACAATAGGCTTACGGGGTACGGAATAAGTTCCATCGTCTTCTATTGTCTTAGGCCAAGCCCCCTACCCCATAAGTACCCTAATGTGTGCCCGGACTGACGGACGGACGGACGGACGGACGGACGTATTGCCGGACGGAAGGACGGACGGATGGACGAACGGAAAACTATATACCCCTCGACATACTTCGTATGCCGGGGGTATAATAAAAAGAAACAAACAAGGTGAACATAAGTACTCGGTGACTTTCACCTTGTTGGTCGCAAGTGGGTCGTATGTATACAAAACAAAGCACCATTCATAGACACATATTGTGGCCAAAATAATCAAAATCGGTGAAGCGGTTCATGAGTTATTGAAACATGAAAGGTGTTACTAACGTACGCAAGTACGCACGTACGTACGTACGCACGTACATGGGAGGTTAATTCTGTAATTATTTGAGTTAGAGTGACAAGTTTTATAGTACGCACTAGTCTGTGGCACTTGAATGATGGTCAGATATGCACAGTCTGAATTGGATAGGTGGGGAAATGTAGGATTAGTTCGCTTTGTCATCTCAAAGGAGTCGAAAAAGAGAAATAATTCGAGAAGGATTTAACGGGTGGGACGAACAATATTGCGTTATGCCCTGAACTTCGGGACATGATAGTAGTCACGTACGGAAAGTATGAAGTACGATTGATCAGTGGACTACTTCGATGTACAATACAAATGTTTACGGACGGACAGACGAACGATCAGACGGATGGAAAATGCCACGACATAAATATGTCCCGTTTTACAAAACTAAAAAAAAACATTTTGTGTTGTGGTGGTTTACATATATAATCGTACCTGCAAAGCGGACTCGCGCATCAACAACTTCGCCTTATCGTCCCAGAGCGCCGGGACCGTGATGACGAAATGTACGTCGTTTTCGCTATACGTGTTCTTTTCGCGGTTAAGGAAGCGCATCAAGTGGTTCTTCATGTGACGGACAGCCATCGTGAATATAACGATGGCGGGAACCTCCACCAGACCCGAGACGTCCTTGATTGTGGTATCTCGGTTCAGCGTCTGCAACGGCGTTTAACCATTTCAACACTACATACCTCTTTTGCAGCGTTTATAAACAGTGTAGATCCAGATGAGCCGGCTCGTAAAGAGCCGTCTCATCAGGATCTGCACCTTTTGCAAGTAATTTTCATATTTTTAGACACCCCCTATTTTATAAATGGACTAGTCTGAAAATAATTTTGTGATAATTGGATCGGTTCTTAAATTAACATATCGCAGTCCATTCCAGTTTTTTTATGGTTGACAGGGTTAAACTGCTATGGTCTGAGTATGACAGTAATTTTTATTCTGCTATCTTCTAAAGGAGATGGTGTGACAGCAGTACTGTATCATTACACATGCCACTCAAAGTTGAAAGTTCTGCCTCTGATCTTCATCATCAAGAATGAAGAAATGTAGTCCTGCATATACTACTAGCGAATATAAAACAGTTACACGTGTTACCTTCACCACTAATCGAATATCGATACAAAATTCACAGGAGCACTTGTTGGTTTTGCCAAATTTCAACATCATTTACGTAGAAAATGATTCACGTAGAAAATTATTGATTTTCAAAATCTGTATTACACCACCGTCGCCTGCGGGAAACTCGCCAATATTTGTAAATTCTTTCATTTCAAAATGCTTGAATATTGTGCTTCGAATCAAGCAGCTTGATTGGCTGAGCCTGAGCTGTGCTACAGCTCAACATCAGCCAAACAAACTGCTTGACTGCCAGTTCAGATGGTCATGAATACAGTCGAACCTCCCCGAACGGCAACCTCTCTACAACAACACCCTCTCTGTAACAGCCGCTATTTTATATCCCAAATGGATGATTTCCTATATATCTAACCGTTAGACTGCTGAGCACGAAACTTGTCGTCTGCTGTTGCTTTTGCATTCTTGCTCAATAAAAACATGTTTTGACATCATTTTAGAATCATTTCCATTGGAAATGATTCTAAAATGTTGCTAAAACATGTTTTGATGGTAATTATCGAAGAAACTAAATAAACAGCGGACGACACAATTTAAATTAGCATTAACCTCCCTACAACAGCCACCTCTCTACAACAGCCATTTTTGCGTCTTCCCATGGGTGGCTGTTGTAGAGAGGTTGCACTGTATATGATTAGAAACATTGACATCTGGGTCACATTAACGCTGGCGGTTATGTATCCTAGAAATACGACGTTTCGACAAGGGAGGTAATTCCAGAATAGTTCGGATTTCAATTTGAAGCAGAGATGATTGGAATTAACGGCCTGTCAACAGCTAAGGTTATTTTAGGCCGGGTTAACGGGGTCGAATCCCATACGTTACCTGTTGTGATGGGGGGAGGGGGTGGGTAAATCTGAAAATCAGAACTGAATATCTACAGAAAAAAAATACGAATAATCTGACCTGGTGCCAGGTCCATACCACACCAGAGTCACTTAGCCCCACTCCCAAATAGTTATAGGATTATTACTAATCGTATTACTTTTATAATGGGTATAACCGGATTCAACTCTCACTTACCAGAAAGCCATAAATGTACCAGAGGGTCAAACCAGGGATATCGGGATTCCGTTAAGGATGAAACCAACCGTTAAATTCACCATTCACATGGTGGGAGCATGTGAATGATGAATTTAACGGTTGGTTTCATCCTTAACGGATTAACCAACCACCCAAGAAGCAGAGACTCACGGGACGGTTATGTAGATGCATCTTGAACCTCCTGAAGAGAACATATTGGTCTTGTCGCTCGTTTTCCCAGGCGTCTGTATATTTATCCTCCGCCTCTTGTCCGAACGCCACAAACTGCTTGGCTGTAACATACACAAGGTGTATGATCACGTGGTACTAACAACAACAACAAGTACCGATTCAAAGTACGTATTCTGTTATAGTGTCATTATTACATAACGGGTTTTCATGAAATATGGCGCATCAAACGCGTCGTGTTAAGCTGCATTTGGTGGTCTCTGTATTTTCGCCCAAACTCCTGTCGTTTTTGCGAAGAACCGATTTCCGTGTCTGCGACACGGAAATCGATTCTTCGCAAAAACGACAGACGTTTGTGCCAAGCTCCCTGGACCACCAAATACAGCTCATGAAGACGCGTTTGCTGCGCCATATTTCATCAAAATCCGCATATTAAGGAAACTATCAAATAATACTTACTTTGGAGTGGGCAACGTTGTTGTTGTTGTAACCACGTGATCATGCACCTTGATAACAAGTAAAGTAGGTAAAGTAAAGTGCTATTTATTATACAGCGGAACCTCTCTAAAGCGGACACTATATAGACTCGTATGTTGGTAATTTTTATGGATGTCATTGTCATTTAACTCCGATGGTGCTGTCTGGTATGCGACCGCAAAACGGATGTCTTGGAGTGGTCATATGCCTGATTTACTGTGGAACACCTCTAAACCGGACACCCTGGGGAATTCCCAGGGTGTCCGGTTTTGAGAGGTTCCACTGTAGTGTCACCCCTATTAACCCTTTCACCCCTAAGTAACTGAATGGGCTGCAATATGTTAATTTTGCAACCAATCCAATCATCGCAAAATTATTTTCAGACTATTCCATTTATAACAAGAGCTGTAGGAGAACAGCATAGCTCGACTACGAGGGTTGTCGATGTACACATAGCTTGACAAACAAGATGGCCGCGGCCTGCATAAAAACCTTAACCAAGGTTGACTAAAAACCTTAACCAAGGGAAATTAAGTAAGTAATTCAAGGTAAAATGTAGGTGAATGTCAGATATAGGTCAGGGGTTATTGATGTACATCACTAGGAGATGAAGTTTTGCAAGTATGGTTGCTGTAGGCCCAGGAGTATTCCATATACAAGCTTGACTAAAAACCTTAACCAAGGGGAAATAAGTAAGTAATCCAAGGATAAAAGTAGGTGAAGGGGTCAGGGATTATTGATGTACATCACTAGGAGATGAAGTTGTCCAACTATGGTTGGTGTAGGGCCAAGAGTATTCCATCTACAAGCTTGACTAAAAACCTTAACCAAGGAGAATTAAGTAAGTAATCCAAGAGAAAATGTAGGTCAAGGTCAAATATAGATCAGGGGTTATTGATGTACATCCCTATGAGAAAAGGTTGTGTTAGTATGGTGTCAGTATGCACAATAGTATTCCATGTACAAGCTTGACTAAAATACTTAACCAAGGTTGACCAAAAACTTTAACCAAAGAGGAATTAACTAAGTAATTCAAGGTTAAATGTAGGTCAAGGTCAAATATAGGTCAGGGGTTGTTGATGTACATCACTAGGAGATGAAGTTGTCCAAGTATGGTGGGTGTAGGGCCAGGAGTATTGCATATACAAGCTTGACTAAAAACCTTAACCAAGGGGAATTAACTAAGTAATTCAAGAGGAAATGTAGGTCAAGGTCAAATATAGATCAGGGGTTATTGATGTACATCCCTATGAGAAAAGGTTGTCCAAGTATGGTGTCTGTATGCACACTAGTATTCCATGTACAAGCTTGACTAAAAACCGTAACCAATGTTGACTAAAAACCTTAACCAAGGGGAATTAACTAAGTAATTCAAGGTTAAATGTAGGTCAAGGTCAAATGTAGGTCAGGGATTATTGATGTACATCACTAGGAGATGAAGTTGTCCAAGTATGGTTGTTGTAGGCCCAGGAGTATTCCATATACAAGCTTGACTATAAACATTAACCAAGTTTGAGTACAAACCTTAACCAAGGGGAAATAACGAAGTAATCCAAGGGTAAAAGCAGGTCAAGGTCAAATATAGGTCAGGGATTATTGATGTACATCACTAGGAAATGAAGTTGTCCAAGTATGGTGTCTGTATGCACAATAGTATTCCATCTACAAGCTTGACTAAAAACCTTAACCAAGGGGAATTAAATAAGAAATTCAAGAGGAAATGTAGGTCAAGGTCAAATATAGATCAGGGATTATTGATGTACATCCCTATGAGAAAAGGTTGTCCAAGTATGGTGTATGTATGCACAATAGTATTCCATGTACATGCTTGACTAAAAATATTAACCAAGGTTGACTAAAAACCTTAACCAAGGGGAATTAACTAAGTAATTCAAGAGGAAATGTAGGTCAAGGTCAAATATAGATCAGGGGTTATTGATGTACATCCCTATGAGAAAAGGTTGTCCAAGTATGGTGTATGTATGCACAACAGTATTCCATGTACAAGCTTGACTAAAAACCTTAACCAAGGTTGACTAAAAACCTTAACCAAGGGGAATTAACTAAGTAATTCAAGAGGAAATGTAGGTCAAGGTCAAATATAGATCAGGGGTTATTGATGTACATCACTAGGAGATGAAGTTGTCCAAGTATGGTGGGTGTAGGGCCAGTAGTATTGCATATACAAGCTTCACTAAAAACCTTAACCAAGGCGTGACGGTGACGCCGACGCCGGGGTGACAACATAAGCTCTAACTATTCTTCGAATAGTCGAGCTAAAAAGGGGGTATTTGTTGTTCTCAAAAATATGAAAATTACTTTCAAATAGTGCAGATCCTGATGAGACGGCTCGTTACGAGCCGGCTCATCTGGATCTGCACTGTTTGCATAAACGGATATATAATAGCGGGCTTTCGGGTTCAAAGGGTTAAAAGGGCTAGCCAGTTTTTACTTATGCGCCACTCTAATCTCTTAGCGCAATCACATAAACGCAATGTTTCGTCTAGTAACCGGCGCAGGTTTCTTACTTATATCCTGATATGCCTCTTTAACAAAAGTGAAATTGAATGATGGGTTTAACGTCCCAGCAACAGCTAGGGTCATATAGAGACGGGACCACAGTTTAAAGTGTCATCCGACAGACCAGTTGGATGGAAATACATGTACTATGAAGGTATTTTTGACGCCTAAAGCGTGGTTTGAACCCACAACCTCCGGATTGGAAGTCATGAGTTCTAACCCTTAGGCCAGTCCATCCCTATGCCCCTTTAAGCTACTGGAACTCGTTTCACTAAACTTCGTATCACTCACTAAAATGTTCGTAAGTGCACATTTAGGATCGTCTGGACATTTCAATTGTCGAATTGAGCATAGGCTGCAAATGCAGCCTATGCTCAATAAATGTAAATCCAATAATTGTTGGCAAGCAAAAAATGCTAATGTTAAATTTACACACTATCATTATTTTGCACTTACGAACATTTTAGTCGTACGAAGTTTAGTGAAACGGCTCCCTGATGTTTTGACATATGAGATTATTGGAGGTAGGTCCTGGAGTACTGCAGTGTTGTCGTCGTTAACGACGATGACGACGCGTCGCCGGTATTATCACTTGCAATGCCTCACTTTCCACTAAAGTGGATATTTGACATAGAAAATACCCATTGAAACAAGCCGATTACCCCACCCACCGTGGAAGACTCGGACCGTTGACATAAAAAAATATCATTAACAAAAATCACATTACCCCACCCACCTAGTGTCGTACTACGTACAGTACGACACTAGGTGGGTGCGGTAATGCGATTTTTAATGGTCATGTGTTATGTCAAATGTCCGAGTCCTCCACATGTGATAATAATACTGGGTACACGAGCATACAAGGGGCACGTTTCACTAAACTTCGTAAGACTAAGACGTTCGTAAGTGGCAAACTAACATTGACAACACCATTCACATTTAATTCAGCAGTCATTTTTGGGAGATATTTGGTGAATTTGTTCAGGTTCAACCTATACAGGGGCGTCGGAAGCAGCAGAAGATTGGTCCGGCGAAGGTCGAGGATCCCACCCACCACACACCCAAAATGTATGTTGTTACCACTCAGTTGAACCGTCTCGTCGAGACGGTTCAACTGAGTGATAACAACATACACATTTGGTGAGAAATGAGAAAAATTGAAGAAAAATATTTAGAGATTTGTGCATCGGCTGATTTGTGCATCTAGCCGACACGAACAACAAAACCGAACATTCACCTCGGAAGTCAACAGTATGAGAAATGCATAGTTCATATCTATATGATATTAATAATAATAATTACATTCCTAACCTGGTATATGAATTCTAAATATTTCAATAAAAATAATATTTTTGTCAGAATTATTGGTCCGGCTATCGCCGGATCCGCCGTACCTGTTCCGACGCCCCTTCTATAGGTAGGTAGTAGTAGTACATAGCTCCAGTTAAGGGGTGCGTAATTTGATCAACTTTGGTGAGACTTTCGTTATTTCTTCGCCAAAATAGGCAAGTTGGGATTGCTTTAGAATCGTCTCGATGAGACGATTCTAAAGCAATCCCAACTTGCCATTTTTCGTGAAGAAATAAGAAAAATACCAGGAAAATGTGGTCCAATTACGCACCTTAACTGGAGCTCTGTTAATAATATGGTAACATTAGTGAGCCACGTCAGTGTGTTAAATAAAATATATACAAACCTTTGTTCAGCAGTATAGTAGTGGGCGTTTTACCAGACAGAAGATGTTGTGAGTCCCCCCACTGATTTTCATAAACAGTGCCCGGGTCGGACCGAAATGAATATGCATATCCACTGTATGTCGTTCCGCAGTCTATAGCCGCCACCAACAGGGCGTCCCGCTTCGCCCGGCTTGTCATCGCTCTCTGCAACGATAACTATATTATTGTTGGCCCTAGTTTCTCGACCAATGAAAGCACAGAGCGTTTCTTTTAGTGACATAGCGGAGCTATCTCATGAACTTGTGCGTCAGCCAAGATAATAGAAACACACATTGGGTGAAATGGGGTGGGGGGGGGGATATATTTATAGAGATCCGGGCCCGTTTCACTAAACTTCGTACGACTAAAATGTTCGTAAGTGAAAAATTATGATAGTCTGTATATTTCACGTTAACAGAGTTTTCTTGTAAACAGTTATTGAATTTGCATTTATTGAGCATAGGCTCAATAAATGTAAATCCACCAATTGAAATTTCCAGACGATCCTAAATTTGCACTTACGAACAGCTTAGTCCTACGAAGTTCAGTGAAACGGGTTCCATGTCCTATGCTGTATGTCAGCGTTTATTTATTACTCAATATCACAAAAGATGCGTTTTGCAAACAGAGTAGATCCAGATCAGAATGCACAGCTGTGCATTCTGATCTGGGTCTACTCTGTTTGCAATAACATTATTAAGTGTGCAAATATGACGCTGGCAAATAATGCAGTCCCGGATCAGATTTCTTAGATATGTATGACGATCTGGATCAACTATAGTCGAAATCACTATAATTGATCCTTTTTATAACAATTCATGCTACATTCGCCTTTTTTTCAAGCAATAAGGCTCTTGGACCGGATTTCTATAAATAAATTGAAAGGGAGATAACAATCCTTCATTAGCATACCTTTAATTAAAGTTTGCACGTATGCCTGCATGTAATAACCACCATGTATTGAATCATTCAGGCATAGTTACATGTAGTGGGTGTTAACACGCAAATTATGTGTCATGAATATACTGAATGGCATACATTTTCATTGTATATTAATAGGTTTCATAAATCAGTACTACCATTGTGCCAACAAACTCCTCTTTATCGGACCTCATATTGAGCACATGTAAATCAATACCTGTATTGAAAAAGCTTTCGATCCGATTCGGCTTATATTTAAGGGTGGGAATTGGCACGAACACGTTCCATACCCGGTATTGAAAAAGCAATACCCAGAAGACATATATATGACATTGTGTATATAATAGGCGTGACTCGCAATTAGAAAACCGGGCTTATCGAGTCTGCGGTCAGTGATAGCCGCTCGGTCAGTTTGTGCCCATCCGAAGGGATATCGGGACTTCGGTAAGGATTAAGGTCGTTGTACCCTTCTTGTGGCCCTATGTTAAGTTTATAAACTCTAATCAAATAACATACACATAAACGGATAGCGACTTAAACCAATAAACCACATATATGTGTTCAATAAGTTGTTATGTAGATGCTGCCAGCAAGAAAATCACACAAAATGCTGTAGTTTGAACACAATAAGCACATTTTGGTTTACATGTATATTTTGGCTTCTACACACCTGTGAACAGTATATCAGACATCAGTATACATGTGCTACATCAACATTGCTATATTATTTGCATATTACAGTTGGGCGTGCATTTTTATTGGTAGGAGCATATGCATAAAGACAGATCACGTTCATATGGTTTGTTAATGTAAGTTGCTATTGCTTTATTAGTAGGGTTTTTTATTAGATTTCCATGGACTTTATATGGGACCACAAGAAGGGTAAACCTACCTTAACCCCGTCGTAAAAGTGACCTTTCGCATACACTATCGCCTGCGCTAATCTTGCCATTATCGTCAATTTCTTTATTTAAAACTATTGTGCTTGCAATGAAGCAGCTTGATTGTCTGAGCCTGAGCTGTGCTACCGCTCAGGCTCAGACAATCAAATTGCTTGATTGGGAGTTGGAATTGACAATAGATGCTCGGAAATGTTCATAATCTGGGCAAGAGTAACCCTTTCAACAGCACAGGCCTGGGTAGTGATATTGGCAAACAGTGTAGATCCATATCAGCCGGCTCGTGACGAGCCGTCTCATCAGGATCTGCACTTTTTGCAAGTAATTTTCACATTTTTGAGAAAAAAAACACACCCTTTTCATAAATGGAGTAGTCAGAAAATCAGTTTGTGACGATTGGATTGGTCGCAAAATTAATGTATTAACATACATTCCAGGGGCCCGTTTCACTAAACTTCTTACGAGTAAAATGTTCGTAAGTGCAAATTTGGAATCGTCTGGAAATTCAATTGATGGATTTACATTTATGTAAATCCAATAATTGTTTACAAGAAAACATTGTTAATGTGAAATTTACAGACTATCATAAGTTTGCACTTACGAACATTTCAGTCGTAAGAAGTTTAGTGAAACGGCCCCCAGTTACTTAGCGGTGAAAGGGTTGTGTACTCCCGACTAGCCATTCACAGCCCATGTCATAAGGTCATTTTTCTCAGCCGGCGGCCCATACACATGGACTATCGAGTATGTGTGACAAATATTTGACCTCTATACTAGTATACAAGAATGTATGTACAATGGTGTTTGCCGATTGTATTAATTGATCAGTGACCAAGTATATTGCGACAATGTACATGTTGTTAGAACTTCAGGTATGAATTAATTTCGGTACAAGAAGTACTGGACCAAGCGTTAAAGGTGAATGTAGGACATTTGCCCCCCGGACATTTGCCCCCCAGTCCAAAAATGGCAGGGTGGACAATTGCCCCCCAGTCGAAATGTAGGGGCGGACATTTGCCCCCCAGTTGAAATGGCAGCTAGGACATTTGCCCCCCAGTCAATATGTAGGGGCGGACATTTGCCCCCCAATGGAAATGGCAGCTAGGACATTTGCCCCCCAGTCGAAATGGCAGTTAGGACATTTGCCCCCTAGTGAACAATTTGAGGTATGACAAGGTGTGACAAGATTACAACACATTTCCAAACAACCAGTTTATTTGAGCATAAATTTGTGATCAAGTGTAAAACAGATAATCACAGAGATGTTTAAGTCCTAGTTCTGTCGCAAACACAATTACACGGCCGTCGTTGGATTGTCCTTCTACATAGTTGTCGTAGATCAGGAAGGGGAGTTTGTCTGGACCACCTGTCGTCTCGAATGCCTCTGGTAGCTCAGGGATGTCGTTGATGCTGGTTGGCTCTGGTGGGGTGTTTCCACGCTTCAGACGTCGAACTGCGCGTTTGATAGTATCAGTTTTAATTAGTTTCACTCAATTCTCACAAGTTTTTCACTTTAAGAATTACCATCTATTAAATCACATTATATCTAATTAAATAATGAACTCAGTATGTGTACACTTTAATCAACAATCAAAGACTTTTAACACCTCTCATGATATTAGTTCAAACTTTTGCTAATTATGTGAATGGATATCATTAGGTAATCAGTGTTTAAAGCTAATCAGTAATCACACCCAATTTACTTTGATGTCTTTGATAATTAAGTATCATGGTACACTTCATACAATATGTCCTACCCTACATTTCGACTGGGGGGCAAATGTCCTAGCTGCCATTTCGACTGGGGGGCAAATGTCCTAGCTGCCATTTCCATTGGGGGGCAAATGTCCGCCCCTACATTTCGACTGGGGGGCAATTGTCCTAGCTGCCATTTCAACTGGGGGGCAAATGTCCACCCTGCCATTTTTGGACTGGGGGGCAAATGTCCGGGGGGCAAATGTCCATATCCCGTTAAAGGTAGGTGCCCTCAAATTATGTAAAAATACATCTTTACTGAAATTAAGCGCGTAATTAATTATGTAACTATTCCACATGTTCGAAAGTGACCGTTCTTTACACGATTCGATTCGGCTCATATTTAAGGGTGGGTATTGGCTCGAACACCTTCGAACCGTTCTAAACCGGACACCATTGGGACCTACCACGGGCCAGTATCACTACATTTCGTACGACTAAAACGTTCATAAGTGCAAAATTATGACAGTGTGGAAATAATATGGTCAATAAATGTAAATCCATCAATTGAAATTTCCAGACTATCCTAAATTTGAACTTACGGACATTTTAGTCGTACGAAGTTTAGTGAAACAGCCCACATGTTCCCTTGTTAGTTATTTGGAAGACGGGTGCCCACCGTTAATAAATCTACAACATTGCGTACAATTTGTAACACTAGTATGTCACCATTATGCCATAGACAACAAGACACAGATAATGCGGAAAGTGAAACGGGAGGGCGTATTAATTTTGCTTAACTTAAACCTGTTACAGTGGGGTCAGCGTGTAAGTGCACACACGAACGAACACGACAGGTTGGAACCAACCTGTCGTGTTCGTTCGTGTGTGCACTTACACGCTGACCCCACTGTAGCTTACCGAACTGTTAAATCACAGACTTAAAATTTATTCTAGGTCTGTGGTTAAATCTGTGGTTAACAATGTTAAGGATTTAACAGTGCGGTAAGTTAACAGAGGTTTGAGCAGCCAGGCCCTGTCTTTTACCCATGAATCCATAGTCCCCCAGTGGGAGAAAAGAGCCTGTGCATTATTAATCGTGCTCAAGTGCACCTACCGGGCAAATGTAGCATATACATGTATATAAAATATGCACGTGTAATATACGTAGCCATGAACGTTGCAATAATTTCCGATAGACCCCTACTGACATAGGAATCATTGATCTTAAACATGTTAAAGGTACATGCCCGCTCAGTAGGCACAAACTGTTCGTTATAGGAAGTAAATAAGTATTTAATTGTCACCATTCCATCAGTTCTAAAAAGTCCGCTATACAGATATAATCATTTGGTAATATTTATTTCACTGATAGTGGCTCGCGGTGGTTATTTTCATACGCAAATGAGGCATGATATTTTTTACTTATTTATACTAATTAAATACGTCACCTGAAAACATAATATTTTAAACAGATTATAAAGTATGATCATTGCATATCAAAAACTCAATACAGAGATTAAAATAGTAATGTCAGCTAACATTCTAAGGAAACACTGTTATCGCCCCTTATATGTGTGGAAATTTACGTCTGATATAAAATTGTAAATGTATGATAATGTCAATAAATACGTGGGCTGAGTGAGAGAGTTTAACTGGTAGAACTGGTGAAATAGTGACACAATTATACACTTATTTAATTCCTAACTGAGTGGGCATATACCTTTAATGCAAATATTAATTCAGTCTATTATTATTGCCATTTACTAATAAAGGCGAGTACACATATGACATACAGGGTAACGCATTATCCAGTTCATTGATAGCCAATCAATGTATGTCAGTAGTCTGTATACAGAGCGTCAATTACTACCAAGTTACGTTGTATACATACTGGTATCATGTTACGTTATTAACTCAACCCGTTGCCCACACCTACCCGCTCTATATATAGTTAGCATATTTCCAAAGACATAACCTACATTTAAACATATTTAATATGACAATATTAAATGTGACTGTGACTGGAGAAATGGGGCTTTAATATGGCATTTGTGACCAGTGTAGCTCCTGATCAATAGCACACACCTGTAGCATGATAACGAACTGTATTGCTCATTAGAAGCTAGTTGCAGCCTGTAACCACGTACGGTATGGGAGGGTCACAGAGTTACAGGCTCCAGACGTACGGTACGGGAGGGTCACAGAGTTACAGGTTCCAGACGTACGGTACGGGAGGGTCACATAGTTACAGGCGGTTACAGACGTACGGTACGGGAGGGTCACATAGTTACAGGCTCCAGACGGACGGTACGGGAGGATCACAGAGTTACAGGTTCCAGACGTACGGTACGGGAGGGTCACATAGTTACAGGCGGTTACAGACGTACGGTACGGGAGGGTCACAGAGTTACAGGTTCCAGACGTACGGTACGGGAGGGTCACATAGTTACAGGCGGTTACAGACGTATGGTACGGGAGGGTCACAGAGTTACAGGTTCCAGACGTACGGTACGGGAGGGTCACATAGTTACAGGCGGTTACAGACGTACGGTACGGGAGGGTCATATAGTTACAGGCTCCAGACGGACGGTACGGGAGGGTCACAGAGTTACAGGTTCCAGACGTACGGTACGGGAGGGTCACATAGTTACAGGCGGTTACAGACGTACGGTACGGGAGGGTCACATAGTTACCGGCTCCAGACGGACGGTACGGGAGGGCCACAGAGTTACAGGCTCCAGACGGACGGTACGGGAGGGTCACATAGTTACAGGCTCCAGACGGACGGTACGGGAGGGTCACAGAGTTACAGGTTCCAGACGTACGGTACGGGAGGGTCACATAGTTACAGGCGGTTACAGACGTACGGTACGGGAGGGTCACATAGTTACCGGCTCCAGACGGACGGTACGGGAGGGTCACAGAGTTACAGGCGGTTACAGACGTACGGTACGGGAGGGTCACATAGTTACCGGCTCCAGACGGACGGTACGGGAGGGTCACATAGTTACAGGCTCCAGACGGACGGTACGGGAGGGTCACAGAGTTACAGGTTCCAGACGTACGGTACGGGAGGGTCACATAGTTACAGGCGGTTACAGACGTACGGTACGGGAGGGTCACATAGTTACAGGCTCCAGACGGACGGTATGGGAGGGTCACAGAGTTACAGGCTGCAACTAATTAGAAGCACAACATGTGTAACATTGAAGGAATGGCGAGCAGTGCAGATCATGCACAGGCTGATCTGGATTAGCTGGACGTATTCCGCATTATTGACAACATGTGTCACTTATGTAATTATGGAATGCAGTGTAATGAAGTGTAATTAGAGTTATGTACTCAGAACTATGCAGATTATTGCTATATTTTAGTGCGCAAAACAGTAAAATCATCAATATAGCTTAGATTATCTAAGATATTTCACCCCATACATATCTGATATATACATGTACCGTGGCACAGAGTGCGCACGCAAAACCTAACATATCGCGTACGCACACAAAACCCTATCGCATGCGCACGCAAAACCTATTGCGAGCGCACGCGAAAGTAAAACATATTTCCATGTCCCCTCTGTGCCACCGTAGATATAGACAGCTATTTATTTTATGTACTCAGAACTAAGACTATATCTAAGTTAGTATCAGTCAATAGAACTTACCTTGCTTCTGTCTATCAGTCCAAGTAATGATTGTTATATTCGTTACACCCGAGTCCGAATGTGTAAATACTACCCAGGCATTCGTGATGTGTAATACCAGGAAAGAACTTTGAATTTACAAACACGGCGAGTTCGTACAGGTTTTCCAATAATTATTACACACATCGATATTGGCCATTGTACCTGTTGTTGACCTATACAACCGGATTAGCAAACCAAAACTAGCTGCGACCTACCTGTATCGCCTGTGGACATAATTGAGGGAAAATTCTATGTGCCTATGTGGCCGTGAGTTAAGAAAACGGGTCTATTGGCATTTGAGACTAGCTTAGATAATCTCAGCTATACGGATTTATTTTTCTATTTCATCTGACGTTTATATATCAACAACAACAAGTACCGATTCAAAGTACGTATTATTTTATAGTGTCCTTATTACGTAACGGATTTTGATGAAATATGGATCATCAAACGCGTCTTGTTAGGCTGCATTTGGTTGTCTCTGTATTTTCGCCCAAACTTCTGAGACACGGAAATCGATTCTTCGCAAAAACTTCGTGGCAAACTCCATAGACCACCAAATGCAGCCAATGAAGACGCGTTTGCTGCGCCATATTTCATCAAAATCCGTTGCATATTAAGGAAACTATCAAATAATACTTACTTTGGAGTGGGCGACGTTGTTGTTGTTGTAACCACGTGATCATGCACCTTGTATCTGTATCTAGAAGGATACAGAATAATATAAAGACAGATGAAATTGTAGAATACACCCAAGCTGCATGAGATTATCTCATCTGTCCTTTATATAGTTAGTAAGTTAGTAATATTTTTTGTTTTAATTTTTTTTTGTTTATCAGTTGTAAATATAGCTGCTGAACATTTAATGATTAATTTAATACACATTGGCGAAAGCGTCGCAATATGCGATGAATTGGGATGAAATGCCATACTTTCATTGGTCGAGAAACTAGGGTAACAATAAAGGCAATAAATGCAAGTCTAGTGGGAATGATGAAAGTTAGTAAATTCTTACAGTTACAGCTAAAGCGGTTTATGCAAACAGTGCAGATCCAGATGAGTCGGCTCGTAGCGAGCCGTCTCATCAGGATCTGCACTTTTTGCAAGTGATTTTAATATTTTTGAGAACAAAAACACCCCCTTTTCATAAATGGACTAGTCTGAAAATCATTTTGTGACGATTGGATTGGTTGCAAAATTAACATATCAAATTCCATTCCAGTTACTTAGGGGTGAAAGGGTTAAGGAGGGTAACCCAGTTGAAGTGCACCAATCTTCCATAGGGCCATCTCAAACACAAACATATTTACATATGTACAGTGAACAGGTATGTTATGGCATGTATAAAATAAGTGATGCAGCCCAACTAATTTATGACAAAATCGTATTGTCTCGGACATGAGTAGGTTGCAGATGCTGACCGACCCGAAACTCATGATCACATACTAATATCCCGACAGAGTCCGTTCGGTGTAGACATTAGTGATTAAATGTTAGAGACTGGATAACAAACAATAATGACCCAGATCAGACTGTGCGTATGCGAAGGACGGTGGGTCTACATAAATTCGTAGAGACATTAAGACCGTTTTTGCCATATCAAATCGTAATATCCCTAAATACCGGGAGACTCGTTCGTCGAAACAGCTATAATTCCAGCACAAAAATAGTTACACAATTCCCTAACATTTGATTGGCCCGTAGCAAGTCTCTGTCCAAAATTTATATCCCAGTAAACTCCCACGCCGAACTACTTTCCGTAACCGTGAGGCGTAGTTAAAATAATTCTTAAGAAAACGGAAAATAAACACATTTTCTTGATGAATTTATATCAAATGCTGGAATTATAAGGAATGAATGGCCTTTTTGTGGAATTTATCGGGGATATAAACTTGGAAAAGTCGCGGGAATACTGGACGAGGCCTTCCGGCCTTCGTCCAGTATTCCCGCGACTTTTCCAAGTTTATACCCCGATAAATTCCGCAAAAAGGCCATTCATTCCTATAATAAACCGGGAACTCTCTGAACAAAGGATCTCACAATACAATTGCTGTCCTTTTCGCGAAACCTGCCCACATTTTACGGCCATATAAACAATGCAAAAACAATATTTTTTCAATAATAGTAAATTTTATCAAAATTTAAGATTTTTTTTTATTTCGTGAAATTTGGTCAAATATTGATTTCATTACGAAAACTTGATTTGTCTATGGAAATTTAACATGGGGGAAAGGAGGTAGAGGGAGCTGTTGGAAGAGTCAAACAACGAACACAAATGGAAATTGACTCCGAAACCTGGCTCGACAGTTTGGAAATGATCTAACTAAGAAAACAAAAGTTGAATTTTGAATGTCGGTCCACTATTTCTGAAATTAGAAAAAAATCCCCATGTCAAATCCCCATAGACATCTTCACTCAGTGAAGATGTCTATGGGGATTTAACACGGAAAATAGTTTTTTTTTAATAAAATCAATATTGGACCAAACTACATAAAATAAAAAGAAGGCTCATTCTTAAATTTTGATAAAATTTAGCATTATCAAAAAAATAAATATTGTTTGCATTGTTTATACAGCCATACAATTTGGGCAGCTTTCGTGAAACTGACAGTAGTCTATTATTTCGGTAACTCAGCATATAATATACCCGTATAGCTGCATGCTATTATCTCATCTGTATTTTATATAATATAAAAGACAGATGAAATAGTTACATACATCCGTATAGCTGAGGTTGTCTCATTCGTTCTTTATTTTCACGTAATATAAAAGACAAATGAAACTATAGTAAAATACACCAGTATCAAGGTGTATGATCACGTGGTACTAACAACAACAACAAGTACTGAAATTTCCAGAATCCATCTGATTCAAAGTACGTATTATTTTATAGTGTCCTTATTACGTAAAGGATTTTGATGAAATATGGCGCATCAGACGCCTCTTGTTAAGCTACATTTGGTGGTCTCTGTATTTTCTCCCAAACTTCTGTCGTTTTTGCGAAGAATCGATTTCCGTGTCTCCGACACGGAAATCGATTCTTCGCAAAAACGACATAAGTCTGTGACAGACTCCCTGGTCCACCAAATGCAGCTCATGAAGACGCGTTTGTTGCGCCATATTTCATCAAAATCCGTTTCATATTAACGAAAATATCAAATAATACTTTCAAGATTTCAACACTTTCAGCCACAGTTGTTGTTGTTATAACCACGTGATAATGCACCTTGAGTATAGCTGAGGTTATCTAAGCTAATTTGAGACCAGCCATGCGAGGCGATTTACCTAAGACGATGTCCGATATCTGATGATAAACATTTATATTTCCCGTAAACAAATGATGTCGAAAGAAGTATACGAAATATCCAGAGCTATCGAAATTTTGCCAACTTTCGAAGTTAGGTACAGCAAATATCACTATTTTTCATGAAAGATCGCACTCCGTTTTTCGTAAAAAATCACATGGATTGTATGTAGCATGTGTGGGCAGTGTAAGTCTTGTTACATACCTCTGCAGCCTGATAAGGATCTATACTATTTGTTAGAAGTATGTTTGATGCTTCATGATCGAATGGCAAACAGTGCAGACCTGATCAGACTGCGCTGATGCGCAGGCTTACCAGGGACTACATTGGTAGTAGACGTCATAGGTCCGTTTCCTCCAGTCACGACCATGTTGTCGTCACAACAAAAAGCGGCTTATCGTGTTTTTGACCAGTCTAGATTCTAACGAACTTCCACATGCGTGCACCGTTATATGGCTCAGGATCAGATTATGTGGTTTAAGTTGAACACATAAATAATGTAACAACCATCAGACTGCGCATCTGGAGGTGGTGAAAAGTTCAATAAGTCCAATGTTGTCGTGATGGATCACACATTTAAGCCGCCTGTGAACAAACGAATTAGAATTGTTGCCAACATAAATCGATCGTAAGCGACATTTGAAAGATACACATGTAAAATCAAAACAGTAAAAGCGAGACTACTGTCTGTTTCACGAAAGCTGCCCAAATTTTACGGCTATATAAACAATTTAAAAACAAGATTTCTTTTGATAATATTAAATTAAAGGAAAGATTAAGAATGAGCCTTCTTTTTATTTCGTGAAATTTGGTCAAATATTGATTTTATTGCGAAAACAAAATTTCCCCATGTTAAATCCCCACGGGGATTTAACATGGGGAAATTTTTCAGAATTTCAGAAATATGAACCGATTTTTTAAATTTAACTTTTGTTTTCTTAGTTAGATCATTTCCAAGCTATCTAGCTAGGTTTCGGAGTCAATTTAAAAAAAAAAAGTTTTTTGACTCCTCCCACAACTCGTCTACCTCTTTTCCCCCCATGTTAAATTGACCAAATTTCACGAAATAAAAAGAAGGCTCATTCTTAAATTTTCCTTTAATTTAATATTATCAAAACAAATATTGTTTTTGAATTGTCTATATGGCCGTAAAATTTGGGCAGCTTTCGTGAAACAGACAGTATGTTCTATGTACAATCATTTCCCACGTGTTAAGGACCCGTTCTATGCATGATCACAATTTGATTCAAAGATAATTGCTTCGAAAATGTGATAGTGTCGTAACCCCTTCCCGGCTAGCTCATGATGAGGGGGGGGGGGGGGGGGGGGACTGCTGGGGATCACGCAAGTTGTATCAATACACCACGAAACATCTTCTCTCAGAACGTAATGTTTATTGGTATAAACAAGTAGATAAATATTTCGGGATATGGTCCCAAAGCGTTTACACCATAAGTCAAGTCAACGTCCTCTGGCCGTCGCCACACCGACAATCATCCCACTCACACTCCATCCACAATTCCTCTTATTCAAAATATTATACTGTACATGTACTACAAAAAGAACTTCACCACTAGCTAAAATACGGGTTCAAAGTAACACTACCACAATATAATATATGTTATATATATATGTGAATACTGCCTCGTTAGTATATACTATACGGCACATGGAGGGGCCAAGTCGGTCATCTTGTATGGTCCAGCCATCACCACTAGCTAAAATACGGGTTCAAAGTAACACTACCACAATATAATATATGTTATATATATATGTGAATACTGCCTCGTTAGTATATACTATACGGCACATGGAGGGGCCAAGTCGGTCATCTTGTATGGTCCAGCCATCAGCCAGTTTCACATGTTCTGCCGTTTGACAAAAAGCTCAAAATGTCAAGTAGAACATATGATATAATGTAGCTAATTACATGTAGAAAAGCGAAGAACGGACTCCTATCAATTATATTACACCAAACTGTAAAATATGTCAGTTCTCTGGACATGTTTGTGCCTGTGTTTTTAACAACATGAACCACCATTATAAATAACCTCATACACAGAAAATCGACCAGTGCCTATCAATTTGCGTCAGGACGGATCAAGCTTCTTACAGAGAAAAATTGCGATCAAAAAGAAAATAACAATCAGCAGACGACAAGATCTAGTTGAGCACTACAAGGGTTACAACTGGTTGGTTATTTATCTCGGGATGTATACATTCTGCACTTTGTAGTATTGGATAATGTGCATTGTGTGTGATTGTAACCCGTGCAATGTGGAGAACAGTTTGTCTTTCTGAATAAAATAGGGTTGTCAACACATTAGTACCGTCTCCATTTGGAAATGGCTCCAATGTGCCGCCAGACCAAGCTTTATGCTGAGATAAATGGCGATTAAAATAAAGTAATAATAATCAGCAGCAGACTACAAGGTCTAATTCAGCAGATAAGGGTTAAAACTGGTTCATTATTTCTCTAGCAAAAAGGGAAACATTTGTTAACAATTGTATCGATGTGGTCGTCAGCAGATCTGAGAACAATACAATGTTTGGACGTCTATACAATCTGTATGGTATGAGCCGACTTTCTAGCAAAGTATACTTTGAGGGAGAAATTTTCAATTTAAGGACAAATTTATTATTTTTTATTATACTGAATTTATTACATTATCACAGCCATTTATATAATGTAATACATTCAGTATAATAATTCTGCATACTTGTAATCATCAAATATATGCAGTCGTTAGTTCTATATGAAATAATGCATTTCGGGAAAAATAAATGATTACTCCCTCAAAGTATACTTTGCTAGAAAAGTATACTTTGCAATGTTGGTGAAATCCGCTACAGAACTGATAAACAGGGGAGATAATTTGTTTATGCATGTTTCCTATGCACGTACCGGAAAGAAATCTATATGAACTAACATTATTTTTGTTGCGAATTTATCATAAAATGTCACATTCATAAAGAGGTTTCCATTAGTGACATTAGGCCATACAAAATAAGTACGTTCGTTCTCGATCAGACACGGGTTTTTTTGCGGAATGTGAAGCAGGAGGGCGGATTTTTTAAATATATTTTGTTTTCGTTTGAGATGTTCGTCTCTGATTTTTCGTCAAGTTGCCAGATGCATATATGCATTGAGGTTGCATAGTTAAAGTTTCCAGAACTCCAGATAAGCTGCAAATTTGCGTAAATACCCAATTAAAATTGCCAAAAACCCAATTGAAATCAGTAGTAGTGAGTATCAAAAAGCAATGAAAATTTGTGGTATCTTTATCATGCTACAGAAAACAATAAACAGACCACAAATATATCATATTTCTTATTTTTCCATGAAAACACATCTTGGTATTTCATTAGAATTGTCTCCAATGAGACAATTCTAATGAAATACCAAGATGTGTTTTCATTTAGAAGCAAACTATTCAATAAGTGCGGTCTGCTGATGTGTAAACAGTAGTGTGATTCTATTTGAGACAATTAAAATTTTGAAATACCCAATTGCTTCAGAAATGCTGGAGTGACACTACTCAATTACTAATTCCTTATCTGGAGCCCTGGTTAAACAGTTACGTACACTGTACTTGTTTATTTTCCACCACATCATTTCTTAACCTAATACGCGGGAGTGTAAGTTTAACATACATTCAACAATGTTATCAGTAAGTTCAACAAGGTGAACATTAGTCCTCAGTGTCCTTGACCTTGGGTGGTCGGACGTGGGTCGTATGCAAAACAAAGCACCATACACAGACACACATTGTGACCAAATATTATCAACATCGGCCAAGTGGTTCATAAGTTGTTGAACACAGAAAGGTGTTACTAACGCACGTACGCACGTACGTACATGGTCTAACGCTATATCCCATCTTGCCTATCGACGAGGCCACAGTGGATACTAATGTGCTAGAGACGATACTGACATACGCTTTGTTTTCATTCACCTGTGGTCGTGTACTACTGGCAGATGTACAGGGGTCCGTTTCACTAAACTTCGTACGATTAAAATGTTCGTAAGTGCAAATCTAGAATCGTCTGGAAATTTCAATTGATGGATTTACATTTATTGAGCATAGGCTGCATCTGCAGCCTATGCTCAATAAATGTAAATACAATAATTGGTTAAAAGAAAACATTGTTAATGTGACATTTACAGACTATCATAATTTTGCACATTTTATTCGCACGAAGTTTAGTGAAACGCTCCCCCCCCCCTTGTGTACAGATACGCATGGTCTCGTGTATCTTACGTGTAAAGATAACCTTGCCCTGATATGAGGCTCTGCCTGGAGAAATTGAGCTTATGACTTTCGTGACCAGTGATCAAATATCACTCTAATGTAACCGGATAACGATCAATACTGCTTGTTAGACGCGTGACGGGTGCTTCAGTAATGAAATGGCGGACAGTGCAGATCCTGATCAGCCTGTGCGGATGCACAGGCTGATTCGGATCTACACTGGTCGCACACACATACACGCTATTTGCGCAGTCAAATTCGCATATTAATACCCGTGTCATTAAATCCCCAATGGAATGGGGTATCCCAGTCACGTGGGCTGTTTGTAAATACAGATAATAAATACATGTATATACTCGTGACACATTATATGGGCATATATACAATGTTGGGGCGAAGTATTTCAATGCGGATGTGCCTGATCGAATAATTGATCTTCGTGAACGCTTAGAAAACATTCAATGTGTTAGCCCATGTCCTGTTGTCGACATGTGTTATTGACTAAATACTGCTTTATTAATAAATATTATGTTGACATTCGTTAGGTTATAGGTAAACACAACGCCTATGTGTTTTTCACTTCTTCCTTCTGGATAATTAAGTCAGGTGTGTATACATTTCATGTGATCACTAATCCGTAAGCCTTACCATGTGTTATTGTAATCGTTTTTATGAAATTACACAATAGTGTGTGTCTTGTAGAACCCCGTATTATTCACCATGTTCAGCCACCCGTAGTAACCCTAGTTTATATGTAGATAATCTCAGCTATACGGATGACTTTTACTATTTCACCTGTCTTTTATATTATCTGTATCCTTCTAGCTGAGACCCGGCCCGAGTTGTGGGGAGGGGGGGGGGGGGGGGGGGGGGGGGGGGGGGGGTGAGGGGTATACTGGAGTCAGGTTGTCCGCCCATCCGTCCGTCACTAAACATAACATCAGAGAAATAGTGTTATAACTTCTATTTCCTTCATCTAAAATGTTTAATATTTCACACATGCATTCCTGTAAGGCTCTACTACCATGCTGTGAAAAATCCTGTCAAATACTTAGTCTCTTTACAAAACTTAACATCAGAGAAATATTGTTATAACTTCTATTTCCTTCAACCAAAATGCTTAATATTTCACACATGCATTCATGTAACGCTCTACTACCATGCTCTGCCAGATCCACGACCGTCCAACCCCCGCTGATCCCAAGGTCAATGTCAAATGCTTAGTCTCTTTACAAAACTTAACATCAGAGAAATATTGTTATAACTTCTATTTCCTTCATCCAAAATGTTTAATATTTCACACATGCTTTCCTCTAAGGCTCTACTATCATGCTGTGATAAATCCCTGCTGATCTCGAGGTCAAAGTCACATACTTAGTCTCTTTACAAAACTTAACATCAGAGAAATCGGTTATAACTTCTATTTCCTTGCTCGGATCTGCTTCACATTTCACACACGCATTGCTCCAATATACCTCTACCACCCTGTGACAAATTAACGTTCGAGCCGCCCCCGCTAAGCCCAGAGTCAAGGTCACAAGCCCACATACTTGGATTTTTATTTTTTACATATTTAGGATTACCTGGGCCCACGCGGGGGGTATTCCGTAAGCCTCGCTTACTGACCAATCTAGTTAAATATGGTCACAATGACAGCCTATTATGTCCTCGCGTTTTGCGACTAAAACGGGACTGAAGGGATACTCCATGTGAACGTAGTAGGTATGTTTATAGTCGACTATTTATTATCGACTATACACTTCATGACTGTCTTAATATACAGTCATGATGGCTTACTCTTGTAAAGTGGCATTTTCCGGTGGAATCTTCAAAAACAGTGATAAAGTATAAAATGTATCTACATGTATTTTTAAATTAAATAAATTGTTGGTTATTTCAATATGCATGTAAATAGTAGTTGTGAAATAATAGTTTACAATTCAGTAATTGTAACGCTCGCGAAGGCCGGGACCAGCAGGGGCCAGCAGGGGCCCGTTTCACTAAACTTCGTACGACTAAAATGTCCGTAAGTGCAAATTTGGAATCGTCTAGAAAGTTCAATTGATGGATTTACATTTATTGAGCATAGGCTGCTTGTGAAGCCTATGCTCAATAAATTTGAATCCAATATTTGTTAACAATAAAACATTGTTAATGTGAATTTTACAGACAATCATAGGTTTGCACGTACGAACATTTTAGTCGTACGAAGTTTAGTGAAACGGGCCCCATGGTCCCGACCTTCTCGCACGTTACAATTACTGAATTAGCGAGCCGGGGCCAAAGGTAGACGAGTACCACTTGCGTTGATTGAAAGAAATGGCGAGTGTCCTACCCTCTAGTAGCTTAGAACATATCAGCTCTACGGATGTGTTTTACTATTTCATCTGTCTTTTATATGTTCTGTATCCGTGAGAGCTGAGACCCTTATAGTGTAAAATTTAATCACAATAACAGCCCAATGTGTCCTGGTGTTTTGCTACACAAATGGGATAAAAGGATAACCAATGTCAAACTATGTATACCTACCTACATGTGTATTATTGGCCTATGAATGTTTATAACATGACTGTGAAGTGTTCAACTTCTCACTCGTCATACTGTGTAGCAAAACGCCAGGACATAGAGACAGTAGAGCTGATATTGTCTAAGCTAACCTTCTACTGTCTGTTCCACGTTTTGCTGCCGACGAACTTTTGGCTATTAAACACATTGAATCTAAACAATATTTAACAGTAAGTACTTTTTCATCAATAACAAAAAAGTCAGACTCCCAAACAAAATTTCTTTGATGAAATTGAATCAAATATTGATTTTATTGCGAAAAAAACATTTTCCTATGGGAATTTAACATGGAGAGTGCGAGATAGCTTGAAAATGATGTAATTAAGAAAACAAGTTAGATTTTGAAAATCGGTTGACAAATAAAAAAATATTTTAAAAAAATCTATTTTTAGCCTCCATGTTAAATTCCCATAGGAAAATAGTTTTTTCGCAATAAAATCAATATTTGATGGAATTTCATGAAACAATTTTTTTTAGGGAGGGTTACTTTTTTGTTATTGATGAAAAAGTACTTACTTTTAAATATTTTTTAGATTTAATGTGTTTGATGACCAATGTGTTTGATGGCCAAAAATACAGTGGGGTCAGCGTTCCAAAAGTTCGCTATTTTTCTCAGTAAGAAGCTTGGTCCGTCCTGAGGTAAATTGATAGGCACTGGTCTGTCGACATATTGGAACCATTTCACAATGAAATTGGTTCTAATGTGCTGCCGAACAATATTTTATAGTATTACTTTCTTAAGAAATAAAAACTATATAACAATAGCAGACACCAATATTCGTTCCCCACATTCCACGCGTTATAATCACATATTATCCAATACTACCACGTCCAGAATTTATGCATCCCGAAATTATTCATACACCCAAACATTAATTCTCACATATTTATACATGTTTGTTTACTGTCCCCATGCCTCCGTCCCCCACCCCCACCCCTCAAAGTTACATCTGACATAAATACGTTACATTGCCAACCATGTCTACCCACCTACATAGATTACCAATTTCGGTCATGTTGTTACCTTGTAACCTGACTGTAAATAAAAGTATGTTCTGTTCCGTTCTGTTCTGGTAGTAAGTGGCTCGCAGACCTTCCAAACCCGGGACGCGACATAGTGCAACCTACAGTGGGGTCAGCGTGTAAGTGCACACACGAACGAACACGACAGGTTGGTTCGCTACCCACCCAAAGTGTATGTTGTTACCACTCAGTTGAACCGTCTCGCCGAGACGGTTCAACTGAGTGGTAACAACATACACTTTTGATGCGAAATGAGAAAAAATGCAGAAAAATATTTACATTTTGTTTATACATGAAATACAGTGGGGTCAGCGTTCCAACCTGTCGTGTTCGTTCGTGTGTGCACTTACACGCTGACCCCACTGAAGTTCTGAATCCATAACTCTAATTACATTACATTACACTGCATGACATTAGAGTTATGACGGAGTAGTCTTTCCAAATGTGCGTTTTGAAGCGTTCTTTGTTTACTTTCTACTTCGTGGAGAGTGACATACTAATTTTGCCAATACATGGTGGTAATATCTGTGTGCCACATTGTAGAATTGTCTCTCAATAACAATATAGCGAATTTTGAACGTCAACATACTGTAGGTCTTTTCTATATTTTAGTGTGCGAAGTTTTACTGTGTAGTGTGGTGTAGCGATATAATGCAACGTGTTGCTCATAAGCGGAAAACGTGCAGCTAAGTGTAACCTATTGCCTAGAAAGCGGGACATATACAGATAGTACACCCCCCTGATTAGTTTTAGATAATCTCAGATATACGAATGACTTTTACTATTTCATCAGTCCTTTATATTATCTGTATCTTTATAATGGCCTTTACTATTTCATCTGTCTTTTATATTATCTGTATCTTTATAGTGACTTTTACTATTTCATCAGTCCTTTATATTATCTGTATCTTTATAATGGCCTTTACTATTTAATCTGTCCTTGATATTATCTGTATCTTTATAATGACTTTTACTATTTCATCTGTCTTTTATATTATCTGTATCTTTATAATGACTTTTACTGTTTCATCTGTCTTTTATATTATCTGTATCTTTATAAAGATACAGATAATATAAAGGCCAGATGAAATTAGTAAAACAAGTCATTCGTATATCTGATATTATTAAGCTAGCCCCTGATAGCAGTTTGAATATACCAGACATTCCGAATAAAGTTACGTTTTACAACCGATTAATGGACTAATAGTTTAAGGATCCGTACGTCCAACCCCTGATCATAATAAGATTCACACATACAGTGGGGTCAGCCTGTAAATGCACACACGAACGAACACGACAGGTTGGTTCGCTACCCACCCAAAGTGTATGTTGTTACCGTCTCGCCGAGACGGTTCAACTGAGTGGTAACAACATACACTTTTGATGCGAAATGAGAAAAAAATCTGAAAAATATTGACATTTTTTTTTTATACATGAAATACAGTGGGGTCAGCGTTCCAACCTGTCGTGTTCGTTCGTGTGTGCACTTACACGCTGACCCCACTGTAATTGCTTCCTAACTGTGATATGATATACATGATGTATGTATAATATATATTTGAGCATTGCCTGTTTACTGTTAGCTTATATAATCTCAGCTATATGGATGGCTTTTACTGTTTCATCTGCCTTTTATATTATTTGTATCCTTCAAGCTGAGATCCGGCAATTATAAAATATGATCAGAATAACAGCTCATTCTGTCCTCACGTTTTGCAAACAAAACTGGAATAAAAGGATAATCCAGGTCAAATTAGGTATATTTACATGTTTATTATTGATCTGTGAAAGTTTTTAAACAGAACTGCAAACTATTAAACCGCTCGATTGTCACAAATAAAAACGCCAGGACATATTGGGCTGTTATTGTGACTAACTTTGACAATGGGCGGCTCTCAACTGGAAGGATACATGAAATATAACAGACAGATGAGATAGTAAAATACATCCGTACAGCTGAGATTATCTAAGCTACGTTACTGTATACTATATCAGGGCTCCAGATAAGGAATTAGTAATTGAGTATTGTCACTTCATCATTTCTGAAGCAATTGGGTATTTCAAAATTTTAATTGGGTGAAATAAAATCACACTACTTTTTACACATCAACAGGCAGCAATTATTGATAGTTTGCGTCGAAGTGAAAATATATCTTGGCATTTCATTATAATTTTCTCCTTGGAGACAATTCTAATGAAATACCAAGATGTGTTTTCATGGAAAATAAGAACAATATGCTATCTTTTTGGTCTGTTTGTTGTTTTCTGCAGCATGAGAAAGGTACCACAACTTTTTTTATTGCTTTTTGATACTCGCGAAATCATCGTTTTCACGTACGAAAAAGACAAACGACACTCGTGTTTATACATATCGTTGTACAAAACAATCGTTTGCGTTCGTTTGCTATTCGTTTGAAATGTTTCGTTTGGGAACAGTCAACAAATCTTCGTTCTACTATGTCAAAAATTAAGTCATCAGTATTCACCTACTTGTTTGTATTTTTATAAAATAAACAACATGTAATTTAAATCTCGTCAGTCGTGGTCGCATATCTTATTTTAAGTAGTGTTTAGCGAATCGCGTCCGACGTTAACGATATGGGCGGGACAGTGAGTGACCAGCCACGGTTTCCCGACGGCAATGAAGCCCGAACTAACAACTGGAGTGACCCTGGGGCCATAGCTGACCCCTACCCTGGACCGGTATTGGGCGATTGTGAACCTAAAAACCGTACATCCGTGTGGGCGAAACTCGACCCGAGGTCATGGGTGAGTAAAGCAGCATGTGTAATTTTAGACAAGTCTGTGAGTTTGGCACTTAAGAACATGTGCAATTATTCAAAAACTGTTGTAACTGTGATATTTTCTGTAAATGACGTCAAAAGATGCTATTCCCCATTTGCTATGAAAATTTCGTCATCTTTTGACATCATTTAAAGAAAATATCACAGTTTCTGTAATAGGTTTTCGCGAAAAATCGCACATGTGCAAAATTCGACGTCATTTACGGAAAATTTCACGGTAAATTTTGTAAATATTTTTCATCCGATATTGCACATGTTCTTAGATACAAAATCACGTGATTGTGACTGTGGCTGGAGAAATGGGGCTTATGGAGTTTGTAAGCCGTGTAGCACCTAATCACATAGCGCACTTATGTCGCCTGATAACGCCTGATAACGAGCTGTATTGCTTGTTATAATTATGAAATTGCGAACAGTGCAGATCCTGATCAGTCTGTGCGTATGCACAGGCTGATCTGGATCTACACTGGTCGCATAACCCGTAAGCCCCATTTCTGCAGTCACAGCCACATTAGACATCTCTGACCGTGACTGGAAAAATGGGACATATATAGCAATTGTGACCAGTTCAGCTCCAGGGGCCCGTTTCACTAAACTTCGTGCGATAAAAATGTTAGTACGAAGACTTCTATGAATTTGCTTCTCACATTAACGTGTATCTCAAATGCTAGAATTTTGTACCTACAGGGGTTCATGTCATTAATTGTAGCACATCCACGGACATTTGTCAAAATCAGACACATCAACATTTATCTTGAGATTGATGGGAGAAATTCTCAGATATCTCGTCGTTTGTATAGTTTACTGGTATAATATTTATAGCACGCCTTTGTCATATCTGTCTATGATGTATTGCACCAATTTATATTTTATTTATTATATACTCATTTTCGTTTCCCATTAATGGGAAACGAAAATGCGTATATAATATATCCACACACAAATCAGATAACCTACATGTACAGTGGGGTCAGCGGGTAGTGTTCGTTCGTGTGTGCACTTACACGCTGACCCCACTGTAATTCATGTATAAAAACAAAATGTAAATATTTTTTTTTCATTTTTTCTTATTTCACATCAAAAGTGTATGTTGTTACCACTCAGTTAAACCGTCTCGGCGAGACGGTTCAACTGAGTGGTAACAACATACACTTTGGGTGTGTAGCGAACCAACCTGTCGAGCTCGTTCGTGTGTGCACTTACACGCTGACCCCACAGTATAAATATCACACGTATGGGTGTATGTTATAGACGTGGAGGAGGCAGGGAGCAGATTGGTACGCGGGCAAAGAGGAGGAAACCAGGAACTATAACAACAACGGTAAACCAGTCAGTTCTTACATCCACATCTACTGTCTGTTTCCCAAAACCTGCCTAAATGTTACGGCCATATAAACAATGCAATTTTGTTCGATAGTATTAAATTTTAAATGAGCCTTCTTTTTATTTCGTGAAATTTTGGCAAATATTGATTTAATAGATTTGTCCATTGGAATTTAACATGGAGGAGTAAAAAGAAACGAAATATTTTGAAAATTGACTCCGAAACCTGTACTGGCTAGATAGCTTGGACATGATCCAACTAAGAACACGAAAGTTAAATTTTGAAAATCGATCCACTGTTTCTGATATTAGAAATATTTCCCCATATTAAATATGGGGAAAATGTTTTTAAACGATAAAATCAATATTTGACCAAAATTCACGAAGTAAAAAGAAGGTTCATTGTCACAGTTTGATAACAATTAATATTATCGAAAATTTGTTTGCATTCTTTATATAGACGTCACATTTAGGCAGGTTTCGTGAAACAGACAGTAGGAATGGGCTTATTGTCTAGTGGCACAGCACTGGACTTCAAATCCACAAGTCGTGGGTTCAATCCTCATCCTAGGAATGAGGGATGGTTTGTGGCCTAGGGGTTGGAACATCTGACTTCCAATCCAGAGGTAGTGGCATCAAACATACATTCATAGTATTAACATCCCACTGGTCTGTCGGGTGAGACTTTCAATTGTGGTCTCTTCTAAATATGACCGCAGCTGTTGCTGATACGTTAAACCAATTAATTTTCATGACCCTATTCATGACACATATATAACTTCATAGTATTTCCATCCCATTGGTATTTCTGATGTGACTTGAAACAGACGACCAGTCTCTATGATCGCATCTGTTGCTGGGACATTAAACTTTTAATTGTACATTTGTTTTGCGTAAACTATTCTCCATTGGAAGCTCTCCAAACCGGACACCATTTGTGGTCCAGAGAATAAAACATAAACTACTTGGAATTCGATACAATACAAGTACAGAAGTACAGTGGGGTCAGCGTGTAAGTGCACACACGAACGAACACGACAGGTTGGAACCAACCTGTCGTGTTCGTTCGTGTGTGCACTTACACGTTGACCCCACTGTACTGTGGAACGTCTCCAAACCGGACACCCTGGGAGGCATGCGAGCACTTCATGACACATTGTAGTGTTTTGCAATCATGAAAAGTCATTGTAATCAGAGATAGATAACAGCGAAACACATCTAAGGTAAACATCCATATTTTCCCGAGTGTCCGGTTTAGAGGGGTCCACTGTATGAGTTGTTTATCTTCTGCAGTCCACGGAAATGATTCTAAAGAGTTGTCAAAACATGGTTCTGGTGATAAAAATGGAAAATAAAAAATAAACAGCAGAATACAAAATTTAATTCAACATCGTAAGGGTTAATTTCAGTGCTGCCAACGGGCAAGAAATACACCCTACATCGACGTCATACTGAAAAAGACACGCCGCTGACGTCGTTACTACATTATGGTTCTGTGGATGTGGACGGTATCCGGCGACTTCTACGTCGACCGGACACTGACGTCAACCGTCCGAAACTGGTGCACGAGAGTGCTTACAGGTACATATGTGACCCAGAGGTGTTTGAACAGATGGTCAGTATGTTGGTGTCGTATGGGTATTTTGGTGGATGTTGGGTATATTTTGATGGATTTCGTTGGTTTTGCGTAATTTACATAGTTTTGTGCAATTACTAAATGCTCAATCATTACACACGACATACATCGCCAATTATCTACACATTCACCGTTCCGAACTTTCGGACCCCTTTTATACTGTCAAGATACCCTACTTATGTATACGTGTAACTCGCAGGAGGTGACGTAAATTGTATGTTGGTAACAATGCACACACAACAACAGATGCACAGAAATAAAACATAAAACATCGAAATATGAACCGTTCCTCAAGAACCTGTGATGTGACCTGCCAATGGAAAAGAGACCAGTTTAGTAAAATTACGTACATGTTCTTTGTTGGTTTTTGCATTATTTAAATCTGCAATGTGTTGTAATTTCAAAAATATATACTTTTTGTATGTTATGACTTTACTATCTTTTTAATTACACACCAAATGCATCCACATCGAAAATCATTAACGGGTTTTAATGGTGTTACGTCATGACGTCAAACTCCTTTCTAATGCACTCTATAAATATCACGCAATCTGATTGGCTGATTGTCATACATTACAGGTATATCATTGTTGATGAACGGTCGCAAATTATTTCAATATGTATTCCTACGCCAGTAGTAAAGGAGTGCATTAGAAATAGGTTAACCGCATTGTAATTTTGAAATTTGCGGCGTATATCAGAAAATGACAGGTCGGAAAACATTAACGGGAACACTCCGCTAGCGCGTCTCCATTAAACAGATTTTCCGACCTATCATTTTCTGATATACGCCGCAAATTTTAAAATTACAATACAGTTAACCCTATAGTCAAACCATGACGTCGTGTACTATATGCTAAAAGCCGCGTTAACAGGTGGTCAGCATCTGCTTAAATAAATTATATACAGTGGAACCTCTCTAAACCGGACATCAAGAAAACATATGTGATCTTATTTGGATGAGTTTCTTGGTCATTTATCTCAGGTAGACAACTCGTTCGCTTCGCTTATTCATTGTTTACGCGGAAGCCTACATACATGTGTACACTGGTGTTTATTTCCCGCTATTCAAAATGTACGATGGAATAATTCCATCACAAAAATATTTACACAATTCCCTAACATTTGATTGGTCCGTAGCAAGTCTCTGTCTAAAATTTATATCCCAGTAAACTCCATGCCGAACTACTTTCCGTAACCGTCAGGCGCAGTTAAAATAATTCTTAAGAAAACGGAAAATAAACACATTTTCTTGATGAATTTATTTCAAATGCTGGAATTATAAGGAATGAATGGCCTTTTTGTGGAATTTATCGGGGATATAAACTTGGAAAAGTCGCAGGAATACTGGACCGTATTCCCGCGACTTTTCCAAGTTTATACCCCGATAAATTCCAAAATAAGGCCATTCATTCCTATAATATCCTCTATATCTATCATAAACCCTCTGACAATAGGGGATTATATATGTGACGTCTGTTTGAGACAATTACGTTAACAGTGACGTTAACTGCCCACCCACCTATATAATAAAATATACATCGCATTCACAGTGAGACCACTTGTGCAACGTCCTTGTCAATAATATCGAGATCATATTTTCTCCTTCAGTATAACACATTACCTCATAAATAGAACACCATGCAGGGGCGGATCTGGAGGGGGTTCAGGGGTTGAAACCCCCCTCTCCCGCGCCCGTTCAGCCACGGAGTTTACATAGATCACAGTTTACCACCAGCCGGAGTCTGATATTAAATGCCGTAAAACACAGGACATCTATATTTAATATTTACGGGGGTGGTGGGCATGCACCCGGACCCCCTAGCATACTCGTTCCACTCCGTGGAGCTCGAAAATAGGACAACCCCCCCCACCGTTACCCAAAAGCTGGATCCGCCCCTGTCATGCTAATGTATTTGGACGTCAAGTTTATCATGCTAGACTCGGAAAAACAATTCCTACGCGTTTCCTTGATATCAAGAAAAACTGATACGGTAACCGGGGATGGAAGGTTTTGAGCCACTTCAATACATGTATAAGTTAACTAACTATAGCTGGTATTCTCTATTTATAAGGAATCGCTGGTGGTCTGGTGGTAGACCTGTGGACTTCAATACAATGTCGGGGATTGCGAGTTCCATTTCCATCTTAGGTTTGAAATATGTTGGATACAGCGGCAACCGGCTCCAGGGGCCTACCTAGTTCTTATTAGAATAGTCCCCTCTGGTTCTTTTAACGTGCCCAGATTCTCTTTCAAATCTGATACACGGGACCGCCTTTCAAAGTCCCATCCGAAAGGACTAGTAGAGCAGGAAATGATCTCAGAAATACTGACGCCCTGGAACTGAACCTTGAATCGAACCCGGGTCACCAGCGTGGCAGTCCAACGGTGTTATCCCTCGGCCACGGTCTGCTCTTGTGCGCGGCTGTTCCATTGAACCAGCCTTATATACCTTGGTCAAGCTCCTCTTACTGATGATCATCGCCATCTCAATACGTCATCAGCAACCAATATAATTTAAGGGACTAGAGAGTATCAAGAATAGCATCCAATGGGATTGAATTAGAATGATGCAATCCTTGACATTTGGTAATGTCACCAATTTTGGAACGTTCCAGGGTCTAATGCGTCGCAAGATAAACAGGTGGACCAAATGATTCTTATTAGTTGTTATTAATATGGCTTACTTTACAGAGATAAACTATCTTCACCTCCTGTCATCAAACTGTCAATCATTCAGGTGCATTGTTAGTACAACTACCAGATGTTTAAATGTCATACACATAAAAAACACCTTGCAGTCGAAACACATGTGTTGTCAAATAACGCTCACGTGAGAATATTATACATGCCAAAGTTAACACCTGCACCTGATGGAGGCTACAATGTTACAACGTGCCCAGCCTCTCCTTCAAATCTGAATACACTGGACCACCTTTTAATTGTACATGCCCACTCAGTAGGCACAACATGTTCTTTATATCAGAGACATCATCTGAGACATTTTCTGGCAAAATAAACATTCATTCACAATTACCCCACGTATTGATTGGCACTATTATACATTTTAAATCAGACGTAACTTTCCACACTAATATCAGGGGCGATAACCGTGTTTCCTTAAAATGTTAACGAACATTACTATTGAAACTCTGTATTTATTTTTTGATGTGCAATGATCATACTTTATAATCTGTCGAAAATATAATTGTTTCAGGTGACGCATTTAATTAGTATAAATAATTAAAAAATACCATGCCTCATTTGCATATGAAAATAGCCTGATACCAACGCGCGTCACTATCAGTAAAATAAATATTACTAAATGATTATACATGTATAGCGGCGACTCGTAATCTTTAGAATTGGTGGAATAGTGACACATTTATACACTTATTTAATTCCTATAAAGAACATGTTGTGCCTACTGTGTGGGCATGTACCTTTAAAGTCCCCATTCGAAAGTACTACTAGATTCATGTTCACCTCTCTCTATTTATAGGACCGTGGCCGTTCCGCCATTGTTTCTCGCCATCCAGGCTCGGTGCCAGGAGGCCGTCCAACTGCTGTTAGATGCAGGAGCGTCGCCTGCTCACACAGACAGTCTGGGGTATGTACTATGCAGGGGGCCGTTTTTACTAAACTTCGTACTGCTAAAATGTTCGTAAAATTATGATAGTCAGACTATCATAATTTTGCACTTACGAAAATTTTAGTCATACGAAGTTTAGTAAGTCTGTACATTTTACATTAACAATGTGTTCTTATAAAGAGTTATTGGATTTACATCTATTGAGCATATGCTGCATATGCAGCCTATGTTCAATAAAATCCATCTATTGAAATTTACAGACTATTCTAAATCTGCACTTAAGAACATTTTAGTCGTACGAAGTTTAGTGAAACGGCACCCGAATGGTGTTGTACGATGCTCACACAGGAACGGTGTTCCGTTTAGGCTATCGTACAATCGTCATCGTAGTATCGTACTATCGTTAGTGTAGCATCGTGATACTACGATGACGATAGTACGATGCTGCGATGACGAGAGTACGCTATCACGATTATATATATGAAATAATGCATGTCAGTAAAACTAAATAATTACTCCCTAAAAGTATGCTTCGCTAGATCAGTATACTAAAGCAATTTTGGGGAAATGGGCTACGTACGGATCTGCAAATGAAGTCGGATAGATCAGCTAATGTTGCTTACATAACCGCCTGCGTTAATCTGTCCATAGCATCTACATGTATGGATATATTGTATTGTATGTGTCTGAGCTGTAACACAGCTCAGACTCAGCCAACCAAGCACACTATTTATTAATTTTGAAACAAAGGAATTGACGAATATTGGCAAGATTAGCTGTGGTAGTGTGGTAGTGTACCACGTCTACTGTAGGTTAGGGAATACTAAATGGTGAGAAATTGCCAAGGGGATATACAAAGGTAGTCCGGTATAAAAAAAATATATAGTGCGGTAGTTTTGAGGTCACAGACACAGTTTGCTTGTAAATTTTGATCCATTACCACCCAGTTTAACTTTAGAAAGTTTCATTTTTGGATTTTATAACCAGTTTTTAGCAAAGTTGTAGCATTTAAAAGAAAACACTGAACCTGTTGGTAACGTGATGGAAACCGAGTTTCCGTGGCCAAAAATGTAAACACTATTGTGGGACATGACGAGGTTGAATATTTCTTTCTATGAAGTTAGTGAAGCTATTGTTTAAAGGTACACTGTACTACTACTTTTCATTTTCTGTCATGCCTTATATGAGCCATTTGTCTACCCACTAACGAGTTATTTTTAATTACGGTGCGTGTTAATTGGTGTTAAGTCGCATTTTATATGCAGCGACCAGAATGGGTATTTTCTGACTTCGTGCTATTTTTACCAATACGCGTCACGTGACGCGGTCAATCATATCACATCTTTGACATGCGCAGTGAAGTATCGGAAGTTGAGAAGAAAACTCTCTGTTCGAGTCCAAATCTAAATCTCCACGTAACTCTTTCCATTTGGTGATCAGGGGGCCGTTTCACTAAACTTCGTACGATTAAAATGTTCGTAAGTGCAAAAGTATGATAGTCTGTAAATTTCACATTAACAACGTTTTCTTGTAAACAATTATTGGATTTACATTTATTGAGCATAGGCTGCATATGCAACCTATGCTCAATAAATGTAAATCCATCAATTGAGATTTCTAGACGATCCTAAATGTTCACTTACGAACATTTTAGTCTTACGAAGTTTAGTGAAACGGGCCCCTGCTCGCCAATATTAACCACTCTCTCTCTCTCTGTACTGCCTGTCCCTCAGACATTTCGCCTTGTTTTTGGCCGACGCCGTTTCATACAATTTCCGTCCTGGACGTTTCGACATGTTGATATTCTTGTTTACATATTGGGAAGCCTACTGGCGCGCGTAGTATACTGCGCATGCGCATGCGCAAGCGCATATGCACCGCAAGCCGTGATGTGTAATTCGTCGTCCCCGCACATTATCAAAATAGACTGTTACTTCCGCGCGTCGCTAACAGTAAATTGATAATTAATAAATGATTATATTTGTATAGCGGGCACTCGTAATTTTTAGAACTGGTGGAATAGTGACATAATTATACACTTATTTAATTCCTATAAAGAACATTTTGTGCCTACTGCGTGGGCATGTACCTTTAATTCATGCAGAACCAGTAGAGACTGACTGCATGTCATGCACAAGTATGTCCCACAGCATCCATACGAATAGTGAAAGTAGGAGAGACTGGCCTTATTGGATGGGATTCGGTTACATTTTTAGTAAAATTAGTTGGTGTGTTCTAACCTGTAGGCGGAGCGCCCTCTACCACGCGGCGATACGAGGGGATCCGAACACGTGTCGTCTGCTGCTGTCGCTGGTACCCAGCCTGTATTCGCCAGACGACAGTTATGACCCTCTGCACGAGGCGTGTCGTCATGGTCACACAGAGGTCGTGCAGATGCTCATTGACGCCGGTATGTACATTTATTGTTTACTCTAGTTTATCGACCAATGAAAGAACAGCATTTCGTCTCAATTAATAGCATATTATGACGCTTTCGCCAATATGTATTAAATTAATCATTAAATGTTCAGCGCTATATTTATAACTGATTTTACGCATTGTTGTCATCAGTTCACGAGACGCAAAGTATGTTACCGCCCACACACGCGATCACTTCGCGTCACACCGCGTATTCGAAACACGTTTAGGGGCGGAGCTTCGCGACTTGGCTGGTAAACAATAAGGACGTTATAGTTCACATATTGAATTTTTAATAAATTAATTTCTCGCTCGCTAACGCTCGCTACAAAATTAATTTATTAAAAATTCAATATATGAACTATAACTATTACATATGTTTGTGGATGTGACTGTAGAGAGTAGGACTATGACCTCACGACCACTCTAACCCCTGCTATTTACTTAAAGTCGGAGTCTCATCTGTTAGGCACATGTTTTACATGCGTCACCTGAATAAATATTTTTTATAGAGTATGATAATTGCACATCAAAAATTAAAGAGAGATAATAAATAGTTGTTTCCGTTAACATTTTAAGGAAAGACGGTTATCGCCCCTGATATGAAACTGCCAATTTACGTTTGATATACAAAATAGTATAATAATGTCAACGTCCCGTCGTGGTAAATCCATGTTGATTTTGCCCGGAAAAAAATGTCGTACATGTATCTAAAGAATGGACGAGTCGGGAGGTGGTTGGTCGGGAGCATGCGAATGGTAAGTTAGCGATCGGGTTCATCCTTGCGGGCATAATAGTTGTGACTACTGTCTGTTCCACGTTTTTCTGCCGACGAAATTTTGGCTATTAAACACATTAAATCTAAAAAATATTTAAAAAGTAAGTACCTTTTCATCAATAACAAAAAAGTCACCCTCCCCAATTTTGTTTGTTTGATGAAATTCCATCAAATATTGATTTTATTGCGAAAAAACGATTTTCCTATGCGAATTTAACATGGGGAGTCAATTTCTAAATTTTTTCGTTTTTTGATCCTAAAGGAAAGGATCAAAAAACGAAAAAAAATAGAAATTGACTCCGAAACCGGGCGAGATAGCTTGAATTAAGAAAACAAGTCAGATTTTGAAAATCGGTCCACAAATAAAAAAATAATTTAAAAAAAATCTATTTTTAGCCCCCATGTTAAATTCCCATAGGAAAATCGTTTTTTCGCAATAAAATCAATATTTGATGGAATTTCATCAAATATTTTCTTTTGGGGAGGGTGAATTTTTTCTTTTCTTATTGATAAAAAATTACTTACTTTTAAATATGTTTTAGATTTAATGTGTTTAACAGCCAAAAGTTCGTCGGCAGCAAAACGTGGAACAGGCAGTAATTCCCTGGGTTTTGACTTGCCTGGGCAATAAATAGTTCCGCGTGCCCGGTCAATAATTCGGCATGCCCGGTCAATCGTCAAAACTATTTCACCCCTGGACAACATGACGTCATTATTTTTGTCGAAGATTACGTCATAAAATTCAACGTAATTTAGATCGGTCAATCGACGTGCCCCACGCCAAATTTACGTTCATTGTGTCACATACACTGTCACAGGTTGAGTAATAAAACAGTTATTTCATGACATAACTACAAAATACTATGGAATAGCAACGTACATAGAGAGTTGGGTACTAAGTAATAGTTACAGATCACATATTGAAATTTTAATAAATTAATTTCTAGCGAGCGTCAGCGAGCAAGAAATTAGTTTATTACAAATTCAATATGTGATCTCTATAGCTTACTTATTATTATTATATTGTTTACACTGCCCATTGGCGAAGCTCCGCCCCTAAACGCTGATAGGCGGTGTGACACGTAGTGAGCGTGTGTGTGGGCGGTACTATGCATTGTGTCATGTGAACTGATGACAACAACCCTTACAATCCGTTCTAAATATAGCACTGTACATTTAATGATTAATTTAATAAATATCGGCGAAAGAGTCGCAATATGCGATTAATTGAGACGAAATGCTGTTATGTTCATTGGTCGAGAAACTTGGGTAGACAATAATATAACCTACTCAGACGCCTGAATATAACAGACACGTCCTTATACATATACACACTTTCGGAGCCAGGGGCCAGTTTCACTAAACTTCGTACGACTAAAATGTTCGTAAGTGCAAAAGTATGATAGTCTGTAAATTTCACATTAACACTGTTTTCTTGTAAACAATTATTGTATTTACATTTATTGAGCATAGGCTGCATATGCAGCCTATGCTCGATAAATGTAAATCCATCAATTGAAATTTCCAGGCGATCCTAAATTTGTACTTACGAACATTTTAGTCGTGCGAAGTTTAGTGAAACGGGCCCCTGACCTCCGTTCTCGTGATCGAAATAATGAAAGTCGTTCTCGTGATCGAAATAATGAAAGTCGAGACTGAGCTGTTCTCAGTCTTGACAAATCCAACTTGAAGTTGGTGGTTTCGATGTGGCTGTGACACTTCAGATATGAGGCTTAAAGGTATTGCGACCAGTGTAGATCCGGATCAGCCTGTACATCCGCACAGTCTGATCAGGATCTGCACTGTTCGCCATTCCATAAACACCCGTCACGCTTGTAACAACCAATGCAAATGGTACTTTAAAGTCATACTCCGGCTTTCGGCTTAACGCGTTGAATCCCAAAGCCCGCTATAGCGGCGTTAGCAAAAAGTGCTGGGGCTCGTTTCACAAAGACTCCGTACGACTAAAATGTTCGTAAGTGCAAATTCAGGATCGTCTGTAAATTTCGATTGATGGATTTTTAATAACTTTAAATAACTCCTTAGCTACTTCACCAATTTCAATAATATTTGCCCACAACGTCTAGGGATTAACTTCGTAATAACGATGGCCTTTTACTATCAATTCTGCAGGTGGGGGCATCCGTGTTCTATGAACATATTTTCTAGTTTTATTCATATTTTCCCAGTATTATAAATATACTAGTCTTAAAGGTACATGCCCACTCAGTAGGCACACACTGTTCTTTATTGGAATTAAATAAGTGTATAGTTGTGTCACTATTCCACCGGTTCTAAAAATCACAAGTGCCCACTATACAGATATATATAATCGTTTAGTAATATTTATTTTACTGATAGTGACGCGCGGTGGTATCAGGCTATTTTCATATGCAAATGAAGCATGATATTTTTAATCATTTATACTAATTAAATGCGTTACCTGAAAACATAATATTTTCGACAGATTATATTATATGATCATTGCACATCAACAAATAAACACAGAGAATAAATAGTAATGTGCGTTAATATTTTAAGGAAATACGGTTATCGCCCCTGATATCAGTATAGAAATTTAGGCATGAGTATAAAATGTATAATCAATACAGTGGGGTCAGCGTGTAAGTGCGCACACGAACGAACACGACAGGTTGGAACCAACCTGTCGTGTTCGTTCGTGTGTGCACTTACACACTGACCCCACTGTACGTGTGGTAATGGTAAATGAATGTTTAATTTGCCAGAAAGTGTATCATATGGTGTATTTGATATATATATCATTTTGTGCCTTCTGAGTGGGCATGTACCTTTAAACCTTAAACTGTTACAAAACGCGCAGCAAACGTTGTATTGTCGTCAACTTTTGTTTCATTATTGTCTAATTTCTAAATATTACGTTGTCAGCACCCGGGTATGACGTTAAAGTGCTAAGTTTACCACACGTTTTATTACTGGCCCCCGCAAGGGACGTGGATTTTTTTTATTAATTCGTTCCCACGAAATAACAATTCGTCCCCTCAATTGAACAATTCGTTCCCTCGAATTAACAATTCGTTCCCTCGAATTAATAATTCGTTCCCACGAGATGACAATTCGTTCCCTCGAATTAACAATTCATTCCCTCAATTTAACAATTCGTTCCCTCGAATTAACAATTCGTTCCCACGAATTGGGAACGAATTGTTAAATTGAGGGAACGAATTGTTAATTCGTGAAAAATAGTTAATTCGTGGGAACGAATTGTTAAATTGATGGAAAGAATTGTTATTTCGTGGGAACGAATTAATAAAAAAAAGAATTCTACATCACCTACGGGGCTCCGTATTTTATATTGATGACTACTATCGGTTCCATGTTTTGCTGCCGACGAACCTTTGGCTATTAAACACATTAAATCTTAAAAATATATAAATGTAAGTATTTTTCATCAATAACAAAACAGTCTCCCTCCCCAAAAAAAGTTATTTGAAGAAATTCCATCAAATATTGATTTTATTGCGAAAAACAATTTTCCATGAGGGCTAAACATTATTTTTTTTATTTTTTTTTATTTGTTGACCGATTTTCAAATTCTAACTTTTGTTTTCTTATTTATATCATTTCCAAGCTATCTAAATATGTTTCGGAGTCAATTTCCTTTTTTTTTTTTTATTCCTCCCCCACTGCTTCCACCTCTTTTTCTCCCATGTTAAATTCCCATAGGAAAATCGTATTTTTCGCTATAAAAAACGATATTTGATTGAATTTCATCAAACTAAAAAGTTTGGGGAGGGTGACTTTTTTGTTATGGATGGAAAAGTACTTACATTTAAATAATTTTTAAATTTAATGTGTGTAATAGCCAAATGTCCGTCGGCAGAAAAACGTGGAACAGACAGTAGGTGATGGATGAATTTAACCCTTTGAATCCGAAAGCCCGCTATATCGGTTTATGCAAACAGTGCAGATCAAAATGAGCCGGCTCGTAACGAGCCGTCTCATCAGGATCTGCACTGTTTGAAAGTAATTTTCATATTTTTGAGAACAACAAATACCCCATTTTTATAAATGGAATAGTCTGAAAATCATTTTGCGATGATTGGATTGGTTGCAAAATTAACATATCGCAGCCCATTCAGTTAATTAGGGGTTTTGTTTCAGGAGTTGATGTAAACCCAGCGAAACCAGACAACGGAGCGGTAAAATACTTCTCTCCACTTCAGTTAGCCATTGAACACGAACACGAGGATGTTTGTCTTGCTCTACTGGAGAATGGTGCAGATATGTATTCCACGGGCAATAAAAAGGAATCACCTTTTATAGAAGCTTGTCGACATGGTGTTCTTCAAGTGGTTAGACATATGTTGGACCGAGGTGCGCCGATTGATCAACTCAGTTCCGAACTGCTTCCACCATTGGTTTACGCAATACGTAGTGGAGAGCTCAGTTGCATCCAACGTACTATACAGTATTCCGCCATTATTAATAGAAATGGCATCGCCCAGCGCTACTTTGAAACCTTACAAAGCAGTGCGGAGATTATAAACAGTTTGTGTTCTTATGGATGCGACTTGGAGAGCTCTACTCCGACGGCACTGTGCCGTTGTCTACAGACCGACAATATTTCGGCCGCCATCGTTCTGCTCAAACACGGCGCGAGATTCCACGAGACTCCAGCGAATTGTGTTTGCTCTCAGACTGTGTTTAATAAAAGTTGTCCATCGGCATGCGAAGCTGTCTATCGTTTACTGGAAGATCGTCCGCGCGAATTGAAGACGTTTATAATGAAATTCCCAGTCGATGGACTGGACATTCGGCACGGAGAAAATAGTTTGTCATTCTCAGGTCTTTCATCAGGTGATGGGGTCTCACAGGCGGCATACAGGACAGTTGGCGTTCCGTCATTAAAACAAGATTGCCGACAGATAATCCGGCGTTCTGTGAAAGAGGTCAGATCGTCATCGACTACTTCAATAATTTCCCGAATACACGCTTTACCCCTGCCAAAGCTGCTCATTTCATATTTATGTTTTGACGAATTTAGAGTTCTGGATTATATCGATGAACTGGTACAATTCGAACGACGACGAAGCGACTCGTTCAGCAGAAGTGCTCAGTTTGACACATATTAGTACTTAATCGTTCGTTTGGGGATTCAGGAACAAATATATACTGTAGATTTGCCACGAATCACGTAAGCCACATTTCTCCAGTCACAATCACGATTCATTCGGTGAAATAAATAGGACATGGGATAACGGCAAACTTTAACTTACTTACTGTGATATATTCATACATGTATTTCGTTATCAATACAATCAAGAGAATGTTTAACGTTGATTTTGGTTTGTAATCTTTCCGAAATAATACAATATGTTCAACAATTCTGCAAAAACCAGGAACCCACTGTGGGTTCCTGTTTTTTTTCAGAATTGTTGAACACATTGTGGAAAAGTGGATTCCTGGTTTTTGCAGAATTGTTGAACATATTGTGGAAAAGTGGGTTCCTGGTTTTCGCAGAATTGTTGATTTTGGTTTGGTTTGGAAATTCGGCTCCTCTACAACCTTCGAATCCTGTGTGTACATAATGCTTGGAATACGTGCTAAGGAGTGGGTGGTTGGTCCTCACGTACGCTTTTATATTTGGCTCTTTTGTTACCTGTGAGTTGAATTGGGTTATTGTCAATTATACAAGTAGTCAGATTATGACTGATCCTTTTGGGAGGGGGCCAAGTGATTCTGGTGTGGCGAGGACCTGGCATAGGATTGCATTGTATTCTGATTTCAGGGCTGAATATATAGTTATTTTATTGTAAATATTCAGGTCTGATTTTGGGATTCACCCCCCCCCCCACCATTTGTACCGGTAATATATGGGATTTAGTACTAAGCCCATTGACCCGGTCTTCAATGAACTTATATGTTGATAGGCCGTAAAACCCCACCAAACAAACAAATGTGCTGGGGATGTACGTTACGTACACCTGTAGCCGATTTCATCAAAATTGCAAAGTATACTTATCTAGCAAAGTATACTTTGAGGGAGTAATCAATTATTTTCCCCGAAATGCATTATTTCATATAGAACTAACGACTGCATGTATTTGATGAGTTAAAAGTATGCAGAATTACTGTACTGTATTTATTACATTATCACAGCCAAAATGGCTGTGATAATGTAGTAAATTCAGCATAATAAACATTAATAAATTTATCATTAAATTGAAAATTTCTCCCTCAAAGTATACTTTGCTAGATAAGTATACTTTGCCATGTTGGTGAAATAGGCTACTGGTATTCGACTTATCTTCTACCTACATTTGAGTCGGTGACAGGTGGGTGAATTTGATGGGTAAAATGTTAGCTGGTAACCGATCCCGGATTATTTGGATAGCTAATAAACTTGCTATTTTTCCTCAGTAAAATGTTTTGCCAATTTATGTAATGGGTGAATAATTATCATGTTAAGGACTCGTTCCATACATGATCATCGTTTGATTCAAATATAATTTCTTTGTAAATGTGATAACATATATATGTATAACATATATGTGAATACTGCCTCGTTACTGTATCCTATACGGAACATGGGCTGGCCAAGTCAGCCATCTTTGTGTGTTCCAGCCATCAGCCAGTTTCACCTGTTCTGACGTTTGACAAAGAACATAAAATGTGAGGTACAACTTATGATATGTAGATAATCACATGTAGAAAAGGCAGGACAACGGACTCCTATCCATTATATTACACCAAACTGTAAAATATATCTGTTTTCTGGACATGTTTGTGCCTGTGAACCACCATAATGATTATAGATAGCATCATAGACAGAAAATCGCACAGTGCATCACTTTTACCTGGTCAATCACACAACACATACCGTATATACCCACTACTGTACTCTGTTATTAGCTACCAAATCCAATGACATGTAAGCAGTTACCTGAATGTATTATCCCTGCTGTCTGCTCACTACTATGCGATTAAATATGGATTTACCTGTGGGTAACGTGTACACTAACATAGGCTGTGCATCGGCATTTCATTGAAAAGTTTACACATCAAAATTTATTTTGAGATTGATGGGAGAAATGCTCAGATATCTCGTCTTTTGTATAGTTTGCTGGCATAATATGTATAGCTTGGCGTTGTCATTTATGTATATTATGTATTGCACCAAATTTTATTTGGTTTACTGTCATACTATTTGATGTATGTGTCAAACGCACGAAGTGGTGAAACTGTACGGTGACTTGTACATACAAAGATGGCGGAGATGGCAACTCAATGAACCATATAGTATATATTAACAAGACAATGTTTACATATGTTATATTCATACATCACATCACTCTTATGAAGCAATTATCATTGAAGCTGAGTGTATATATCTATGACCTACTACATTAAACTCCTTATTGCATTTTAAAATCATTTCAGTATATACTTTTTGTTTTATGTAATGTGTGCATGTTTTTATTTTGTTTGTATATCATACGAATTAAATAACTCTTTTAGTGAAGGTTTGAAGTGAAAACAACTATCTTTTGAGTTTTTCTGTACTAAATTACGAAAAATTCACATTTGTGAATAGTCGTGTTTAACAATTGAGGATATTACATCAATATTACTTTGATTTTGGATGATTTCAGAAAATTGGCTTTACAAATAGACTTCCACTCAGTATGTATGCGCGGAAAGTGTATTTGCATTCGGCAATTTGGGTGTTTTAGATTTTTAAATGACGGACAATGATGCTGTAACCATCGCACCTTTTGCCAGCTGGCTCTGAACAGAAATATGCGACACAACGTATCTATTTTGTCTCACCTGTACAAACCGTAACGTGTTTTCGCGAAACACCGTATCCTTCCTTTTATACAATTTCTTCAGTTTTAAGTTTTTTATTTCCATACATAGTCATATACAAACAATAAATGAGTTACAAGCAGTTTAATAACATGCATTTATAGGTTACACTCCTTGTTTACAATCAACTATGAGTACATGTATTGTAAATAATTATAGATTATAACGTATTGTTCATACATGGTTAGGTTGGATTTATTTAAGAATGTTATTTAGATGAGAGAATAGAGTTGAAAATGAGATATGGTGAAATAGGTTTAGTGAACAATAATTGAGCAACACATCACGATACAATACTATTACGGTATATTCTGTTATACCGAACTGTAATATTTGCATGTATACAATTTCTTACGGAAACTCTACACCATAACAGGCGGTACAAACCATAGCGAGATAAATCTGAAATTGCGATAATAACACGTGCGTGTTAGCCAGAAGTTGGCACTTTCATCACGCTCTCTCGATTCGTGTTCAAAAAGGTGTCATCTTTGCAATCGAATTATCAGAAAATACGTTGTCATCAGTATTGTAAGCTTGATCATTTGACATCATATTCATTTCTGCATTTGGACATACCAGATACGTTGCTCAGAAATGCAGTCAATTTTGATTTTTTTCAACGTCCCGTGATGCCTTAAGGGAAAAGTCTGATCTTTCAATGTGTAATATTTCACCTCTAACCAGTATTGTTTGACAGAAGAACATGTTCCAAGATAACATCCAGCAGTTTTAGTTTACTGCAGCTTTCATTTCGTACATTGTGTTTTACATCAAACTTGGTGTGTAGATTATTTATGGTGTGGAGATAAGTACACTTTTTTCAATGATTTTTTGACATCCGTGTCATGGATTATCTCCCAGTTTTATACTTTTTCAATGTTGCCTCCATGAAATACATCAGCATGCGTGATATGCTGGCCGCAGTCCAGTGTATTCGCACAAAAATGTGAAGGTAAAATAGGTCAAGGTCATGTTAATGGCGGTGTTCCATATGCAAAGGTTCGATGATATATATATACATGTATTATCATATGAAGCGGAAACCCACATATTGGATATCTCAGACATCGGAAACGAGAAGATTATTGGGGTGGGGGGGGGGGGGAGTATTGAGGGTCAAAAAGGGCCCGATGTTGCTAGGCGGTCCGGGGGTCATGCTCCCCAGTGACATCTCCCCCACTTCCGCCGCACCTAGGTACATGCCCACTCAGTAGGCACAAACTGTTCATTATAGGAATTAAATAAGTGTATAAATGTGTCACTGTTCCACCAGTTACGAGTGCCCGCTATGCAGATATAATCATTTAGTAATATTTATTTTGCTGGTAGTGACGCACGGTGGTATCAGCCTATTTTAATATGCAAATGAGGCATGCATTTTTTTCCTCAATTATTTATACAAATTAAATACGTCACCTAACAAATAGCATTTTCGACAGATTATGAAGTATGATCATTGCACATCAAACAAACCAATACAGATAATAAATAGTAATGTCCGTTAACATTTTAAGAAACACGGTTATCGCCCCTAATATCCCTGGTATAAAGAACACTTTGTGCTTACTGAGTGGGCATGCACCTTTAAACCGCAAATCAGATATCGTCCTATTTATCGAACTATGTGCCACGCGATTCTCTGTACATTTCACGAGAAAACGGTATTCATTGTCTTTGCAGCCAACGTTGTTACAATTATATCTACGTCTGCGCAGTCAGTACCAGGATATATAGACAAAGAGGACGTGGCGGCGACTCAGTCGGGGACAAATATCGGCTAATAATGAATAGGAGTTCCGCCGTGTTTGAAAAATGTGAGTACATGTATTATGTTCTTTTAATCTAAATAATTAGAAAATAATGACTGGTCGATGCTGAGCTGTGCTGAGCTGGCTCAGCCTCGACACACACGAAATAATACGAATTTGTAGAATACGCTGAGAAAAATGCATGGCGCCCGCGTCCAGATGGCGCTATGTCAACTGTTCACGTTAATATTAATATTCTGGTTCCTTTGTTGAAGGAGGCTGAAACTTTCATCGCCGAGTGCAAAACTTCAACTTCCGATAGTTCACATAAATGTAACGTAAAGTCATGCGTGTTAGTAGGAAATACAACAGTATTGGATAATTTACAGAGTGTTGGTGCTCTTGGAACCTTCCCATGTCTGGGTGACGACATCAATATTCGTGGACCTACAGATCGCGAGACGTGTGAGGTCACAGGTTTACTCGCGCTCGCCGACGGCCGGCTACTAGTGTCGGACAGTGACAATGAGAACCTAAAGCTGTTTGACGTCAACCATAAACTCGTGTCCCACGTTAAACTACAATTCCCTCACTTCGACATTGCGGAGATAGACGGCGGACAGGTGGCCGTCTGTCTGCGAGACAACACGAAGAACCAGTTGGTGTCGGTGTCCGGCATCCTGACCCTCGGGCTGATCATCGAGACCGCAGTGGAATGCGGCTGTGTGACCAGATGTGGCGACAACCTGGCGACGGTAGATTGGGGATCACCAGACATTGTGGAGATTGACATGAGGGGTAGGAAGGTGACAACTGTATGGACATGTCCTGATGGCGACCTCCGGTATATAAACAACACCCGGGGGGAGTTGATCACGACAGACAGGGGCGGCGCGGTAACACGTGTGACCCGGGATGGCGTCGTGCTGGCCCGATACCAGGGAGACAACTTGGTGTTTCCGGTCGGACTCACCGTCCACCCAGACGGAAGTATCTATGTCTGCGACTGGTGGTCTGGCAACATCGACCACATAACGGCGGATTGTACCCGCAGTATTGAAGTCTTCGGGGACGGACAGATATCGCGGCCTTGGATGATCTGTTACAACACCACAATTCACTGTACGTATCTCAGGGAGACGGTAATGACTGTATTAAAGTATTTCGTCTTGGGTATTAAAGGAACTGGGTCTCAGATATACAAACATGTAGACATGGATGAACCAGATCAGGACAACATGGGTTGATTGTAGATTTCTATCATATTTTGTTATGTGTTATACCTGGAAAAAACTCTTGATTGTGCAAAATGGAATTTGTGAAAATAATGTTTTTTTATAATGTTTATAATACTGAAACAATAGTTATTTTCCAGTACATGTATTATAAATTGGAAGTGATTCTGAAGTGCTGTCGAAGCATGTTGTAAATTATTCTAAAGTTGTCAAAACATGTTTCTGATGATAAAAATGGAAAATAAACAGCAGACGACAACTTAGTTGTGACTTCAGGACTGTCTTGATATTAAAGTGGCATTTTCCTGTGGATTTAAAATTCACATTTCACATTTATTAGAATGTATACAGGCGTGGATACAAAAATAATTGCAGGGGGGGGGGGGGGGAGGGGATCTGTAATTACTGAGTGTAAGACATAATCCCCCCCGGACATAATCACCCCCCCATGTTTTTTGACACAGGAGGACAGAATCCCCCCGTCTAAAATGCAGGTTGGACAAAATCCCCCCCCCCCCGTCTAAAATGCAGGTAGGACATAACCCCCACGTCCAAAATCACAGGTAGGACATAATCCCCACCCCCCGTGAAAATGCGGCATAGGACATAATCCCCCCGTCCACAAAAACATGTGTAAATATGCGAGAGTGATTATGTAAATCCAGTATTTTAACACGATTGACGAATGAACTCTATGAAACAAGCACATTAATAATTCAGCAAAACAAATTAACCAAAGCACATATACTTCAATAGTTATGTTCTATAATAAGGATTTGTCCAAGAGAAACAGCTAACCATAATCTCACATTTCATCACAAGCAAATGAATACTGTTCACATTAATAATTCAGCACAATATTAACCAAAGCACATATACTTCCAATAGTTATGTTCTATAATAAGGATTTATCCAAGAGAAACAGCTAACCATAATCTCACATTTCATCACAAGCAAATGAATACTGTTCACAGTCTGGATGCATCCCCAATAGCAACATGAAACTGGCCATCGACTTCTGTCTGTCTCGGTACTGGCAGCATAGCTCAATTTATCAATTATCAACTTAAGGAATATTAATGTTCAAAACATCAGTAGTATAAAGGGAGTCAAAATGATACCACCTGCGGTGGTATCATTTATAACCCTTTATACTACCCCCACCACCGCCGAAAAATCAAAAATTGGTTAATGAGGAAATTGTCCCCCACCACCCACGAAAAATCAAAAATTGGTGTCATAAATACATCATGTTTATTTCACGTCCAATTGAACAGATAAAACTATACTAATAAAAAGGATTTATTTTTGTCTCGTCGTCATATTGGTGTCATAAATACATCATGTATTTTTCACATCCAATTGAACATATAAATTTAATAGGTTATAATAAAATATTATAACAAAATGGATAATAAAATACGCAACGAATTGGAATTTTGTAATGACTTTTATGGAGAATTTTACGCTGTTTCTACAGTATTAAAACACGGTAAAATGACAATACTATGTGATATCGAATACATGAAATATCAGCGTAATTTATTACGCTGCGATAAAAACGTTGCATTTACAATATTAAACCGGCAATTATGTCGCCGGTATAAGGATCAAATTTGTGTAATGAAGCGACTAAATAGGATCGGAGAAACACTACCGAAACATTATCAAACTAATTTTATAAAACATTTTAAAATCAAAGATTCGTTTACGGATATGCGTTTCTACGATATCGCTTTTAACGAAGAAATTGGAAAATTATTAGAAGAAATTGGAAATTGAACAGAAAAAAACAACTACCAATAATATGAGAGAAAATGGATAATACAATACAATTGGAATTGAAAATTTTGAATAACTGTGTTGAAGAAGTTTACGAAGAATACGGGGGTTATAATCCTGTATATAAATTCTATAAAATGAGAACACTAGGCGATATCGAATATATGAAATACCAGCGTAATTTATTACGCTCCGACAAAAACGTTGCATTTACAATATTATACCGGCAATTATGTCAACTATACAAGAGGCAAATACGAACATTAAGACAGATAATGCGTATCGGATATGAAACTAAGGCGTATTATATAAAACTATTAAAACACAACGATTCGTTTACGAACGTACATTTCTACGATATCACTTATAAATTTATATTGTAATCACAACACCAAGCAGACGACAATGTTTCACTTACACGTGTTATAAACATGCAAATTATGTGTCCTACCTTACACGTATATTAAGTGTCCATTTTATAGAGAGATTTACACGATTACGTCTTCCGGGATGGAAAATAAACACACTGTAATATATAATACACACACACGGTTATTTATAGCCTTATCGATGGTATGTAAACGGGCTATCAATTTACACAGGTGGTGTGTACACAGTTTATAAACACTTAGTGAGGGTTATATAGTTCACGAATTTCCGGGATGGTTCGTTATTTAATAAAATTATTTTTAGAAAATTATTTATAATTTAAAGCGGAACACCCCCTATTATATTAATTAATTAATTTTAATAAAATTATTTATAATATTTTCACCAACAAAGTTAGGTTTATATACGAGAAATAAACACAGTTCATTGTCGGGACGCCGGCACTAATATCTCAACAGTGAGATAGGTTTCGCCACATGTACTTCACTCTGGCCGCTGTACACATTATAGCGGATGGAGGTAATGAAGAGGAGGGGTCCGCGGTATCGGTCCAATGATGGGGTGGAGGAGATGTGAGCGTGACACATCCCACTAAGCCAAAAAACGAGAAGAGAAGAGATTTAAAGCGAAGGCTTAGTGGGATGGGCCCAGAAGGGTTTTGCTGGCGCGGGTTCGAGCCTCGGTGGGACCTAACTTTTTTTTTTTAAATTGTTTATTTATTATTAATAAATTGTTTATTTATTATTAATAAATTGTTTATTTATTATTAATAAATTGTTTACTGCACCAATATAATTAATTAATTATTTTTTAAAAAATTATTTTATAAAATATCACAATGGTGCTGTAACATTTCCTCCGACTTTATTTCCAGGTTTTACCCTAAATTTATCCCAATCAGTACACTCAATTTTGGGCATGGTGGCGCGCGCCTTGATTCTTATATCATTTTTTAATTCTTCATATCTGCCCATTTCTTCCACCACGGATTCAAACTCTAAATTTGATATTTTCTTATCGGCCAACGCTTTGGACACCATAACATCGATGCTATTTTTCTTAGACCTAGCGAGAACGGATATTCTATCATGTTTTCTACTTTTTTTCTCGAGTTTTCCACCCGCCGCCCTAATTACCATACACAGCAACCCAGAAACGGCCGACACCGCACATAAAATCCCCGCTACAGGAACCGTTATAATGGTGGATATAGTTGCAGCTGTCCCCGCCCCACACAACACAGAAACACTTGCCAGAACCGTACTAGATGCTTCAGCTATGTTCACCGCGCGCTTATATTTGTTAGCGTGTCTTTTTCTATTTGCACATTCTCTAACTAAAATATCCTGCATAGCGACGATATTATTCAACCTAAAATCTGAACTTCTTTCGTTAATTGTACACAGTGTTGGTGGAGTGGTATTGAGAGTTGGATACAGTGTTGGTGGAGTGGTATTGAGAGTTGGATACAGTGTTGATGGATCGGTATTGACAATTGGAAGCGGTGATTCGTTCATATTTAAATTTATTTCAATATATTAGTATTTTACAAATTAAGTTCAATTAACAACGAGACAATAGTGGAAGAACTCTCTTGGTCACCGAATTTCGTAACAAAGTTAATAACACTACCTTTGGAAAGTCTAATTCGATCATCACCGGAGAACGAAACCACCGTCGAACTATCTCCAGAGATTTTAGTGACTCCAATCCCCCGTTCTTCCCCATCTACTACAATATTTATCGCGACCGCGCCCACAGGTTTACCACTACCATTAACCGAGCAGACCGCCATTTGGATAACTTCACCCGCAGCTGTCATAGTGTATCATATTTATTACTCGCTTTGGCACCGAATGAATATTCATAGTGCCCCTCAACCAATGGGCCCCGCTTCTCAGCCCAAACTGTTATGGCACGTTTTAGCGTTTTCATTGTTCGCACTATTCCGGCAAGCGCATTGGTTGCGTTATATGCCTCAGTACGAATCTTATAAGAGGCCTCCTCAAGAGCTTTTGTCGCGGCTATGCGATCATGTTTCAGTTTATCGGTTATTTTCCCATCTAGTTCGGTAAGTGCCGCTTCTCTGCTGAGAGAGTCCTCTAAGCGCAACGCATCATAAGCCTCCGTAATGGTCGCCTGGTGGCCTTCTAGGGCTTTATCAACACCCGACCGGGCCTCTTTTTGAAATTCGGTTATTTTTCCGTCTAGTTCAGCAACCGCCGCTTCTCTGGTGAGAGAGTCCTCTGAGCGCAACACCTCATAAGCCTCCGTAAGGTCTGCCTGGTGGTCTTCTCGGGCTTTCTCAACACCCGACCGGGCCTCTTTTCGAAATTTGGTTATTTTCCCATCTATTTCGGTAAGTGTCGCTTCTCTGTTGATAGAGTCCTCTAAGAGCAACACCCTATAAGCCTCCTTAATATCCGCCTGGTGGTCTTCTCGGGCTTTCTCAATACCCGTTCGGACTCCATCAAGATCAAACCGGGTCTCTTTTTGAAATTCGGTTATTTTTTCGTATAGGTCAGTAAGTGCCGCTTCTCTGTTGAGAGAGTCCTCTGAGCGTAACGCCCCATAAGCCTCCGCAATGGCCTCTTTGTGGTCTTCTCGGACCCCCTCAACCCCCGACCTGGTCTCTTTCAGAAATTCGGCTATTTTTTCGTCTAGTTCAGTAAGTGTCGCTTCTTTGCTGTGAGAGTTCTCTAACCGCAACGCATCATAAGCCTCCGCAAGGGCCTCCGCAAGGTTCGACTGGTGGTCTTCTCGGACTTTATCAATACCCGACCGGGTCTCTTTTCGAAATTTGGTTATTTTTTTATCTAGTTCAGTAAGTGCCGCTTCTCTGATGAGAGAGTTCTCTGAGCGCAACACCTCATAAGCTTTCATAAGGTCCGCCTGATGGTCTTCTCGGGCTTTCTCAATACCCGACGTGGCCTCTTTTCGAAAATCGATTATTTTCCGTCTAATTCAGCAAGTGTAGCTTCTTTGCTGAGAGTCTTCTAAGCGCAACGCATCATAAACCTCCGTAATGTCAACCTGGCGGTCTTCTCGTGCTTTATCAATCCCCAACCGGCCTCTTTTCTAAATTTGGTTATTTTTTTACCTAGTTCGTTTAGTATCCGTATGCGTTTCTTCACGACTTTGTGTATTCACAGCCAGGGCATATTCTCTAAGTTGTGATAGTAGACTTTTGTGAATCTCGTCCGTGGCCCTCGATATAGTTCTATTGATCAAGGCCTTTGTTTGTGGGTAGTTAAAAAGTCGCCCTCTGTCGGGATGAATCCCCCTTCTGCCGGTTCCAAATTATTTGAATTTGTCACCCAATCGGAAGAACTACCTGGTCCGTATATACTCATAATGTTGATAATTATATATTACGAACATGCGTTTAATTCTAAATAATTTTCTTAATTTTTCTTAATTAATTTGAAAATTTCTAGGACGACCGAAATCGGGTAATCGTTCTTCAACTCTCTCCCTTTATCATCAAGAATAGAAAATCTTCAACTCGTGGATGTGTCCCGATTCCAAAACTTTCATCTCGGGGTGTGGGAAAAAGTCTAAGGTACAGTCTCGCCATAGAAACAGTCGCTGGCGGGCACAGTTTTCAGTAATGTGCTGGGGGATCCGTCTACCGTGTTGTACGATGTGTTCACCCGATCAAGGTGCACCCCGAGAGTTTTCGTGAAGGCGAAGTTTACTAGGGTATCGCCGCGGTGATAACCCTCGGTGAAGACAAAGGTCCCCGGGACCAGTCGCCCTTCATCCTCGTTGTAATGAGGTTCATATTTAAATCCTAACATTGAGGCCAATTCCGGAGTGATCTCTAATTTTTTATCAACGTCCAATGTCGCAATCACCGTGGCTTTTGAGATTTCGAGAGTGACACTACTAGGTATATTCCTTGCGATTAAAGCTTGGATATTTCTGAAACCCCAAAGGCCAGGAAGTAATCCGGCAGTTGATTCCCCAAAAGCTACGGGCATGATAGCCTCTACACGTTCTATTCCTTCGATATCCTTGTACATTTCAATGTTTTTCCACCCAACCGTGAAGGTGATTGATCTAAGGCCTACCCGGCGTTTTCCGCAGCAGTTGTCTATTAATTTTTGAAGTTCACAACTATCTTTTTGAACATTAGTGATAGTAGAAAACATAATAATATCTTTCAATGGATACCAAAGCATTTAGCTTTAACTCTAATGTAAAGTACGCGGTCGGATGTAAATACACACAAAAAGACGTTGTTAACCGCCTTGTACACACAGCCGTAACGGTTAGACCGGACAGCGGGTTTGCCACCAATTTCCCTAACATCTTTGAACAATACAGGCTGCCCAAGATTACTACGATGGAGGTGGTAAACGGGTGGAAAGCAACACCGATGCAGTTTTGGCAGAACCAAATAAATTTCGCTGTATGGTGCGCAACAGCCGGGTGTGGAGTTTCATATAAAGACCATCTGACATCCAAGAATGTCATGCTCCGAAGTGTCTACAACTTTCACGTGTATTATACTATTAGGAGGATTCTCAAAGAACTAGGTATTTCACTACCTCAAGACGACGCCTGGGATCCAATTTCCAACGCATACGACCGTATGACGTTTGAAAGACTGTGTAACGAATTTAACGTTTCAAAAGACGCGGACTGGAGACAGAAAGCATTTCCTACCAGCACCGGCCTCGGGTACGTTCTCATTCGGGGCCAGTCCGGGAATTGGACGCAGACTGATTTTAGACACGATCACCGGTCCGACCACATCGTCAGTCGGAACGCCGGGAATTTTGACCCCGCGACGATGACATTCGGGCCGGAAGTGTCTGGAGGTCGGCACTGTGGCGTGTTTTCTTGTAAAATGTTACCTCCGAAACGGGCTCACGTCGATTACATACAGCAGGCTGCTGAGGTTCAGAACGCGTGGGGTACATTTATGTTAGATACGGGTCTAGGGTTCACGCAGGCCGGGGTTACTCGCGTCAACGACTCCATTCGCACGTACGTCTGGGCCATCCTCGGCGCACAGAAGCAAACTCGCAGTTCTATACTGGGCACGGTAACAGCGTTTGATGCACAAAAACAATTCTTGGCACTTGTAGAGGACGCCGTCTCAGCTAGGGTGGACCTGGAGAAGGCGATCCAGAATTATCAAGACGTTTTGCAGAATGCCAGCACCCCAGTAGACTATGTATTTGGAATAGGTCTTTATATGGCGCCGAGCAATATGATACTACGAGACGACCCGGTTGACGGTTACAATAATCAGATCGTAATCGCTACCGCCAATCACCCCAATTCGTAAATTGGATGCACCATCGAGTTCCATCAACAGACCAATCGCGATTGGAGAAACACCAATCACCAACACCAATCACAAATTGGGTGAAATTGGAAGCACAACACACGAGGAGGAGAAATTAGGGCTCGTCATCGCCCTCGTGGCGATCGGATTATTTACGCTTTGGTTGTAGGAACTCTCTGGCAGAGAATAATAGGAGACCGGCGATTGCCACGATTAAAGCGCAAGTATTATTGGCGAGCCATCCGACCGTTTTTGATAATATAGATAACAAGAAGGAGAGGAGACCCCCGATCAACCCCAGCAGCGCGGCAGCCAACTTTCCTGCTAATTTAGCCAGGAGATTGGCGAGGGCTTTTAGTTGTTTTTTTATCCATTCTTTTACCCACCGGATTGGTGCTGGTGCTGGAGCTGGAGCTGGTGCTGGAGCTGGTGCTGGTGCAGCACCAGCATTGACAGCTACAAATAGAGCGATATAGGATAGAATTAGGGTTGATATAATCATACTGAAAGCCGCGATGACGGTTATTATCGTGACGCCATTCTCTCTGAACAGAGTGCGAATACGCGCACCGAGTGTAGTGTCCTCGTGCAGGACCCTCGAGATTGTTTCGCGCTCCGACTTAATTGACGGAAAGCGTCTCACGGTTAGTCGAGGCAGCCTCCAATCGAGCTTCTCTTTCGTCCCGCAACGACCGCAGGAGTTTGCTGATCCGCTCGGTAGATTCTCTATCGCCCCGTGCTTCCTTTATTTTTCTTTCTTCTAGAGCGATATGTTTGTCCAGCGCTGAGAGTTTGGAGAGGTTATTGACTAGTTCGCCCCGAGTTGTTTGCAGAACCTTATCGAGTCCCCGGAGTTCGCGAAGAGGTAACGGTGGGTCAAACTTCGTGCCGTTTATTTCGTTGACCGTGGTTTCAATCGTGTTAATAACGTCGGTGGCTACGCGAGGGATCTCGCTGAGCTCGATCGTTTCTATAGTGGCGGCCGTCTTCTCCAGCGTTTCGTCGGTAGACTGTAAGGTTTTTACCATTGTTGTAGGCAGCGGCGCATGAATGTCGTCGAGCACTCCGAGAGCTCGACCGAGGAGTGCTCCATATCGCTTTAATGAAGAGGGGCTGAGGAACTTGTTTGGGTGGTTCTTGTACGTCAGCAACTTCCAGGTATTGCCCCATTTAACCCACAGGTCTCCTCTTTTAGTGCTGCGAAACTCCAACGTGGCCTTGATGCCGCGTTTAGACACTATACTCTCCCACCGTTTCACCAGAGTATCCGTTTCCTTGGTAGACGCCAGCTCATTCTTGGAGATCCCCTCAGGAAATCTTGGCACCGCCCGCCCATGTCGGAGTTTTGGATTTGGCCTCCCCACGTTTCCGAAATGTATACTTCGCCTCGGGCGGTACTCTATGAAGGACGTTTCTTCCTCATCATCGAAGTAGTCATCAACCGTCACCCCAAGTCCCTCTCCGCGGCTATTATGGATGAAGGTAATCATCAACATAAATCATCATTCATAATCAATCCATCATCGAGGTAATCGTCCTCGGTCGCCCGTAGTTCCCCGGGGGATCGAATTCGTCTCCATGGCCAATATCGAGACCAAGCCATCTATAATTTAATAATTATTTTATTAATTAAAGACCAAAACAATAACAGGTTTAATAGTTGGTTTCAATAAAATTAATTTATGACTTCGACGGTTCCAATACGGTCGCTAAACTCAATCCAATACCGCAGAACTTGCGTGAGCCCCTCGGGGCAAAAGGCGTGAGACCAGAGTGTCGTTATTACGAATCAACCCATCGACGAATCGACCAGAACCAGCAGCTCCTTAGTCCGCTTCCCCAACCTCGGAACTCACGACGTTCAATTGTTCCCGGGTACTGGGTTCGCCTCGCTTTCACTATTTCGCTAACGTCCGACGGACCGCGGACCGAACCGTCCGTTCAGAACCTGAGGGGTCCGCGCCATAAAGAACATGAAGACCCATGATAAAGATTATCCTGGTCAATTGAGGTGATGTCCGAATCGATGACAGCGACGTCCTACCATTGCTACCAAGACCGGTTGGAAGACGGCACAAGAGCGTGAAAACGCCTGTCTACAAAGGTATTGACACACCCCAGCAAAAAAGAAGAACGTAACCAAACTTAGAATCGGGGCTGCTAACAAGGTAGATCAACAACGCTAGTGACAACGCGGTCGCGGGCGCATTACGGCAACCGCTTTCTACATCCCGCTCTGAACTATTGAGTTGCTAGAGAGTCACATGCCCCTACTATCAGAAGTGTTTTGGCTGACCGCCCTCGAATACGAAACTAACGTTCCAACGACCTACGGCCGTAGGTTTCTCATAGCCACCGACATGTTATCGACGTATACGATCGATAATGTTTCCCTGGGAGTACGACATGGTCCACGATGCCCGAACTCGGCGCTGATTTAGATCAGAAACCCAGTACGCCGGGCGCCGATTGCCCATATCTATTACGACCGAGTTTTCATTCGCCATCGCAGATGCCGAAAGACAAACAGCGAACACATTGTGGAATAATTAATGTCAACGTACCCGCCCGCTCCGATGAAAGGTATACTGATGTTGTTTTCGAGGGATGCTCGGTTCGCGTTCCCGGTGCTAGAAAAACCGACAAATTCTATTAACCCCAAAAAATCCACGAAGGTAGAGGTGACGGATCGATCGTAGTAGTGCGTGAGGGAGTCCCCAATCAACTCTGACAGCGCCGGGTTCCTTCGTGGGGGTGTCGTGTTTGGCGGCGGGGGGGGGGGGGGGGGAGGGGGGGGGGGGGAGGCCGGGGGGGGGGTGGGGTAGTGGGGGGGGGGGGGGGGGGGGGGGGAGGGGTGGGGGGGGGGGCTCAAGTTGGGATGAAGTAAGGAAAAGCAGTTTTGCAGCCGGCTCTAAAGCGCGCTCCAGGAAGGTTGCAAGCAAGTTTGCCAAAGACCTGCATCTCTCCGGCCGTCTCCCCACGCGGAGTTCCTGAATACCAAATACGCGCATATGGCTAGACATGCGAGCCAGCGACGATGAACCAAATAAAAAAAAACAACCGTCAGCGGACGCCAAGTTTGGAGAACGCCTAAGTTGAAGGGTTGTAACGAATCCAGATAACCAAAGAGGCGGACGGAGCCGGCCATTGAAACGGTGTACTTATATATAATTACATCAGACGCACAACTCAACAGCGAAGATGGCAAGGCCCGAAATAAGTCTCAGCACTCCTAATCTGATTTAATAAAAAAATCATCTCAACGATTTGAATTAATTAATTTTAAGAAAATTAAACAATGCAATACCAATTCAAAACGATTGGAGATGCTTCCACGCCTGCCATAATATGTGGGCAGACAGGATGTGGAAAAACGGTTTTCATCCTAGAACATTGCTTGAGGGCTCCTACCGCCGATGCCTTTACGTCATATTTGTGATGCCTGGTGTCCCACTGTTGCGGCACAACGAACCTTACTTACCAGCGCGGCCCTTTGGATATGGTCCGATCCTGAAGGATAAACGTTTAATTAGACCCCGTTGATAGGCTTCACGATTGGCTGCGTGGTTTATACCAAAAATTCCAGGGTGGAGCCACACCCTATACGTGATTGATAATTGCTCAGCCAAGGCGGCGATGACCAAAAAGAATGGACATGCTCACCGAGCTCGCATTTTCTGGCCGCCATGCGAAGGCAAAGCGTATGGTATCTCCACTCAAAAAAATCAAACGCCCGTCCTCAAAGGAGCTGCGAGAGCAAACGAAATGGGGGTCGCATCCCTCCCATTTTCACTGCAGAAGGACCCGAGACACCATTCGAATGACTGTCTTCCGAGAGAATTACGTTATCTCCAACGAACCCCAACGCGCGAGGAGCGCCCTGAAGGTTCGACAGATGCTTTCCGAAGAAACTAAGCAAAAACGGCCAAGCTTCTGCTAAAGAAAGACTGATCACCCAACTGCTTATAAAGTTAATCAATTAAATTTTAATTTTAATAATTAGCCAATTACTTAACGCACGTTAGTAATCTTGCCGAGTAAATGCTTAACAATTAATTTAAGAAAATTAGTAATTACTGAACCAATGCCTGAACAATGCTGAACAATGATGAACAAACTGCTGAACAAATGGTTTAACAATGTTAACCATTTGGTGCTCCGCCCCTGCGAGCTTTGTTGCGAGCATAATGGTGATCCATAAGTATCGGGTGGTACCTTTGCAAATTGGCAATTATTTTAAAGTGATTGAGACTTGTTAAAGAAAAGTTAAATTAAATTAATTTTAAGAAAAATGAATTCCTGCGACGAACTTCTCGATCCAGCTTAATAGAAGAAAACCTCAACCTCCCGACCTGCCAACAATAAATGAATCCGACAGAGCAATCGGTAATCGGGGTTGGGGGGTTGGTAATTGGGTTGAGTGCAACGACTCCGAATGAAAAATGAAAATGCGGCCGCGACAAGAGAGCGGCTAGACCTGCGCAGGTTTGCTGGTGGGGGTACAAATCGGAGCAATTAATCACGGTAGGCGTCCCTCCTCAGTTTTTCAGGTGGAAATAAGAATTGTTCAGATGCGGAGAATCGATAAAAATGTAATGGCGTCGATACGAAATCCAAATTGGGAGCGGAGATGACAAAAACTCCTCCGGATCGGCGGCTATTTCATTTGTACGCAACCGCCGTTTTAGTATACTTCTCCCTTTTGGGGGGGGGGGGAGATAAAAAAATTACCAAACATCCGCCGGGGTTGATTGATGATCTAGAGACAGACCCTTTTAAGTACACACACCTTTAGAACAGCCAGCTGCACAATTTAATCACAAGTTTATTTTGGAATGTACTTAGCTCCGCTGACAACCGGCCGTTGACCCACCGTGGGTAAACACTTGTCAATTTGGACATATTATGCCCACGAATCTAAAAGCCCCTAATATTATAAATGATGACACAAGACACACCCCGAGAGTGACGGAAACCACACTCAAACCCAATCGAAAATTGGAGTTGAAACCAAGCACGTTGGGTATTGAACCCTCAACCAGCACGACATAAAAAACCCGAAAAGATAGCAGCTGGGCGGCGGCGGCTGTCCACCCGAAAAGTTAAAACAAGATAAAATACTCCGGCCAGAGCTTTCAAGATGTCAAACTCCAAATTGAGATTAAGGCAGTTTGCCAATCGTGAGACGGACAAAACACCCGGTGGTGGCAGCAGTTTCCTCCCCCACCCCAATCGCTAGTTGGATCGAAACCGAATGCTCCAACCTACCCTAATACTGAATTTGGATCCCGTGGGTTGTTTGTTTGGTGGACTGTCGGTTTGTGGGCACCCTGTAATTGTTGCTTTACCGTTGCAACAACAGGTCCATTCAACGAGGTTTGAAATTGAAAAAAACAATCCCCCGACACTGTTGGATGACGCCCCATTTAAACATTGATCGCGACCCCTTTGTTTTATATGCAATAATTATAACAATGGCAGAACAAGAATGGTAAAAATGGTTAGTGAATGCGCTTTAATCAACGCCCGTGGTGGATATCGGGTTTCAGTATCGGTATGCTCGACTATCAAAGATTGGCCCTAGGATGGAACCGCTCCCAAATTGGGACTTTACTGTAAGGAAGACGTAAGGCACCGCGACCTTAGATGTAGCGGCCCGCAGTTTGGGACGCCCGAAGATTATCTAGTTTAAAGCTGGAATTCTACCAGTTTAATATATGGGAAATAAATGGCATTTCAATCGCAGTAAATAGTAAGGTGGTGCGTCTTGTAAAAGCGCATTGGCGTTTTCAGCGGAATTAAAAAAAGCAACTTTATATTCTCTAAAATGAAAAGCTCTGAACGTGGATGAGGAAGCTTAAGCGTCATGATTTTAGCTGTTAGAACAACCTCAATAGCGCAAAGGAAGCGTGGTCCGCAAAAAACGAAAACCGCCCATCTGAACAGGGTCAATGAAGAGCTTCGCCGCGAAAATTACGCCGCACAAACTTTCAGAACGTTTGAAGAAGCCAACCGCGAGTACGCGCTGGCAAATATCGCACAAAATGTTCCACGATCCAAATGGATCCCGAGCCCAAACTTTTCAGATTTCTAATGTACCGTCAGAGGCCCAAAAGGACCGCGAGATCGCGTTTTCATCGCGTCGGGAATAGGGAATGGGTTTGGTTTTGGCTCGTCGGTCTAACTAGATAAAATAAAAAATTAATTAATTAATTTTTTTATTTTTAATAAATATAAATAATATAGGAACGATTTCATTAGTTGGACGAACTTTATGACGCGAATGAATCGATGTAGGCCTACACTGCCCAAAAACAATCGTTTTAACCTGGTGGCAAAGAGTATGATTGCGTACCTGGCCCGAGACTTGTCTCGAGAACGTGGCGGCCGAGGACGAAAAAGAGGCCTACCCTTTTTCGCAAAAGCGGATGTTTAGATTCCTCCCGAGTTAGAATTCCCCTCTCCAGTTCCAACCCAAACGTGATTGGGGATTGCAGCGAAACTTCCCAACAAAGGTTTAATTATTAACGACGCAGTTAGCCGGACGAACTGGCGAGGGCATGTTGCGGAGATTGTCCGTATAAATATTAGAAATACTTCGCATACGATGAAACACGCGCAAAACTTGATACCTCCAAACTAAACGCGCAAGGCTGTCCGAACACATTACTATAGCCCACCCGGCGCAAACAGGAATGGAAGGACTCGCGGCCATCAAGAAACCTCGCGGCAGCGGACCAAGGTTTCAGAAAACGCAGTCCAAGGAATGGCTCAAGAAGCAAGGGCCATCTGGCAGATCTATTTACCCCGCCCGAGTGTTCTATTTACCTCACACAATATTCCGCGCACCCAGAAATTCGACGAGCCGGTGCCCGAACCAAAGTTCACCAAGCGGATCTCCTTTTCTTACAACCTCACGATTCGCGAGTCCGGTCGCAAGAAAACCCCACGTACAAGTACGCACTGACAATCGTTGACGTAAGTCGAAGTCGTTATAAGGGGGCTGAGCCGTTGGGCCACTAAATAGTCCTTAAGGTAGGTGGCCCGGAGGCTCTTTTCCCGAATATATAAGAAGGAGTCCTCACAAATTGGCCGAATCTTACTCCCAGGTCGATCCGGCCCGCCCAGATTTCATGGGCGGCGGTTCCACTCATCCCTATTGGGTCTAACGAATAAAAAGTTTACCTATCAGACGCGGCCGCGTCAAACATCCACCGGGATCCATGGGATTCGTGAACGCTTTCGAAATCGAAACCTTGGCTGAGAGGACTTTGATTCGGACACCAATACGCTAAAGAACTTAGTAGACCCCTCAGTTCGGGCGATCGACCAGAGTGGGTGGCCAGGACTGCCCGCCGTGGGTCTCCTGCACTGAACGGAGAAAGGTGACCAGATTGATAGGTTGAAGAAGCCTGTAGATGCTATCCAAGTTTTTAAAAGGGTGACGAGCAAGCCCCCTCTGCCGTCTTCGCCCGCGGGCGGACCCGTTTGGTTTTAGAGGAGCAGCGGCTTCCATCCAAGATAATTTTTGACGTCCGTACCTCCTATCAAACCTACACACCGGGGGGCCTAACGGGAGAGGCTCGAAGGTTGGCAGCCGCCGCCGCGCGACTGATCCCGTGTGGTCTCTCAATGTAAATACATCGTTAGATTCGATCTATTTACCAAACCTGATGAGCCCGTGCTCTTACTAATTTGAATGAATGGGGCCCATCTCGAAGGGTTTTGTTTCGCGAAGAACTTCTTATGGTGCCTTTCTACACCCCAGGTACCACCCCCGATCGTCCAGATTCTTTAGAGATGTTTCTGTATGTACAATTTCCGTCTGGTTAACACGCGGTCTTTTATCGTAAGTATGCCGAGAGTCCTAATTTTTGTTGACAGTACTTGTTTTCATAAAACGCCGTCTTTCATTTTTAAATCCACTAATTTTGGTGGCCAATACATTATAATGTGTTTTCCCAATCTTCTGTAGTTTCACTTCAGTACTTAAACCGTTTATATCTATCCCCAAATTTTAAATTAGTTAGTTTCTCTTCTCTTGGACATTCCTTTCGCAGCAAGTTTTTTAATTAATTTTAATTTTGTTCCAAATTAGCTTTAGTGAAATTACGAAATTTTTCTACGAAATAACACTTACTAGAAATAAGGCTAAATCGCCCTACTCCCCGCTAAAATTCCATTTTGAAAAGTCACCGGGCTCTCTTTCCGCTCCATTTATCACAAGCCAAACCATTTAAAATTTTTTTCTTTTTTTCAAACTCGTCCAATAAGATTAAGGGGGGTGGGGAGGGGTCCTAATTCAATTCCTCTATCCGTTTTTTCCTAACTTAAAACCCTATATAACATACTATCAGTATCCGATCAGTAGTTAATTCAAAGTTCTTCTCATTTTTACCATATTTGTCTAGAAATTCGTAGTAAAATTCCAACAGTTCTCAATTTAGCTAAGTTGATAAACCCGCTATTCCACAATGGAATGGTTTTATTTATTTACCGCACACGCCTTGGTTTTCTTTGAAGGATGATTTCGTACGCAATCTCCTATCTCATTCCAAATCGTCCAAAGAATGCAGATTCCTTAATTGCCTTTGTCAACACAGATTTCGTTTTTGTGTAATATGTCGAATTTAAGAAATGTCTCTACCGTTGCCTCTATCAATTTTTTCCACAACACGAGTTTTCCTAATAAATTTTTTTTTCCATTATGTCCGGCTACTGGTTTCCTTATTTGGTTTCTACATTCACCTGTTCGTCCTTGCGGCTGTAAACTTCTTTTGGCGAACCAAATTCGAACGGTATTTTCCGCTAATATAATCCTATAACACGATGAAACTCCAGTTTATTTCTAGGCCGTGATTTTAAATACCATTTTCAACAGTGGCGCGTACAGCAATTACTTTAGTTGGCGTCATAGAATCCCACCCAATTTTCTTCCATTTCCACTAGGTATTCCTTTACCAGTTATCTTCCAAATAATTTTATCATGTGTGGTGGGGAACCTTCATCAACCACTTACATCTCTGTTGTTTATAAATATTTGGGGACATATTCAAGAAAACATTGAATCTTTTAAAGTTGGTGTGGAACTTCCTATATCCACCTCCCGCAAACCCAAACCAAAGCCATCCCACCCAATAAAACCTCTTTTACAAAACCTTTTTTAATAAATTCTAGGATTATGTGGGTTATCTAATATGGTGTATAGTTTTCACTCCCACAACGGCCATCCACTTTATTTAAACGTAGAAATAAATATAACGCGTTTTGCATCGTACCCCACCCCAAAACAGCCTTGCAAGGATTTGTTAATTTTCATTTGAGGAATTAGATCTAATATTTGAAACAATACCAGCTTTCTGCATATCGTGTAAAACTACTAATTGAATGGACGCCGCCAAGTAGAGGCGTCCCCTTCATCATTTCGTTATGTTTCTTCTGTTGGTGCAATATAGAGCATCCTCCCGGTAATAAATTTTTTGTTTCTTTAAGGGTTCCACTCATAAATAATGGTATTAGCCCTACTCAGAGTAATTGTTAAACCGTATCTTGAAAAATATCCACACCAAATCTGTGGTTTATAAAATTCACACCATTTTTTCCACCGCTTCCTAGGGAACGGTTGGCACATCTAAATCGTATAATTATTTCAACCAATTCTCCTGAAAGTTTTTCAATATTTTCTTTCGAAAAACTACGACATTTTACCTTAATTTCTGTTTCATCCTATTAACATTTTCCCAGATATTTTGGAATACCAATTCTCTTTATAAAATCAGGTATCCTGGGTAATCCAGTTTTTTGTCTTGGAGAATTTCGAACCAACTCGTAAGGAAAGAAGATTTCTGTCCTTGGCTTTCGGTAGGCCCTTTTATCCAACTATCAAAACTTACCACCAAAAGTCCTAGGATAAAGTATAACATCAAGAAATCTAAACTCTGGAGTAAATAGAAATATTGTTGCGTTAAAGCCGTTTTCGACATTACATTCTTGTTGTTGAATGCAGTTCGCCTACCCTAGGTAATTTCATTATTAAGTTTTATATCGTTACTACTGCTGTTAAAACCTATAACCGGTTTACCCTTGCTCTATTCCACTGTTCGAAATCTTGGCGAAATTTGGTTTTTACGTAACGAATTCCCTGTATTAAACCTATAATCATTGACCACAACTTCTTCTCTATAGCTTTCCCTGGACATTCAATCTTCTTTACGAATTTTTCTATAAGTTTTGCGGATCTATATTCACAAATAAATGAAGTTACTGATCCTGAGAAATTATCTTCCTATAACACGCTTAACCGGGAAACGTGCTCGGCTTCGTTACTTCTTTTAAACTATTACCCCCCGTTAGGTTTCAACATCAGCTGGAAGGATACTCCTCAAAATCGGGTATACTATCTTATATGGATAAAGAGTAGTTGTCGCAACCCCGATCTTTAAGTCTTTACCCGATCTTTGACATTCCGCATTCCCACATAACAACTAGGTTGAATTTCTTTGCTTCTTCGGTAATAAATTAATCTCTCTCCCATAGTGGATGCGCGGTTCTTCTTTTCTTATTACCCCCCCTTGGACAGGGGATATTGGGACTCGACCCGGTTTGACCGTCTGCCGAGTAAAAGACTCCCTGGAGGCTTGTTACCAAACCCTATGTTCCCATAAAAGCGGACTTTTAAACCCTATTCACTCACTCACACACGTCTTTTTCTTTCAATGCTTTGCATGAATCTCACACTCCCGTGCCAGTAACAGCCGTGAAATTGAATTGATAAACGGTATTTGGGTTTCCCGTACAGTATCCATCTACTGGGAGCTTCCCTACAAAATTCCATCTTTCACCCCCCGTGTCCAACACTGTTCGTGATGAATGTGAATTCCCCTCCCGCTTATTTTCCACAGAGTACATCCAGAATCGATCCGCCCCCATTAAACTGTTAAGGAACTTTTTGGGTAGAAACGCTTTTCTCGAACGACGAACGCGGGCCGCTCCTAAATAATTACCATCACAGTATTACTTTTGTCTCACCTCTCATACAGTGTTGGTCCGTGACTCTTCATATTACTCCCCCCCAACCCCCCCCCCTTCCCCCCCCCCCCCCCCCCCCCCCCCCCCCCCCCCCCCCCCCCCCCCCCCCCCCCCCCCCCCCCTTCCCCCCCCCCGCCCCCCCCCCCCCCCCCCCCCCCGCTTTCGTGAATTTTCTGCTTGCAATTTAATCCGCAGGCGTAAATTTTAGATAGGTTTTTAAGGTTTTTTATCATCAAATGCGTGATTGATTAAACAGTCCTATTGTCATTGGTTTATTAACCTTATTTCAATTAATAGGAGTAGCTGGAAACCTTTTTTAAACAACCACCATACGTCATATGATGGTCCGGTTGAATATACTTCAATACCTAACCTTAAAAACCTTAAAAACCCTTTCAAACCTTTTTTAGATCTGAAAAAGGAATTGGTTGAAACTAACATTACTAACCGAAATATTGCTTACTAATTTACTTCCGCTTTTTCTGTACATCTGTCCAGGTCTGAATCATTTTTTATCAAGGTGCCATAGCTAGAACCACCTGAACAGACAACAAAGATCGTCATTAATACTTATCTAAAGAATACATATACCCTTTATCTAATTCCTTCCAACCAACCTTTCTGGAAGTTCTCCTCCTGCTGGCTTCTTTGGATTGTAGTTCCCAAATCTCTTCTTCCCTCTAACTGCCCCCTGTATTAGCTTTATAAAAACCTCTACCCATCCCTTTAACAAACTTCCACTTTGTAATAATTTTGGTCTGTCTCATTTTAAATCGGAACAATTTATTCGTGTTTGCTCCTTATCTGACAGCCATTTTTTAAACGGTTTTTTACATTGATTATTAGTGGTTCGCGTACCACCGAGATTTTTTGAGAAATAATTAGAGTTTTTAGGTTTTCCATTTTTTAGTTTCCTCCAAATGTTTCTCAGCTTGTAAGAATATGAAATAATCTCAAATTAAAAATTGTTTTGTTTAGAATACGGAGCGAGTTTAATCGGACAAACCCTGCGATTCAGAAAACACGTTTGATTTGGCAATGTTTTTACGAAGAAAGGAAAAAATGTAACCTTACCCGTCTTCCATTTTTCTACCTTTTCCAATGTATTCATCGTGAGCCCCCAATAATTTCTTCACCTTTTTCCACTAATCGCGAGAACCTATAAGATCTTGTTTTTATTTGGTATTTTGGGTCACCTGTGTGTCTAATTTGAGACGAGCATGAAGGTATTTCATTTAGAATTAATTACAATAGCCCTTAGCACCGCAATACTTTCTTTTTGAAATTCTGTTACCCAACTTTCCCACCGCTAGTGGAGAGGACCTTTAAAATGCCCCTTCTTTTATAGGTCGCGGTAAAACTCGCTTCATAAACGCCTCCATTCTTTTGTTTGGGGTAATTTAATCAGCTTTGTCAAACCAACCCCCTAAACTTCTCAACCAACCGTGTACTATAAAAAAAAGTAATCCCTTAGAGATTTCGGCCTTATCTTCTTCAAACCCATTTCTATTTCTGGCGTTTAGTCATATTTTCTGTAAGTTTATACTTTTTGTATAACCTAAATGAAATTTATCTGTTCAAATTGGTCGTGAAAACATTAAAGTTTTTTTTAACGTCCAATTGAATAATCAAACATATACATATACATATATAATGGAGTGGTGAGACTTGTTTGTTTTAAAACGTTTACTAACGCGAAAGACAATCGGGGTACGAAGGCATCCTAGCGAGAACTAGAAAGTTTTTTCCTTGTGCCCCCCCCACAATTTCAATGCCCCAGATGCCCCTTGTAAATTCCGTTATGGGTGCCCAATAAACTTTTTTGTAGACATAAGCAACTAACGCTGGTCAGGTGGATAAAGGTGAAACCGTGGTAGAACGAGAGCTTGGTTAGAATTAGTTGCTGATCTACTGGAATAAAATTAACTATAGTGGGAACGTGATAGAACTAGAGCTTGGTAGAATTAAGTTGCTGATCTAACGGAATACAATTAGCTAATATCGGAGGAAAATATGGAGTTGGAATATAAACTATTGTTGGGTAATGACGCAATTTAAATCGGAAAATCTTATTAGAAGAAATTTCATAAAATCCGTGGCAAAATTGAGGAGGTGTTTTTTTCAAACTACCATGTTTCAACTACCCCGCCTATAGTAGTCTTTCCAAATACCAATTGCGATAAGACACCAATAGAAATTGGACTACAAATTCGACCATCGTAGAAAATCAATTAGCTATATTGGAGGTAGGAAAAATGCCGTGTTATTGAAAAATACATGATGTATTTTAATGACACCAATATGGACGACCTGATGACAAAAATAAATCCTTTCCTTTTTTTATTAGTATAGTTTTATCTGTTCAATTGGACGTGGAAATTAAACATGATGTATTATTTATGACCATCAATTTTTGATTTTTCGTGGGTGGTGGGGACAATTTCCATATCATTAACCCAATTTTATTTTTGATTTTTCGGGCGGTGGTGGGGGTAGTAAAAATAAAGGGTTATAAATGATACCACCGCAGGTGGTATCAGTGTGATCATTTTGACTCCCTTAATACTACTACATACAGTTGAATAATCAAGATTTTTCAATAGCATCAAGAAATCAATGATTCAAACAATTAAGATTCAAAATACGACCATAAAATACAGACATATATTTGACATGGCCGTGGGGAGAATATTTGACAAAGCGGGGGGTGGGGAGGGGGATTATGTCCTACCTGGGTTTTTATATGGGATTTTGTCCTACCTTGAATCTGAATGGGGGGATTAAGTCCTAACCCTGGGTTTTTATATGGGAGTTAGGTTTATGTCCTACCTGTGGGGGATTATAGACGGGGGGGGGGGTGGGGGGGTGGGGGTGGGATTTTAAAGTCCTCCTGTGTCAAAAAAACACCTATGCTGACGAAAAAAGTCATCCAACTATTCGAATATTGTAGATTTTCGTCTTTTTTTTTTTTGGCAGGGGGGGGGGGGTGGGTTCTGGACCCATGGAACCCCCTCCCTGTATCCGCGCCTGGTATATCTTTGGTACATAATTAATTGAAGATAAACCAACCTCAGATTTAGCCGTTCGTTTTCCACAAATAAAATCGCCTGTTTTGGTCGCGTATTAATGGTGTGTAAACCCGAATCACACCTGTCTGGCACCTGTCTGGATTTTTTCATTCACAACTACGTGTACACATTTGCATAAAACAACACTATAACCACAGGTGTTTGAAGAGTGAATCCGGATATGGAATTACCACCCTTATCGCATCGCAGTATTTCGCCGATATTGATTTCGAAAATCAGTAATATTTTCCTTAAATGATGTCGAAATTGATAAAGAATATTGTCCATTTTCGATGTCTTTTATGGAAAATATTGCATTTTTTTTTAATCAATATCGGAGAAAAACGGCGATGCGATAAGGGTGGAAATACCAGATCGGAGCTCATATATTTATGCCATATCGTCGGCACGGGAATTGCACATACTATTTTGCGAGTATGAAACGATCTGAAGGTGGCAAGTAAATACAAGAACTAAGAACTGGTACAAAATTCACCAAAATAAAGGTGAATATACTAAAACACTGCAGGCCCGTAGCCGGGGTAGGGGGGGGGGGGTCGGAGCGGTCGTCGACCCTCCCCCCTCCCGCCCAGCCTCGAAGTACACATTTTTTAGCATCGATGTCCACTTTGTTAGACCCCCCTATATACCTCAGGCCCATTGGGCCTTCGAAACGACCTCCCCCCCTTCAAACAGGTCTGGCTACGGGCCTGCACTGTTTACCACCCATTTCAGTTGGGCTGGCAGCTCAGTACTTTCAGTAGTTTGATTCTGACAGGAACGGAAGCGTGACAGCGGGGTCAAAAATCATCACGTCACAACAGCCGCATAGCCGCATCACACTTCATTCACATGTGTCCTTCCACACAAAATAATCCATTCCAAACTGTAGATCTTGGCTGTGTACTAGAGCCCCTGTGTAAACACTGTCTCCACAGACATTAATACACCACATCAGTGCACCCGAACCTGCCTCAAAGCACCTGCAACACAAACTTATGTATTTTTCTATGGACGATTGTTTGACCCGGAAGCAGTCTATCTGTGTACCGAGGTCAATTGTCACATTTAATTTTATTGAACCATATTGGACTCACAGGTTGAAGTAACGTGCCAATGTCTACACGTACATTAAATATGCATAAAAGCATACGCTAACATTTGTTTACTCCATCTTATAACACATTAATGAGTAAATCATGTATTTAGCTTATTTTGTTACCACTTATTGATGCTTTTATGTATATTTAATGTATGTAATCTTCAACCTGTGATTCTACTGGAATGCATAATCTCTAACTTATACTTGCAGCTAGGACCAAACACAGACACAACATTGGAGTGCGGCGTATTGCGTATTGTGGATTATAATACTTACATACAGCCGGACTGTGGAGAATAAAACTTGTGTCAGGAATATTTCCAAATCCACCCCAGAGTAAAGTTCACCTGTAGCCGATTTCACGAACAAAGTATACTTTGAGGGAGAAAATTTCAATTTAATGATTTTTATTATCACAGCCATTTTGTAATAAATTCAGTATAATAATTCTGCATACTTTTAATCATCAACTATATGCAGTCGTTAGTTCTATATGCCATAATATGGCATACAAATAAATGATTACTCCCTCAAAGTTTACTTGCAATGTTGGTGAAATAGGCTACTGTTGAATAAAGTCAAGGAACTATGGAAGGGTCTAGAAAGAGGGCAACAGATGGTAAAGTTGATGGAGGGAAGGAGACAGATGGCCACAGTAAAGACAAAAAGTCGAAGAACCAACACGAACACCGCGAGTTGAATAAAGCAGATATGGCAGGAGCGGGGGCCGCCAGTGACGCCATCTTTGACCGACTCCTCGACGACGAGGAGGAGAAGTGTAGAGATCACGTGGACGCCATAACTCGCCGATTAAACGACGTCTGTGAGTTAAGTAGTAAATACGTTGATCGAATCACGGACGGACGGACGGACATCGGAGACAAAGGAAAGAAAGGTCGCAATAATATTCTGGTTCCTTTGTTGAAGGAGGCTGAAACTTTCATCGCCGAGTGCAAAACTTCAACTTCCGATAGTTCACATAAATGTAACGTAAAGTCGTGCGTGTTAGTAGGAAATACAACAGTATTGGATAATTTACAGAGTGTTGGTGCTCTTGGAACCTTCCCATGTCTGGGTGACGACATCAATATTCGTGGACCTACAGATAGCGAGACGTGTGAGGTCACAGGTTTACTCGCGCTCGCCCACGGCCGGCTACTAGTGTCGGACAGTGACAATGAGAACATAAAGCTGTTTGACGTCAACCATAAACTCGTGTCCCATGTTAAACTACAATCCCCTCCCTACGACATTGCGGAGATAGACGGCGGACAGGTGGCTGTCTGTCTACGAGACAACACGAAGATCCAGTTGGTGTCGGTGTCCGGCATCCTGACCCTCGGGCTGATCATCGAGACCGCAGTGGAATGCGGCTGTGTGACCAGATGTGGCGACAACCTGGCGACGGTAAATTCGGGATCACCAGACATTGTAGAGATTGACATGAGGGGTAGGAAGGTGACAACTGTATGGACATGTCCTGATGGCGACCTCCTGTATATAAACAACACCCGGGGGGAGTTGATCACGACAGACAGGGGCGGCGCGGTAACACGTGTGACCCGGGATGGCGTCGTGCTGGCCCGATACCAGGGAGACAACTTGGTGTTTCCAGTCGGACTCACCGTCCACCCAGACGGAAGTATCTATGTCTGCGACTGGTGGTCTGGCAACATCGACCACATAACCATGATAACGGCGGATTGTACCCGCAGTATTGAAGTCGTCGGGGACGGACAGATATCGCGGCCTTGGATGATCTGTTACAACCAACACCACAATTCACTGTACGTATCTCAGGGAGACGGTAATGACTGTATTAAAGTATTTCGTCTTGGGTATTAAAGGAACTGGGTCTCAGATATACAGACATGTAGACATGGATGAACCAGATCAGGACAACATGGGTTGATTGTAGATTTATATCGTATTTTGTTATGTGTTATACCTGGAAAAAACTCTGATTGTGCAAAATGGAATTTGTGAAAATAGTGTTTTTTTATAATGTTTATAATACTGAAACAATAGTTATTTTCCAGTATTATAAATTGGAAGTGATTCTGAAGTGCTGTCGAAGCATGTTGTAAATTATTCTAAAGTTGTCAAAACATGTTTTTGATGATAAAAACGGAAAATAAACAGCAGACGACAAAATATTTCAGGACTGTCTTGATATTAAAGTGGCATTTTCCTGTGGATTTTTAAAAAAAAAACGGTGAAAATATCAACTTTACATATTTTTAAATTAAATAACTTTGGGTTATTTCAGTAAGCATGTAAATAGTAGCTGTGAAATATATGAAGGTTTTATTGTTTATAGAAATAAAAAAAAAATTGTGAATATTTGGGTAAAACATTGTATTGAAATTAACAATATAATGCTGGTGTATGTTTGTAAATGTAAACTAGGGTTCAATCCAAGTGTTTGTACAGTTAGATGATGTATAAGTTCAGTTTTATTGAACAATATAAAATGCCAATAAACAAATAGCAGCCTTCAAGTTAATCGTGACTTCATGACTGTCTTGATATACAGTCATGACGGCTTGCTTTTGAAAAGTGGTATCTCGAAATCGCCACTGCTTTGCAGAAGATTTTCAATCATTTCAATGGGCAACATTGCATTATTATACACGTTATACGGGCGACTCTTTGTCGCCCGCTTTATGTTACGCGTATATGAAAACTTACCATTCAGTGAAACTAGGTTGAACATATGATTGAAAGTGTCAAATTTGTTTTACCGTAAACCGATAAACCAAGCAGGAGGTGTTTTTACGAATCGTGATATTACTAATACGGGCGAGGAATAATTTGGCCCGAAGGGCCAACTGCTTCTAAAACAAAATGTAGATAACATCGGAAAGTATACATAATACAGCTTACGAAGTTACTGCATTTCAAAATTGTGTTGTCGTTAGGAAGACTAAAGTCCCCAGAGAGACGCTTGAAAATATGCGTTTTAAATGATCGGAGTAGAAATGCCTTAAATGCGCATTGGAATATTTTATGGAAAAAAAAAAGAAAAACAATTTGCAACGAAATGGAGTTTCATTATTCCGTATTTATTTTAACACCTTTCTCACTCCCACACCCATGTCTCTGTCTGTCTGTCTCCTGTCTGTCTGTCTGTCTGTCTGTCTGTCTGTCTGTCTGTCTGTCTGTCTGTCTGTCTGTCTGTCTGTCTGTCTGTCTGTCTGTCTGTCTGTCTGTCTGTCTGTCTGTCTGTCTGTCTGTCTGTCTGTCTGTCTGTCTGTCTCTCTCTCTCTCTCTCTCTCTCTCTCTCTCTCTGTCTGTCTCTCTCTCTATCTTTCTGTCATTCTCTCTCTCTATGTTTATGTATGTATGTCTGTCTATTTGTATGTATGTCTCTCCCTATCTCGCTCACTGTCTGTCTATGTCTCTTTCTCTATCATTACCTAGAAACCACAATATATCTTTCCCCCGCACACCCACCCACCTTCTCTCAAGATCATTAGATAGAAACCATAATATTTCTCTCTCTATCTTTCAACATCGTTAGATAGAAGCACACTATATCTCTCTCAGTATCATTGGATAGAAAGCGCACATGTTGTTATTTTGTTTACAAGACAAAGTCAAGCGATCCATGATATTCTGTGGACATGACTAACAGAAACAAGTATGCATTGTAACTGCTGTTTTATTGCGCCTGCTCGGTTGTGTCACGGCCTGTGCTGTATTCACAGTTCATGACACAAGTACCTCTTACCAACAGCTTAAGTGAAGCTGTATGTAAAAAGGACAAAACTAATACGAACAAGAAACGAGGCAAAGCCACGAAGGCCAGGATTTTTCCAAGCATGGACACTTGGATAACATAATTATACCCACTTTTTGTAGACTAGATGGCCGTGGCCTGCATGTCGCGCCTTGGGGCGAAGCATGGACACTAAAACAATAGATATAGTAGATGGAAAAACTTTAACTAAAAAACTTTAACCGGACACACGGACGTACGGACGGACGGACGGACGGAAGGACGGACGTATGCGAAAATGCCGACGATATCGCGCTTTCCGCAAGCGGGTGCGACAATGATGATAAACACCCATGTGAAGTATCAAGGTAATGGGTGAAGCAGTTGCAGAGATATAATACATGAAAAAACTTTAACAAAAAAATTCAAAGTAATTTGACCTTGACATTGCGCACAGGGGCCGCACGGTTGGGGGTTAGAATGAAAATAGGGACGATGATAAACACCCATGTGAAGTTTCAAGGTAATGGGCGAAGCAGTTGCAGAGATATAGTATAACGAAAAAGTTTTAACCAAAACATTTTAACCAGACGTACGTTAAAAAGTTAACGTTGAAAATGGCTAAGTCAATTACGTACAACTAATAGGTGAAGGTAAAAAAATTGTCACATTTTGAATATTTGTATGTGGTAGGCACCCCTTGGTTATGAAGCGGTGAAGGTTTGGTGGTCCTAGGTGGTACAGTACCAAAGAAATGGACTTAAACACGAAAACTTAACATTGAAAACGCGAAAACTTAACATTGAAAATGGCTAAGTCGACTGCGCGGAAAAAATGGGTCAAAAAGCTGTGAAAGTTTGGTGGTCCTAGGTCAGATGGTCAAAATGTGCTCAAAGACCACCAGGGATCGAGAAAATAATAGCATCACTGGAAGGACACACCTGGATAATTTCTATAGCCGCCACGCTACACTTAACTTCGCTGATGTGAGTTTAAAAATACAAGACATAGTCAAGCGATCCGGGATAATTGGGGAACACGACTACCAGAACAAAGTATGCATTGCAAGTGTGCGTCTAGTGCACCTGTTGCTGTAGTCCAGGATACAAACACACTGGCGCAGCACTGGGTTAATCAAAAAACGTAAATGTAAAACTTAACACAATTCATACCAAAAATGGACAAAATGTGTATAACTCTCGAAGTGACAGTCGTGCTCTATGACGATTGAGATTGCGAAAATTGGGAATAGTATCACTGAAGATTCTTGTTATTTTTCCTTAAAATGATCGTAAATATACTAATACAGTTTCTATTATGCTTTGCTTATACCCTCAATACTGAGGCTTATCACTAGTGGATCATATTTTTATTCATAAGTACATGTACATACAATCAAATACAATCGATGTTCCTGGTATTTAGCCGGTACCCATTTACATCTGGGTGGGCTAAAACAGTGTGGATAAAGTGTCTTGCTCAAGGACACAACGCATGCGAGGCTCGAACCCACGATCGTAAGATCATCAGACCGACGCCTCAGACCGCTCGACCACGCGCTCCACTATGCCTAGGCTATTAATGTACTATATATGAAACGGACATATCTAAATTGTATCATTGGTTCAAATAAGAGAAGTGCGACAATGACACCATTTAATTATAATAGAGAAGTTGTAACACCGTGGTAGTTGCGGGAAGTAGTTATGCAATACTACAATATACTACGGTACCGTTTATAGCATACTAACATCATGGTAAAGCTATCAATTGGTAACTTTATTTTCATATACTAACGTCGCCCGTCATAGGTAGTGCCTATTTCATATTATTGTTAATTATGTTCTCAAAATTGATTATTACCATATGTCAAGTGCGGATTCTTTATATTTTCTCTGCAATATCCATTTAAATTTTTAAAATAAATCAAAACGTTCTTCCAACACTGTGAACTGCGTAATTGATTAGTTTCCGGTTGCTTGAAAATGGGTGTAAATCTATAGCGATGGTACGGTAAACCAGAGTTTACTGGTTCGAGTCCCTTCTTAGTTCATACTTCTTTCTACCTGTTCTAATAGGCTGGTGCGCTAAATTGCTTAACATGTTATTGCACAGTTTTTTACCCTAGTAATTATTTACACACTAATTTCTGAACTACAACAATCTAATGCATAGTGAAATTGAATGCTGATTCCGCCCCTGATAAGGTGTGTTAATAAATAAATTTACTCCTTACCATGGTAAAACAAATCAATTACATGCATTAACATTGATTTAAATTAATTTTAATAAAGTGATTATTTAGAAGAAAAAAAATGTGTAAAGTGTGATTTAAAAAAATGCAACCCACAAAACGCTACATTTCAAATAAATAATTTCTTTGTATGTGTAAGTATGTTTCCGAAGTAATTTATTAATAGTGGTAGTGGTAGTATTGTGAAATTAACTGAGCTAATTCTAGCATTAATTTTGAACAATAAAGAATGGCAATTTTCAAATGCAAGGTAATTGTGCCAAATTTATGCACTGGGCATTACTAAAATATTATCCTGCAACAACTTACATGTACATTAGCACATGCGCGTATCTAGTTGTAAGCAAACGTGTTCTCAGTCCTACATAGCGAGTACATGATGTATGATAGGTGTTCCAGTGTCATTATTACATGTAGTTATTTGACATTGCGTAATGAAAATTTGATAATATGCTGAGAAACTCGTTCGTCTGTCCAACGTCACTCTATGTGTCCGTCTGTATGTCTGTCAAGTTTCCATTCTGTGTGAATTTCTTTACAGTGTCACTGATTAATTTGAAACTTCATATACATAAGTATTATAATAAGTGGTTTAATTCGCAACTAACCCATGATCCCCCGCATCCAAGGCGAAGGTCACATATAAACCGAACCGAACACTAATGGAGAAAGTGTTGATCATGTGGTGGACTAAGTTTTCATAAAAAAAATAAGTAATTGCTTTACAAACATACAAACCTGTGGATATGCATATGGATGTTTAAGATGAATTCAGGTAAAAGCGTCTTTTCTGATACTGTTATCATTTGTATGTATATATATATTTCACTTGCCATGATTTTAAATATATATTCTTACTGTATTCTGACTGTATCCAACGTCGGTAGTAAGCCTTTTATTAATTTGCTTAATCACTGATATGTCTTCCTGGACGGCGCACATTGGTTTTGTATCGATTAAAACTATTTACATGTGTATATTATATGTATTGTGTCATCGGTGTCGTCGGTGTCGTCGGTGTGACAGGACAAGCCCTGCCAACAATTGACACAGTAGATTACTTAGTAACAGTCTGGAGCAAATTGAATGTCATTTTCATTCCAGGCTTTGTTCAGTCTATTCTTGAATTGGTTTATTGTTTCCGCGGTAACTACATTTTCGGGCGTGACCTCTTGTTCTTGAATGAATAATTGGAATAATTGTGTCTTTGTCTATATGGTCGATGTTGTTTATTATTTTGTAAACTTGTATCATGTCGGCTCTTACTCCTCGGTATTGGAGTGATGGTATACCTAGTTCCTTTATTCTTTCGCTATACGATGTTTGGCTGATTTATTTTATAATTTTGGTTGCTCTTCTTTGGACATTTTCGATTGCGATACATTCTGTTTTGTTGACGACAGACCATGCTTGTGATCCGTATTCTAGATGTGGTCTTACTAGTGATTTGTAAAGTTGAAGGAACATAGTTTTGTCCATATATGAAAATGATCGTTGGATGATTCCTAGTACTTTGTTCGCTTTTTTGACACTTGATTTATATGTTGTGTAAATTTCAGCTAATTGTCAATTACTATTCCAAGATCTTTTTCCTCCGTCACCTCACTTAATGCTATTTTGTTTTTTATCTTGGTCGCTATCGTTCATTGAATATGGGTGATGTTCATCTTGTCTGCCTATATGCATTACTTTGCATTTGGAAGCGTTAAAACGTAGTTGCAATTTTTCTGACCAATCACTCAGTTTATCTAGATCGTTTTGTAGGCTAATTTTGTTATCGGTATCTTTTGAGATAGTGTGTAAAGTTAGGCCTTCATTTCACCGATATTCAAGAAAGGAGACGAAGCAAGCCGTCAAACTACCGCCCAGTATCACTAACGTCAATCAGCTGCAAACTACTTGGGCATATTGTGCACAGACACGTCATTTCACACATGTATGAGAGACACCTGCTGAATGATTCTCAACATGGATTCCGCAAAGCACGATCATGTGAGTCACAACTTCTGCTGACAACGCAGGATATTACAAACTCTCTCAATGCAGGGGCGCAAGTAGATGCGGTTTTATTAGACTTTAGTAAAGCCTTCGACAAATTCCCACACCAACGACTTCTCATCAAGCTGAAGCACTACGGCATCAGAGGATCGCTGCTTGACTGGATTGGAGACTTCCTAAACAAACGAACACAGTCAGTTGTCAGTTATCTTATAGGGTCATCACTCTGCAACATCAGATGTGACTTCAGGGATACCACAGGGAACAGTGCTTGACCCGTTCCTGTTCCTGGTATACATTAATGATATGCCAAAATATGTTACATCCACTGAACGGTTGTTCGCTGATGACTGCTTGCTCCACATACAGATCAAGTCCCCAGCTGATTCTGCAGCAAAACAAAATGACCTAGACCAGTTACAGTTGTGGGAATCTCAATGGCAGATGAGCTTCAACCCGGACAAATGCGAGGTAATCCGCATAACCAACAAGCAGCATCCAATTGAAGCCAACAACCAGATCCGTGGACAAGATCTAGCCCTGTCACCAGCCTCCAAATACTTGGGAGTTACGATTAGTTCCACCCTCTCTTGGAATAAACACATCTATAACACTGCGAAGAAAGCCAACAACGCACTCGGTTTTGTCAGGAGGAATACATACAGCTGCTCTAAAAGCGTGAAGGAACAGTGCAATAAGACACTAGTGCGTCCATTATTAGAGTATGCGTCACCTGTATGGGATCCTCACACGCAGCTTAATATTGACAAACTTGAATCTGTGCAGAGGAGGGCAGTACGCTATGTGACAGGCGACTACAGCAGACAAAGCAGTGTTACTTCAATGTTATCAGACCTCAACTGGCTCACACTCCAGGAAAGGCGCCGCCAAGCAAAGCTTGTAATGATGTAACGGATAGTCAACAATTTGATCGCCATCCCCCCAGCATTATACCTCATCCCATCTTCATCTAGAGTAACCAGAGGGCACACAATCAGATTTGCTATTCCGCATTCTACACCCAATACACAATACACACCAGGCTTCATTCTTCCCCAGCACCATACGGCTCTGGAACAGTCTACCAGCGTGTGTCGTAGCGGCTCCCACCTTGACGACATTCAAGAGTGGGCTGACGGCCGTGTAGGACCCACGACAGTGCCTGATTTTAACTGTAACTGTAGCATATCAGCTATTTTAACGTTCACGAGCGATGTCCTTGACGGCTCATGTACAAAGTCACCGTTCGAGAATAATCAGATACATGAGAGATGAACGTATTGGAAGAAGTAGATATATTGAAATCACTCATCCAAGCTATTTTTCACGAAATAAACAAAAACAACAAATATTATACTCGTTGTTAAATTATATTAGAGGGAAGCTGCATAGCCGTAATAATGGATACACACATATTTTATAGAAACTTTTAATATGAAAGGTGTAATAAGAATTTGTTATCAATGCTTTTTTTTATTAATTATACGCCATAGTACACATAAAATAAAATAATAATAATAATAATAAAGTAATTTTAAAGAAAAGGAACATTTAAAAAGAAAATGAAAAATTAGTATTTTACCACAAATTATGTCCGTCTCACTTTTTTTTAATTTGAACAAGATGGCGGAACTGAGATGACTTGTGATAACAATCGGATGGAAAACAAGACAGATCGGGCTGAAATCACACATTTTAAGGATCATTACTGACATATTAGTAATATATGTATATAAATGTAAGTTATGTGATAGAAAATGAATATGTATGTACCCAATTTTTGATGATTTTTACAAAAATTTAAAAGTGCCTATTTACTTCATATGTCAATCATGACTCAGTATGTCAAGTCTGAGTCATGTTTTCACTGCTGACTACCTTCAAGTTGGGTCGGTGATGTTCTGTAGCCGATTTTATCAAAATTGCAAAGTATACTTTACTAGATAAGTATACTTTGCAATGTTGATGAAATCGGCTACTGGACTAACGACAAAAAATTAAGATAGCGCTGTACGGGTTAAATTAATTTCACTAGCGACTATAATGGAAACTTATTAATTATTATCTATATACCTGCCTTCAGCCTTTCTTGAGGTAAAGTATGACAAAATAAATTTTGTTCCATGAATAATTATTTATTTTAGTATATAATTTGAAATATTTTTAGTTCTTCACATAGAAGGCAATATGTTGATAATAATGTTAAATGCTGTCTCAGCAGCTCTGTAATTTCAAAATTTTCCCCGGTGGGGGGTGGGGTTTCTTCAACTTTCGACGTCATTTACAGAAAATGTTTTCATTTTGCACAGTCATGTTCTTATTATAAAGTTTTTTTTTTTAAACTTCATAAAAAATGGATTTCACAATTTTTCCTTACTGGTGTACATGTATATCGAAAATGCAAAATTATCTGCCCTGTTTATCATAGTTTCTGGTAGTATTATGTACTTCAATTTCATATAACCAATGTTTTTGGAAAGTTCATCAACTAATAGTGTGTGATTGATTGACATATGACACGCCATGTGCGATTTTGTACCTAAGAACATGTACGATTTTTCATGAAAAATATTTACGATATTTTCTGTATTAGACGTCGAATGTTGGTGATTCCGCATTTGCTATGAACATTTCTTCATCTTTCGACGTAGTTTACAGAAAATATCACAGTTTATGTAAATATATTTCATGAACAATCGCACAGTCATATGTTCTTATGTACAAAATCACACGGCGTGTGTCATCTGTGACTGGAGAAATGGGGCTTAATGGATTTGTGACCAGTGTAACTCCTGATCACACTATTGTAGCCCTATAACGATCTATATTGCTTGTTTGAAGCTTGCGGGTGTTTCATTGATGGAATGGCGAAAATTCAGATCTTGACCAGACTGCGGTTGACGGGCTGATCTTGATCGACACTGGTCGCAAAACCCATGAGCCCAATTTCTCCAGTATTAGTCACATGTCATTTTTGTCCCGCTTGCTTTAGCAGAAGCGGGACATAGACACGGCTTTTCCGTCGGCGGCGTCGGCGGCGGCGTCAACATTTCACGTTAAGTTTTTGCGCTTAGCTCAGTTTCCAGAAATCTATAACTCCTACGACCTCCATACTTGGTATACATCAACACTGTTGTGTAACCATCTCACACAGAGGGAGCCCATGTGACCTTCACCTACATTTCATGGTTCATTGACCTACTTTTCACATGCACTCAACGTTAAGTTTTTGCGTTTAGCTCCGTTTCAAAAACTTAACGCTCAGGCTAATTCATTGTAACTTCTGTTTCCCTCAATGGAATGCGTTAATATTCCATACATGCATTAGTAACAACATCTCGCATCATTCTACAGAAATCCCATGGTGCCCGCTAACCCCAAATGTCAAGGTCACTGACTTAGAAATTTCCGTGTTTGGAAAATTTAACGCTCGGTTTAATTTATTACAACTTCTGTTTCCCTTGTTGGAATGCTTCGGTATACATCAACACTGTGGTGTAACCATCTCACATAGAGGGAGCCCATGTGACCTTGACCTAGTTTTCATGGTTCATTGACCTACTTTTCACATGCATTTAACGTTAAGTTTTTGCGTTTCGCTGTTTCTAAAACTTAACTCTCAGGTTAATTCATTGTAACTTCTGTTTCCCTCAATGGAATGCTGACTTAGAAATTTCCGTGTTTGGAAAAGTTAACGCTCAGTTTATGCTTTAATATTCCATACATGCATTTGTAACAACATCCCGCATCATTCTACAGAAAGCCCATGATGCCCGCTAACGCCAAATGTCAAGGTCACCGACTTAGAAATTTCCATGTTTGGAAAAGTTAACGCTCAGTTTATGCTTTAATATTCCATACATGCATTTGTAACAACATCCCGCATCATTCTACAGAAAGCCCATTGTGCCCGCAAACCCCAAAGGTCAAGGTTGCTGACTTAGAAATTTCCGTGTTTGGAAAAGTTAATGCTTTTATGCTTTAATATGCCATACATGCATTTGTAACAACATCCTACATCATTCTACAGAAAGCCCATGGTGCCCGCTAACCCCAAAGGTCAAGGTCACTGAATTAGAAATTTCCGTGTTTGGAAAAGTTAATGCTCAGTTTTAACGCTCAGTTTTTGCTTTAATATTCCATATATGCATTTGTAACAACATCCCGCATCATTCTACAGAAAGCCCATGGTGCCGGCTAACCCCAAAGGTCAAGGTCAGTAAAAAGAACGCTCAGTTTATACTTTAATATTCCATACATACATTTGTAACAACATCCCACATCATTCTACAGATAGCCCATCATTCTACAGAAAGCCCATCGTGCCCGCTAGCCCCAAAGGTCAAGGTCACTGACTTAGAAATTAACGCTCAGTTTATACTTTAATATTCCATACATACGTTTGTAACAACATCCCGCATCATTCTACAGAAAGCCCATCCTTCTACAGAAAGCCCATTGTGCCCGCTAACCCCAAAGGTCAAGGTCACTGACATAGAAATTTCCGTGTTTGGAAAAATTAACGCTCAGTTTATGCTTTAATATTCCATACATGCATTTGTAACAACATCCCGCATCATTCTACAGAAAGCCCATGGTGGCCGCTAACACCAAAGGTCAAGGTCACTGACTTAGAAATTTAAGTGTTTGGAAAAGTTAACGCTCAGTTTATGCTTTAATATTCCATACATGCATTTGTAAGAACATCTCGCATCATTCTACAGAAAGTCCATGGTGCCCGCAAACCTCAAAGGTCAAGGTCACTGACTTAGAAATTTACGTGTTTGGAAAAATTAACGCTCAGTTTACAGTCTGCGAAATTAGCCGGGTGCCCGATGCCCGAGACGTGTAGAAATCGCGACGGACGTGTACATTTTCCAATCTCACATACCCGACGGGCACCTGTTTTAAAAACGCATACACGTAATAAAAATGGACAGTAGAAATGCTTTTCTAAATTCTTTAAAATTACGAATAGTTTACACCGGAATTGAAAGTCGTCTAGAAGCGGACAGGTGTAAATTCGCGTTTTCGGTAGACATCGATACATCGGGTGCGGGTCAAAACGTACCCGATTTGACTAGAAACCGGAGAGGACCGGAAAGGAGATTTCTGTTTCCTCGCCCAGTGTTGTTTCGTCCTATTTTTTTTGTATATGTGTTTATACTACAAGCCTATGACAAATTGGCAATATGCGCTGACGTAATTACTGATGTTTTAATTAGAGATTGGCGAGCATTGTAAACCATGGTCAGACTACGCGAATGCACTGCCTGGTCTGGCCGCTAATGCAATAAGCCGGGATTTGTCGGAGATCGAGACCCAATTCACATACATACGTTTGTTGTGTCACTTTAGACTGGTTCCCGGTAGTATTGTTTCGCTAGGCTGCGCATCCGACAGTGTACCAGTCTAGTGTGGACTACGTGACTGACGTCAGCAACCGCGTGTATTGATCTTTGATATGGCCTTGTGCCCCGCGGTGTGAAATTTACACGCAGTAATACTTGACAAGCGCTGTGTGTTTCAAGTCTTAGTCTCTCTCGGCTTGTCACTGTAGACGAATCAGCATCGTGTAAACACAGTTTGCCAACTAATGATGGAGTTTTATGACTTACGCGGAATTGCATTTTGCCTATTGGAATACACGACACGGAATACATATCGGGATTTACCGTTAATGGCGTTATGCAATATTTTTCATGGAAAATGTTTAATGTCGCCAAAATGACACGGACCATATCGGACAAGGTAAATGTTTTGAAAAGAGCGTTGTCAATGTATGCGAATGTAATCGATGACTAATTGGATACGACCAGTTTCAATTCAAATGATAGCGGCCAGATTGGAATGAAAGGAAAATAGCGATTGTGGTGCTATTTTTTTTTTGCCGACAAAAACTTGACATGGCCCCAAAAATGCCGTGTGAGAATGAAAATAGCTGGCCGCTGGTCGCAGTTCGAGTAGTATATAGGGAGTCAAAATGATACCACCAAAGGTGGGAAGCGTTATTGACCCTCGTTACAGCTCCCAACAGTATCGAAACAAAAAACGTGTTTTTGGCCAATAATATAAACTAGCCACCAACACCGAAATATTTTTAAACCTCGAAACCGTCTCGTTGTACGCCCACCATACATAGCGAATTTTTTTTAAATAATTAGGTCACCAGTCTACTTCATCAGCTATGGCTGTGACAGGAGAAATGGGACTGATGACATATGTCACCTGTCGTGTTCCAGGTATGACTGCTCGCTCCGCTCTTGTTTGTAATTGTTGTAAAATATATAAAATTTTAAACTGTGTATACAAAACTATATATATAGATCTACCCCCAGCATACAAAGTATGTTGAGGGGTATATAGTTTTCGTAATTCCGTCCGTTTGTCCGTCCACGTTAGAGTTTGTGTACCCATTATCTGTGACGGAAAGTCGGATTGACTTCATATACTTCCTTATCTGTATGTACATTTGTACTCATGCGGCCTTCATTTCCAAGGTCAAGGTCAAATTGCTTAGACATTTGCATCCCTACGATTTGCCTTAAAGTTTTCGGGGACCCATTATCTCTGCAACGGTAAGTCGGATTGACTTCAAACTTCATATACTTCCTTATCATCATCCATATTTTCATTCTATACCACACCCATGTGGCCTTCTTGTCCAAGGTCAAGCTGAAATTACTTTGAACTTGTCAAGATAAATATTGTTTTGCAGCATTGATAATGTATACTGTTTCGACGAATATATTGATTTTAAATAGAATATGTATGATTTTTTTGGGTGAAATATTAAAATGGTTACTATAGTAACAATTTGTGTTTAATAGAACTAATATGACATTAATTTTTTATAATTTTATATATCTACGTTTGCCAAATATGTTTATTGCTTAAAATGCCTAATGTCGAGACCAAAAGCACATTTTCAAAAATGGTTGCCATGTTCACAAATTTTGTAAAAAAAAATGTATTTTACAAGATATTTCTACCTTGTAGATGACAATAATTATATGATACTAAGATTAGATATCAATTTATGTTAAAAGCTCACGACTTGTATTTAAAATGAGATTTATCTTGAAAATTGGAGTATTCTTTTGCTAAAAAACATATTTTTTACGATGTATGTTAATGCTAATAAACAATTATTTTTAATATAGGTTGACATATTATAAAAATATGTAAGCAATCGTATGTTATTTAATACAATGTATGGTTTGGTAAACATTCCATCATTTGGTTTTAAAATATTCCATTAAGAATGCGACACAAACAAGAATATTATCATATTTCGGTGCCGTTTTCTCCCATTCAAATACATAGCGAAAAATACAACAATATTTTCCCAAATTGTGGTTACAAAAAACTGAATAACTTTTGAACCGCTTAACTGATTTTCATAATCTATAAATTTTTCATAATGATTTGCATCAGTCAAAGCCCAATGTTGTCTGGTATTGCACTTATCTGAACTATGCATTGGCCATACACCCAGCTCAGCTTGCTCATCTGCACAGTCTCATCTGGGTCTACACCAGGCATAGGCAATATGCCACATTTCTGCAGTCACTGTCACATGTTCACATTTGAATAATTATGTAAATGATACACTTATTATTGCAATAGTTTATACTTCATAGCATATGCCTTTCTGAGTCTTTTTCATCAAACAAACATTTTAGCAAAGGTTCTTTTTTTTTTTTTACCACCCGGTGACCATTCTAGCAGTATTAATATAAAAAAAAGCGAAATCAATATTTGTTTATGACTTAACTCCAGAATAAATTGTGTACAACAGCACATATTTATGAATACATGAAATCTTGTACTACATGTCACACATATTTCTGAATACAATAAATCTTGTACAACAGGTCGCACATATTTCATTACAAGAAATCTTGTACAACAGGTCAAACATATTTCTGAATACAATAAATCTTGTACAACAGGTTACACATATTTCTGAATAAAATTAATCGTCAGAATATAATTTTCATTGTATTATCTAATCATAATGTTAACCATTTTATTGTAATTTATTTTTATACTAAGCTCCAGATAAGCTGCGTATTTGCTGAAATACCCAATTAAAATTGACACAAACCCTATTGAAATCAGACGTAGCGAGTATCAAAAAGCAACAACAATTTTGTGGTACCTTTATCATGCTGCAGAAAACAATAAACAGACCATAACAAATATAGCATATTTTTCTTATTTTCCATGAAAACACATCTTGGTATTTCATTAGAATTGTCTCCAAGGAGAAAATTCTAATGAAATGCCAAGACAAGTTTTCATTTTGAAGCAAACTGTTCAATACTTGTTGTCTGTTGAAGTGTAAACAGTAGTGTGATTTTATTATACCCAATTAAAATTTTGAAGTACCCAATTGTTTCAGAAATGATGAAGTGAAAATACTCAATTACTATTTCCTTATCTGGAGCCCTGTTTATATATACATTGAATGATGTTGTTCATTGATGTTTATCAATAAACTACTTCAGTATGGCTTATGACTTCAGTTTGGCTTATAACTACTATATACTTACTATGTATCACATTACTTTGGCTATCTACATGCATTTTAGCTCACCTGAGCGAAGCTCATGTGAGCTATTGTTACCGCAATGTCGTCGTCGTCGTCCGTGAACATTTTCAAACGTCTTCTTCTCGGTAACCATTGGGCCTATAATCACCAAACTTCATGGTCATGGTCCTTAGGTAGGGGTATTACAAAATTGTTAAAATGACGTCATTACGTAATCCAAGATGGCCGCCGTCTAAAAATAACACAAATTCTTCAAAAATCTTCTCGAGAACAATCAACGGGATTTCGACAAAACTTGGTAGGAATGATCGATGTACAATGCTCTTTCAATGTTGTTAAAATGGTGACCCCGGGGTCAAAAATGGGTGTGGCCCGTGTGGTCAAATTGGGGTCAAACTTTATTTTTGACCGAATATGGTCATGTCATATATCAAATTGAAGGTATCAACGAGGCGATCACTCTGATGCATTTTTTTTTGTTGAAATCGGATGGTTATGTCATCCAAGATGGCCGCCGAAATGTCAAAAGGTCGTTCTTTTATTAGAGATTTAAAAATTCTTCTTCACATGAACCGCTTGGCCCATGGTAGCCAAACTTAAAAGTTATGGTCCATGGGTGAAGCCTTTTCAGATTTGTTAAAATGGAGGTCATCGCTAATCCAAGATAGCATACATTCTTAAAAAATCTTCTTCTCATGAACTGCTGACCTGATTTCAACGAAACTTGCTAGCAATGGTTGATGTACAATGCTCTTTCAAAGTTGTTAAAATGGTGACCCCGGGGTCAAAAATGGTCATGGCCCGTGGGGTCAAATTGGGGTTAACATTTATTTTTGACCGAATATGGTCATGCTATATATCACATTGAAGGTATCAACGAGGCGATCACTCTGGTGCTGTTGTTATGTGCTGGTACAAATGTACATACATATTCATGACCTGCATGCCCCATGTGTTCAAACACCTACTTTCAATCATATAAATGTGCGATAGGTGATATTCTTACATGCACATGTACATATTCCCGTTTGTACCAGTATATACATAGATAACCCCAAACTGTCTTCACATTGCATGTTCCACTTTTGTAAGACGGATGTATTTTTAGTTTGTAACTTTGGGTTACACCAACGTTGTAAATAGACAGCTTAAGGTGTGCTCGGAACTGGTGTATAACAATAGTTTTTCACATTGCAATACTGCAAATGAAATATGTGTACAAACTCATCTTTGTGTAAAGTGTATCCTATAAGTTTAGCATCAGTTTATAGCTTAGAATACCTATAATAAGAAATTACATGCACACATTGTGAACATTTATGTTGTAGCCTTTTATAAGCATGTTTAAGAAATTAATTTAAGATAATGTAAAATCATTACTAATGGTCCGATTTGTGCCAATATTGGAATCAAAATACTCATTGCTGATCAAAACTTTCAACTGCTTTATTTATTTTTCCATAAGAAGTTAGACGAGTCTTATATTACGTGAAATTATTAGTTTACATTTTATTTTTAAAAACAGTCCAGTACAATGTCTGCATCTACCTAGACTTTGTAATTTCTAGGACACAAAGTTATCAATTAAGCTGTCCAAACTTATCCGAGGCAATCGGCTTAGTTTATGATTGCATCTGTTAGACAAAGCCCAGGGGCCCGTTTCACTAAACTTCTTACGACTAAAATGTTTGTAAGAGAAAAATTATGATAGTCTGTAAATTGCACATTAGCAATGTTTTCTTGTAAACAATTATTGGATTTAAATTTATTGAGCATAGGCTGCATATGCAGCCTATGCTCAATAAATGTAAATCCATCAGTCGAAATTTCCAGACAATCCTAAATTTGCACTTACGAACTTCTTAGTCTTACGAAGCTTAGTGACACGGGCCCCAGGAATCTTTGGAGGCAATTAGCATTAATAGCATTAATGTTAACACCTTTCATTGCCGCCAAAACTGAAGAAAACATAATTTATGAATTTTTATGCTTGGTCATATCACTGTGGTTTTATTGGTTGACCAGTTCCGATATCACGTGCTTTGCAGGATACGCCAATTTGATTGGTGGAACATAACATTCTCATGATCTGGGAAAATTGAGGGAAGATTCTTGTTTAAAATATTCGGCAGTTGCAGTTCACATGCCGAAGAGAAAATGAAGGTTTTGAAGATAACAAAATCTCTTTCGATTGTTCAGGTGTGTGAAAGTTTTCATATGTCCTCTGTGTTGATAGTTACTTGTACTTTTACTTTGTATGTTATGAAATATGATTTACCTTTTTCATAGTGTGTTATGGAATATGAACATTATAACTGTACATGTTGCTCTAGTTTAAATGTTTTTGAGAAACCAGAATGCAGACAGCGAAAATGAAATAACCTATTAAGGCATGTTTTTTACTTTTAGTCCTCAATGTACGCAGTAATTTCGACGTCACTGAAATTTGCAATGTATGGTCTTTTTCATATGTTTACGAATAATACGTAATTTTATTGTACGAAAGTAAATGCAACTTAAAAATAGAAAGGATCAGCTATTGGATTGTTTTGCCTGATTACTCGTGATATTGCACATCACAATTAGTTGTCTGTAGCCTATAACTGGTCTTCTGGCTATTCACAGTTATCGTCCTTAGTAACTCTCTAAATAGGAGATAGACTCTTTCAGAAGTTGAACTTTTGAAACTTTAACCAGTTGTTAAAACTTAAATACTTGAGTACAAATTGCATAGTTACAATGACTATACCTTTAGGAGAAATTCAATTAATGATGTATCCAAATGTGGACTTCAGAGTGGCGTCCCCTTGTGAAGAAACAACAGGGTTTACCTCAATTGATGATACCTATTTACATGAAGGGGCTGATTTAGTTAAGCAATTGTTACATCATTTTCTGCTGTCTGTCAAGGTATAATTGAAACATTTATTTAATAATGTCAATGCTGTACACGGATACTGTAGGATCATGTATATTCCATTTTTCACATCTTTGAGCTTGCCTGTTTTGCATTTGATACAGAATAAGATTGTTGATGTGTAGACACACACAGTCAACAAGCCGAAAGTTTAATATACTGCTACATGTGTATATATCATATTTTAGATGGGAGCACGCGATGTGTAATTTAACGATCGAGGTTCATCCTTACCGGAATCCCGACTGTAGACCTGGTTTGGCCCCACATACGTCTTTGACATGTTGTATGTGACAGTTGAATCTGGTTATACCCCTTATGTGAGTACATGTATTACGATATTTGTAATCCTATTTTAGGGGAAGGGGCCAAGTGATTTGGTGTGGTATGGACCTGGCACCAGGTCAGATTAATTATTCTCATTTCAGGGCTGAATATATTTGTTCTCGATGTAAATATTCCGTTCTGATTTTGGGATTTCCCACCCAATGCAGCAGATTAAAATGGGATCGAACCCGTTTGCCCGACCTTAGCTGTTGATAGGCCGTTAAACACTATTAAACAAACAAACATATCATATTTCGGCGTCTATGACGGCCATGTCCCAAATTATCGATTGTACATTGGCAATCCTATTTGGATGATGTAGAATTTATGATGGTACGATACACGTTGGTTAAAAATGATTGAATTTTGATTAATCCAGCTATTGCGAATGCGAGCATGCCACGTTAGGTATTTTTCTGTGAGAATCTAAACAACATGTATACCGGGATAACATGCTAAAGCTCACACTATTATTATAACGGGTTTAAGTCCCATTGTTTGAAATGTTTGTTAGACCCTTATATGTGTGGTAAAAAGCTTACGCGGAAATTATGAAAATATGCAGTTGCCTCTGAAATGGTCTGAAAATGGATGCACAGTTTTAGAGTTACAATTATGACATAATTTCAGTAAGCACGCCTTATAAATATATTTTATTAATAAATGGAAATGTTTTATTTTAAGTAATTTTACTAAATTTCCATTAAATATCTGTCCGATTTAATGATACATTGTTGTAATTATAAGTTAGGATGAGTTTTGGAAATTGTTCTATTTAGGTTACATATTGCTACGTTACAATCTGCGGCAACATAATTACTGCTTATGTGTTGTTGTTATCTGTATGTACAGTATACATCTGTGTGAAAAAAAATGTATTTATGTTTGTTGTGCGAGGATATAATTATGTCATGCATTGTTTTCACCTTGGTAATGTGACATATTGTAATGAAATTTGGATAGAGTGATACGCTCTTATAACCACAACCTGTTCAAAATTCAGTTTAACGGAAGTAGCAAAATATTGGTTGACACCCTACCAGTATTGATACTGACGTGTGACAATATGCAGTACTATATGCATTGTGGGTGGCAGGTGGGAGCATGCGATGGGTAATTTAACGATCGGGGTTCATCCTTACCGGAATCCCGACTGGAGACCTGGTTTGGCCCTCACATACGTCTTTGGCATTTTGTATGTGATAATTGTATCTGGTTATACCCCTGATGTGAGTATTACGATATTCGTAATCCTATATTAGGAGAAGGGGCCAAGTGACTTTGGTGTGGTATGGACCTGGCACCAGATCAGGTTATTCTAATTTCAGGGCTGAATATATTTGTTCTCGATGTAAATATTCCGTTCTGATTTTGGGATTTTCCCCTCAATACAGCAGGTTAAAATGGGATCGAACCCATTTGCCCGTCCTTACATAACCTTAGCTGTTGATAGGCCGTTAAACACTAATAAACAAACAAACAAACAACTATTTTTCTGAAAGGGGCCAAGCGACTTGGTGTGGTATAGACATGGCACCAGGTCAGGTTATTCTAATTTCAGGGCTGAATATATTTGTTCTCGATGTAAATATTCCGTTCTGATTTAGGGATTTTCTCCCCAATGCAGCAAGTTAAAATGGGATCGAACCCGTTTTCTCGGCCTTACATGACCTTAGCTGTTGATAGGCCATTAAACACTAGTAAACAAAGAAACAAACAAACAAACTATATGCATCACATGCTTGCACGCCTTGTAATTTATACGCACTATGCCACATAACCAATAGTTCTCTGGTATTTATATAAATGCCAATGCAGCCTTACACGGCAGTTGTTTAAATAATGATATATAGGCCATGACAATATTACTGGTAAATCATAGTCGGTCTGTTGGCTAAGTCTGGATTGGAAATTACTGCACCACATCCTTCGGATACAGTAATCAAGCCAATTCCCAGTCTTAAATATAAGCTACAAATCTACTGTGCCATAAACTACATCTATATTAAACGGCTCTGAGTACACATGTATACACAGTCCCTGTTTCAATATGAAGTTCACATAGCCATTACTAAGGATTAAACTAATTAAACAAGCCAATAGGGATTACGCAAAACGTAACATCTCTGCACGCACTAAGGTTCAAACTAACGTCATTTGTCTGCAGACGTTTAATACATTACCTGGTTTATAATGTGAGCTAAGATAGTCGTGTGTGTGTATTTAACTCTTTTATATTCAGATCGCCTGTGTTAACATATTCTCATTAGTATTTGTATGGAATATCTGGCTTCACTGTTATATGGTGGACTCTGTTGACTATAATGCCATCACAATACTTGGAGTTTTACGTAGAATGAACGGGAAATGGTCGAGTATACAGCATTAATTGATAGACATGCCCTGAGTTCATTGTCCCCATAAGAAGTCAATCGAGTACCAACCTGTCATGGCAGTTATAGTCGTGATGGTCCATATAACATATCTATATCATGCACGTATGTTGAAATGTTACACTTGTTTAAAATATTCGGCAATTGTAGTTCGCATGCTGAAGAGTAATAAAGGTTTTGAAGATAACGAAATCTCTCTTTCGATTTTTCAGACCTCAGCTAATTCCCCAAAGCACACCCCACACACAGGCTCGCAATACATTTATTGTCGAATTTGGATGGTTATGTCATCCAAGATGGCCGCCGAAAGGTCAAAAGGTCGTTCTTTTATTAGATATTTCAAAATTCTTCAACACACGAACCGTTGGTGGTGGTCGGGCGAATGAGACGGCCTAAATTAACGGTATGGGTTCCTCATAGGAATCACAATTTACCTGGTTTGGCCCTCAGGTACGTTTTTATCCTTGGCTCTTTAGTTACCTGGGAGTTGAATTGGGTTATTTTCCATTATAAAAGTAGTAAGATTATTACTGATCCTACTGCTTTCGGGAGGGGCCAAGTGATTCTGGTGTGGCGGGGACCTGGCATCAGATCAGGATTATTCTGATTTCAGGGCTGAATATATAGTTTTGTTATTGTAAATATTCAGTTCTGATTTTGGGATTTCCCCCCCCCCCATTTGTACATGTACTTGAACATGTACATGTAGTTGTACAGGTAATATATGGGATTTACTACTAAACCCATTGACCCGTCCTTAAATGACCTTAGCTGTTGATAGGCCGTTAAACCCCAACAAACAAACAAAAACTATAGTGCTCAAGATCAGGTCATACATTGTTTTGTGAATAATTAGTCCAATACAGATATGTATAGTCTAACCAGGGCATACACTGTTCACTATCGCATTTGTAACTAGTGATCCAGATCAGGGCATACACTGTCCACTAGTTTTTAGCTCGCCTGCAAGAAGTGCAGAAGAGCTTATGGCCTACCCCCGGCATCGTCGGCGTCGGCGTCGTCCATACACTTAACGTTGGGTAAATGTCTTATAACTTCTTTTTCCTTTCATGGATCACCTTGCTATTTCATACATCCATTCCTTAGATGACCCTCTATCATGCTGCAGAAAATCCATGACCCACCACCCAGCCGTTACCCCAAGGTCAAGGTCACAGACCTGGCACATTCATAAACTTAACGTTGGGTAAATGTCTTAAATTTATAATTTCTGTTTCCTTTCATGGAACACCTTGTTATTTCATACATGCATTCCTCAGATGACTCTCTATCATGCTGTAGCAAATCCATGACCCACCACCAAGCCCTTACCCCAAGGTCACGGTCACACACTTGGCACATTCATAGACTTAACGTTGGGTAAATGTTTTATAACTTCTGTTTCCTTTCACGGAACACCTTGTTATTATGCCCCCGTCACCGAATGATACAGGCGTCCGTACGTACGTACGTACGTCCCGAAACCTTAATGCTCGGGTAAATGGCTTATAATTTATGTTCCCTTGCTCTGATATGCTTCTCATTTCACACACGCATTGCTCCAATGGTCCTCTACCGTCATGTGACAAATCCACATTTGTCCCGCCCCACGCTAAGCCCAGGGTCAAGGTCACAAACTTGGTGCGTTCGAAACCTTAACGCTCGAGTAAATGGCTTATAATTTATGTTTCCTAGTAGTATAGTGGGGATGGAAATGATACCACCTATGTTGGTTGGTGGGTTTTATCTGGGCTAATTATAGTCCCACCTACCACAGGAAAGTCCTTTTTCTAATATAGTGTCTATAATTTATTTATAGGAGTGTAATAAACTCCTATAAATTGTTGGTTAGAGATTAAAAATCGATTTCGTAACCTTTTACCCGCGTTCTATGTTCAATGATATCGGATTTAATTTCTGCAGGAACCCCTTGGCATGCCATGAGTTTATGTATCTTTACGGTTGCCACGCTAGCCATTGATTTTCCACACCATTCGCACAAGACCTTGGTGGGTCTACACGAAGCCTTTCGCCTGTGTACCCCCAATCCGCGCGATGTCGCGGATTCTCTGCCACAATCGAGACAAATATATGGCTTCATATCAAACTTTGGTTTACCTGTAGGTTTTGTTTGTTTAACATGAAATAGTAGCCGAAACCAAGGCCTATTATCGAAGGTGGTGTTGTAACTTTCCCCCCACTGTTATCCCAATAATCGATAAGGTGAAATACACTCGGCGTTCGTATCCGACCGCTGTTTTTCAGCGCTCAGTGAATATACCCGATATTTTATCAGCAGACGACAATGTTCCAATTTCACCTTGTCTAGGCCACGGTATGTATTGATTTAAACCACACAGTTATGAAAACATTACCTGTTCACCAATTCAAATTCAGCGTCCGATATATTGTTATTGGCCAACACTTTGGACACGATAACGTCGATGCTATTTTTCTTAGACCTCGCGAGAACCGATATTCTGTCGTGCTTTCTACTTTCATTTTCGAATTTTCTTCCCACTACTCTGAACGCCATGCACAGCAGTCCCGCCCCAGTGGCTACACCGCTCAAACCCCCTGCAATGGGAATTGCCACGACTGTAGATAACAATGGAGCGGTTCCTGCCCCACTCATTATATAAATTGCTGCCAGCACGGTGTTCACCCCCTCCACTATGTTTGCCGCTCGTCTACATTTTTTAGCATTTACCCTCCGAGTTTTCCCCTCTCGTTTTAGAATATCCTGCATCTCGACGATATTTTCCAACCTAAAATCTGAACTTATTTCCACAAAACCAATATCATCCAATATCTCCAATCGCGGTTGGGGTGTTGATGGATTGGGGTCCAACATTGTTGGTATTGGAAGCGTGCTCGGAAGCGGTGATTCGTTCATATTATCCAATATATTGGTATTTTACAAATTTATTTCAATCAAAAATTTCACAACAGTGGAAGAACTCGCTAGGTCAGCGATTTTCGTAACAAAGTTAATAACACTACCTTCGGAAAGTCTAATTGGATCGTCACCGGCGAACAAAACCACTCCTGTACTCTGTCCAGCGAGTTTAGCGGCTCCAACCGCCAGTTCTTCCCCATCCAGTACGAGATTTACGATGACCGTGTCCACAGGTTTACCCTTAGCATTAACCGAACAGACCGCCATTCGTAGAAGTGTACCTGGAGATGTCATGACGTATCCCCCATATATATTGCTCGCTTTGGCACCGAATGAATATTCATAGGCCCCCTCATTTAATGGCATCCGCTTCTCAGCCCAAAATGTGATGATGGGGTTTATGAAGTGTAATAACTTAAACTGCTCTACAGATGTGTCCAACAATGCGGCAAGCTCCTTGATAGTGGTATGGGCCTCAACACGAACCTTTACAGAGGTATCCTCAAGTGCTTTGTGAGCGTTTTTACGAATTCGATTTAGTTTATCATCAACCGCGAAAAGTGATTCATCAACGGCGCGGATAGATTCAACCACTCGGGCTCCTAATCCCGCAATCCCCGTCCGAGCCTCTGAGCGCAACACCCCATAAGCCTCCGTAAGGGCCGCCTCGTGGGCTTCTCGGGCTTTCTCAATACCCGTTTGGACTCCCTCAATCCCCAACAGGGCCTCTTCCCGAAATTCGGTTATTTTCCCGCCTAGTTCGTTTAGTTCTGTATGTCTTTCTTCACGAGGTTGTGCAGTCACAGCCAGGGCATATACTCTAAGTTGTGATAGTAGACTCTTATGAATCTCGTCCGTGACCGCCGATATAGTTATATTGATCAGTGATATGGTTTTTCCGGTAGTTAAAAATCACCTGTGGGGTTGGATCCGTCGGGAGCTCCAATCTCGATTGGGTTGTTACTCGGATTCTTTGAATTTATATCTGTCGCCCACTCGCGATTGGAATTGGAAGAATTACCTGGTCCGTATATACTCATTTTCAATAATATTGATAATTCTATTACGAACTTGAGTCTAATTCTTTGAATTAATTGGAAATTTCTAGGACGACCGAAATCGGGTAATAATTTTTTAACTCTCTCGCTTGATCATCAAGGATAGAGACCGTAAATTCGTGGATATGTCCCGATTCCAAAACTTTAATCTCGGGGCATGGGAAGTCTAAGGTCACAGTCTCCCCAAAGAAACAATCACTGGCTTGCACGGTTTTCAGTAATGTGCTGGGAGATCCGTCTACCGTGTTGTACGACGTGTTCACCCGATCCAGGTGCACCCTGAGCGTTTTCGTGAAGGCGAAATCCATCGGGTTATCACCGACGTACTCCCCCGGGGCAAACACGCCTTTATTCGCGGAGTATGTCTCTCTAAACCCGAGTTGAATATCCAACATCGGGGAGGTCACTATCTGGCTGTCTGGGCCAATGGTCATTGTTGCAAGTCCGGTAGCCTTCGATACTGTGAGGTTGACTATACCGTCAAGCTCTGTGGAAACAAAGTATATGAGTTGTCTTGTTCCCCACAGTCCGGGAGTCAGCTTTATACCTACTTGTTTTCCATCCTTCACATAGTAAAACCCTTCGCTCGTCCCCATATTCTGCCACGCAACCGTGAAGGTGATTGATCTGAAGCCTGCCCGGCGTTTTCCGCAGCAGTTGTCGATTGACTTATGAAGTTCACAACTCTCTTTTTAAACATTAGTGATAGTAGCAAACATAATAATATATTTCAATGGATACCAAAGCATTTAGCTTTAATTATAATGCAAAGTACCTGGTCGGAGGTGTATACACTCAAAAGAACACCATTGGTGGGCTTGTGCACCCCCACATAAGAGCCAGTTTGGGCATGGGTTTCAACACCAATTTTACTAACATGTTTGAAAAGTACAGACTTCCTAAAACCATTACACAGGATGTCATAACAAACTGGAACAACAACCCTATGCAGTTCTGGCAGAACCAACTAAATTTTGCCGTGTGGTGTGCCACAACTGGGTGTGGCGTCTCTTTCAGAGACCACATAAAAGACAGGAACAGCATGCTGAGCAGTAGCGTCTACAACTTTCATGTGTATTATACTATTTGGAGGATTCTCAAAGAACTAGGTACTCCCCTACCTCAAGACGACGGCTGGAATCCCATGTCCAACACATACAACCGTATGTGACGGATATGTGACGAACTTAACATTTCAAAAGATTCGGATTGGAGACAAAAAGTATACCCGAACAGCAGCAGCCTGGGCACCGTTCATCTCAGTGGTCTAGACTACGGCGCAAGCACAAAGTATGCCACCCCAGGTGTAACCTTCGGTTTTTATATGTCAAATCGTGTAGTGAACCCAGTTAGAGGTTATACAAATTGGACCGCCATCGATTATGTAGTAAATAAAATGAAATTCGGGTCTGAAGTTAGTACAAAGGGACAGTGTAATTACGATTACTGCTGGTATAATGCACCAAAAATAGCTCACGTAGATTATATTTTACAAGACAGAAACGTGCAAAAGGGCATAGCAACCTTTATATTGGACGACGGTCTAGAGTTTACGCAGGCCGGTGTTACCCGCCTCAACGACTCCATTCGCACATACGTTTGGGCCATCCTCGGCGCACAGGGGCTATCGCGCAGTTCTATAGTAGGAGTCGGGACGGCGTTTGACGCACAAAAACAGTTCTTGGCAAATGTCGAGGACGCCATCTCCTCTCCGGTGGACCTCCCGGCGGCGATCAAGCGGTATCAATACGTTTTGCAGAATGCCAGCACCCCAGTAGACTATGTATTTGGGATAGGTCTTTATATGGCGCGGAGCAATATGATGCTACGAGACGACCCGGTTGACGGTTACAATAATCAGATCGTAATCGCCACCGCCAATCAAAAAATGAGCCACAACGCGGGAACGTGAACGCAGATATCATCAAGCGCACCCCCAAGACGGTCGGTTTCATCCAATCTCGATTGGGAGTTGAGGTTGTAAATTCAAATAAAATTGAAAAAGATTTCATAAAACCCCAAATTCACGAATTGGATACACCCACCCCCGTATCCCCAATCCAATCATCAACAATGTTGAAATTGGAAGAATTGGATACACCTACCCCACCACCCCCAATTCACGAATTGGACACACCATCAAGTTCCCCCAATTCACGAATTGGAACAGGAGCGGGAACTACACACGTGGAGGAGCAATTAAGGCTCGTCGTCACCCTCGTGGTGATCGTACTACTCGCGCTTTCGTTTTAGAAACTCTCGGGCGGAGAATAGTAGAAGACCGGCGATCGCCACGATTAAAGCCCAAGTATTTTCGGCGATCCATCCGTCTGTTTTTGATAATATAGATAACAAGTACGAGACGACACTCCCGATCAACCCAGGCAGTGCGGCAACCGCCTTTTCGGCTAATTTAGCTAGGAGATTGGCGAGGGCTTTTAGCTGCTTTTTTGTCAACTCCTTTGCGCCGCCGGATGGCGCGGGTGCTGGCGCGGGTGCAGCCGCCGCACCACCTACGAGCAGCTCGATATTTAGAACTATGGTTGATATGGTCATGCCGAGAGCTGTGAGGATGCTTACTATTGTGACGCCCTGCTCTCTGAACAGAGTGCGAAGTCGTTCACCGAGTGTCGTCTCCTCATGCAGAACCATCGAGATTGTTTCGCGGATCCGACTTATTTGGGTGCGGAGAGCCTCATGGTTAGCCGAGGCAGCCTCCAAGCGAGCTTCTCTTTCATCCCGCAACGACCGCAGGCGTTCGGTGATCCGCTCCGTAGATTCTCTATTGTCACCGGCTTCCCCAAGTTTTCTTTTTTCTAGCGCGATATGTTCATCCAGCGCCGTGAATTTGGAGAGGTTAAGGACCAATTCACCCCGGACCTTTTGTAGAGCCTTATCGAGTCCCCGGAGTTCGCGAAGAGCTAAGTCATTGTTCGACCCTTGGTCGAGGTTGAGTATTCCATCTAGCTCGCTTTCGCTGGTCTCCATTGTGTGAATAGCGTCGGTGGCTACTCGAGGGATCTCGCTTAGCTCGATAGTTTCTATTGCGGCGGCCGTCTTCGCCATCTTTCGTCGGTAGACTGTAGGGCCTCTACAGCGCGGGCCGGCATAATTGTTTTACCACGCTTCCAATCTGGGAATCCGAGTTCGTCCTTTACGATTTGGCCACCGCCCCGACTTCCGGCAATTGTGCTCAGCGCTAGGGGTTTTCTGGTCCTCATGTTGATGATTGGGACATTTGATGCTTTTAGTCGCAACCTACCACGCAGATCCAATTCGAACTTGGAGTAATCGCGGCCGACAGATGGGACTGCACCACTTTTTTCCAATGTATGTGTAGTAGTCGTCTACAGCTGACTTGAGTAATTCCTGACTTAGAGCGAAGGTGTTGGTAGCGCCACCTATTTCCTCGCCGGGTGGATTCACTATCGCGTCTATGAAGGGTGTTTCGTCATCGATGTCATCATCGATGTCATCGTCGAGGTAATCATCGAGGTAATCGTCACGGCCGACTTCGTCCATACCAATATCGTAACCCTCCATTTTTAACGATGTATTAAAGAAAAAACGATACGGGTTTAATAGAGTATTTAGTTTCACTGAAATTATGTCTTCGAGTCAATACGGCCGCAAACTCAATCCATACCGCAGACTGCGGGAGCCCCTTGGGGCGAAAGGCGTGAGACAAAGCGTCGTTATTACGAACAACCCATCGACGATCGACCAGAACCAGCAGCTCTTGGCTTTCACTATTTCGCTGACGTCGACAGACGTGGACCGAACCGTCGTTCAGTACCTAGGTCGCGCCATCGTCAAGAATACCATGATAAAGATTTCTGGTAATGAGGTGATGTCGATCGACGACAGCGACGTCTACCATTATCAGGACCTGTGGAAGACGGCGCAAGAGCGCGAAAACGCGGTCTATCAGGGTATTGACACCAGCAAAAATAATAACGTTACCAAACTTAGAATCAGAGCTGGTAATAAGGCAGATAACGACGCGAGTGACAACGTGATCGCGGCCGCATACGGTAACCGCTTCTACATCCCGCTCGAATTTGAGTTGCTGGAGAGTCACATGCCCTACTATCAGAGCGCGTTGGCTGACTGCCTCGAATACGAACTAACGTTCAACGACTACGGCTGAGTTCTCATAGCCACCGACATGACTTCGACGTATACTATCGATAATGTTCCGTTGGAGTACGACATGGTCACGATGCCCGAACTCGCGCGATTGATCAGAACCCAGTACGCCGGGCGCGTTGCCATACTTTACGACCGAGTTCTTCGCCATCGCAAGATGACGAAAGACAAAAGCGACACATTGTGGAATATTAACGTCAATGTACCCACCCGCTCGATGAAAGGTATACTGATGCTGTTCGAGGAGGGTCGGTTCGCGCTCGGGGCTAGAAAAAGCGACAAATTTTATAACACCAAAATCACAAAGGTCGAGGTGACGATCGAGGGAGTCCCCAATCAACTCTACAGTCAGGGCCTTCGCGCGCACCAGCAGTGGGACGAAGCCAGAAAGCAGTTTGCTGCCGGCTCTAAACGCTCCCCAGAGGTTGCCGCGGTTGCTAAAGACCTGCAGCTCTTGGACGTCTCCCTCGCACAGTTCCTGACTTCCAAGTACGCGTTATGGCTAGACATGCGAGCCAGCGACGACGACCAAATGCACGGTAGTGGACGCCAAGTTGAGACTGCTAGCGAGGGTGCGACGATCCAGATAAAAAAAAGAGGCGGATGGAGCTGGCGCATTGAACGTGTACTTATATATAATCACAGACGCACAACTCAACATCGAAGATAGTCGATACGTCTCAGCGCTCTACTGATTTAATAAAAAATCATTCTAAAGATTTAAATAAAAATAAAGTTTGTGATGCCCACTCTGTCATAATATGTGGGAAGACAGGATGTGGAAAAAACAGTTTTCATCCTCGACTTGCTCGAGGGGTCCTACCGCGATATCTTTCGACACATTGTGATCCTGTGTCCCACTGTGCGGCACAACGAGACTTATCAGCGACGCCCGTGGATATGGACCTACCCTGAGGTATACGTTATTGACCCCGGCGACAGGCTTCACGATTGGCTGCGTGGTTTATACCAAAGATTCCAGGGCGAGCCCACCCTATACGTGACTGACGACTGCTCGGCCAAGGTGGCGATGACCAAAAAGAAGGATATGCTCTCCGAGCTCGCATTTTCTGGCCGCCATGCGGGGCAAAGTGTATGGATCTCCACTCAAAAGTACAACGCCGTCCTCAAGGATCTACGCGAGCAAACGAAATGGGTCGCCCTCTTTCATTGCAAGGACCGAGACTCATTCGATGACTGTCTTCGAGTGAACGACGTTATCCCAACGCGCGAGGAGCGCCTGGAGGTTCGACAGATACTTTCGGAAACTAAGCACGCCAAGCTTCTGCTAAAGACTGATCAACCAACTGCTTACGAAGTTATCAATTAATTTATTACAAAGTAATACGCAATTGCTTAACGCTCGTTAGTAACTGCTGAGCAAATGCTTAACAATGCTGAGCAATTGCTGAACAATGCTTAAAAAATACTTAACAAATGTTGAACAAATGTTGAACAATGGTTAACAATGTGGGATTCAATTTGTTGCTCCGCTGCGAGCTTTGTTGCGAGCATAACGGTGATCATAAGTATCGGGTGGTGCGCTTTTATTACCTTGTAATAAATCAATATGTTAGACTTATGAGGCTAGTCAGAATAGTACTAATTATTAAAAATAAAATAATGAACTGCGACGAACTTCTCGATCAGCTAATGGAAGAGACAGTCGTGTCGACTGCCGACAGGACATCTTTCCCAAAATAAATTGTAGGAACCAACCGACACGATATCTTTCCTGAAAGATGGCACGACTGCCGATACGGTCCTGAAAGAAAATGAAAACACGACGTGACGCGAGCGGCTAGCTGCGCTGGTTGCTGGGGGGCAATCGGAGCAGTATTTCGGTCGGCGTCTCTCAGTTTGTCAGGTGGACAAGATGTAAGATGTCGAGGTTGATCAAATGTATGCGCGATACGAATCTAAATTGGGGGCAGAGATGACGAAAACTCTTGGATCGGCGGCTATTCATTTGTACGCTACCGCTGGCAGTGCAATTCTCCCTATATCTGACACCGCGGGGTTGATTGGTGATCTAGAGACTGACCCTTTTATAGGACACACTCTTAGAAAAGCCTGCTGCTCAATTTATCACAAGTTTGGAATGTACTTAGCTCCGCTGACAACCGTGTTGACCACGGGTAAACACTGTCAATGTGGACATATATGCCCACGAACTATAAGCTCAGAAAATGATGACACAAATCGCACCTGCGAGAGTGACGGAACCGCAATCCCCGATTGCTCCAACTCCCAATCGAGATTGGATGAACCCGATTACTCCCCCAACTGCACAGGTGCGGTTGGATGAACAAGCTCCACAGGAGCCCTCAACACTGTTTAATCCGGTTGCACGACACAAAAACCCAAAATGACAGGCAGCTGGGCGGGCAGCGGCTGCCACCCGAAAAGTTAAACAAGATAAAATTCTCGCCGAGCTTCGAGAGGCCAAACAGTCGTTGCAATCCCCGATTGCTGTTCCAGCCGCTCCCCCAATTCACGAATTGGAACAGTAGCCCCAATCGTAATTGGGGGTTCATCCGAAGACAGCTGTTGCTGTAGCTCCTACCCCCTATTACATAGAAATCATCCCGTGGGTTGTTGGTGGGGGTCTGACAGTTGTGGGCACCCTGTGTGTGTGGAACTACCTTTCGAAACAACGCACAACAGTGTTGAAGGCGGTTCCGAAGAAAGTTACGAAACCGATTGCGCCCCATTTAAACATTAATCACCATCCATTTTATATGCAATAAATATAATGGCTGAAAACGAAGGTAAAATGATAGTGAATGCGGTTTATCACGCCGTGGTGATATCGGGTCTCAGTATCGGGTTTGTTCGACTATCAAAGATGGTCTTCGAGGGGCCCTCTCCCAAATTGGACATGACTGCGAAAGACGTAGGGCTCGTGACCTTGAATGTAGCGTTAATGTAGCGTTAATTAAAGCCGGAATTCTACCTGCTAATATATTGAAATAAAATGGCTTCGCTCGCAGCAATATTAGCTTGGTGGGTTAATTCTGTTGAACACTGCCTGGGTCTGATCAAACACCGTTCCATACACTGCTACATCATCTGCCAATTAATCTACCCAGATGGCAACGTTTCTGAACATCTATTGGCAATCTCAACTCGCAATCGAAGCAGTTTGATTGCCTGAGCTGTATGCCCAATCGTGAGTGCAGGGGCGTTCGGCCTTAGCAACTATTTATTCTCGTTAATTCCTGAAGACTCGGACGCGGATGGTGAGCGCAAGCGTCACGATTTAGCTACAGAACAACTCAATAGCGCAAAGGAAGCATGGGCGGAAAAACGAACCAACCGTGTGGACTGGATCAAGGAAGAGCTTCGCCTCGAGAGTCACGCCTTGCAAACTTTCCGGAACTTTGACGAAGCCATGCGCGAGTACAAGCTGGCATATCCACAGAAAATTCTCGCGCCGCTGGATCCCGAGCCCCAACTTTCAGATTTCTATGTACCGTCAGAGGCCCAAAAAGACCGCGAGATCGCGTTCATCGTCGTGGGAATGGGTGTGGTGGGTCTCGTCAGCTACTATATTAAAAAGTCAATAAGCAAAAGCAATAAGAAATAATTATTTAAAAAAAATTATATATATAGAACGATGTTAGTTGACGAGCTTTATTTTGCTCTGATCGATGTAGGCTACACGGCCCTTAAACACCGTTTAGCTGGCACAAAGAGGTTGATCAGTCTGGCCCAAGACCCTCTAGAGACGTGGCGCGAGGACGAAAAAGCGGCCACCCTTTTCGCAAAGCGGATGTTAGATTCCTTCGATTTCCCGCTCCAGCTCAGGAGCGGCAACTCCAATTGTGATTGCAACAAAGATTTAGTATCGACGACGCAGTTACCGGACGATCTGGTGAGGGCGTTTTGGAGACTGTTCGACCTACTAGAATACCTCGCATACGATGGACACGCGCAAACTTGATACAAAACTATCGGTTCGCCTAACGCGCAAGCTAACAAACACATAATACAGCCCCCGTGGCTACTGGAAGGGACTCGCGGCGGCGACCAAGGTTTCCGAAAACGCAGCCAAGGAATGGCTCAAAAGGCAGGCCATCTGGCAGATCTATTTACCCGCGCCTCACAATATTCCGCGCCCGAAATTCGACGTGCCGGTGCCGAACGAAGTCCACCAAGCAGACCTCCTGTTTCTCCCTCACGATCGCGTCGGTCGCAAGACGTACAAGTACGCATTGACAATCGTTGACGTAGCGAGTCGCTATAAGGGGGCTGAGCCGCTGGCCACTAAAGAGTCTAAGGAGGTGGCCGAGGCTATTTCCCGAATATATAAGAGGAGTCCTCTCAAATGGCCGAATCTTCTCCAGGTCGATCCCGGCCGTGAATTCATGGGCGCGGTCTCTCATCTATTGGCTAAACACGAAGTTTCTGTTAGACGCGGCCGCGTCAACATCCACCGGGACCAGGGGATCGTGGAGCGTTTCAATCGAACCCTGGCTGAGAGGTTGTTCGGGCACCAATATGCCAAATAACTTGTAGACCCTCATTCGCGATCGACCGAGTGGGTGACCAGGCTGCCCGCCGTGGTCTCCGCACTGAACGGCGAGGTGACCAGATTGATTGGTAAAAAGCCCGTAGATGCCATCAAGTCGAAAACGGTGGCGCACAAGCCATCCACAGTCTCGCGCGGACGACCCGTTGGTTTAGCGGAGCAACGTCTTCCATTGGACGTTGCCGTCCGGTACCTCTATCAACCGGGAGAGCTCGAAGGTGGCCGCCGCTGCGCGACTGATCCCATGTGGTCTCTCAATGTATATAATCTAGATCGATCTATTACCAAACCCGATGAGCCTGTGCTCTACTATTTGGATGATGGTCCATCGCGCGGGTTTGTTCGTGAAGAACTTCTTGCGGTACCTTCTGACACCCAGCTACCCCCAGATCGTCCGTCGTCATAGTCGGTCAGGCTCTCGTCCTAAATCAACTGCTCTGTATGAATAGTATCAGACAGCACGCGCCGCTTGTCATAATAGGCGGATAGCCCAAGCTTGTGCTGGGAATATGTCTTCATAACTCCATTATTCATGCGGAATCCTCTGTTTTCCGCTGTATCATAAGATCCCTCGAGTGCGGTTTTGTACCGGTCCCCTTCTACACTATTCGTTCGTTTACTCATTCCTTTGGAGGAATGCTTGGTCGTGCCTCCAACCCCGGTTGGCAAACCCACCTTCTCTACAAAGTAGCACTTGCTCAATAGCGATATTGCTCGATCCCCTTGAAATTCCATCTTGAAAAGTCCTGGTTCGCGTCCGCTCCACTTATCCCAGGCCAACCAAGTTGTTTCTGATTTTATAAACTCATCCATCAACTCTGGGCGAATGCATGATTTCAGATCCCTCCCACTAGTGGCTATGTACATACTATCTGTGTCCATTTGTATCAATTTGAAATCGCTCCGATCCACATACTTATCTAGAAAATCTAAAACTCCAACATTCTCAACTTCGCCAATTGGTACACGGCAATCCCACAGTGAAACGGTCGCTTTACGGATGATTTCGATTTTCTGCTCGATATTTTGTACGCATCTCCTATTTCTGTCAAATCATCGTAGAAGGCTGATCGCAACGCTTTATCAACACATTCCTCGTCTTTCGTGTAAGTCGTATTCAAATGTCTTTCCGCCGCTTCTATCATTTTCCCACAACTCGAATTACCGAGTAGTTTCACTATGTCTGGGACTACAGCTTTGCTGCTATCTACATCGCCAGTTCGTCTAGCTTCTGTGACATCCTCCGCGAAACACTTGAAGGGTTTTCCCGAATAGTAGTTTAATAAGCGATACACTCCAGTTACTTCCAACCCTTGTTTGAGATACCAACGTAATAGTGGTTCGTACAGCAACATTTTCCGAGCCGATAGCGCGCCAACTAATTTTTTCCCATCACCGCGAGTCCGGCCCATGGCGCTCAGATATTTCATCACGTGCTGGAGAACTTCTTCCTCGCGAACAACCCTGCTTATAAATAGGGGCGACATACACTCGAATTTATTCTTCAGGTACTCTGGCACTTCGATGTCCACCTCGGCGAACCCGAACCACTTACCGTCCATCACTCTCTTACATAATTGTTTGATAATAATTGGATTGTTGGGAGCTTTGACCGTCGTGATCGTCTCTTTTCCGCACGGCATCTCTTTACTCAGTGTGGATAAATACAGAGCATTTGCATCGTATCCCAGCACCGCGTTGCACTGTTTGCCGTGCCCTTCCGGAGTGGATCGGATCTTAGACACTCCGGCTTCCGCATACCTAGAGAATACAGTGGAAGGACCTCCAACAAGAGCCCTCTGCAGCATCTCGTAGGTTTCCTCATGTGGCGCGTAAAGTTGATGCTTGTCATTGAAAGGGTTATCAGACACCGTTCCCCGCAGCAAATACTGTATCGCCACACCTGGCAAAGTTACGGCATCCTTGAAAAGTATCAACACCTTTGTCTTTATAAAATCGACTCATTTTCCCCAATGCTTCCAGGAAAGGTGAGACATCCAAATCGTTATAATACTTCAGCCACTCCCGGAACGTGGTCATCCTTTTCGCTTTGAAAATCGCGCCGCACTCCGCGAGCTGGGTGGCATCGATCAAGTGCTTACCAGCATGTCTCGAATACCAGTGTTCCAGATCCGGCAGTGAGGGATAATCTAGTTTGTCTGGGGAATTAAGCTATTCGTAGGGGAAGAAGGACTTTTGTGCTTCACAGCCGTACCCTTTAATCCACCGGTCATAACTGACTCCCGGCCCTAGGTACAGTGCGACATCGAGAAACCTTAACTCGGGTGTGAATAGAAATATCGAAGCGTTTTCCCTTTTGCCAACCATTACCTTTTTGGTTGTATCAGACAGCTCGCCAACTAAGTACTTCTTGATAAGATGTATGTTGTACCTGCTGCAATTGAACCCGATTACCGGTACCTGACATATCCATTGCTCGATCTCCCCAGCCTGCCGCTCCCGCAGGGTGTCCATATCTGGGGGTCGGAATGTTATACCTACCTCTTCCCTGATGGCATTCCCGCGCTTTTACAAATCCTTCATAAACCTAGCCACCAACCGCGCGGGGTCTGTGTCGCATATGCGAGTTATTTAGACATACTATCACCAATACTCACGCTAATCGGGACATGCTCGGTTTCAAACTCGAGGGAATCCGTTTTTTTCTCGTGGCTGTCTTCGCTCAAATACGCTTCAAAGTCGTACACAATCTGGTGCGGGTAGAGTGTGGTAGGACATCCCGTTTGTATAACTTTACCGGATTTCTTAAAGTTGTGCTCCCACATCACCTCTAACTCATACCCAGCCTTTGTAATCATTTTCTCCCGCCTGGTGGTGTTGTCAAACTCGTCACGCTTGTTTATGGAGTGTGCCGGGCATCCGTGCCAATAGCAGCCGTGATACTGGTACACTGTGTTATTTTCCCGACAGTAACCGTCTACTGGAGCTCCGGCAATCCAGCGCTCGCCACCGTGCCCGCACTGTTCGGTATGGATGTGGATGCCTTCTTCCTTCTCAACGCGCCCCATCCATTCCAATGCGCCGTAGCTCTTCGCGCTTTTCGGGAAGAATGCCATTTCGTACGCGGATCTAGGACGCTCCAAAATCTTACCTTCACAGATTACTTGGGTCTCCCTTCGCATACAGGTGCGTGCGTGCCTTGTCAGGTGGCAGGCTTGTGTGAATCGTTGGGAGCACTCTTTGCAACAGTACGTGAGGGTGATTCCTTTAAGCTTGTTCATAAGGAATGCGTGGTCTTGGAATAATCCGATGGTCATATGTTTGGTGCCGACTGCGGCGTAATGTGCTGGTTTTTTTTTCTTCAAATACCAGACTCCGTCTTCTGTGGGTTCATACACTTCAATACCAACATTAAACTTCTCTTCGACCTTCTTCAAGCTATCAAATGGAACTGGGTTTGGCTTACTCTCACCAAAATATTCCTGGCTGAGCTCCCGCGCTTTAGCACAGCACCTATCAACTCGAGACCCCCCGTGAATCGCTAAGCATCGAAATAAACACAATCCGTTATCGTACCGGTCTAGAGAATACATATCTTTCTTATTTCGCAACCACTCTGGTAGCAGTCCCCCCCCCCCCCCCGCGAATTTTGACTTAAGACCCAAATCCTTCCCGCGCTTTCCCTGCACGAGCTTGACACACACTTCCACCCATCTTACGAATGTCCACTTCGTGTTTGGGCGAGAGATTTTATCGATGTCCACCCGCCTGGTCTCCTAAACAGCCACCCAGCGGTTTACGTCGGAGAGGTATGACATCCTCCAATATTCTTATAGAATGTAATAGTTTTAGGCTGGCCTTTGGAATCAACCTCATCGATGTGCTTCAGGTTATAGGAATACGCGTACATAAGATGAAAATTTGTAGTGATATAGGGCATCTGTTTATCTACTATCCTATCGGAAATAATACCACCAACCGCTCTATGAAAGGTGAGCTCGACAGTTCTCCTCCCAGCCTTGACCGTTTCACTCTGCTCATCAACCTCCGCCATTATTTCTAGCCCTTTCGCTATAATCGCGCGGACCAGCGCGGTTTTGATTACAGGCTTAGTCTCAGACCTCTCCGTAAACGCGCTATTTTTTGTTGCGTTTATCAGTTTGGTCAACCCCGGCACTCTCAGACGATTACTATATGTGATCCCGAGTGATTTAGCTTTATCCCTCAATTTCCCAATATCGGGAGGTCTGATCTGAGGTTTTTGCTATATCGGGAGGTCTGATCTGAGGATTTTGGGTTTATCAGTTTGGTCAACCCCGCAACTCTCAGACGATTACTATATGTGATCCCGAGTGATTTCGCCTTTTCTCGCAATTGCAATAACTCGGAAGTTGGTGTTGGGGGTTGTGGTGTCATATTTGTCATAATACTTTTTTTGTATGTATACATGTAGGCTTTACTTGTTCAACAAGCAAATTTCTGTCTGAGGATTTCTGATGATTTGTCATATTTGTCATAATACCTATAGGTTTTGTTTGTTTAATATGAACATTTCTGTCATGGGTTTTCTCATAATTTGTTATAAGTTTTGTTTGTTCAGCATACAAGTTTTTTACACTTTCCTGTGGTAGGTGGGACTATAATCAGCCCCGATAAGACCCTCCAACCTAGGTGGTATCATTTCCATCCCCACTATACTACTTTCCTTGCTTGGATCTGCTTCACATTTCACACACGCATTGCTCCAATGGTCCTCTACCACCATGTGACAAATCCACATTCGTCCCGCCCACGCTAAGCACAGGGTCAAGGTCACACAAACTTGGTACGTTCGAAACCTGAACGCTCGGGTTTCCTTGCTGGGATCTGCTTCACATTTCACACACGCATTGCTCCAATGGTCCTCTACCACCATGTGCCAAATCCACATTCGTCCCGCCCCCGCTAAGCCCAGGGTCAAGGTCAAATAATTGGTGCGTTCGAAACCTTAACGCTCGGGTAAATGGCTTATAATTTCTGTTTCCTTGCTCTGATCTGCTTCACATTTCACAAACGCATTGCTCCAATGGTCCTCTACCGCCCTATGACAAATCCACATTCGTCCCGCCCCCGCTAAGCCCAGGGTCAATGTCACATACATTTTGCCTTCGAAACCCTAACTCTCGGGAAAATGGCTTATTATGACCCCGCCACCGAATGGTGAGCGGGGCATATAGTGTTATCGCCGTCCGTCCGTCCGTCCGTACGTCCCGAAACCTTAACGCTCGGGTAAATGGCTTATTAATCCCCCACCACCGAATGGTGAGGGGCGCATATAGTGTTACCGGTGTCCGTACGTACGTACGTCCCGAAACCTTAAGGCTCGGGTAAATGGCTTATAATTTCTGTTTCCTTGCTCGGATCTGCTTCAGTTTACACGCACGCATTGCTCCAATGGTCCTCTACCGCCATGTGACAAATCCACATTCGTCCTCGCTCCCGCTAAGCCCAGGGTCAAGGTAACATTCTTGGTGTGTTTGAAACCTTAACGCTCGGGTAAATGGCTTATAATTTCTGTTTCCTTGCTCTGATCTGCTTGACATTTCACACACACAGTGCTCCAATGGTCTTCTACCGTCCTGTGACAAATCCACATTCATCCCGCTCCCGCTAAGCCATGGGTCAAGGTCACAGACTTGGTGCCTTCGAAACCTGAACGCTCGGGTAAATGGCTTATCATTTCTGTTTCCTTGCTCCAACCTGCTTTAAATTTCACACACGCATTGTTCCAATGGTCCTCTACAGCCCTGTGACAAGTCCACATTCGTCCCGCCCCAGCTACACCCAGGGTCAAGCTCAACAGCGTCACTCCATCAATTTTGTTGGGACAATCTCTCCAACGGCAAACAAATAGTGACTTATAAACTCGTTACATACCATTTAGAAACGTTTTAAATCGAAAAAAATCCGAAAACATTTTTTATGATGTCTACCCGTACCCCACCCATGATGGCGAGGTGCCGGCCAAAATTTCGATTATTTAAAAATAAATGCCCATCTTCAAAATGTCATAATCGTTTTAATCATGACAAGACATGTATTGTTCTTTTGTAATCTGGTTGGTAAATCATTTCTATTTAAGATAAAATACGAAAACCATTTAGTTTCATAAAGTTAATGTACTTTTGGAGCAAATGGCATATCCCACCCCTCAGCGGCAAACTTTTTCTTTTTTACTTTTTTGTTTACTCTTCTTTAAAGTGATATAACTTTGGTTCTGGCTATTGCATATCGTATTATTTTATATTAAAATATATATCATTCAATTTTAATCAGTTTCCATATCACTTGTGCGCATGGCACTCAGAAATTGTGGTCCATCAGACGACGGCAAACGCATACCCTCTCAAATTGTCATTTTTCGACATTTTTTCAATAATGACGCACACATAAAACACTATAACTTTTTTTTATAAAATGTTATAATGCTTTACTAGGTTTCTATTTGGTTATAATTCAATTCTAAATAAGTAACATACCAGAACAAAGGCCTACACCAAGGTGGTAGTAGCCAATGGCAGACCGGCAAACCACACCCCAATCTTTTGTTTCTACATATTTTCCCCATATTTCAATGGCTACATCTTCTTCATTTATTACGTGGTATATAGTTAATTAGCTGGATTTCGTATATTAGTAACTACTACATTAATTAAACATCGATTGTGAGCACATACCCGGGTAATTTTGGCCCATTAGCCCACCGGCAGACCCCACCCCAAATTTTTTTTATTTTTTTTTATATTTTCCCCATATTTCAATGGCTACATCTTCTTCATTTATTAAGTGGTATATATTTAATTAGCTCTAATTCGTAGATTAGTAACTATTACATTAATTAAACATCGATTGTGAGCACATACCCGGGTAATTTTGGCCCAGTAGCCAACCGTAGGGACCCACCCCCCGAAATTTATTTTTTTTGTTAGTATTGACCTATATATTGCACCCAAATCGAAGTACAGAGCGCCAAAGGAGACCACCGGATCCCCCAGAACCCCAACAGGCAGCACAGACCACACACGGGCAGCACAGAAGATCGCACAGGGAGCCCAAAACGCCTTGCGAATGCTTCAGCGCTCCTTCCGACGGGCCCAGGTCCATCCGTGCGCCTTCCGACGGGCCCGGGCCCATCCGTGGGCCTTCAGACAGGACCAGCCGCGACGGGCCCAGCCGGCTGCCGACGGGCCCAGCCGCGCCTTCCGATGGACATCCGCCTTCCAACGGGCCCATGCCCATCTGTGGGCCTTCCGACGGGCCCATCCGTGGGCCTTCGGACGGGCCCAGCCGGCTGCCGACTGGCCCAGCCACGCCTTCCGACGGAACAGCCGCGCCTTCCGACGGGCCCAGCCGCCTTCCAACGGGCCCATACCTATCCGTGGGCCTTCCGACGAGCCCATGCCCATCTGTGGGCCTTCCGACGGACCCGGGCCCATCCGTGGGCCTTCCGAAAGGACCAGCCTCGCCTTCCGACGGGCCCAGCCGGCTGCCGACGAGCCCAGCCGCGCCTTCCGACGGGCAACCGCCTTCCGACGGGCCCAGCCGCCTTCCAACGGGTCCATGCCCATCTGTGGGCCTTCCGACGGGCCCATGCCAATCCGTGGACCTTCCGACGAGCCCGGGCCCATCCATGGGCCTTCCGACGGGCCCAACCGGCTGCCGACGGGCCCAGCCGCGCCTTCCGACGGGCCCAGCCGCCTTCCGACGGGCCCATGCCCATCCGTGGGCCTTCCGACGGGCCCGGGCCCATCATTGGGCCTTCCGACGGGCCCAGCCACGCCTTCCGATGGCCCAGCCGCACCTTACGACGGGCCCAGCCTTCCAACGGGCCCATGTCCATCTGTGGGCCTTCTGAGGGGCCCATGCCCATCAGTGGGCCTTCCGACGGGCCCATGCCCATCCGTGGGCCTTCCGACGGGCCCATGCTCATCAGTGGGCCTTCCGACGGCCCCAGCCGCGCCTTCCGACGGGCCCATGCCCATCCGTGGGCCTTCCGACGGGCCCCGGCCCATCCGTGGGCTTTCAGACTGGCCCAGCCGCGCCTTACGACGGGCACAGCCGCCTTCCAACGGGCCCATGCCCATCTGTGTGCCTTCAGACCACCCAGCACTTACCCCAAGGTCAAGGTCACAAACTTAGCACATTCATAAACATAACGTTGGGTAAATTTCATATAACATCTGTTTCCTTTCATGGAACGCCTTGATATTTCATACATGCTTTCCTCAGATGACCCTCTATCATGCTGTAGCAAATTCATAACCCACCACCCAACCCTTACCCCAGGATCAAGGTCACAAACTTAGCACATTCACAAACTTAACGTTAGGGTAAATGTCTTATAACTTCTGTTTCCTTTCATGGAACACCTTGTTATTTCATACATGCATTCCTCAGACGACCCTCTATCATGCTGTAGCAAATGCATGACCCACCACCCAACCCTTACTCCAAGGTCAAGGTCACAAACTTAGCACATTCATAAACTTAACGTTGGGCAAATTTCTTATAACATCTGTTTCCTTTCATGGAACGCCTTGATATTTCATACATGCATTCCTCAGATGACCCTCTAGCATGCTGTAGCAAATCCATGACGCACCACCCAGCACTTACCCCAAGGTCAAGGTCACAAACTTAGCACATTCATAAACTTAACGTTGTGTAAATTTCATATAACATCTGTTTCCTTTCATGGAACGCCTTGATATTTCATACATGCTTTCCTCAGATGACCCCCTATCATGCTGTAGCAAATACATTACCCACCACCCAACCCTTACCCCAGGGTCAAGGTCACAAACTTAGCACATTCACAAACTTAACGTTGGGGTAAATGTCTTATAACTTCTGTTTCCTTTCATGGAACACCTTGTTATTTCATACATGCATTCCTCAGATGACCCTCTATCATGCTGTAGCAAATCCATGACCCACCACCCAACACTTACCCCAAGGTCAAGGTCACAAACTTAGCACATTCACAAACTTAACGTTGGGGTAAATGTCTTATAACTTCTGTTTCCTTTTATGGAACACCTTGTTATTTCATACATGCATTCCTCAGATGACCCTCTATCATGCTGTAGCAAATGACCCACCACCCAACCATTGCCCCAAGGTCAAGGTCACAACCATAGTACATTCGTAATCTTAACTTTGGGGTAATTATCTTATAACACTGTTTCCTTTCATGGAACACCTTGTTATTTCATACATGCATTCCTCAGACGACCCTCTATCATGCTGTAGCAAATGCATGACCCACCACCCAACCCTTACTCCAAGGTCAAGGTCACAAACTTAGCACATTCATAAACTTAACGTTGGGCAAATTTCTTATAACATCTGTTTCCTTTCATGGAACGCCTTGATATTTCATACATGCATTCCTCAGATGACCCTCTAGCATGCTGTAGCAAATCCATGACGCACCACCCAGCACTTACCCCCCAAGGTCAAGGTCACAAACTTAGCACATTCATAAACTTAACGTTGTGTAAATTTCATATAACATCTGTTTCCTTTCATGGAACGCCTTGATATTTCATACATGCTTTCCTCAGATGACCCCCTATCATGCTGTAGCAAATACATTACCCACCACCCATCCCTTACCCCAGGGTCAAGGTCACAAACTTAGCACATTCACAAACTTAACGTTGGGGTAAATGTCTTATAACTTCTGTTTCCTTTCATGGAACACCTTGATTTATTTCATACATGCATTTCCTCAGATGACCCTCTATCATGCTGTAGCAAATCCATGACCCCCACCCACCCCAACACTTACCCCAAGGGTCAAGGTCTCAAACTTAGCACATTCACAAACTAACGTTGGGGTAAATGTCTTATAACTTCTTTGTTTCCTTTTATGGAACACCTTGTTATTTCATACATGCATTCCTCAGATGACCCTCTATCATGATGTAGCAAATGACCCACCACCCAACCATTGCCCCAAGGTCAAGGTCACAACCATAGTACATTCGTAATCTTAACTTTGGGGTAATTATCTTATAACACTGTTTCCTTTCATATAACGCCTTGATATTTCATACATGCATTCCTCAGATGACCCTCTATCATGCTGTGGCAAATCCATGACCCACCACCCAACCCTTACCCCAGGGTCAATGTCACAATCTTAGCATGTTCATAAACTTAACGTTGAGGTAAATGTTGTGTAACTTCTGCTTATTTACAGTGAATGTCTTCATATTTCATACATGCATTCATCTGATGACCCTCTATCATGCTGTAGCAAATCCACGATCTACCACCCAACCCTTACCCCAAGGTCAAGGTCACAAACTTAGCATGTTCATAAACTTAACGTTGGGGTAAATGTTGTGTAACTTCTGTTTATTTACAGGGAACGCCTTCATATTTCATACATGCATTCATCTGATGATCCTCTATCGTGCTATAGCAAATCCATGACCCACCGCCTGTCCCTTACCCCAAGGTCAATGTCACAAACTTAGCACATTCATAAACATAACGTTGGGGTAAATGTCTTATAACATCTGTTTTCTTTATGGAACGCCTTGATATTTTATACATGCATTCCTCAGATGACCCTCTATCATGCTGTAGCAAATCCACGACTTACCATCCAACCCTTACCCCAAGGTCAAGGTCACAATCCTAGCACATTCATAAACTTAACGTTGGGGTAAATGTTGTGTAACTTCTGTTTATTTACAGGGAATACCTTCATATTTCATACATGCATTCATCTGATGATACTCTATCGTATTATAGCAAATCCATGACCCACCTCGCACCCCTTTCCTTATGGTCAATGTCACAAACTTTGCACATTCATAAACTTAACGTTGGGGTAAATGTCTTATATAACATATGTTTCCTTTCATGGAACGCCTTGATATTTTATACATGTATTCCTCAGATGACCCTATATCATGAAGTAGCAAATGCATGACCCAGAACGCAACTCTTACCCCAAGGTCAAGGTCACAAACTTAGCACATTCATAAACTTAACGTTGGGTAAATTTCTGATAACATCTGTTTCCTTTCATGGAACGCCTTGATATGTCATATATGCATTCCTCAGATGACCCTCTATCATGCTGTAGCAAATGCATGACCCAACACCCAACCCTTACCCCAGGGTCAAGGTCACAAACTTAGCAGATTCACAAACTTAACATTGGGTAAATTTCTTATAACATCTGTTTCCTTTCATGGAACGCCTTGATATTTCATACATGCATTCCTCAGATGCATCTGCTTCCTTTCATGGAACGCCTTGATATTTTATACATGCATTCCTCAGATGACCCTATATCATGAAGTAGCAAATGCATGACCCAGAACGCAACTATTACCCCAAGGTCAAGGTCACAAACTTAGCACATTCATAAACTTAACGTTGGGTAAGTTTCTGACAACATCTGTATCCTTTCATGGAACGCCTTGATATGTCATACATGCATTCCTCAGATGACCCTCTATCATGCTGTAGCAAATCAATGACCCACCACCCAACCCTTACCCCAGGGTCAATGTCACAAACTTAGCACATTCATAAACTTAACATTGGGGTAAATGTCTTATAACTTATGTTTCCTTTCACGGAACACCTTGTTATTTCATACATGCATTCCTCATATGACCCTATATCATGATGTAGCAAATGCATGGCCCACCACCCAAACCTTACCCCAAGGTCAAGGTCACAAATTAGCACATTCACAAACTTAACATTGGGGTAAATGTCTTATAACTTCTGTTTCCTTTCACGGAACACCTTGTTATTTCATACATGCATTCCTCAGATGACCCTCTATCATGCTGTAGCAAATGCATGATCCACCACCTAACCCTTACCCCAAGGTCAAGGTCACAACCATAGCACATTCATAAACTTAACGTTGGGGTAATTTTCTTATAACATCTGTTTCCTTTCATGGAACGCCTTGATATTTCATACATGCATTCCTCAGATGACCCTCTATCATGCTGTATCAAATCAGCGATCCACCACCCAACCCTTACCCCAAGGTCAAGATCACAAACTTAGCATGTTCATAAACTTAACGTTGGGGTAAATGTTGTGTAACCTCTGTTTATTTACAGGGAACGCCTTCATATTTCATAAATGGATTCATCTGATGATACTCTATCGTGCTATATAAAATTCATGACCAACCGCCCATCACTTACCCCAAGGTCAAGGTCACAAACTTAGCATATTCACAAACTTAACGTTGGGGTAAATGTCTTATAACATCTATTTTCTTTCATGGAACGTCCTGATATTTCATACATGCATTCTTCAGATGACCCTCTAGCATGCAATAGTAAATCCACGACTGACCACCCAACCCTTACCTCAAGGTCACAAACCTAGCACATTCATAAACTTAACGTTGGGGTAAATGTTGTGTAACTTCTGTTTCTTTACAGGGAATACCTTCATATTTCATACATACATTCATCTGATGATTCTCTATCGATTCATCTGAGATTCTCTAATGTACTATAACAAATCCATGACCCACCTCCCACCCCTTTCCCCAAGGTCAATGTCACAAACTTAGCACATTCATAAACTTAACTTTGGGGTAAATGTCTTAAAACATCTGTTTCCTTTCTTGAAACGTCTTCATATTTCATACATGCATTCATATGATCATATCCTATCGTGCTATCGCAAATTCATGACCCACCCCTTACCCCAAGGTCAAGGTCACAGACTTAGCACATTCATAAACTTAACTTTGGGATAAATGTATTATAACATCCGTTTCCTTTCATGGAACGCCTTGATATTTCATACATGCATTCCTCAGATGACCCTCTATCATGCTGTAGCAAATCCACAAACCACCACCCAAGCCTTATCCCAAGGTCAAGGTCACAAACGTAGCATGTTCATAAACTTAACGTTGGGGTAAATGTTGTGTAACTGTTTCTTTACAGTGAACACTTTGATATTTCATACATGCATTCATCTGATGATCCTCTATTGTGCTACAGCAAATCCATGACCCCCCCCCCCCCCCCCCCACCCCCCCCCCCCCCACCAACCTTTTCCCCAAGATCAACATCATAAACGTAACGTTGGAGTAAATGTCTTTTTATAACTTCTGTTTCTTTACATGGGGAACGCCTTGATATTTCATGCATGCATTCATCTGATGATACTCTATCGTGCTATAGCAAATCCATGACCCACCGCCCACCCCTTACCCCAGGGTCAAGGTCACAAACTTAGCACATTCATAAACTTAACGTTGGGGTAAATGTATTATAACATCTGTTTCCTTTCATGGAACGCCTTGATATTTCATACATTCATTCCTCAGCTGATCCTCTATCATGCTGTAGCAAATCCACACCCCAAGACGCAACCCTTACCCCAAGGTCAAGGTCACAAACTTAGCATGTTCATAAACTTAACGTTGGGGTAAATGTTGTGTAACTTCTGTTTCTTTGCAGGGAACGCTTTGATATTTCATACATACATTCATGTGATGATCCTCTATTGTGATACAGCAAATCCATGACCCACCCAGTTAATTTTTTTCGTTAAGTTTTTGTCGCGCCCGCTTGAGGAAAGCACGATATTGTCGGCACTTTGGCGTACGTATGTACGTATGTACGTACGTACGTGTGTCCGGTTAAAGTTTTTGGTTTTGTTTTTTGGTTAAAGTTTTTGTTTAAGTTTTTTGGTTAAGTTTTTTGGTTAAAGTTTTTGGTTAAGTTTTTTGGTTAATTTTTTTGGTTAAAGTTTTTCTTTATACTATATCTCTGCAACTGCTTTGCCCATTACCTTGAAACTTCACATGGGTGTTTTTCATCATCTATATTTTCATTCTACCCCTTCCCATGCGGCCCCTGTGCCCAATGTCAAGGTCAAAGTACTTTTAAGTTTTTGGTTAAGTTTTTTGGTTAAGTTTTTTGGTTAAAGTTTTTCGTTATACTATATCTCTGCAACTGCTTTGCCCATTACCTTCAAACTTCACATGGGTGTTTATCATCATCTCTATTTTCATTCTACCCCCTCCCGTGCGGCCCCTGTGCCCAATGTCAAGGTCTAACTACTTTGAACTTGTTGGTTAAAGTTTTTGGTTAAAGTTTTTTGCTTAAACTTTTTCGTGCGTCCGATTAAAGTTTTTGGTTAAGTTTTTTGTTTAAGTTTTTTGGTTAAAGTTTTTGTTATACTACATCTCTGCAACTGCTTTGCCCATTACCTTGAAACTTCACATGGGTGTTTATCATCATCTATATTTTCATTTTACCCACCTAACGTGCGGCCCCTGTGCCCAATGTCAAGGTCTAATTACTTTGAACTTTTTGGTTTAATTTTTTTCTTAAACTATTGTGCTTAAACTTTTTTGCTTAAACTTTTTCGTGTGTCCGGTTAAAGTTTTTGGTTAAGTTTTTTGGTTAACGTTTTTCATTATACTACATCTCTGCAACTGCTTTGCCCATTACCTTGAAACTTCACATGGGTGTTTATTATCATCTATATTTTCCCCCCTACCGTGCGGCCCCTGTGCCAAATGTCAAGGTCTAGTTACTTTGAACTTTTTGATTAACGTTTTTGGTTAAACTTTTTGTCGCGCCCGCTTGCGGAAAGCGCGATATAGTCGGCACGTTGACGTATGTACGTACATACGTACGTGTGTCCGGTTAAAGTTTTTGGTCAAAGTTTTTAGTTTTTCGTTATACTATATCTCTTTTTTTAGAGTTAATGCCTCGTCCGAAGGCGCGACATGCAGGCCGCGGCCATCTAGTTGTATTAGTTATGTACATAAATGTATATTAGACAAAACATACAACGTTAGGTAGTGTTACAAAGTCTGGAATGTGTGTCTTAGTGCATTTTCTATGCCCGTTGCGTCAAATTCTGAATTTTTTTTTTATAAAAATCATTTTTTTTTAATTTTTAACCACCTTATCCTCAAGTGCCCCAAGCATTTTTGTATTAGTTATGTACATACATGTATATTAGAAAAAAGTTACAGGGGTAAGTAGTGTCACAACGTCTGGAATGTGTGCCTTAGTGCATTTTCTATGCCCGTTGCGTCAAATTCTGAAATATGTTTTATAAAAATCAAAGTTTTTTCGATTTTTAACCACCGTATCCTCAAGTGCCCCAATAATTTTTGTATTAGTTATGTACATACATGTATATTAGACAAAACATACAGGGATAGGTAGTGTCACAACGTCTGGAATGTGTGCCATAGTGCATTTTATATGCCCGTTGCGTCAAATTCTGAAATATGTTTTATAAAAATCATATTTTGTTGGATTTTTAACCACCGTATCCTCAAGTGCCCCAAGCATTTTTGTATTAATTATGTGCATACGTGTATATAGACAAAACATACATGGATAGGTAGTGTCACAACGTCTGGAATGTGTGCCTTAGTGCATTTTCTATACCCGTTGCGTCAAATTCTGAAATATTTTTTATAAAAATCAAAGTCTTTTGTATTTTTAACCACCGTATCCTCAAGTGCCCCAAGCATTTTTGTATTAGTTATGTGCATACATGTATATTAGACAAAACATACAGGGTTAGGTAGTGTCACAACGTCTGGAATGTGTGCCTTAGTGCATTTTATATGCCCGTTGCGTCAAATTCTGAAATATTTTTTATAAAAATCAAGTTTTTTTTAATTTTTAACTACCGTATCCTCAAGTGCCCCAAGCATTTTTGTATTAGTTATGTGCATACATGTAAATTAGACAAAACATACAGGGTTAGGTAGTGTCACAACGTCTGGAATGTGTGCCTTATGTTTTATAGCGTTGCGTCAAATTCTGAAATATTTTTTATAAAAATAAGTTTTTTTTTTTTTAACTACCGATCTCAAGTCCCCAAGCATTTTTGTATTGTTATGTGCATACAGTAAATTGACAAAACATACAGGGTTAGGTAGTGTCACAACGTCTGGAATGTGTGCCTTAGTGCATTTTCTATGCCCGTTGCGTCAAATTCTGAAATATTTTTTTACAAAAATCAAGTTCTTTTTATTTTCAACCACCGTATCCTCAAGTGCCCCAAGAATTTTTGTATTAGTTATGTGCATACATGTATATTACACAAAACATACAGGGTTAGGTAGTGTCACAACGTCTGGAATGTGTGCCTTAGTGCATTTTCTATGCCCGTTGCGTCAAATTCTGAAATATTTTTTATGAAAATAATTTTTTTTATTTTTTTTTAGCCACCGTATCCTCAAGTGCCGCAAGCATTTTTGTATTAATTATGTGCATACATGTATATTAGACAAAACATACAGGGGTAGGTAGTGTCACAACGTCTGGAATGTGTGCCTTAATGCATTTTATATGCCCGTTGAGTCTATTTCTGAAATATCTTTTATAAAAATCAAAGTGTTTAGGATTTTTAACCACCGTATCCTCAAGTGCTCCAAGCATTTTTGTATTTGTTATGTACATCCATGTATTTTAGACGAAACATACAGGGGTAGGTAGTGTCACAACGTCTGGAATATGTGCCTTAGTGCATTTTCTATGCCCGTTGAGTCAAATTCTGAAATATTTTTTATAAATTTTTTTTTTTATTTTTTTTTAAGCACCGTATCCTCAAGTGCCCCAAGTATTTTGGTATTAGTTATGTGCGTACATGTATATTAAACAAAACATACACGGGTAGGTAGTATCACAACGTCTGGAATGTGTGCCTTAGTGCATTTTCTATGCCCGTTGCGTCAAATTCTGAAATATTTTTTACAAAAATCAAAGTTTTTTGGATTTTTAACCACCGTATCCTGTGGTGCCCTAAGCATTTTTGTATTAGTTATGTACATACATGTATATTAGACAAAACATACAGGGGTAGGTAGTGTCACAACGTCTGGAATGTGTGCCTTAGTGCATTTTCTATGCCCGTTGCGTCAAATTCTGAAATATTTTTTATAAAAATCAAAGTGTTTTTTATTTTTAACCACCGTATCCTCAAGTGCCCCAAGCATTTTTGTATTAGTTATGTGCATATATGTATATTAGACAAAACATACAGGGGTAGGTGGTGTCACAACGTCTGGAATGTGTGCCTTAGTGCATTTTCTATGCCCGTTTCGTCAAATTCTGAAATATCTTTTATAAAAAGCAATTATTTTTGGTTTTTAACCACCGTATCCTCAAGTGCCCCAAGCATTTTTGTATTAGTTATGTGCATTCATGTATATTTGACAAAGCATACAGGGGTAGATAGTGTCACAACGTCTGGAATGTTTGCCTTAGTGCATTTTCTATGCCCGTTGTGTCAAATTCTGAAATATCTTTTCTAAAAATCAATTTTTTTTTATTTTCAACCACCGTATCCTCAAGTGCCCCAAGCATTTTTGTATTAGTTATGTGCATACAAGTATATTTGACAAAACATACAGGGGTAGGTAGTGTCACAACGTCTGGAATGTGTGCCTTAGTGCATTTTCTATGCCCGTTGCGTCAAATTCTGATTTTTTTTCTTCAAAAATCAAAGCTTTTTGGATTTTTAACCACCGTATCCTGTGGTGCCCCAAGCATTTTGGTATTAGTTATGTACATACATGTATATTAGACAAAACATACAGGGGTAGGTAGTGTCACAACGTCTGAAAGTTGTGCCTTAGTGCATTTTCTATGCCCGTTTCGTCAAATTCTGAAATATTTTTTATAAATATCAAAGTTTTTTTTGGATTTTTAACCACCGTATCCTCAAGTGCCCCAAGAATTTTTGTATTAGTTATGTGCATACATGTATATTAGGCAAAACATACAGGGGTATGTAGTGTCACAACGTCTGGAATGTGTGCCTTAGTGCATTTTCTATGCCCGTTGCGTCAAATTCTGAAATATTTTTTATTTTAGCGGTTTTTGTAGACAAATACAGAGTTCCAGTTAGGGTGCGTAATTGGACCAAATATTCCGGGTATTTTTCTTATTTCTTCATGAAAAATGGCAAGTTGGAATTGCTTTAGAATCGTCTCATCGAGACGATTCTAAAGCACTCCCAACTTGCCAATTTTGATCAAATTACCCACCTTAACCGGAGCTCTGAAATAGCTGGTTGCTGTAAAACTTTCACCAGAGTTCTCAATCTACTAGGTTTTTATTTCTTGTTAGATGATTTCTTCAGGGCTCCAGATAAGGAATTTGTAATTGAGTATTGTCACTCTTCATTTCTGAAGCAATTTGTGTATTTCAAAATTGTAATTGGGTAAAATAAAATCACACTACTGTGTATATATCAACAGACAGCACTTATTGAATAGTTTGCCTTGAAATGTCTTGGCATTTCATTAGAATTGTCTCCTTGGAGACAATTCTAATGAAATACCAAGATGTGATTTCATGGAAAATAAGAAAGATATGCTATATTTGTGGTCTGTTTATTGATTTCTGCAGCATGATAAAGGTACCATAAAATTGTTATTGCTTTTTGATACACTCTACTTCTGATTTCAATTGGTTTTTTTGGCAATTTGAATTGGGTATTTACTCAAATACGCAGCTTATCTGGAGCTCTGTTTCTTCTCTTACAAGATTAACCATTTGTCGATAGGATAGGCTACGTTTAAACAAGATATAATTATATTTTCTGTCTCACATCCTCAATATTAATACACCATTCATAGCATTGCACCTGTGAACTATATTGGAAATCGGTCAAAATAATTATCGATGGAAATGAGCAAAGTGAGATTAAAAATTATATCTGTAGTACAGGTAACCTTGACATTTGTGCAGCAACCCAGCTTTGATAGGGTTCTACCTCAATGCCCCTGTGAAATAAAGAGTATGTCGGCCAAAGATTATTCACGCGAAACCTAGCAAAGTGAGAAAGAAATATATATTTTGACCTTGAACTTAGTGCAAAGGAACCACACTTTCAATAGCTGTCTTCCCCTGATCAATATCAATGCACCTGCGAGTATGGTGGAAATCGGCTAGTTTGCGAACGGCAACTCTTGCAATCTACTTGATCTGATTCGCTATTCTCCAGATGGGAAGCAGGTCAAAACGCCCCAAGTCAAAACGCCCCCAAGTCCAAACTCCCCCATCAATTAGTCAAAACGCCCCCATTTTGGTCAAAACGCCTCCATTTTTTAAACATCTTCAAATGTTTATTGTCAAATATTGAACTTATTCTGGTGTTTTTTTGGGGTGTTTAACTATTTTCATTTCAGATACGCGTTGTGTACGAAGAATGTCTGTACGGGAAGAATTATGGCGACGATATTATTGTATAATTTTGGAATTAATAATAAAGTACCATACTTGTGTGTTTGTGCGTGTTCAAGGATGATTAAATGATGTAATTATTTATTGGCGTGTGTGTATATGTGCGTGTTCACTGTTTTCTGAATTATTTCTTCATGTGTAATTTTGTGTTTTCTTAGGGCTTTTCCAGAATTAATGGTACATGTAGGTCCAGCAAACATCATTCGACGGTGGAAAATTCGAATTAAGCCGCAAAACATTATTCACAGTTTCAAAGCAGATGGCAAGTTTTCATGAACTACTTTCTCCGTAAGAATTTCCTGTTTTACGTTGCTTGTTTTAGCATTAGTAATTGTAATGGACGTACATGTGCACATCATAAAATATACTGAACACCATATCTATCACATCAATTCTACTAAACTGGAACATTTGTATAGCAATAATACAATGATGTTCTTGCCATATTTTATAGCGCAATATCAGCTGATGGCAATCTGCATATCAAGCGTGCAATCCATGCGGTATTAACGGTTTATGCATGTATGTGTGTTTATTAAACGGATGCATGGACGTTGTAGCAATCGGTGCATCTTTATAAATGCAAGCAAAATCGCCAATAATTAAAATTGATATACATGTACATGTTCAACGTCACAACATCATTGCTTTGTCGCGCCATTAAGCGGCACATACAGGATAAATTTTATTGAGCAATACACATGTATTTTTACTAGATTAGCTCTCTTGGAGCTACCTGGTATAGCAGTCGTAGAGATGGAATGTCAAATATTTCTACATTTAAAACTACCATTATGAATGTCGAATTTGTATGTTTTCATTACTGAATTTTACTGAATTAGCGCATGCAAACAAATGAATAAAGCACACAGTCTGAATTATTTAATTATATATTTACATTATAGTCAATTTTTTGTCCTACTGTCCCATTTTACAATAGTTAACTGAACGGTCACCAGAGGTATCGCACCAGTTTAGTGGAAGGATACCTCGCGGCCATTATGGCGGCTTGTGAGGCCATGTAAAGTTAATTTATTGAATTTCATCCGAATTTTTAGGAAAGGTAGGGCAGTGTGTGTGTCTTATTTTTTTTATTTTGTATTAAAAGTTGTTGTTTATAGTGTTAACAAACAGTAATTAATGATTTACATGTATCTTCAAATATATTCAAATAAAACATAATCTGGCATTACTGTTTAGGGGCGGGTGGGGATTATATACAGTAAATTAATTTTATATTGCCTGATGATCTCTGAACAGAGCTGCCGGCTGAACACACAGGTTGAAGTAACGAACTAATATCCAAAAGCATCAATAAGTGAGGAAAAATAAGCTAACATTTTTGTACTCAATCTTATACTACAGTAACGTGTACAGGAGGGAGTTGAGAATTGTTTTAGCTTCTTTGTTTTCTCACTTATTTATGTTTTTTTTGTATATTTAATGTATTTATAATCCATGGTCCGTCACTTCACCTGTGGTCGGACACACACCACACCTGACACACAGATGCTGTGTATTGAGGTCGTGTATTGAGGGAGCAACAGTTACTGCTGATTAGATTCAGCCGTTGATTTGTCGGCTAATTCTCTCCCAGGCACAGAGAGTAGGATAGTAATGTTGGTTTCGCCAGAGGCTCGGTGCATAAATGCTCGGTGCGTGACTCGTTTCATAAATCTCATATCAAATGGAAACTAGTTTGAGATCCTCTATTGATGGTTGGAGTTTTTGAGGTATGTTCCGAAAGTGTCACAGTGAAGGAAAACTCGAAAGATTTATATTGTTTATGATTTTAACAATATTAAAGAGCAGATTAATGGCGGACTCAGTCATTTTTAAAGGACTTAATGTACGTAAAGTCATGCTATTTTAATCACCTGACGTAAAGCACATCGCGGCTGCACACATGTCTATACATTACAAAATATGTGAATACCCCGAAATCTCCGACTAATCCGAAAACTGGCGTCTCGACCATATTCTATTTATCCCGTCAAACTTCTAAAATAGCATTTAAATCAACTTAATTCATTTAGCCTTCAGAAGGAGATACATTAGAACCGAATTGCATCAAACACACTTTGGCGCTCAGAACATAGTTCGATAAAGAATGGTTTATATTTTGTCACCGACAATGTGAAATTACAGCTTATTTTCAACGAAATATACTCTCACAATTCACCGGACCCATCCATTTTCATTCGGAGCAGGTTCTTCAAGGATAGCGATCTGCGATTGCGAATAATAATTAACACGACAAACAACAATTTTATTCGTTTATACCTGACTGGAATCACTGGGAGCAGCCATTTTTTATTTTAAATGACGTAGACTTATTGACGTACTTATAATTATGACGTTAGTTATGTCTGAATGACGCACATAATGGGGTACAGAGCAAACGATTGGATATTGGAAATTGGATATTGGATATTGGATAATGGAAATTGATTTGACATCCAGAAAATAGGATGAACTTAATATTAACAATTCTATTTTCCGGCGATAACGTTTTTATTTGCGAAATTTAACCGGCACACTGTGAACAGTCCCATTTTCACCAGTCTGATCAACCAGCACTGCCACTGGTCAACACTACCCATTTTTGTGACCGCGTATGAATTGTGATATGTCTTTTGACAAGATATCAAATATGTTTCACGGCACCGTGTTTCACGAAACTGTGTTGAGATAAATTACACTATCAACCTCGCGTTAGCCGAAAATTCCCGAGACGTCGTGGCGCAGTGGTAATGCCGACGATATTTGCGTTACACGACGTTGCCGTCGTCGTGGTAGCGGTTTCTAATAGCACCGGGTGCATAAGTTTTTAAATTATAGTTGGCTTTCTGCTAACTATAAAATGTGAAATTGGTAAATACTGAACGCAAAGCAGTATAATAAGTAAGTCTACCGTATTACCTTAAAATAAACTGAACATGGGTGGTTTCGAATTTATTTTCTTGCATAAGTTGCATTTGTTCCTGGCCGATGACGATGTCATCATATTTGTTTTCGGCATAATTAAATAAAATAAATACCGCCCTTGGTTGAGGGAAATATTGTGGATTACCTCCCCTCAAAAACAATATCCCCTTTGGCTATCGCCTCGGGAGATATTGCTTCCTCGGGGAGATAAATATAATTTATTCCACTACCATTTTGAAATACGGGATTTATTTCCCGAGACATCCGATAAAGAAACGAGTGCGGAGCAGGCTAAGGGAAATAAATGCGGTATTTCAAAATGGTAGCGGAATAAATTGTATATTACATGCTCCTCGAAGAAATGTTAAATTTGCCCTTAGACCAGCTTATAACGTTGTCACAATTGACAATTTTGACGTTAGCGTATGAATTGTTTCTTCGCCGGAAATGACGTCAAAACATGACGTCAATTACGTCTCGCGAACATCTGAGGTCTCACGGGACAGTGGGCAGCTAGCTTTAAAAAGGGGGTGGACGATTTTCTAAATACTTCACTACCGACCCTGTAAGTTACACCAGTGTGTCTAGAAAAATAGGTTTATGAATATTTCTTGACCTTGGGAGGCTTGACAAGGTGTATTTTTTAGAGTATTTCATAATTCTACGAAACTGAATGTTAGCTCCAGTTGATTTTGACATCTTGGAAAATGTCGCCTGCTATGCTGTCTCGCCGGTACGGTTTCGCGTCAGAAATTAACGTATTTTTCGGGCATTTGTAGCGAAAATTTGAGCTGGTTATGACCCCGCTTTGAAATCATTTTCAGAAAATGGTGTGGTGTTACAAGTGATAGAACAATACATAACAAAGTATCTGTGCCTCATATTTTCATGAAAACAATTCCGATAAATTCAGTCGTGTTGAAACTTTTGGCCAAAAATAGGTGGGTGGGGTAACTTTGTAAAAAATTAATTGAACACATCTGATGCGGTTACTGAATTTTTATTGTGGCGCGCGATTTGTACTTCATTTGCGAGTATTTTTCAATACTTGTCGCAAGAGCCTCCTTAACTGATTGTGAGAGGCGGTGATTTTTATAAGTCACCCGCCGCCCTCAGAAAAGCAGTCAATTTTGGCTGTTTTCAACCGTCCCGTGATGCCTGAGAGGAAATATTTCCTTCAAGGAAATAAATCCCTCTAGAATCACAGTAAACCACTGGGTAGCACGTAATATTCCATAATATTCCCCTCAATAAAATTGACCGTTTGTGGGCGATATTGACGGTCTGCGCAATATATTGAAGAATGCAAATGTATTTGCTTTGTTTTTTACGTTTGGTAAAAAAAAGTGTCGTGTATGTGGGGTTGGTCAATTTTATTGTGCAATATTCATTCAGTTTGTAATTCTTCATCGATGTGAATGGTATCCCCTGTTGCTCGTAAGAGCCGAGTAGAAGGGAGAGGTGGCGAAGAGATTTGGTGCACCTAAAATTAATGAACATCAACAATCTGATTCACCTTCTCAGCATGTTCAGTGACTCCTGAACATAAATTGTTGTCTTCTGAATCTACGACGGTTAAAGTGTGCATCCAGCGTAGCTACATAAACATACAAACCCGCGAGTTTATTAAAGTTACACACGTGCGAAATGAATTCAAATTTGGTGGCCACAGCCATTGATTAACCCGCCAAACGGGTAAACAAAACAAACACAATTTTCTGATGGACAGAAGTACACACAAACAAACGCGCGAGTTTTCCGTTATATGACTCGACAAAAATAAAAAGTCTGCATGATTGTTACAATACAATTATTTACAGCTAAAAGTATGACAGGTGCATCTGAACATTAATTAAGCGATATGGAAGTTGTCGTATTTATCATGTTTATCCCCTCAACACAGTGCGTATGTGCCGTGAATCACGGTGCCGTGAAACATTTTTGATATCCTGTCAATACGACCTAATCACCGCGTATGAATATATGCGGTGATTGTGGTTACTTTTTTTGCATTTTAAAGCCATTTGTAGGTGCTGACGGGATAAATAGAATAGATGGTTAGTGCCGTGAATGGGAACAATATCTGGCGCGGCACGGAAACTGGATGTGCTCTGCATAGCCTCGCCCATCCCGTTTCCTAAGCCTTACCAGATATTTTTCCCATTCACGGCACTAACCTACTATTCTCTATTTATCACATCGCAGTATTTCACTGATATTGCTATCGACATCAAATAAACCGCAGTAACGTCTCTGGCAATGAAATATCGATGGATATCCACTATGTAGTGTGTGTATTTGAGTACTGCCGAACCATGCGTGCGTGCATTTATAAATGAGCGAACATAATTTAGGGACCGGACATAATCATCGGACTAAGCTTTGTTTTCTATATAAGACTCCACTACTTATTTGAGTCATCATTAAATATATGATAAATAATAAATATATTTGAATCATCCGTTTAACGTATGTCGAAACCATCATTGTACACAACAAATAAATAGAGAGAATAAATTATGTGTTTTCGTTAACAATTTAAGGAATCACGGTTATTGCCCATGATATCAAAGTGGCAATTCAAGTTGCGTATAAACAGTATAATAATGTCAATTAACACGTCCGGTAATGGTAAATTCTTGAATGTTTATTTTGCCCGAAAATATCCTATCTAAAGAATACACGAACACAAATAGATCTCCCTATATTACAACATATGCTGTTGGAGCCCAGCCACAATCTGTTCAATATATGGAATCATATAAAATTCATTATGGACGAATCCATGTAAGTTATGTAGGGTGAAATGGTTAAATGTCATCATAATAATAATCGTTCATTCTCTCAGGTCACATACTGATGTACGGGAGTGGATTATAATATCGAGACTATGACCGGCGGTAGCGGTCTGCATAGGCACAGTAACTCACGTGTACGTGAAACAGGTTATTGACTATCGACGATGAGAGATTATTTACCAGATTCATAATTATTACGACTCCGTAGAAAAAAGGGGATGATGTCTGTACGTAAGGCCAGTGAAGCTCCAGATCCGTAAATGAACACGCTCGTACAGATCAGGAGCAACATTATGAACAGTGTACCCCATATCAAAAGCCGCATGCGTGGTGTAGTCTGAACAGGATCAAGTCTGGTCACACCTTGGTCAGGTATCACGAGTTACCACTTGGTTACTCTCTCTCTCTCTCTATCTATCTCTCTCTCTATCTCTCTCTACTGGCCCAGATAGATGATGACAGAACTGGCGGTTTGAACTGACTTCTCCCCTGGTAATTCCACAGGACCGTGATCATCATGATATACTGAACTGATGGCATGTTTGGCAGCCGTTCCCTTGAGATCAGTACACACTGGTTATTGGGTGAAACTGTGAGTATTTGTTACACGGAGGGGAATCGACTTAATCTGACCTTGACCTTTTGACCATGACACTTTTATCCACATTAAGACGTTGGCCGGAGCTTCTCATTTCTGTCATATCTTCTATATCCCTTAATGGATTACTTTAATATTTCAATACATCACACTTCTAGACAAATGCCACACATCAACACTTCCCTTAATATGACCTTGAACTTCTCACATTATTACATGTGCTTGTGAATACTTATCACTTTGCCATAAAAAACAACCCAATAAGACAAAATAACCCAACAAGATAAATTCATAACGGGGTTAAAAACGGAATAAGCATCTCTTAACAAGTACATCACTGTGTGGTTAACCTCACAATGTAGCTCTCGTTTGCTCGGACGGACTGACGGACGGCATAAGCTCCAGTGGGATTCATGAGGATTTTTGATATGTTATTACAATTGATATTCTAAACATTTCATGAAAACAAAACCAGCTTTGACTTATTTGTTTTCCGTTCTCAGCCCTATTACTATTCGCCTATAATTAGATAAAATGATAGCTTACTGTATTACATGTACTTTGACGTGAAGAAACATAGTATACCTTGAAATATAAATCACTGGCACTGGGGGGTACTGTCAAGTTTTTTTGTCCGGACATCGTGCCGGAGCGCATCCACATTATCTGGGTTTAGACGGTAAGTCATTATTATCGCGATAATTATGCAGTTAAGCCTACGCACCTCTCACCTTATCTCTTTACATGGATTTCATATATATACGTTGACATAAAAGACACTTAACATTGACAGCAAATTAAACGTGGGAGCACACAAAAAAGGACAAAGACGTATTTTGCACGTGTAATGTTACCTGTATTATGTTCAGTTGCATGAATAATTATGCATAATTATGAATACAAAGCTTAGAGGAATAAATCGGTTGATTGGTACGTGCCTTGTTTGTGTTTCAAAGTTTCATTGTTCGATTCCATCCAGCCTATTGGTGCAAAGGAACGGGCGATGAACAAGCAGTTGCAAGTATAATGTGAATAATACTAAACTTGTATTGAAATGTGAATGATCGAATGTTGCACACGTTCAACGTGCTTACACAGCCACAGTGTGCAACGTCTTGGATATACAAAGGTTCCTTTACTTGATTGTGTTTAACTTTGATCAGTTTCAATGTGACTGGCAGCCGACAGCTCTTCCAGTTCCCGAGTGAACGTAGACATTGTGAAGAACAGTAAAACCTCTCTAAACCGGACGCGCAGGCAGTCTGTCTAACCTTACTTTTATGGGTTTCATTGGTGCATATTTATGATGAAATTGGCTGTTCCAGTTCGCAAAGTACTGCCGCATGCATTGGCATAGTCATGTGTCTGATTTACAATGGAACATCTCTAAACTGGACATCCTGGGGGCCTCCCAGTGTGTCCGGTTTAGAGAGATTCCACTGTACGCGGAGTGTCTCCTCGTACATTTGGACGAACAGTGCTCGAAGAAATGTATCCCACCCACTTTCGTTAATATAATGTGATAGCAGTATTGGTAAAATAAATAATTTAGGTCTTGGAGAAATAAATACAGTGGAATCTCTCTAAACAGGACAACCTGGGAGGGTGTCCGGTTTAGAGATGTTCCATTGCAAATCAGACATATGACTATGCCAAGGTATGCGGCTGTGCTTTGTAAACTTGAAAATGCATTTTCGTAATAAATATGTACCAAAGAAACTCATAAACATTAAGGATACACAGACTGCCTGCGCGTCCGGTTTAGCGAGGGTCTACGCTGTTAAAAAAGAAATACAATGAAACCTCTCTAAACCAGACACCCTGGGAGGTGCCCAGGGTGTCCGGTTTAGAGATATTTCAGTGTAAGTCAGGTTTATGACCATTCTGGTACATACGCGTGCACATACAGAGTGGCCTGCGGTTCTCTTACCAGGCGAATTGCAATTCCTGGAGTGCAAGATTGCAATTCGCGTTCCCATTAATTGCAATACTTATAGCGCAGTTGCAGTTTACGCTCCTTTTTTTCTTTAAACTGCGAAATAATAACCGCTTTACCGCTCTGCGGTCAAACCAGCGGACCGCTCTGCTTGACCAATGCTGCAATAAAATCGAAATAGTTGAGAAACGTATCCTGTTCCAATCCAACATTTTATCCCATCTATCTAATTCAAAGTGACTAGAAAGTCAGCGGTATTGGTGATCTGGTTTTTTTGGTGCGCAAATATAAATCGGCGGGTTATTGCGAGACAAACAGTGAAACCTTGACATTGACAATTTCGTGGACAAAACAAAATGTCGTCACTGTCGTTCCGAATATCAAGAACAAATTAATAGACACCACCATACTCATAATATATTTATTTTCGTATAAAATCAAATTATAATGTGTGGTCTACGGTATAATATGGCAAAACTAAGCATCAATGTTGCGTTTTGTTTACTTTTTCGTCGGTATCAAATTACGTTTTCCTGTTATGTTAACATTATTTCGACGCGATCCTATTGTCGACAACTTTTCATAATGTCTTTCAATTTCAAGCTGCAAGGAGACTGTGAATTGCATATTAACCATAATAACATGGTGAACATATGGATAATAATTTTAAAAGAAAAGCATATTTTAATTTTCGAAACCTGATCATAAAAAAAATTTAAAAAATTTATTTTGGAATTAGATTTCTATTACTGCAAACGTTCTGTTCTGGCTGTTGATTTCTATTGGCCCGAATCAAATTTTGTGAAGATAATATTTATTCCGTGATAGCCATTTCTTTAAAATAAAACGGTGTACTTGTGTCACAGAGTGAGACAGATAAATAACGGCCCGAAATCGAACCAGGGACCTCATGTTTACCGTACCATGCCCATGGCTCTACCGAGCAAGCTAACACCGCACATATCATACACACTTCATCCCCATAGTCAGTTGCGTACTGTGACATATCAGGGGTTGAACAAATCATTTTTTTCCACTCGCCTTGCCCAGGTCAAAAAGTTACTTGCCCAGTTTCTTTTTTTAAATAAATTGCTATTTCCAGTATTTGTAATGTTGCATCTTATTTTTAAAAAAAACTATTACATATGATCATTACCAAAACGTATGAGACATATTCACTTTTATTGTTATTTATATTTTAAGTATTAAATGAACATATAAAACAAACAAATAGCAGCGAATTTGCTCAGAGGCTTGCATGCTTCTTATTTTCTATAAGCGTTGAGTGACATAGATTTTGTTTAATTTATAGTGGCTATGTTTGCATGCACTGCGCGCTGCCTTAATTACTAAATTCAATGGTTTCGGACCCGGCGCCGACCGTTTCGTCCCAATTCGTTATGTTCGGCGTCTGAAATGCGCGTTAACCCAACTGTATACGAGACGATATATGTGGCCGCGTATACACTAGTCTATACTCGCAGTCATATTATTTGTTAGCCCGGCCGCGTACAGCCGACAAATAATCCGTGAATTAAACTTGCCCGATATGGACCGTGTTCAAAATCGCTAGCGATTCTACCCGTAACCGTGTACATAGACACTGCTTGCATCTTACTTCCCACAAATTGACGTAAACTGTAAACAACAAATGGTCGCTGAATTAATACCATGTGTTGGCCGTTATCGATGGAATTAATTGGCAATTTCTTCCAAAAAAAAAATCCTGACCAAATCTTTCACTCGCCAAACTGGGCGAGTGCCTGTAGAAAGTACACGACCGCCACAAAAAGTACTCGCCATGGCGAGCTGGGCGAGTGAAATTTCAACCCCGGCATTCTTCTCCGCCAAATTGAAATTCGTCCTCGAATTCCATGTTTAATTTTTGTCTCCGAATTCCATATGTTTGGGTACAATTTTGGGAGTATTTATCAGCCTTCGTTGGGCAACAATTGTCACTGGGCAGAAATATGTCCACCCAGAATTCCATATTTGTGGAACATTTCTTCATCAGTCACGACTCCACGTTGGGAGTAGTTGCGGCAAGTAACTGCAGAATAGTCAATTATCGTCCGTACCCAGAGTTACGGTGCTCCATAGGTTTTTCCTGCAGAGTACCGAATCGGATCTCATTCACGCTTTAGCTGTTAATTGTGACATATTATTCTATATTTATTACACAGAAATGAATAAGTATAATACTGACATTTCTTTCAACTGAAAAATACAGAAAATATGTCGCAATTAACAGTTGAAGTGCAAATCAGATGTGATTTGGTACTTTGCAGGGAAAACCTACGGAGAGCACCATAGCTCTCGGTACGGACGATGCGGGAGTATTCTGCAGAGTTACTTCCCGCAACTACGTTGGGCGCTGAATGTCACAGGGTGAGAAAGATGGGCACCAGCCCGGAATCGAACCGGGGATCTCTGGTTTACCACACCATCACTCTACCTAATGAGCAAACCGGGCACAAATACACACTTATTCACCATAGTGATCACTTCATTCAACCAAAAATTCACAAGCTAGAAGTTATGCCAAATTATTACAGTCAACGTCACAGATTATGCTCATGGCGACATTAGCGGACACAAATTTGTCCATCAATTTGATCAAATAAACAACGGAATCTGACAGATAACACTACGATGGCGCATGGAAACATCATTATTCTGGTACATGTACTTGGAATCAAAATGGTGGATATTAAGATCAATATGTGAGGCGCTGACGGAACCTTTAACATTTTTTATCACGAAAGCAGCTACAGGGATTGTTGGACGCATTTATTTAGAGAAACAAGACATTACAACCCGCATTGGATAATATACTGAGTGACATTTTGTTCTAACGTACACCAACATAGAGGATCAAATTTGCGACAATGTTGGATTCTGGATTTTGTGGACAGGTGACAGAAATCGGAGCTGGATAAAAACCGACAGACGTGATTCTGAATATGCGTGCTTGGTCTGTGGTTATTCTTCCAGATCATGTCATGCATGTTTTAATTTCACGTCATGTCAAAGCAACAATATTGAACATAATGAATAACTTTAATATTCTACACCAGAATTAAAGTTCATTCATCGTCTGATGTGTAACTGATAAATTAAGGTAAGTTACTTGTATATGACAACTTTTGCCTCACTAATTTGTATGCCCCACCACGATAGTGGAGGGGGCATTTAGTGTTACCCTTGTCCGTTCTTCCGTCCGTCACCAACCTAGTAACTCGTAAAACTTTAAACCGTAATAGCTACAGACCTAAAACTTGGTACATGTATGTTTGATTCGACCCCATGGTCATGGATTATCTCCCCCTTTTCAAGTTAGAATTTTCCAATTTTGGCTTGTAGCTCGTAAAACTTTTAAACCCTAATAGCTACACACCTGAAACTTGGAATGTAGCTTCCTTGTGATGAGTAGATTTGCAAAGTTTATTTTGATTCGATCCCCGAGTCATGGATTATCTCCCCCTTTTTGAATTAGAATTTGAAAATTTGCCTTGTAACTCGTAAAACACCCTTTGCAATATGTTTTATGAAACTTAACACATGCATAGGTCTCACGGGACAGTGCTGAGCTAGCGTTAAAGGTACATGCCCACTCAGTAGGCACAAAATGTTATTTATGTCAGAGACATCATCGGAGACATTTTCTCGCCAGATAAACAATCATTTACCATTACCCACGTACTGTTTGGCATTATTATACATTTTATATCAGAAGGAAATTTCCACATTGATATCGGGGACGATAACCGTGTTTCCTTAAAATGTTAACGGACATTACTATTTATTCTCTGTATTTATTTTTTGATGTGCAATGATCATACTTTATAATCTGTCAATTTTTTTTTCAGTTGATGCATTTAATTAGTAGAAATAATTATAAAATATCATGCCCCATTTGCACATGAAAATACCGGTACCACCGCGCGTCACTATCAGTAAATTAAATATTACCAAATGATTATATCTGTATGGCGGGTACTCGTAATGTTTATAACTAGTGGAATAGTGACAATTATACACTTATTTAATTCCCATAAAGAGCATTTTTAGCCTACTGAGTGGGCATGCACCTTTAAAAAGGGTTTGTACAATTTTTGTCGCGACCGCCTGCGGACAGTGCGATATAGTCTGCGCATTGACGTATATCCGTAGTTTTTTTGCCGAGCTTGCTTGCGGAAAGCGAGACTTAGTGATCACAATAACGTCCGTGCGTCAGTCCGTGCGTCAGTCCGTCCGCAATTGGTGTATGTTTTTAAATACCATATCCTAAGTCACATTGACTTGAAACATCAAATACCTATTAGTCATCATCCATATATTCATTCTGTGTCCCACTCATGCGGCCCCTGTGCCCCAAGGTCAAGGTCAAATGACTTTGAAATTTGTGTTAAAGTTTTTGCATACCTCATATCTCCACAACACTTACTCAGATTTGCTTCAAACCTCATCCATATTTTCATATTATAGCTCACGCATGCGACCCACATGCCCAAGATCAAGGTCAAATTACTTTCAAATTTGCGTTAAAGCTTTTGCATACCTTAATTCAAACTTCAAATAAATATACTCCGAGACCATGCATTGCCTCGGTGGGTTCGACATGCGGGCCATGGCCATCTGGTTTTTATTTACCGTAGGTTAAAGTTTTTAAGAACACTATATCTCAGAAACAGCTTCGCCAATTCACTCGAAGCTTCACATGTGTGTTTATCATCATCCATATTTTCATTCTATGCTCAACCCCTGAAACCCCTGTGCCCAATATCAAGGTCAAATTACTTTGAAATTTACCTCAAAGTTTTTGACATGCCTGCATGTGGACAGTGCGATATCGTTGTCACATTTGGCCTACATACGTACGCACATCCATATGTACGTCACTTCGTGCGTCCGGTTGATGTTTTTTTGATTTAAGGTTAAAGTTTTTAAAGGTACATGCCCTCTCAGTAGGCACAAACAGTTCTTTATAGCAACTAAATAAGTGTATAATTGTGTCACTATTCCACCAGTTCTAAAAATTACGTGTGCCCGCTATCCATATATAATCATTTAGTAATATTTATTTTACTGATAATGACTAGCGGTGGTATCAAGCTATTTTCATATTCAAATGAGGCATGACATTTTTTTAATTATTTATGCTAATTAAAGGTACATACCCACTCAGTAGGCACAACAATTAAAGTTATGTGTATTCACAGTTATTTGTAGGAATTCAATAAGTGTATAATTTTGTCACTATTCCACCAGTTCTGAAAATTACGAGTGCCCGTTATATGGATATAATCATTTAGTAATGTTTATTTCACTGATAGTGACACGCGGTGATATCAGGCTATTTTCATAGGCAAATGGGCATGATATTTTTTAATTACTTATACTAATTAAATGTGATCCCCTGGAAAAATAATGTTTTCGACAGATTACAAAGTGTGATCATTGCACATCAAAAAATAAATAGTAATATCTTGGTAACATTTTAAGGAAACACGGTTATCGCCCCTGATAGCAGTGTGGAAATTTACGTCTGATATAAAATGTATAATAATGCCAATAAATATGTGTATTAATGATGAATTAATGTTTATTTTGCCCGAAAATGTCTCAGATGATGTCTCTGATATAAAGAACATTTTGTGCCTACTGAGTGGGCATGTACCTTTAAGAACACTATATCTCTGAAACCGCTTCTGTCACCAATTCTATCGAAACTTCACATACTGTGTATTTGTCACCCACATTTTCATTATTATTTATATGTGCCCAATGTCACGGTCAAATTACTTTGAAATTTCCCTTAAAGTTTTTGTTGGGCCCGCTTACAGACAGAGCGATATAGTCAGCACATTGGTGTGTATTCAGGATAAAGTTTTTGGTTAAAGTGTTTTTTTTAGTTAAAGATTGTGGGTATACTATCAAAGCCTCGGCGGGTGCGGCATGTTTTTACACGTTAACGGGCTAAAGCTTTGTTGCAATAAAAAAATTGTTTGTACTATCAAATGCCTCGTCGGGCACGACATGCAGGCCATGGCCATCTAGTTATTATGGCATGCGATTTGATCAGTAGGCCATCGCACCATGACTAGTTTAGCACTTGATCAGTCGACCATCGTATCCAGGACTAGTTTAGCACTTGATCAGTAGGCAATCGCACCAGGACTAGTTTAGAACTTGATCAGTCGGCCATCGCACCAGGACTAGTTTAGCACTTGATCAGTCGGCCATCGCTCCATGTCTAGTTTAGAACTTGATCAGTCGGCCATCGCACCAGGACTAGTTTAGAACTTGATCAGTCGACCATCTCACCAGGACTAGTATAGCACTTGATCAGTCGGCCATCGCACCAGGACTAGTTTATAACTTGATCAATCGGCCATCGCACCAGGACTAGTTTAGAACTTGATCAGTCGGCCATCGCTGCAGGACTAGTTTAGAACTTGATCAGTCGGCCATTGCTCCAGGACTAGTTTAGAACTTGATCAGTCGGCCATCGCACCAGGACTAGTTTAGCACTTGATCAGTCGGCCATCTCACCATGACTAGTATGGGAGCTCAATTAACAATAGTTCCAGCTGTAATTACTATTCAAATGGTTTGGTTAAACAATTGGCGGTTTCCAAGGAAATGTCAGAGATAGAGTGACAGCGTGACTGGTCTTAGAAGTTTTTGAACTGACTGAGCTCCAGAGCAGAAAATCGGGGGTCTTTTATAGTACCCTGCAATATCAACCACAATATGGGGTGATCTCATCCATAAATCCATTATGAAGGATACATTGCATACCAGACAAGCTATGCTCTGCATCTTAGCATTTTAAGAATGAAAATAATTAAATAGATCAAATTGCAGTGATATGGCATTCTACCAAATGGAGTTAACAGGAGTATTCCAATAGAATGTTTCACCCACGAAAACACATGCCACTACTGCCGTACTGGTAAGTCTGTCTTTAGACTTGAGGCTATTGTTATCTATTTGCCCTGGGCATTACAGTACTATTATTTATTAGTCGGAGGATTCCTAACATTGATAGCAGTGCCATCTGGCGTCATAATTAGGCACTACTAACCCATATATTGCTTGCATCATTCTGCTTGTGGCTTGATGCTTTCTGCTTGCGGCTTTCCGCTTTCGGACTGTGGCTTGATGCTTACTTTCTGCGGCTTTTTCCTTACTGCTTTCGGCCTTATTCAAAGTGCTAAGTGCTTTGTTCTTACTTTCTATTGCAAATGCTTAGTGCAATAAAACAGGGACACGAATAAGGACGTATCAATCATTGGAATGTAAATAAGACGAATGAACAAAGCAATCAGCAGAATGGACATGTAAGAAAGACAAATACAATTACAACAAGCAGATTTCAAATGTAATAAAAACAAATGAATGAATGAAATAACATGAATATAAGTTGTAATGTCATCAGCACGCAAGCATCAAGTCACATATAAGTATGGCGGATATTACCTTCCATACTCATTAGGCACAAATGTTCTTTATATCAGAGACATTGATTATCTGGGACATTTTCTGGCAAAATAAACATTCATTCACCATTACTAGTACCCCACGTATTGATTGGCATTATCATGCATTTTATAAAAGACGTAAATTTCCACACTGATATCAGGGGCAATGACCGTGTTTCCTTAAAATGTTAACGGACATTACTATTTATTCTCTGTATTTATTTTTTGATATGCAATGATCATACTTTATAATCTGTCGAAAATATTGTTTTTTTTTCAGGTGACACATTTATTTAGTATCAATAATTAAAAATATCATGCCTCATATGCATATCACTGCGAGTCACTATGAGTAGAATAAACATTACTAAATGATTATATCTGTATAACGGGCACTCGTACTTTTTAGAACCGGTTGAATATTGACACAACTATACACTTGTTTAATTCCTTAAAGAACAGTTTGTGCCTACTGAGTGGGAATGTACCTTTAATAGTAGTTACAACAATCACGTATTGAGCAAAATATGACCCGTTATACACGTATTAGCTACTTTTGGTACATTAGACAACGTCTCAACGAAAAACCAGATTTATCCCGTTAACACAGTGCGTATGTGTTGTGAAACACGGTGCCGTGAAACATTTTTGATATCATGTCAATACGACCTAATCATGCTAATCACTGCACTGCGTATGAATATGTGAGGTGGCTGGGGTTATCTTTTTGCATTTTAAAGCCATTTGTAGGTGTTGACGGGATAAATAGAATAGTAGGTAATGCCGTGAATTGGAAAAATATCTGACGCGGCACGGAAACGGGATGTGCTCGGCGGAGCCTCGCCCATCCGGTTTCCTAAGCATTGTCAGATAGTTTTTCCCATTCACGGCACTAACCTACTATTCCCTATAACTATGTTTCAATCACATTAAGAACCTTGGCATCATACACATATATTTGCAGGTGAATGCATTTAAAGTGAATGTGTCGCAGATGGTACATTCGAATAAATGTTGAGATATATTACTGAATATTGTATGAATACAGTCGTAACTTGTCCTTCGGTGTTATAAACATGCGTTTGTCGGGTAATTATTGCATTTACATCGTAATCAGCAAATCAAGGAAATTCCGTACTAAATTGAACCTGACCTTATTCCGTCATCCATTTGGAAAACCCACTTGTAGTGACGTACCTTCTTTCATCGATTCATATTTAGCATTGACTACCGTTTTGTTGAATATACGACATTAAAGACAAACCAGCTTGAATAGTTTCAATACAAGGTATTTTCAGCTGCACACCTCTATAAGGGGCACTCAAAAGGTAAGATACGGAGGCTGTATATATTGGGTTATCATCTTGATTTATGCCCTCGATTTAAATATGTGCGTGTGTAACCGCAAGTTTCGCGAAAAACAGACAATACACGTGTTATATACCGTTAATGTAGCCACGATTGTTTGGGAAATGTGGCGCAACTCCATGTGTGATCATTATATACATTAATATATAACTATAACGACAAGTAAACCCATTAGTGTGTACCTTGTGCCACTTAAGCATGACAGTACTAATTCAATAAGCCAGTAATTAAGAGCTGTATGTCGAAATGACACATAATGTACACACTTAACGTCCAATATATTGCACATGCGATGTATATGTGTCGAACTATGAACGTTCTATGTTTGAACTTCACAAGCTACAGCCTCATTATCGGAACATCAGTTAGAGACCGAATTCGGTTTTAAGAGTCATCCGAAAGACCAGTGGGATGGAGGTACACGGCATGTATGATGTTTGTGCATATGGCGGCGATTGAACTAACACCTCTAGTATTGAAGTCCAGTGCTGGCAAAACGGGTAGCTTTTTATATTTTCAACTTTGATAGGCTCGAGAGAAGATAGCACCCATCTGATCCAGCCATACATGCAACTGATATCAACTGATATCCAATTTGCCCGCACATTGGGCACACTGAATTACAATGGTTATACGATTTTAATGTACACTCAAATGAAACAGAAAATATACATGACCATTTATCTTATATATTCAGAGATAGCAAATGAGCGTGTGGGTTATAGAACCGAGGTGCAATCATAAAGTTCTAGGACTTTGCTTATATCTAAAGAACCATTTGGTATAATCGGTTGTGAAATGTGTCATTAGAAAGGTGGTTAATATGTGCAAGCATTACTAGTAACAGGTCGGCTCCATGATGTAAATCATAACATTTCGCAATGTAGTCATATATTCGCAGACATCTACGTCAGCACGGAGCAGTTTGACGTTGTCTCACGTTACGTCATTAATTAATATCATTGTTTCATTTGCTTTCGAAGCGCTGTCCGCAAGCCAAATAAACATTGCCATCACACATGCGTCATTTAGTTAATTCGATGTCTATTGTGCCGTAACTTGATTCAAATATTTTCATCCAATGTTCTAATTAATTTCAATGGAGTGCCGCTTCATGTATACTTTCTTTTTCATTTGTGTGTAAGTATACTTCATTCAACCGATTTCACTACATATATCTTCAGCAATAATACAAGCATTAACAACAGTTACAGCTTCACAGAGTTTCTGTATATCAATGTAATGGGGAAATGGACCAGTTGGGTGGTGGTGAGATTTTAAAGTTGGAAGCGTAAAATATGACCTCTGGCAAAAATATCCTAATTTGATAGTCTGTCATTTTCTATAAAATCCATCTTACTTACTGTCTGTTTCACAAAATCTGCCTAAATTTTACGGCTATATAAACAATTCAAAAACAATTTTTATTTCCGATAATACTGTCATTTTCTATAAAATCCATTTTACTTACTGTCTGTTTCACAAAATCTGCCTAAAGTGTACGGCTATATAAACAATTCAAAAACAATATTTTTTTGATAATATTAAATTAAAGGAAAATTTAAGAATGAGCCTTAATTTCATTTCGTTAAATTTGGTCAAATATTGATTTCATTATTTCCCCATGTTAAATTCCCATAGACAACTTCACAGAGTGAAGGGACATTTTTTGAATTTCACAAATACTGAACTGATTTTAAAAAATTATCTTTTGTTTTCTTAGTTAGATAATTTCCAAGCTATCTAGCCAGGTTTCCATTTTTTTCTGACTCCTCCCACAGCTCCTCCATCTCATTTTTCCCCATGTTAAGATCCAAATAGACAAATACAATCAATCTTTCACCAAATTTCACGAGATAAAAAGTAGGCTCATTCTTAAATTTTGATAAAAATAAACAGAAGCTTGTTTTTCAGCAAGCTTAGCTTAACCGAAGTCACATACCATAATTCGATATTCTCAGAACATGTATATTATGATGTTTAGCTAAAGAATGTTTACCACTGATACCTCTGGTATTATTTCAAATGTTCCTAAAGTATCACCATTATAACGTAATGAATCTTCCAATGTAATTTCAATCCTAAAGCGACATTTTAGCATGTCGTAAACAACGTCATGATTTGACAGATACAATAATACTACTACTAATAATAATAATACTAATAATAAAAATAATAAAATAGTAATAAATAATAATAATAATAGTCTTTATTTACCGAGGGTGACACATTTAGTTAGAAACTAATTTACCATGTGGCTCTCTATTATATACATGTACAAAGTAACAATAAACATACATGGTAACAACAGACACTACTACATCTACATGGAAAATTGGGAAATTAACCCATTACAGACGGGATACAATAGAGTAGGACACACATTGTATTATTACGAATTTCTTGCATACATTGTATTTTCTTCATTTTACCTTAAATGCACATGGTGTCACCTTTCATCCTAACTGTCTCACTGAGATAGTTCATTTGAGTGGTAACAACGTACATATACTTCATGTGATAAACATACTACAAAAGAAATGTAAATAAGAAATGTAAATAAAACAAAACAAACAAGTATTGTATACTTCAACTGTAACGGATTAAGAAAATAGATCAAGGAATAACCATTTTCGCTGATCACATATGAAGACAGCAGCACACATTGAAATTGTTATACACATATTCACACCTACTAGTATATGACACAGTTTGAAAGAGCAGGGTTTCAAAATCTCCACCAAAACCAATGCAGACCCGGAGTATCACATATCATGCACATGGACAGGCTGATCAGGGTATGCACAGTTCACCATTTAATTTATCAAAGCAGGGTCAATTTATAATTACCCTTGCTTTTTCATAATGTGTATTATGCCTACATGAGTACACGCATTTTTTAATTTACAAATACATTGTATATACATACATGATTAAAGGATTTCCATATTGGCAGCATGTGAAAATCTGATTATTGTTTTGCTGTTACATGTACATCATCATGGTCATTTATGCTTCATCCCCTTTATTAGATTACAATGAAATGAGTTACTTGTATTCAGTGTTTTCAAATGATTTGATAAGCTGTTCCATATGATTGGGCCCGAATATATATGATACCGTGTTTGTAAATTTCTTTGTATGGTCTAGGTGGAATAGAATGATGTGCCGATTCTGATCTTAGTACTGGTCTATTTTCATGAGCAATTCTGTGTTTAAGCATTTTATTAATATAAATTGGTGTTTCTTACTTGGAAACTTTGATCATAAACTTAGCTTTCTTAAGATATAATCTTTCAGGTCATGCATACTTTGTATTATATTTTCAACATTATCGTACATTATCATTTTTACTGCACGTTTCTGGAGTCGAAAAATTATATTTAAATTTACTTGGGATGTTCCACTCCAAACAGTGTTACAATAGTCAATATTAAGTTGTATATATGTTTTATAAAATTGAGTTCTGTATTCAGTGGATTTATATTCTTTAATTCTTGACAGTAGCCATAGATTTGATGTTACCTTATCAACATGTGTTGACTATGACACATTATTATCAACAATAACTCCAAGAATGTTGTCATTTGAAATTATGCTCAAGGCCTCGTCGTTTAATTGTAAAGTTAACTTTTCTGATACCAAACTGGCTCTCTTTTGGTGAGTAGTTATGAGCATGACTTTGGTTTCTGATGTATTTATAAGCATACCATTATATTTGCACCAGTTTGACAAGTTATCTAAGGTATTTTGTAATTTTTAAATAATTTTTGACTGTGATTTTCCGATATCATAGAGGGTTGTGTCATCTGCATAAAGATCCGTGTTTACTGTGTCTGTGTATAGAGGTAAATCATTGATAAACAACAAAAACAGAAGAGGTCCTAAAATAGAACCAAGTGGATTAAAAGTGAATGGTCTACAATATCAACTGCCTTTTTGAAGTCAACCATCACTACACCTGTTAAAGATCCTACGTTTATAGCATTAAGCCATTTATTAACCATTCCCAGCAGGGCAGTTTCACATGAAAGTTTCGCTTTAGCAAACGGGTTCAATATTATCCGAGCCTGTGGCTTTTGTGACATCGATTTTTCTTATTCTCTGGAAATTTCTGGAATTTAAAAATATGTTTCGGGTGGAAGTCTGCTATCGCAGAAAGATTGGAGTTTGTCAAAATCTGACATTTTTACAGGCTGTTTCAAATTTGAAGCAACTGAAACAAAGAAATTGTTAAATTTATTTGCAATATCATTTGGCTTATCAGTTTCAATGTCTCCAGTTTTTAGAGATGGTATATTTATACTTGATTTTCTTTTATTAACACTAATTTCCTTGAAAGATTTCCACACATTTCCTGAACCATTATTACTTTCATCAATCATCGCAGTAAATTGTTTTTTCTTTGAAACTTTAATCAGTGTTATAACATTTTTTCGCCATGTTTTATATTGCATTTCACCATTTATTGAGTTGTAACTGTCTCTAGTTTTCATAGCTTCAATTATTTCGGGCGTTATCCATTTCGGTTGCTGCTTGTGTTTTACTCGTTTTGTTTTTATTGGAAGAATTTTATTGACACTATTTAGAAACATAAAATACCATGTGTCCATTATTTCATTTGTAGCATCAAACACTTTAATGATATCCCATGGGACCATTTGCATTTCATTGACAAAGTCTTGCTCATTATCATGTTTATGTGATCTATATGTCTTTGTGTGATGTGATTTGTGGTTGTACTACTAGTTTTTCGTGTTAGAACAGTAGGATAATTATCGCTTAATCCAATTTGTGGAACATTAATATAAGTTACATTTTCTTCAACATTACAGTAAATATAATCTATCAGTGACTGTGATTGTGCAGTATTTCTGGTTATTTCATGAACTATTTGACAGAGACCATATGGTTCCATATATTGTAACCATGTGCGCTTTGTTTGTTCAGTCAGTAAATCTCGATTAAAGTCACCCAGTAAATATAGCTCTTGTTCTGTTGTAAGTACATGTTCAATACTAATATTGTAACAAACGCAAGCGAGCGGTCTTACGATTTGTTGTTGTGTCAGAATGGCTTATGGAGAGTCAATGGAAGATGTTTATTCAGGTATTCAGTTTATTATCTGAGTGTTATTCTACAACGAGACCATGACGGGTACTGGTTACAATCAGGTGACGACTACTGGTCACTGGCTAGAAGACGCCACATAGATGTTATCCTTTGCTCTTATGAGCTGAACCATTCGATCCTAGCCATTTGGGTTGTATTTATAGGTTCTGAAACTGTACCACATGACGTCACTTGACCAATCATGATGCTTGGGCGTCGGGCAAATCTGTCAAAAATGTCAGCCATCTTGCCAGATTTGCGAGATCGCCAAAAATGACGTCATCACCATGAGACTTTTAACAATTTCACACATTAAAACAGCTAAAAACAAAACCTATCTGGCACATCCCAAATATGTAGTTTATATATTTATCTAGGTCTTTACACAGGTAATCAAGAGTGGTTCGGTGATTTGATAACTTTATGGGACAATTTTGATGCGGAGACGCTGGCGTTTTCGCATTCAAAATTGAGCGCCACTTCAACTTGATTTTATCCTTAGAATCAACCAAAACAGGTATTTACAGTCTGAAACTTTGTGTAAATGTTAGTTTTACACATTAATTAGGATTTACAAACCAAACCTCGTGAATATCTGATTAAATAGCCTTAATTTAGCAATTCTAATGTGCTTCTCAGGATCTGTCAGATTTTGCAGATCTGCCAAACATGGCCGCTGTCAGAGAGAAATCATGAACATGTCAACTTGCCAGACATGGAATGTAAACAAATATAGGACAGATAGGCATGCAGGATGTGGGTCAAGACTCTCATAATATATTCCTTTTTGCAAGAAAGAGTGAACTAGTCATTGAAACACTTCCATCATCCTAAGAATAAGACTGCCAGACACTGTCAGCAAAGTTGCCAGACATGTTTGTCAGTCCTACCACAATTCTGTCAAGTTGCTAGATTTCTTCATGTGGCCATAAAAGATATCAGGCATGTTTGTCTTAGTGAAAATGTGGAAGTATATGCCTGAATTACCATTATATTAGCTACAGAGTGTAGATATGTCAATAATAATACCATATTTAGCTTGTCAACACGAGTCGTGTACCCCACCCACTCACTTTGCATGGGGGTTATAATTACACTCAGGTTCTATTCTGTTACAATATCAAAGTCGACTGTAGAATTGTGATGTCTGTATAACATGACCACTAAAAAAAATTGGAATTTTTAGCAAATATTTCAAGCCACAGATATTCCATCTCATCATTTTCAAGATCATAACGCCTCTCCACTTTCATGTCATTTTTTGACATAAATAATAATACCACCCCTTGTTTTTTTCGATCAGTTGTAATTATTCTACCTTTTGTAAAAAAAATGGAAGTTATCCAAATGAAAGCAATCATCTAGATGTATATTATTTAATTTCGTTTTAGTTAGACCAACTAATTATTATGATGTGAATGTCATTATTTATGAGGTCTATTTCATCAAACTTATGTGTATGCCTTGAATTTTAATATGGCCAACCTTTAAACCTTTCTTATCAACTCCTACATTGTTTGTCGTCGGATACACATATGTAAGCATTGAGTCACTGTGTAGAGTATCATTGTCACAGATTGTCGACACTTCATAAAGTTCATTTATACCTGTACCTATATTGGTTACCTGTGAGTCTTCCTCATTGACTTTGCTATTACTGTATATACTAGTTTTCACTATTTCATCACTATTTTTTTATCTATCCGTATATGAATTACATGGAGCCAAATTGTTTATGTTACATGAACAATTTGTTTGGTTGCACGAGACACATAGGTTTTGTAATAAAGTAAAACTGTTTGATATTGGTGTACAGATAGATTTGAACTTTACTTTCGCGTTCAGAGTTTTGGCATATTTGCCGTTTGCCTATCCGATCCAAAATAATGGAGACGAATCTTTGTGTCTATAAAACTTGCACTTGTAGCATTGTACTTGGCGATGGTGACGTCACTCCTATGTTGAATGGTTTGTTAGTCCACATTTTAGACATCGGGCTGCATTTCTGTTTTCGCCATTCTGGTTTTGAGAGAATGGATTATTATTGTAGTGGTTTCCACTCTCGTCATAGTCCTGGTCGTATTTGTGTCGGTTACGATTGTCGTTATTCGGGGCTCCATTTCGTTTTCTCCTGTCATTTTGCTGATTCGGTGCGTACGTTTGGTGAGTTAGTGAACATCCGGTTACTTCCTCCCGCAAGCTTGGCTCCAACCGTTGGTTGTCGTAGATGGGTCTGCTGTCCGATGGATTGACTGGCTATACACATTGTTTGAAGTCATTGACAATACACACATTTTCATTTATAGTACCAAGTACCCGCTTCACTCCTGCTCGTGACAGATGTATGTTGTCTCTGGGTTTATAAAACTGAGCCCTCAGTTAGTGGTGGTCCTTGGAATAGAAGTCCTTGTTTGTGTCAATGTATGTTATCTCGTTTTCATCACACAGACGTTGTATTGTGTCATTTGTGCCGGTTACATCAGTGTCGCCTCTTGGACATACAGTGCATACATAGATACATTCGATATTAGTTGGTCATATTTTTCTTCAACATATTCTGGATCTGTTTGTCTGGATGTGTCGTTGCCTCCCACGTACACAACAATATTGTCAAATTGTGTTAGGCCAAACAGATGCATTTTGTCTATAACCGAGTCGAATGTGGCACCAGGTACAGACTGCAACTCTGCGTTCCGCTTCAGCCCCTTTCTGTTCACCCTGATAGGATTGAATCGCCAACGATTAATGTCTGTGTATGCTTAGCGGTATTGTCCTCAGTGTCTGTAGTTTTTTTCCGGCAGATTTTAAATTTGTTGTTTAATTGCCAATGGTTGTTTTTATTGGTTAGCGGTATGCTTTGTTTTCTTATTATCTGTTGATTTCAATTTGTTTCCCTTGGATGTGGCTGCCTTCTTTGTTGCTAATTTTTGTTTACAGCTTGAGTAGACTCATATTACGTTTGCCCGTTTGCAACCACCTTACTGTAGGTCGACGCCCCTGAAATAACGGGTGGGTTTTATACTGTGGTGCTAAGGGTTATGTAGTTCTCTTCAATTGTGGTTTCTGACAGTTCATACACGGTTGTTCTACAGCGGGATTCTTCAATTGACATTAGGATAGGTACATATTAAAGCATGTTAATAATTTCGATACGCATGCGTTTTGAATTTAATTAAAAAGCAAGTATGCCAGTCATACCATACAAAGGTATATAAGATTCTGAAGAAATAAAATCAGCAATGCTCACTCAACTTGTCCCTTCGCCTTTGACGGACCACATATGGTGACTAAATTATCCCCAGAAATCAATACAGGCCTGAACAACCTTATTTGTTCTGACTTCCGTAGCCTCTATGACCAATTCAGTTCCCCCAAACAACAACTTCACCAGAATTTTGTCCCATACGTTACGCGCTTGTATATTCAGCCTTATCATTCCTACAAGCTGACAGCCGACATCGTCTATGTACATTACTTCCCTCCTGTTTGATGCGTACACTTCCAGCACGGCCTGGGAATGGCCGGTCGTCACTGGATAATAGTCGCATGGCTGGACATCGTCATCAATGCTCACTTGCTGACCGATTTCAATATGTTTATTGAACAGATCATCACAATAATTGATACCATCGATCTTTTTTAGTTTTTCTTGTCGATGAATAGTGTCTTTGAATTTCATCATCCTGGCAATGCCGTATGTGAACTTGCAAACCCTAGACGATATCGCCTTTGTTCTGTGGCCATATATAACAGCCCCCTTCAATACGACACTAGCCGGTTCATTGGGCATCAATACCAAGTTCCTATATTGCTTCTTCAATCGCTCAACGACATACGGCGATTCCGAAAAGCCACCAACAGGAATAAGAGTATTTATGTTGCGCACGGTTGAAATTATTTTATTTGTATCTACTATAATACAATTCACAGCTGTTTCGAAATATTCTTTGGCAAGTTCTGCTGTGATAAAGATCTTTCCTTGTTTGAATGACACCTTTCGAAATGAGGGCGACTGTTGCATACTTTCATCAATCGTCATGTGAGTATCTTCTTCATACATCTTAAGCAAGCGTATGGGAAAGTCCATTCTAATTTCTCGTCTACCATCGAACGAACACTTCTTTTGCTCAAAACGTTTTACCAGATCGAAATATTCTTTCATATTAGAATTCTTAAATTTGCTCGATCAGTGGAGCCCCGAAGATGCTGTAGAGTGTTTTATGGAACTGGTCGTCTACAAGTGTTCCACCATAAGCACCGCCCGATGCTTTGTGGAGTTCCTTCAGTGTACCATCCGCCTGTACCTCGTGACACGTCAGATCAGCAGTACCCCCTGTAAGCATGGTAAGAGAGAACATAAAACTAACGCAGCTTATGGTGAATCAAAGATGGTCATGTTCAGTTTCGCTAGAAACAGTTAATATTAGAAAATACTGTAATTAATCCCAGGAATCCAAATACGAACAACATACCTAAACAGGACCAAAGTGCACATATAAACAGAATGTAACTTGTTAGTACCATATAATGCATGAACGTGTATAGCTATAATCACATGTACGACAACAGACACCGAGGTGGACTCTGACAAGCGTTGTAAGGTCACCCACTGCAATAACAGAAACACACAGGATATAGACGCACTAACAAAAACGAATACAACGAATGTATTTGGCTAAGGAACTCAAATGTGCGCAAACATACAAGTGAATTGAGAATTTGTTTCTGAATACTTATGTCTATAATGATTTATGTTATGCAAATAAAAAATCGTGAATTATTGAATACAGACATTACATAACGTTCGTATCTCCAAACGTACAGTACTGAGACGCTTAATGCTGTATGTAATACTTCGCTTTCCTGTTCAGTCATTTCAGGACTATCATATGTGATAGTGTGAACTATTCCAAATATTCCATTTGTATATATTATAATATAGTTCAAAGAGAGTTATCTCCCTTTGACTAGAAGTGTTTCTACAGAATCACTGCAATGTTAATTCTGTGTCGTGTGAATCAAGCTGTTAGTGACACTTATAGACTGGTAAATACATTGTATGTACTATGCTGTAGTATCTAATCAACATGAGGGCATTAGTTTGTGATATTTTTTTCTGATTGTCAGGTACTGACCAATCAGATGGAGTTTAGTTTAGGACTTCAGTATTTTCCCCGCTCTAGAGTGTGTTTTTGTCAATGTAATTGATCAGTGCAGCCATTTTCCTATTTTATTCTTAAAATTCCAAATATGTAGCTAGTGTGTAATATTCATTAGAAGGATGATATTTTGTGTATGAAGTAGAGACACGACGGTGTTGACGTAGATATGGCTGTGTAGGCGATAAAACATCATTTAACCACATTCGGGTAGGTTGTTCATTCATGACATGTAACTGAACATTGTGTTAGATTGGACCTGAAGCGTTGGATCCGTCCATGAGGGTATTATGTCACATATGATTATGGAAGACATATCATATCGCTGAGCTCTGTGGTTCATGCCCTATGTGGGGTGGACGTAATTCCTGGACTAGATCGTGGACATGCAGTCACGTGTATGTCAATGTACCCATTAGAGCAGTAAGTATTATTACATGTACTACCGTGTGTACATTATAATTTGAAGTACAATGTAATCAGTCTGGCGCATTGTTTTATCGCATTTTATCAAGGATCATATTGATCGTAACTGCGTTGTAATGTATTAATAGTGTAGTGTGTACTAAAATCCTTATACTTTGTATTTGTCTATATCAGAGATGGCATAATATACCATATGACATGTGTGAATAAACAGTGAAACGTGTAACCAGTGTCAGCGTAATTTTAACTGGTGCAGTGCAGCTGCATGGAGATAAGCCACCAACATTTCCAACCAGACGGGAACTACATGTATGGCTTGTATGATAAGCAACTTTACACCTGTAGCTAGGCAATGCGTCTAAAAAAGGTGCACACTTTCCTTTTTTTATATTCTATATAATATATACTTCCTCTAGCTCCGATTGATGTGGTTGTTAGCATAGTTATGGTTGTTTCCAGTGTATTATTGTCTTTATTAGATTTCTTTCTTTTGTTGTATTTGTTATTAAAACATTTTTCACGGTCATTTAGTGTTGATAGTCTGGCTGATTGATAAAGAAGTAGTTTCTCTGAGATGCCATGTTGGTTAATTTGTCCACCTCATTTACCGTCCTTATTTCCATTCCGTATCGTCCTCAGATTTCATTTTCGTTTCCATTTAATTTTAAGTGTTTCTGCTTTTCTTTCTGGAGTTGGAGATGCTTTCAATTCATTTTGCATTGTTTATTGTAGCAACCGTATTTGTTTTTCCTATTCGGGTTGCCACTCCACCTTTACCCACTGACTTCTGCAACTGGATATAATGTCGATACATTTATTTGTTGATTTCGTTCACTATATAAATGTACTCGTTTTCTGGTAATTGTTTTTATTCTGGAGTGGCTTTGCTGATATTTAGTTTCTTATACGAGGCATTCGTAGCATTGATCATATCCGGTATCGATGTATTGTGTGTTTAGGGAGCGGGGTAGATTTCCCACAATGCGCATTGCCGCTTCTGCCTATCTTACCTGTTTGAATCGCATTTTTCAGACTCCAATATTTACCGAGAGCTTTAGCTCGACAGAGAATATAGGTCGAGGGCTGATATGAGGGCAGATATCAAAAACGCCATATAATAAACTTATTATCACATATTTACCATTCATTTGTACATTTTGATAAAGCTGTCCTGATTAATCTTCGATTTTTCATCAAGCCTCCGGATACCATGAAGTAGACTCGCCGTGAATTAGTGACGTCGTGTGTAAATAGTAGCGACAATGGTAAAGGTATGCCGTTTGTAAGCAAGTCATTTCAGCAGTATTTATACTCGTAAGACAGACGGAAACAACTAAACACTTTTCTTAGATGTTTAATCTCGTAAACACTAATAAAACATGTCGTCTCCCATTTTACCTCGCACCTGCGAATGCTTCGTTTCGAAGCGAACGATGAAACTACAGCGTAATAGCCTGTCATGCATGATGACATCTGACGTTCATGTTCATATACAACACTTTTCGATTATCAGCATACGCCCCGATAGGAATAAATGAAAATCAAGCTCAAAAACTTAGTTCTGGAGCCGCCATTTTGAATTGTAAACAACACGTCGCTAAAAAAACATATTTCAGGAGGCTCAGCACGCCCAGGGCATGATATCGGTTGATATCGGAGAATTGCATTGCAAGCCATATCTGCTCTCGTATCAGCCCCGGGTAGATACGGATACTGAAACATTGGCGGAATAGTTAGGTTAGCTAACCGGGCAGAAAAGTACTCGTTAGGAAATATGAAGTGCGTACAAAGGATGGGAACCTATAATATGGCATATTTATAATACATATATTGCTAGTATTAAACTATCTTTCTCTGTGTACATGTTCTACTCAGTGCGATACACGTCAATTTTCTCACTGAAATGTATCGGATATCTCCAAGACTTTTGCTATTTGGATTGTGAATTCGTGTGATAAACATAATCTCATTTGAAATGAAACTCGTCAGCAATCTGCTGTCTGTTCCACGTTTGGCTGCCGACGATATGTTGGCCATTAAACACATTAAATCTAAAAATTTCGAAATCCCCAAATTTTTTAATAATATTTATTTTATTGCCAAAAAAAAACCCAACTATTTTTCTATGGGAATTTAACATGGGGGCTAAAGACAAACAATAAACACAAAATAATATTTTGTTTATTTTTGGTCCGATTTTCAAAATCTAACTTTTGTTTTCTTAGTTATATCATTTCAAGCTATCTAGCCAGGTTTCGGAGTAAATTACCAAAATTGTTCGTTTTTAGCTCGCCTGCACGAAGTGCAGAAGAGCTTATGGCATACCTTCGGCGTCGTCGGCGTCGGCGTCGGCGTCGCGTCGTCGGCGTCAGCGTCGTCCACAAACTTAACGTTGGGTAAATGTCTTATCATTTCTGTTTCCTTTCATGGAACACCTTGTTATTTCATACATGCATTCCTCAGATGACCATCTATCATGCTGTAGCAAATTCATGACCCACCACCCAACCCTTACCCCAAGGTCAAGGTCACAAACTTAGCACATTCATAAACTTAACATTGGGTAAATTTCTTATAACATCTGTTTCCTTTCATGGAACGCCTTGATATTTCATACATGCATTCCTCAGATGACCCTCTATCATGATGTAGCAAATCCATAACCCACCACCCAGCCCTTACCCCAGGGTCAAGGTCACAAACTTAGCATGTTCATAAACTTAACATTGGGGGTAAATGTTGTGTAAGTTCTGTATCTTTACAGGGAATGTCTTCATGTTTTATACATGCATTCATCTGATGACCCTCTATCATGCTGTATCAAATCCACGATCCACCACCCAATCCTTACCCCATCGTCAAGGTCACAAGCTTCTTGATATTTCTTACATGCATTCTCAGATGACCCTCTATCATGCTGTAGCAAATCCACGACTCACCACCCAACCCTTACATGAAGGTCAAGGTCACAAACCTAGCACATTCATAAACTTAACGTTGGGGTAAATGTTGTGTAACTTCTATTTCTTTACAGGGAACACTTTGATATTTCATGCATGCATTCATCTGATGATCCTCTCTTATGCCACAGCAAATCCATGATCTCCCACCCCTTTCCCCAAGATCAACATCATAAACTTAACGTTGGAGTAAATGTCTTTTTATAACTTCTGTTTCTTTACAGGGGGAACGCCTTGATATTTCATACATGCATTCATCTGATGATACTCTATCGTGCAATAGCAAATCCATGACCCACCCCACCCCTTTTCCCAAAGGCAAGGTCACAAACATAGCACATTCATAAACTTAACGTTGGTGCAAATGTCTTATAACATCTGTTTCCTTTCATGGAACGCCTTGATGTTTCATAAATGCATTCATCTGATGATACTCTCTCGTGCTATAGCAAATCCATGACCCACCTCCCACCCCTTACCCCAGGGTCAAGGTCACAAACTTAGCACATTCATAAACTTAACGTTGGGGTAAACGTCTTATAACATCTGTTTCCTTTCATGGAACGCCTTGATATGTCATACTTGCATTCCTCAGATGACCCTCTATCATGCTGTATATACACAACCCACGACCCAACCCTTACCCCAAGGTCAAGGTCACAAACTTAGCATGTTCATAAACTTAACGTTGGGGTAAATGTTGTGTAACTTCTGTTTCTTTACAGTGAAAGCTTTGATATTTCATACATGCATTCATTTGATGATCCTCGATTGTGCTACATCAAATCCATGACCCACCCACCCCGCCCACTCTTGTTTGAATCCTCCCCCAGCGCTTCCACCTCTTTTCTCCCCATGTTAAATTCCCATAGGAAAATTGATTTTTCGCTATAAAATCAACATTTTATAGAATTTCACCAAACACATTTATTTAGGGAGGGAGACTTTTTTGTTATTGCTGAAAAAGTACTTACATTTTAATAGTTTTAATATTTAATGTGTTTAATCGCCAAAGGTTCGTCGGCAGAAAAACGTGGAACGGACAGTAGGTACCTCGCCAGAGGCTGGATGCAAAAGAACTGTGCGTGAATCGTTTGATAAATGTCATATCAAATGGACACTCGTTTGAGATCTTCTATTTCTAATATATACTGTCTGTATATTGCCATGTCGTCAGTAGAAGACAGCAGCGGCATGCACATCAGTCGGAAGTAGTGCTACATTATGTGACACATCCAAGTAGAGCTACATTACATCTATGTATATGATACCTCCAAGTAGTGCTACCTTACAACTATGTATATGGTACATGTACCTCAGAGTAGTGCTAAATCACAATTATGTATGTGGTACCTCCATTACACCCATGTATATGATTCCTCCAAGTAGAGCTACATTACATCTATGTATGTGACACGTCCAAGTAGTGCTACATGACACCTACAGTTGATACCTCCAAGTAGCTCTTCATTACAACTATGTATGTGATACGTGCAAGTAGGGCTACATGACACCTATGTATGTGATACCTCCATGTAATACATGCTACATTACGAGTATGTATGTGATACCTCCAAATAGTGCTGCATTACGACTATGTATGTGATACCTCCATGTAGTGCTACATTACATCTATGTATGTGACACTAACAAGTAGTGCTACATGACACATATGTAGTTGATACCTCCAAGTAGCGCTGCATTACAATTATGTATGTGGTACCTCCAAGTAGAGCTACATTACACTTATGTATGTGACACGTCCAAGTAGTGCTACATTACACCTATGTATGAGACACGTCCAAGTAGAACTACATCACAACTGTGTATGTGACACGTACTAGTAGCACTACATTACACCTATGTCTGTGATACATCCAAGTAGTGCTACATTACAACTATGTATGTGCTACCTCCAAGTAGTGCTACATTACAATTATGTATGTGATACCTCCAAGTAGAGCTACATTACATCCATGTATGCGATTCCTCCAAGTAGAGCTTCATTACATCTATGTATGTGACACGTCCAAGTAGTGCTACATCACACCTATGTATATGATACCTCCAAATAAGCTACATTACAATGCTACCTCCATGTATTGCTACATTGCACCTATGTATGTGACTGCTGTTACACCAAGTCAGTTTGCTACATTACACCTATGTAGTGACACGTCCAAGTAGTGCTAGTCAAGTAGTTTGCCTTACAATTAGTTCCTATGTACGTGACACGTCCGGGTAGTGCTACACTACACCTATGTATGTGACACCTCCAAGTAGAACTTCATTACAACTATGTATGTGACACCTCCAAGTATAACTACATTACAAATATGTATGTGACATGTCCAGGTAGAACTACATTACAACTATGTATGTGATAGCTACAAGTAGGACTACATTTCAACTATGTATGTGACATGTCAAAGTAGAACTACATTATAACTATGTGTGTGACACCTCCAAGTGGGACTACATTACAACTATGTATGTGACTCCTCCACGTAGAACTACATTACAACTATGTATGTGACACCTCCAAGTAGAACTAAATTATAACTATGTATGTGCTACCTCCAAGTAGAACTACATTATAACTATGTGTGTGACACCTCCAAGTAGAACTACATTATAACTATGGATATGACTCATCCAGGTAGATCTACATTACAACTATGTATGTAACACGTCCGAGTAGTAGAACTACATTACACCTATGTATGTGACACGTCCAAGTAGCACTACATTACCAAGATGTATGTGACACGTCCAAGTGGAACTACATAACATGTATGTATGTGACACCTCTAAGTAGAACTACATTAGAACTATGTATGTGACACCTCCAAGTAGAACTATTTTACAACTATATATGTGACTCTGTCACAAATCATCGGGATGGAATATCATCATTTAGATTTATGGATCACACTTCATTGAACAAACCAATAAAACACTACTATACACATGTATATCAATCTCCCACACATAATGCATGGCAGATTTCCCCTACATATGCACACAATATTACAGCCCAGTAGTTACTGTACATTAGCATTACACAATGTAAATGTATCCTTCACATGTTATACATACGAAAGGACAAAGTCATTTACTCACTAAGCCACTAGCACAAAGCTTTTCCCGGCACTAAGCACATTTTAGTCAAAGTCCATATATTGACTTGACTAAATATACACACGGTTCACTGTCATTGTCACTAAGACATTAAGCACTAATCAATGTAATGCACACAGCTGATATGCACTAAGCTCCACGCATGCCATACACCAAGTAGTTAACGGATACTATCACAGCGTCGGTATGGTCATAAATCAGCACTGTATCTGGTTGTCAAGCAACAGTAAATAATCCCTCCATTCATAACTTGGCAAGGCACTAAACCAAGGTCATCATCAGCCAGCCCATATATCGCATACGCACGTCACCACAGGTACGCACTCTCTTCCCAACGGCCGCATGAAATAACATTTGCACCCGCACTAAGTGCTATAATTTCCCCCAATTAACTGGATTAATTCCAAACTTCAAACAATATCACTCCAAACGATGATTATTCCCACAAAAAAATGTTTACATACAGATAATATACTTCTGAGCAGGCAGCAAGCAATAATTCAAATATAATAAAATCCCATATATCACATGTGTCTTTGACCCTTGCTATCACACAACTGCCCAGAATATACGCACTCACCCACTCCAACTATATATTATAAACCAGTCACCCATTGCTCAGGACTTTCACACCTCTGACCATAACTAATTATACCCCAAACCTTCACTGATTATAAGACTTGCATACATGTACCTGCTGCAGGGATTATTCTTCAATACCTGATAAAATTCACCTTATCGTGACACACACCTCCAAGTAGAACTTCATTACACCTATGTATGTGACACCTCCAAGTATAACTACATTACACCTATGTATGTGACACCTCCAAGTAGAACTACATTACACCTATGTATGTGACACCTCCAAGTAGAACTACATTACACATTTGTATGAGACACCTCCATGTAGTGCTTCATTACAAATATGTATGTGACACCTCCAAGTAGTGCTACATTACATCTATGTATGTGATACCTCCAAGTTGCACTACATTACACATACGTATGTTATACCACCATATAGTGCTACATTACAACTATGTATGTGATACCTCAAAGTACATTACACATTTGTATGTGATACCTCCAAGTAGAGCTACATTACAACTATGTATGTTATACATCTAAGTAGTGCTACATTACAACTATGTATGCGATACCTCAAGTAGAGCTACATTACACATTTGTATGTGATATCTCCAAGTAGAGCTTACTTACAATATGGAGCTACATTACAATTATGTATGTGATACCTTCACGTAGTGCTACATTCCACCTATGTATATGATACCTCCAAGTAGAGCAACATTACAGCTATATATGTGATGCCTATGTATGTGATACCTCCATGTACAGGTACATTACAACTGTACGTGTGATACATCCAAGTAGAGCTACAGTACACCCATGTATGTGATACCAGGAAGTAGTGCTACATTACAACAATGTATGGGCTACCTCCAAGTGGAGCTACATTACAACTATGTACGGGATACTTCCAAGTAGAGCTACATTACAACTATGTATGTGATACCTCCTACTAGCACTACATTACAACTATGTATGTGATTCCTCCAAGTAGAGCTACATTACCACTATATGTCACATGTGCATGGAGGATAAAGAAACAGTCCACGCTGTGGGTTCAGTCCTGGTAGTGTATTTTGTATAATATATATATATTTGAATATATATTTACAGTATATTATGGGTGACTGAAATAATATATGGTACAATATTGTATGTGAATAAATATTATAAAAATGCACTATGGCTACGATTAGTTTGATTCGATGTCTTGGTGTAGAATGACCGGTTGAAGGCTAATTCGCTCGCACGCTTGCGCGGAGAATTATAGTTTACGCATGCATGGCTACATCCAACCAACATACATACAGGCTATCACGTCACAGTAGGGGAAAGAAACACACAACGAGACGTATCACATGACATGTTTGGACAAATGAAATACACACACGCAACGAAATGGACGACAAGAACAATACGTAACGATTCACGTGACATAATCGTAAAGTGAAAGTTATATATTAATAGGGGCGCATGTTGAATTACCATATAGCCACAGGTAAACATATCTGACCCTGTGGCATTCGTATGTAATACCTCCAAGTATCACTAAATTACAACTATGTATAACATACCTCCAACTAGCACTACATTACAACTATGTATATGATACCTTCAAGTAGAGCTGCGTTACAACTATGTATGTGATACCTCCAAGTACAGCTACATTACAACTATATGTGATACCTCCATGTTGCGTTACATACCAATTATATATGTGATACCTCTATGTAGTGCTACCTTACAATTATGTGTGTGATACCTCCATGTAATGCTACATTACAACTATGTATGTGATACCTCCAAGTATAGATACATTACATTGCAACTATGTATACGATAATTCCTAGTATAGCTACATTGCAACTATGTATGTGGTAACTCCAAGTAGTGCTACTTTACAACTATGTATGTGATACCTCCAAGTGGTGCTACATTACTGTATGTGATACCTCCAAGTAGTGCTAGATTACACCTATGCAAGTGATACCTCAAAGTAGTGATTCATTACATCTATGTATGTGGTATCTCCAAGTAGTACAACTTTACAACTATGTATGTGATACCTCCAAGTACAGCTACATTACAACTATGTATGTGATACCTCCATGTAGTGCTTCATTACAACTATATATGTGATACATCCAAGTACAGCTGCATTACAACTATGTATGTGATACCTCCAAGCCGTGCTAGATTACATCTATGTATGTGATACCTCCAAGTAGTAATACATTACATCTATGTACGTGGTGTCTCCAAGTAGTACTACATTACAACTGTGTATGCGGTACCTACAAGTAGCACTACTTTACAACTATGTATGTGATACCTCCAAGCAGTTCTAGATTACATATATGTATGTGATTCCTCCAAGTAGTGATACATTACATATATGTATGTGGTATCTCCAAGTAGTGCTATATTACACCTATGCATGTGATACCTCCAAGTAGTGATACATTACATATATGTATGTGGTATCTCCACGTAGTGAAACATTACAACCATTTATGTGATACCTCAAAATAGTGCTAGATTACACCTATGTTTGTGGTACCCCCAAGTAGCAATGCTTTACAACTATGTATGTGATACCTCCAAGTAGTGCTAGATTACACCTATGTATGTGATACCTCCAAGTAGTGATACATTACAGCTATGTATGTGGTATCTCCAAGTAGTTATACATTACAAATGTGTAAGTGGTACCTCCATGTAGTGCTACATTGCAACTATGTATGTGATACCTCCAAGTACAGTTACATTACAACTATGTATGTGATACCTCCATGTAGTGATACATTACAACTGTGTATGTTGTACAGCCATGTAGTGCTACATTACAACTATGTATGTGATACCTCCATATAGTGCTTCATTACAACTATGTATGTGATTCCTCCAAGTACAGCTACATTACAACTATGTATGTGATACCTCCATGTAGTGCTACATTAAAACTATGTATGTGATACCTCCAAGTAGTGATACATTACATCTATGTATGTGGTATCTCCAAGTAGTGATACATTACAAATGTGCAAGTGGTACCTCCATGTAGTGCTACATTGCAACTATGTATGTGATACTTTCAAGTATAGCTACATTACAACTATGTATGTGATACCTCCATGTACATGTAGTGATACATTACAACTGTGTATGTTGCCAAAATAACGAAAATTGCTTTTCAAATCTCAACACGCTTCGCTTCGTGACACGGCTATATTTAGGTCACAAACTATGGGTTCCACGCACGAAACCGCGGCGTAGCAATGACAGCGAATGTTTGGGAACCAGTCGCATTATTCTAGACATACCTGCAGACGGGCAATATTACACCATATAGCCTGTGTAGAATCACAATAACTTATAATGTGATACCTCCAAGTACTGCTACATTATAAATATGTATGTGATACCTCAAAGTAACACTACATTACACCTATGTATGTTTTACCTCCAAGTAGCACTACATTACAACTATGTATGTAATATCTGCAAGTAGTGCTAGATTACACATATGTATGTGATACCGCCAAAAAGTGATACCTTACATGTACTATGCATGTGGTATCTCCAAGTAGTGCTACATTACAACTATGTATGTGATACCTCCAAGTACAGCTACATTACAACTGTGTATGTTGTACCTCCATGTAGTGCTACATTACAACTATGTATGTGATACCTCCAAGTAGTGCTAGATGACAACTATGTATGTAATACCTCCAAGTAGTGATATAGTACAACTATGTATGTGGTACCTCAAAGTAGTGCAGATTACAACTATGTATGTTTTACCTCCAAGTAGTGCTACAGTACAACTATGTATGTGATACCTCCAAGTAGTGCTACAGTACAACAATGTATGTGATACATCCAAGTAGTGCTACAGTACAACTATGTATGTGATACCTCCATGTAGTACTACATTACAGCTATGTATGTGATACCTCCAAGTAGTGCTAGATTACAACTATGTATAATACCTCCCTGCATTTAGTGCTACATTACAACTATGTATGTGATACCTCCATGTATTACTACATTACAAATATGTATGTGATACCTCCAAGATCCAGTACGACGTATCGACATCCGGGTGGTAGGGCAGCCGAACCAAACTCTTCCCTGCAGAAGAGAGACGCGGCTTCCGGTTCGAGGGCAAGGGTTAGTAGGTCAGTCGGTATCCCCGCCTATGTTGGAATGTATTAAACACAAGTTATACTATCTGTAGGCGAGACAAAACCACGACTGCAGGCTCGTCTATGCTGTGCATGGGGTCCCGCAACTAGCGGTGATCTCCATCTAAACGACGTTGACTATAATATACTCAACAAAGGCTAACGTATATCGGTACTGTTTGATAATACACGCAATTAGTATGTTCCACAACAGTACAGAGACTGGCTATCCTGTATTACATTGCCTGCGGCCTGGCGCATGAAGAGCTTGGATAGGTCATTCCATATGGCGGGCACGGTGATAACCCAGTGTATGTCACCAGGCGTTATTTCGAAGGCTGTCTCCCATCCATTCAAAACTTGGAGCAAATGTTTCTTCATATATAATATTGCCGCGGTGAATACATCCATTGCCAACATCTCCTTGCCAGTCATGTCTTTAAGTTTCATGTCTTTCTCTAACGGCTGAAATTGATAATACATAGAGCATTGTATATATTCTGACCTATCAAGTTTGACTGTCATGATGATATACTAAGGCTATCGCAGATATTTGGAATCAATTGTTTCAATTAGCATATGAGACAAAGCAGACAACCCATGCATACACATGTACATTGTGTTGTACACATGGTATATATCATATTAGTGAGATATTGTCCGTATTTGTCCGCCACATACCACACAGTTTCACAGTGTGTGACACATCAGTGAGATAGTGTCCATGTTTGCCCACAACACACCACTCCGCGTCACTCCGTTTGTGTCATATCAATGACATAGTGTCCTTGTTTGTCCGCCATATACCACTCCGCTTCACAGTGTGTGTCATATCAGTGACAAATGTCCTTGCTTGTCCACCATATACCACTCCGCGTCACTGTGTGTATCATATCAGTGAGATACTGTCCTTGTATGTCCGCCATATACCATTCCGCGTCACAGTGTGTGTCATATCAGTGAGATAGTGTCCTTGACTGTCCGCCCTATACAGAGTGGCCTGCGGTTCTCTTACCAGGCGAATTGCAATTCCTGGAGCGCAGGATTGCAATTCGCGTTCCCATTAATTGCAATTGGACCGCAATCGGACTGCAATCATGTGACTGCGGTCCAAAGAGTTGGTTGCGGAATTGCAATACTTATATCGCAGTTAGCGCTGCGCTCCGCTTTTAATTGCAGTTTACTTTAAACTGCGAAAGAATGACCGCTTTACGCTGCGCTCTGCTGTCAAACCAGCGGACCGCTCTGCTTGACCAATGCGGCAATAAAATCGAAATAGTTTACAAACGTATCCGTGTTCCAATCCAAAATGTTATCCCATCTATTTCATTCAAAGTGGCTAGAAAGTCAGCGGTATTGGTGATCTGTTTTGTTGGTGTGCAAATATAAAGCGGCGGTTTATTGCGAGACAAACAGTGAAACTTTGACCTTGACAATTTCTTGGACAAAACAAAATTTCGTCACTGCTGTTCCGAATATCAAGAACACATTAATAGACACCACCATACTCACAATATATTTATTTTAATATAAAATCAAATTATAATGTGTGTTCTACGGTATAATATTGCAAAACTAAGCATCAATTTTGCGTTTTGTTTACTTTTTCGTCGGTATTAAATTACGTTTTCCTATTCTGTTAACATTATTTCGACGCGATCCTATAGTCGACATGACAATTTCTGAGATCAACACAACTTTTCATAATGTCTTTCAATTTAAAGCTGCAAGGAGACTGTGAATTGCATATTGACCATAATAACATGGTGAACATATTGATAATAATTTTAAAAGAAAACCATATTTTAATTTTCGAAACCTGATCATAAAAAAAAAAATATAAAAACAATATTTTGGAATTAGATTTCTATTACTGCAAACGTTCTGTTCTGGCTGTTGATTTCTATTGGCCAGAATCAAATTTTGTGAAGATAATATTTATTCCGGTCGGGTGATAGCCATTTCTTTAAAATAAAACGGTTTACTTGTGTCACAGAGTGAGAAAGATAAATAACGGCCCGGAATCGAACCAGGGACCTCGTGTTTACCGTACCATGCCCATGGCTCTACCGAGCAAGCTAACAAGGCACAGATCATACACACTTCATCCTCATGGTCAGTTGCGTACTGTGACATTCTTCTCCGCCAAATTGAAATTCGTCCTCGAATTCTATGTTTAATTTTTGTCTCCGAATTCCATATGTTTGGGTACAATTTGGGAGTATTTATCAGTCGCAGTCCTTTGTTGGGCAACAGAATACTCAATTATCGTCCGTACCCAGAGTTCCGGTTCTCCATAGGTTTTTCCTGCAGAGTACCGAATCGGATCTCATTCGCGCTTTAGCTGTTAATTGTGACATATTTTTCTGTACTTATTACACAGAAATGAATAAGTATAATACTGACATTTCTTTCAATTGAAAAATACAGAAAATATGTCGCAATTAACAGTTGAAGTGCAAATCAGATGTGATTTGGTACTTTGCAGGGGAAACCTACGGAGAGCACCATTATAAACTCTCGGTACGGACGATGCGGGAGAGTAGTATAGAGGGAGTCAAAATGATACCACCTAACGGTGGCATCATTTCTCCACCCTCTATACTACTCCACCACCCCCAAAAAATCAAAAAAATAGTTAACGATGAAATTGTCTACCACCAACCACGAAAAATTCAAAATTGGTGTCAAAAATACATCATGTTGTTTTCACTCCCAATTGAACATATAAATTTAATAGGTTATAATAAAAAATATTATAACAAAATGGATAATAAAATACACAACGAATTGGAATTGTATAATGACCTTGCTGAAGAATTTTTATGCCGCTGTTTGTGGTTTTTCTTCCAGATCATGTCATGCATGTTTTAATTTCACGTCATGTCAAAGCAGCACTATTGAATATAATGAATAACTTTAATATTCTACACCAGAATTAAAGTTCATTCATCGTCTGATGTGTAACTGATGAATTAAGGTAAGTTACTTGTATATGACAACTTTTGCCTCACCACGATAGTGGAGGGGGCATTTAGTGTTACCCTTGACCTTGTCCGTTCTTCCGTCCGTCACCAACCTAGTAACTCAAAAAACTTTTAAACCGTAATAGCTACATACATGTACCTGAAACTTGGTACATGTATGTTTGATTCGACCCCATGGTCATGGATTATGTCCCCCCTTTCAAGTTAGAATTTTCCAATTTTGTCTTGTAGCTCGTAAAACTTTTAAACCCTAATAGCTACACACCTGAAACTTGGTATGTCCTAATGATGAGTAGATTTGCAAAGTTTATTTTCATTTGACCCCCGAGTCATGGATTATCTCCCTCTTTTTGAATTAGAATTTGAAAATTTTGCCTTGTAACTCGTAAAACTTTTGTAATAGCTACAGCACTGAAATTTGATATGTAGCTTCCTTATGATGAGTAGATGCGGAAAGTTTATTTCGATTTTTGATTCGAACCCCGTGTCATGGATTATCTCTCCCATTTGGAAACTGGAATTTTGCCTTGTTTACTATCAAAGCGATATGTGGGGTATCCGTGTTCTATGAACACATTTTCTAGTTTAGTTATCTCCCTTTGTTTTTTCGCGCACTGATTTGTCCGGAGCATAACGCGAACACCCTTTGCAATATTTTTTATGAAACTTAACACATGCATAGGTCTCACTGGACAGGGCGGAGCTAGCGTTAAAGGTACATGCCCACTCAGTAGGCACAAAATGTTCTTTATGTCAGAGACATCATCGGAGACATTTTCTGGCCAGATAAACAATCATTTACCATTACCCACGTATTGTTTGGCATTATTATACATTTTTATCAGAAGAAAATTTCCACATTGATATCAGGGACGATAACCGTGTTTCCTTAAAATGTTAACGGACATTACTATTTATTCTCTGTATTTATTTTTTGATGTGCAATGATCATACTTTATAATCTGTCAATTTTTTTTTTCAGTTGATGCATTTAATTTAATAGTATAAATAATTATAAAATATCATGCCCCATTTGCACATGAAAATACCGATACCACCGCGCGTCACTATTAGTAAAATAAATATTACCAAATGATTATATCTGTATAGCGGGCACTCGTAATGTTTATAACTAGTGGAATAGTGACAATTATACACTTATTTAATTCCCATAAAGAGCATTTTTAGCCTACTGAGTGGGCTTGCACCTTTAAAAAGGGTTGGACAATTGTTGTCGCGACCGCCTGCGGACAGTGCGATATAGTCTGCACATTGACGTCCATCTGTATTTTTTTTGCCAGCCTGCTTGCGGAAAGCGAGACTTGGTGATCACAATGACGTCCGTGCGTCAGTCCGTCCGAAATTGGTGTATGTTTTTAAATACCATATCCTAAGTCACATTGACTTGAAACATCAAATGCTTATTAGTCATCATCCATATATTCATTCTGTGTCCCACTCATGCGGCCCCTGTGCCCCAAGGTCAAGGTCAAATGACTGAAATTTTTGTTAAAGTTTTTGCATACCTTATATCTCCACAACACTTACCCAGATTTGCTTCAAACTTCAGATAATTCTTTATTATCATCCATATTTTAATATTATAGCCCACACATGCGACCCACATGCCCAAGATCAAGGTCAAATGACTTTCAAATTTGCGTTAAAGCTTTTTCATACGTTAATTCAAACTTCAAATAAATATACTCCGACACCATCAAATGCCTCGGTGGGCTCAACATGCGGGCCATGGCCATCTGATTTTTATTTACCATAGGTTAAAGTTTTTAAGAACACTATATCTCAGAAACAGCTTCGCCAATTCACTCGAAGCTTCACATGTGTGTTTATCATCATCCATATTTTCATTCTATGCTCAACCCCTGCAACCCCTGTGCCCAATATCAAGGTCAAATTACTTTGAAATTTACCTCAAAGTTTTTGACATGCCTGCATGTGGACAGTGCGATATAGTTGTCACATTGGCCTACATACGTACGTACATCCATATGTACGTCACTTCGTGCGTCCGGTTAAATTTTTTTGATTTACGGTTAAAGTTTTTAAAGGTACATGCCCACTCAGTAGGCACAAACTGTTCTTTATAGCAATTAAATAAGTGTATAATTGTGTCACTATTCCACCAGTTCTAAAAATTATGTGTGCCCGCTATCCATATATAATCATTTAGTAATATTTATTTTACTGATAATGACTAGCAGTGGTATCAAGCTATTTTCATATTCAAATGAGGCATGATATTTTTATGCCACCGGGTTTCGAAGAAACGGGTGGCATATAGTGTTTGGACCGTCCTTCCGTCCGTCCGTCTGTCCGTCCGTCACATTTTTCGGTTAACCACTTTGTCACAGTTTCTCAAATATGCTGCAGGTGGCATCCGCGTTCGACAGACACATTTCTTGTTTTTAATAAGTTATGCTAATTAAAGGTACATACCCACTCAGTAGGCACAACAATTAAAGTTATGAGTATTCTCAGTTATTTGTAGGAATTAAATAAGTGTATAATTTTGTCACTATTCCACCAGTTCTAAACATTACGAGTGCCCGTTATATGGATATAATCATTTAGTAATGTTTATTTCACTGATAGTGACACGCGGTGATATCAGGCTATTTTCATAGGCAAATGGGGCATGATATTTTTTTATTACTTATACTAATTAAATGTGTTTCCCTGAAAAAATAATGTTTTCGACAGATTATAAAGTATGATCATTGCACATCAAAAAATAAATAGTAATGTCTTGGTAACATTTTAAGGAAACACGGTTATCGCACCAGCCATCAGGACTAGTTTAGCACTTGATCAGTCGGCAATCTCACCATGACTAGTATAGAACTAGATCAGTCGGCCATCACTCCAGGACTAGTTTAGCCCTTGGTCAGTCGGCCATCACACCAGGACTAGTTTAGCCATTGATCAGTCGGCCATCGCACCAGGACTAGTGTAGCCCTTGATCAGTCGACCATCGAACTAGGACTAGTTTAGAACTTGATCAGTCGGCCATCGCACCAAGACTAGTTTAGAACTTTATCAGTCGGCCATCGCACCAGGACTAGTTTAGCACTTGATTAGTCGGCCACGTCATCCTGCGTTACAGACAGAAGTGGTGGTCGGGGGGGGGGGGGGTGGTGTAGTGTAGTCATAGACAAAAACTGGTGGTGGTGGTGATAAACATTGTTCCCACTGTGGGATATAGACCGGAACTTTTAGGACGCCAAATGTAGATGGCTGGTGTGTGTGGGGGTTCATTGTTTTGTGTCCCCAGCGGTGGTGCGGAGTACAATGATGAATTACTGATGAATTACTGTATTGAACACACATGTATATGCACTGTGATACCGTACTTCACAATCCTCAGTTTTAAATTGTTTCTGTATCGTAAAACTGAACATTTATTCATTTTGAAAAACTTAAAATTGTGGCAGATGATTGAAATGAAACCGGATGTTTACATGCGAAATGAACCGGTGCATTGGTATATTTTAACCGCACGATGACCCACTGTATATTCATACCATATCCGTACGGATATATCGTATATACGAACGGATATCATATGTTTTTGTATAATATTTGTATAGTACGTTTGTATAATGTAAACAAACTGTACTATACGATGATACGGTAAGTTTTTAACGGAAATAGCGAAAGAATGACCGCACAAACGGTATCGCGAAAGAATGACCGCACAAACTGGACCGCGAAAGAATTACCGCACAAACGGTATCGCGAAAGAATGACCGCACAACAACGGGACCGCGATTGGACTGCAATTAGACTGCAATTTCAGAGCGGACGAATTGCAATTCAACGACCGCTGGATTGCAATTCTTGGTAAGTGAATCGCAGGCGGGAGTGTAGTATAGTGCTTAATTAGTCGCCCATTGCACCATGCCCAGTACGTATAGCACTTGATTAGTTGGCCATCTCACCATGCCCAGTATAGCACGTGATCAGTCGGCCATGCCGAGTATAGCACTTGATCAGTCGGCCATCGCACCAGGACTAGTAGAGCACTTGATCAGTCTGCCATCGCACCATAACTAGTATAGCGCTTGATCAGTCTCCCATTGCACCATGCCCAGTATAGCACTTGATCAGTTGGCCATCTCACCATGCCCAGTATAGCACGTGATCAGTCGGCCATGCCGAGTATAGCACTTGATCATTCGGCCATCACACCAGGACTACTTTAGCACTTGATCAGTCGGCCATCGCACCAGGACTAGTATAGCACTCAATCAGTCGGCCATCACACCAGGACTAGTTTAGAACTTGATCAGTCGGCCATCACACCAGGACTACTTTAGCACTTGATCAGTCGGCCATCGCACCAGGACTAGTATAGCACTCGATCAGTCGGCTATCGCACCAGGACTAGTTTATAACTTGATCGGTCGGCCATCGCACCAGGACTAGATTAGAACTTGATCAGTCGACCATCGCACCAGGAATAGTTTAGCCCTTGATCAGTCGGCCATCGCACTGAGACTAGTTTAGCCCTTGATTAGTCGGCCATCACACCAGGACTAGTATAGCACTCGATCAGTCGGCCATCGCACCAGGACTAGTTTAGAACTTGATCAGTCGGCCATCTCACCACGATTAGTTTAGAACTTGATCAGTCGGCCATCGCACCAAGACTAGTTTAGAACTTGATCAGTCGGCCATTGCACCAGGACTAGTTTAGAACTTGATCAGTCGGCCATCGCACCAAGACTAGTTTTGCCCTTGCTCAGTCGGCCATCACACCAGGACTAGTTTAGAACTTGATCAGTCGGCCATCGCACCACGACTAGTTTAGAACTTGATCAGTCGGCCATCGCACCAAGACTAGTTTAGCCCTTGCTCAGTCGGCCATCGCACCTGCACTAGTATGCACTCGATCAGTCGGCCATCGCACCATGACTAGTTTAGAACTTGATCAGTCGGCCATCGCACCAAGACTAGTTTAGAACTTGATCAGTCGGCCATCGCACCAAGACTAGTTTAGCCCTTGCTCAGTCGGCCATCGCACCTGGACTAGTATAGCACTCGATCAGTCGGCCATCGCACCATGACTAGTTTAGAACTTGATCAGTCGGCCATCGCACCAAGACTAGTTTAGAACTTGATCAGTCGGCCATCGCACCAAGACTAGTATAGCCCTTGATCAGTCGGTCATCGCACCAGGACTAGTTTAGCACTTGATCAGTCGGCCACGTCATCCTGCGTTACAGACAGAAGTGGTCGGTCGTGGGGGGGGGGGGGGGGGGGGGGGGGGGGGGGGGGGGGGGGGTGGGGTGTAGTGTAGTCATAGACAAAAACTGGTGGTGGTGGTGATACACATTGTTCCCACTGTGGGATATAGACCGGAACTTTTAGGACGCCAAATGTAGATGGCTGGTGTGCGTGGGGGATCATTGTTTTGTGTCCCCGGCGGTGGTGCGGAGTACAGTGATGAATTACTGATGAATTCCTGTATATTGAACACACATGTATATGTACTGTGATAACAGTTACTTCACAATCCTCAGTTTTAAATATTGTTTCTGTATCGTAAAACTGAAAATTTATTCATTTTGAAAAACTTAAAATTGTGGCAGATGATCGAAATGAAAACCGGATGTTTACATTCGAAATGAACCGGTGCATCGGTATATAACCACACGATGACCCACATTTATATCATACCATATCCGTACGGATATATCGTATATACGAACGGATATCGTATGTTTGTATAATATTCGTATAGTACGTTTGTATAATCACTGATAATGTAAACAAACTGTACTATACTATGATACGGTAAGTTTTTACCGCAAATAGCGAAAGAATGACCGCACAAACGGTATCGCGAAAGAATGACCGCACAAACTGGACCGCGAAAGAATGACCGCACAAACGGTATCGCGAAGGAATGACCGCAAAAACGGGACCGCGTTTGGACCGCAATTAGACTGCAATTCCAGAGGGGAAGAATTGCAATTCAAGGACCGCTTGATTGCAATTCTTGGTAAGCGAATCGCAGGCGGGAGTGTACCACTCCGCGTCACAGAGTGTGTCACATCAACGAGCTTGTGTCCTTGCTTGTCCGCCATATACCACTCCGCTTCACAGTGTGTGTCATATCAGTGAGATAGTGTCCCTGTTTGTCCGTCATATACCACTCCGCGTCACAGTGTGTGTCACATTAGTCAGATAGTGTCCGTATTTGTCCGCCACATACCACTGCGTGTCACAGTGTGTGTCATATCAGACAGTTATTGTCCTTGTCTGTCCGCCATATACCACTGCGCGTCACAGTGTGTGTCACATCATTGAGATATTGTCATTTTCTCTCCGACATATACCACTCCGCTTCTCAGAGTGTGTCACATCAGTGAGATAGTGTATTTGCTTGTCCGCCATATACCACTCCACGCCACAGTGTGTGTCACACCAGTGAGATAGTGTCTTTGCTTGTCGGCCATATACCATTCCGCTTCACAGTGTGTGTCACATCAGTAAGATAGTGTGTCATTGTATGTCCTCCATATACCAAACCGCGTCACAGTGTGTGTCACACCAGTGAGATCGTGGCTTTGCTTGTCGGCCATATACCACTCCGCGTCACAGTGTGTGTCACATCAGTGAGATTGTGTCTTTTCTTGTCCGCCATATACCACACCGCTTCACAATGTGTTTCATATCAGTGAGATAGTGTCCTTGTTTGTCCGTCATATACCACTCCGCGTCACAGTGTGTGTCATATCAGTGAGATAGTGTCCATGTATGTCCACCATATACCATTGCGCGTCAGAGTGTGTGTCATATCAGTGAGATAGTGTCCTTGTTTGTCCGCCATATACCACTCGGCGTCACAGTGTGTGTCATAACAGTGAGACAGTGTCCTTGCTTGTCCGCAATATACCACTCCGCGTCACAGTGTTTGTCATATCAGTGAGGTTATGTCCGTATCTGTCCACCACACACCACTCCGCGTCACAGTGTGTGTCATATCAGCGAGACAATGTCCGTATCTGTCGGCCATATACCACTCCTTGTCACAGTGTGTGTCACATCAGTGATATACTGTCCTTGTCTATCCGCCATATATCTCTCCGCTACACAGCGTGTGTCACATAAGTGTGATATTGTCCTGTTTGTCCGCCATATACCACTCCGCTTCACAGTGTGTGTCACATCAGTGAGATAGTGTCCTTGTTTGTCCTCCATATACCACTCCGCTTCACAGTGTGTGTCAATCAGTGAGATAGTGTCATTGCTTGTCCGCCACATACCACTCCGCGTCACAGTGTGTGTCATATCAATGATAGAGTGTCCTTGTGTGTCCGTTATATACCACTCCGCTGTACAGTGTGTATCAGATCACTGAGATAGTGTCCTTGCTTGTCCTCCACATACCACTCCGCGTCACAGTCTGGCTCATGTCAGTGAGATAGTGTCCTTGCTTGCCTGTCATATACCACTCCGCATCACAGTGTGTGTCACATCAATGAAATAGTGTCCTTGGATGTCCGTCATATACCACTCCGTGTCACAGTGTGTGTCATTTAAATGAGATAGTGTCCGTATTTGTCCGCCACACACCACTACGCGTCACAGTGTGTGTCATATCAGTGAGACAGTGTGCGTATTTGTCCACCATGTACCACTCCGCTTCACAGTGTATGTCATATCCGTGAGGTATTGTCCTTGTATGTCCGACATATACCACTCCGCGTCACAGTGTGTTTCATATCAGCGAGATAGTGTCATTGTATGTCCGCCATATACCACTCCGCTTCACAGTGTGTGTCACATCAATGAGAAAGTGTCCTTGTTTGTCCGCCATATACCACTCCGTTTCACAGTGTGTGTTACATCAGTGAGATTGTGTCCTTGTATGTCTGCCATATAACACTCCGCGTCACAGTATTTGTCATATCAATGACATAATGTCCTGGTTTGTCCTTCATATACCACTCTGCTTCACTGTGTCTGTCACATCACTGAGATAGTGTCCTTGTACTTCAGTTTGTTAATAACTTTAATAATGCTAATATTTCTAATGGCTTATTATTACTATATACTTACTGTATATATTACTTTGGCCTTATCTATTTTAATTTTTATGTCATGACTTTCACCTGGGGTTATGTAAATAATCAATATTATATATTACTGATATTCAACCAATATAAATTATTAGAAATGTTACAATGTCACCACCTTATGTATAATAAAATGTTTAACACAGTGTAGATCCAGATTTTTTTTTTTTTTTACAAAGAAATTAAAATTAAAAAAATGTTTTAAACAGTTTATTTTTATATGATGACCTAAAATGTATTGATTGAACCTAACCCTAATTTTGAATGTTAACCTAACCCTAGCACTTTTCATACTCTTAAGGTTTATCCCTAATTTTGACTGCTAACTAACCTGAGTTAGCAGTCGTCCTCTTAGGCTTATCACTACCTGTGGTACTAGACACATCCCTAGGATTATTATTATTACTAAACTATTTTGATAGAGATTCCCAAATTTTGACTGCTAACCATACCCTAATTCTTTCCATCCCCTAAGGCTTATCCATATTTTTAAATGTTAAACCTAACCCTACCTATATTACTAGACACTACTTATATTACTAGACACATCCCTAGGATTATTATTATTACTCAGCAATTTTTGACAAGTTCCCCTAATTTTGACTGCTGACCTAACCATAATTTTAAATGTAAACCTAACCTTAGCGCTTTTCATACTCTAATTCTTATCCCTAATTTTGACTGCTAACTAACCTGAGTGCTAGTCGTCCTCTTAGGCGTATCACTACCTATGGTACTAGACACATCCCTAGGATTATTATTATTACTAAACTATTTTGATAGATTTTTTCCCTAATTTTGACCGCTGACCTAATCCTAATGCTTTTCAGTCCCTTAGGCTTATCCCTAATTTTGACTGCTGACCTAACCCTAGTAATATTTATTCCCTAAGGCTTTCCCTACATATGTTACTAGACACATCCCCTAGGATTATTAGTACTCAACAATTTTGACAAAACTATACAATATATTTTTGGGAAATGACTCAATAACTGTCTACTGACCTTATCCTAAAGCTATTCTTCCCATAATATTGACTATTCATAACTATAATGCTATTCATCCCTTATCGTCAAATGTGTTACTAAACACGTGACATATTATTATTATTAGTAGTAGTTTACTAAACAACCTTAGTTTACTTTTTATGCATACATACAGTATCAATCACTGAACTGCTGATCCGTTTATCTGTGATCACACATTTTAACCTATTAATCTTAACATTGGAAAAATATACTTTTGCACCTGTTTTGGATTATTTACAATGTAATAGGATTACTTACAATGTAATCGGTTTTATTTCTAACTTCTGGTGATTTGTAACTGATTCAGTGTGATCATGGTACATTGAAATTTATTCATTGCACCTGCATACTAATTTTAATATCTTCTTACGGTGGCGTGGAGGGTTCGTGCACGTATCAAACGTTTAGCACGCCATTTGCGTCTCCCAAGGACAAAACCGTATACATATATGTTATTGTTCTCAACATAATATTGCCATATATTGTGATATTGTACGATATTTCAAATTTGGCTATGTTATGTGAGAAATGTTACTCCTTTACATACGAATTTCTGACCTTTACCATGATCACAGAAGCAACAGAAGTGAAGTTTATATTAGTTTGACATTATATCATTGTAACATACAATATATTATAATCGATGAATGTAAGTTAGTAACGTGATTGTTCCAGCATTTAAACCCTATTTCAATCCTAACCACCTGGTATACATTATGCTAATTTACAATACTACTCACCGTAAATTTTGACTAATACAACATGCAACTCCTGCTAACATTGCACATTTTCAAATACTAACATCGATTGACCATCTTTAACCACTATTTATTTGTTCACATGGCATTATACCACCGTATTTACTTTAATGCCACTTTTAAACATAATATATTAACTAATTTTATCTATAATACACCCTATTATACCTATTTGGAACAGTTGCGTTACAGGTTCACTTTTGTGATGTTTATTGTTTTGGAAATAGAAATGTAATTTCAATTATTGTGCTCAATACCTCATGTGACAAATATGATATTGACCGCGAAGTAGTTTTGGTTTGTTTTGTGCATGTGTTGTGAGTGGTTGCTATGGGAACCTAATATAATTCATGCACAGAGCTTGGTAATTACACTGGCTGATAATACATATTTTTTTATTTTATCTTATAGCCATGCACCTTTGATTTGTTGTTGTTATATTTATAACTATGTACGCTTACCACATGGTACACTTACCAACATGGAATGATGCTATAAGTAACCTGTTGTGAGCTAAAATACTATATTGTTGATAATGCATGTCTATGTGTATTGGTTGTATGGTAAATATTAAAATTAGTCACATTGCATATATGTAGACAGTTTTATGTTATCAATTAATTATAATATCAAATTTCCTTAATAAAGTTGTTGGCATAACATTATTACACACCTATTTCTTGTGTCATAACCCTTTCTGTGGTCGTGTGGACAGGCTGTATTTTTCCAATAATATATTATGATTTCACTATTATTGGTAGACCAGGGAACGACTTTACAGGGCTTGTCAATAGCAGATACACTCATTGACTTGCTTTGGGTAGCGCATAGGTACTATCGCCGTATACCGGTTTAAAGTTAATATACGATTGTGCCGATGCCTGCTACGTTGACATAGGTCTGGCTGAAGTCCGAGACAATTAGTTAGCCAAACAAAATAAAAACCCAACACACAGTGTGTATCACATCACTGAGATAGTGTCCTTGCTTGTCCGCCACATACCTCTCCGCACCACAGTGTGTCATATCAGTGAGATAATGTCCCTACTTGCCCGCCTCATACAACTCCGCGTCACAGTGTATTTCATATCAGCGAGATAGTGTCCTTGTATGTCCGCCATATACCACTCCGCTTCACAGAGTGTGTCACATCAGTGATATAGTGTCCTTGTTTGTCCGCCACATACCACTCCGCTTCACAGTGCGTGTCACATCAGTGAGATACTGTTCTTGTATGTCCGCCATATACCACTCCGCTTCACAGTGTGTGTCACATCAGTGATATAGTGTCATTGTATGTCCGCCATATGCCACTGCGCTTCACAGTGTGTGGCACATCAGTGTGATATTGTCCTTGCTTTTCTGCCATATACCACTCCGCTTCACAGAGTGTGTCACATCAGTGAGATAGTGTCCTTGTATGTCAGCCATATACCACTCCGCTTCACAGTGTCTGTCACATCAATGTGATAGTGTCTCTGCTTGTCCGCCACATACCGCTTCGCGCCTCAGTGTGTCATCAGTAAGATGATGTCCTTGCCTGTCCGTCATATACCACTCCGCGTCACAGTGTGTGTCATATCAGTGAGATAGTGTCCTTGTTTTTCCGCCATATACAACTCCATTTCACAGTGTGTATCATATCAGTGAGATAGTAGTTTGTTTGTCCGCCATATACCACTCCGCTTCACAGTGTGTGTCACATCAGTGAGATAATGTCCTTGTATGTCCGCCATATACCACTCCGCTTCACAGTGTGTGTCACATCAGTGAGATAGTGTCCTTGTATGTCTGCCATATATAACACTCCGCGTCACAGTATGTGTCATATCAATGACATAATGTCCTAGTTTGTCCTTCATATACCACTCACTGTGTCTGTCACATCACTGAGATAGTGTCCTTGCTTGTCGGCCACATACCTCTCCGCGCCACAGTGTGTCATATCAGTGAGATAATGTCCCTGCTTGCCCGCCTGATACAACTCTGCGTCACAGTGTATTTCATATCAGCCAGATAGTGTCCTTGTATGTCCGCCATATACCACTCCGCTTCACAGAGTGTGTCACATCAGTGAGATAGTGTTCTTGTATGTCCACCATATACCAATCCGCTTCACAGTGTGTGTCACATCAGTGATATAGTGTCCTTGTTTGTCCGCCACATACCACTCCGCTTCACAGTGCGTGTCACATCAGTGAGATAGTGTTCTTGTATGTCCGCCATATACCAATCCGCTTCACAGTGTGTGTCACATCAGTGATATAGTGTCCTTGTATGTCCGCCATATACCACTCCGCTTCACATTGTGTGGCACATCAGTGTGATATTGTCCTTGCTTTTCCGCCATATACCACTCCGCTTCACAGTGTGTGTCACATCAGTGATACAGTGTCCTTGTATGTCAGCCATATACCACTCCGATTCACAGTGTCTGTCACATCAATGTGATAGTGTCTCTGCTTGTCCGCCACATACCTCTCCGCGCCTCAGTGTGTCATATCAGTAAGATAATGTTCTTGCTTGTCCGTCATATACCACTCCGCGTCACAGTGTGTGTCATATCAGTGAGATAGTGTCCTTGTTTGTCCGCCATATACAACTCCGCTTCACAGTGTGTATCATATCAGTGAGATAGTGTGTTTGTTTGACCGTCATATACCACTCCGCATCACAGTGCGTGTCACATCAGTGAGATAGTGTCCTTGTATGTCCGCCTAATACTACTCCGCTTTACAGTGTGTGTCACATCAGTGAGATAGTGTCCTTGTATGTCCGCCATATACCACTCCACTTGACAGTGTGTGTCACATCAGTGAGATAGTGTCCTTGTATGTCTGCCATATACCACTCCGCTTCACAGTGTCTGTTACATCACTGAGATAGTGTCTTTGCTTGTCCGCCACATACCGCCCCGCGCCACAGTGTGTCGTATCAGTAAGATGATGTCCTTGCTTGTCCGTCATATACCACTCCGCGTCACCGTGTGTGTCATATCAGTGAGATAGTGTCCTTGTTTGTCCGCCATATACAACTCCGCTTCACAGTGTGTATCATGTCAGTGAGATATTGTGCTTGTTTGTCCGTCATATACCACTCCGCTTCACGGTGTGTGTCAAATCAGTGAGATGATGTCCTTGTTGTCCGTCATATACCACTCTGCTTCACAGTGTGTTTCATATCAGTGAGATAGTGTCCTGGTTGTCCGCCATATACCACACCGCGTGACAGTGTGTGGCACATCAATGCTATAGTGTCCTTGTTTGTCCGTCATATACCACTCCGGGTCACAGTGTGTTTCACACCAGTAAGATATTGTCCTTGTCTGTCCGCCATATACCACTCCGCGCCACAGTGTGTGTCATATCATTGAGATATTGTCGTTATGCCAAACGAACAAAATGAAGGTGTTCGAAATGGCCTCCATAATGGCACGACAATACAACGATGTTTTGACGTTGACGTCATTATATTGTAAGCGTTATTAGCAGCGTCGGTGACTCAGTAAAATCACTGAAGTCCTTACAAAGAACGGGAACCTAATACTATTGTTATACTCAAGCCTTTGGAGAGTGTCTGTACAGGACTGAGGGGTGGGGTTTGTTCTTGTAATTACTGGAATTACGAGACAACAGTTTGCAGTTCAACAGTTATACAATCTCACTCTGTTTTGAACAAGTTCAGTGTTTGCCTTGATGGTACAGCTGGGAGCTCAATTAACACTATTTCCAGCTGTATTTACTATTCAAATGGTTTGATTAAACAATTAGCGGTTTCCGAGGAAGTGTCAGAGATAGAGTGAAAGTGTGACTGGTCTTAGAAGTGTTTGAATCGACTGAGCTCCAGAGCAGAACAACGGGGGTCTTGCATAGTGCCTGCAATATCAACCACACTATATGGTGATCTCATTCGTAAATCTGGGCAAGGGTTAACTCGCCCAAAACTTGGGATGATTCACCCCAGACTCTGGGTGACAGGTATGACGTCAAGACACTGACACTTGCTTGGTTACCGCCAAGTACCCGAACAAGTAGCGAAGCACTCCATAAAGTTGAATGGAATACACCAAAGCATCTTCAGACAATAAAGAATGGTCATAAATATATAAGTTACCTACTATGGTTGGACCAGGAGATAAATCTTATTTAGTAAAAGTTGAAAGTTTCACAGGTAGAACGCAATGTAACTGCTTATTTGCTTACAAAAACTGACACATTATGAAGACTACAATGCATAACAGACAATATAATTATACTCTGCATATTAAGCATAAAGCATTTTAAGCATAAAGCTAATTAGATAGATCGAACTGCAGTGATATGGCATTCTACCAAAATGGAGTTAACATGACTATTCCAATGGAATGTTTAACCCACGAAAACACATGTCACTACGGCCGTACGGTAAGTCTGTCTTTAGGCTTAAGACTATTGTTATATGTTTATGATATAATTATTCAGGTCGAAAATAGTCAATGGCATCTTGTCACTGAAACGTATCGGATATCTTCAAATGTTCTGCTAAATGGAGGTTGAAGTGTGACAAACATACAGCCATTCTACGCGCCTCGCCAGTGGCTGGGTGCATAAATTGTGCGTGACTCGTTTCATAAATTTCATGTCAATTGGAAACGAGTTTGAGATCCTCTATTAATGCCTGTATTTGTCGTCATATACCACTCCGTTTGACAGTATGTGTCATGTCAGTGAGATATTGTCCGTATTTTTCCACCATATATATGTCGCGTGACACGTGCATTCTTGTACATTCCGGATTTCCGTATAATTGTATATTTGTGATGTGTGGTACTGTGTTGTATTGTTGTGCGTACTATTGATTTCACATACCTGTGATTCCACATACCTGTGATTTCACACACCTGTGATTTTTACATACCTGTGATTTAGCATGTACGTTGCCATGTACAATGTGCGTGTAATAAGGGGGCTCATGTTGTATTGGTGGAAATACGTTTATACGTGTCCTTTTTGCCACAGACTATGCATGTGTGTGGTAGAGAACTCGTTGACTGCGTGTGCTGGTTTCGCTAGGGAAAATACCCCTTTTAGTATTACGGATGTCCACTATCCGTGCCGGCCGAGTTTGTCCGCGTGTCAGTTGTTCACCAGATAAGGGACCTTCTGTGGGTGAAGCCAGTATATAGCGCAGATCATACCATGGTCTGCCCTGTTATGTATGCTACGGGTTAGTGTTTCAGCATAGCCTGGTACTGGCCAACACGGATATATCGGATCCCATACTGGTGATGCTTTGTGTCGTGATTTTTCCGTAAATGACCACGATATTTGAGTTTAGTATGTGCTACACTCTCATTTGAGTGTACAGCCCGTAGTACCGATATGGACGGGTTTGGCGGGGCCAAAAAGCGACCTTCGCATGTCGAGACCAGTCGAGTAGATTTCGGATTATGAGATCTGGGTCTATAGTGTGCAGATTTATGGTAGTGTGGGATATACCATGTTGGATGGTATTTATTCTGCGAGGGCTGTACACTAGTTTGGTTGAATTTATGGTGTGGGAACATATATTTATGCCAAATATAACCCACGGGTGAAATGGCAAAAGCCATGGTTTTGTAATATTTATGTGAGATGTCGAACGAGGGGTAGGCATATTCATTATTCCGTGCGTAGTTTCACTGGTGCGTATATAAGCGATGTCTCGCTATGTGTTGGGGGGGACACATATTTTCTGGTAACAGAAGAATAGTACTGTATTCACCAGTGACACGGAGGATTTTGTTTGTAGCCTCTTGAGATCGCTCCAGCGAGCCACATTGGACGTTTTGGTCCACTCGTTGAGGGCAGACCCCAGTCAGTGCAGAGTACCAGGTCGTCCGAGTGTCCGTACGTCTGTCTGGCGCAGTGTGTGTAGCAGCTCCGGGTACACGCCTGTATAGAGCAGTGTGTGATAGCTACATCGCGTTCAGCAGACAGTCACAGCCATAGATTAGTGAAGTGAAACACCATACACATATTTCATATTATTATACCACCACCGAGTTGAATGTCACCTAAGTGAAACTTTTCCCGGCGTCTTAGCCAACGTGATAATCGCCATTTGTATTATTTCGGAACTTTACATCCGGTCTACCACTTCCGGTATTCCAACCAATTGATTCACCATGGATACTTTACATCCGGTCCACCACATCCGGGTTGCTACAGTCTAGTGATACCATAGGAACTTTACATCTGGTCCACCACTTCCGGAAATAATACTTCGCGACAGTCTACCTTTGGAACTTTACTTCCGGTACCAGCTTCCAGAACATTATAGTTATTGACTACCATGTGATGTAACCACATCTGGCTTTGACTTTGACATTCATACTTTGGAAATATATTGCATAGGCAATACATATGTATACTTTGATAGTGTATGGTAATACTCCTATCATGGCATATCATGGCTATGGGATTGTAGTAAGACTACATATATTGTTTATGGATTAATCCACTTGAAGTTGGATAATAGCCATATTGGTGACTAGACCTCATACTGCGGGTGAGGCAGACCTTGGGACCTTGATACTCAGAGGTTATCACTATCTATTGAGATACGCCAGCACTGGGGTAGCTCAAATGATTGTCATTTGTCCTCCAATGTTCGTTCTGCCATGTTGTACTTGTATGTTATTTCACTTTGATTAGCGATCATCAAAGTACTTGTGCATTCATACTATTGTCCACTACGGGACCATTGAGATACCACATTCTGAGTTTATTCGTCTATAGCTTTTAAGTTGCGTTAAAGTATAACAGTCGATTGGCTTACAACCTTGTAGTAATTGAATAGTATCATGCACAGTACAGTGATGTTCGCATATCAATGTATCATGTATTCCTGTGTGTTCCCCATGTAAATAGTGTACATTATAAGTCATTAAGTGACTACGTGTACTTGTCTACTCTAGCCTATCCCTTACACTTCAACTGCATTGTTACCACTTTTCGTTCGTCAGATCAAGCTATATTGGCCATAACGTCATAACAATTGAAGTATACTTGGTTCATATGATAATAGGGGAGACAATTTGTCTCGATCATTCCTGACCTTGGTAATGACCTTGACAATACATGTATCAGAGACCATGTTGGTACCATTACATGTAATTGCTGGCGGCTCACCAACCGGCCACATCAGTCCGAGCTGAGGTCCAAACCTTCGACCTCCCAGGAGCAAGGCATATGCCTTATCCACTAGGCCGCAGCGACTGGCAATTGCCATGGGAATGAAATATAATTATTACTGTCATGCTGAAAACGTATGTTGCATAGTGTAAAGATATTCCAGAAAAACAATAATAACGGGAGTTTGTCCAAACTTCTAATTTGTTTGCGCACATTAAATAATAATATCTTTTGTAATTCGCGCCAAATCGTATTTACACAACCACGTGCCTCTCGCTCTAGTTCCCTGCGGAAGTGCACACACTGGCTTAGCGCGCTAGGATTGCTGTTGCACTGGCCATATTTATGTTTTGCAGCGTCCAGATTTCCTGAAAAATGGCTGAACATGAAGACACTGTTCAGGTAAGTCTTACTTTTACATTTATACTTACGATATATTAAGGAAGCCAGCGTGATGGACTTACGGAATACCCACAAGTATATGTAAGCTATAAATACACTTTTTGAAGCTGTGTATTCGATATTGATGAAGAAAATCAAAATACAGTTTGGGTAGTTAGCAATATATACGTGAAATCGTTTGCAAAAGTAGCACTGTTTGGCCATTTAAGACCATACACCACAAGACTAGTTGACCCCCAGCACTTGGATTCGTTGAATATATATTATACCATTATCTGCATACAGAGAACCATTCGACCGCTGCAACCGCTACAAACCAATACTAAGACTTACATTTATATATACTTTATTATTTCTGCCGAAATCATATGTTTTGACCACCCATCTAATTGTTCTTGGTTCAAATGGGTGTCATAATTATATTTTAACTGGAGTAAATATTATTACATGCATTTGTTTTTGTACAGATGGAGAGGCCATTTGTGTGCTTGTTCGAGTAGAATTGTGGGTTCTGTTTCATGTGATCAATTATGTGATTATAGCCAAAATGAGTGGTCAATAGATAGGTTATATATGATAAATTAATGGCGGTGGCCTACATCTAATGAAACTGGTTGTAAATACCGGAAAATATCAGGTGCCGATTGGCTGTTTTGTCAAAATAAAATGCTGCCATCGCAAAAACCATGCAAACGGCGTCGTATCTCGACCCGTGGAAACTAGTGCGGCAATATATACGCTAACGGTCAATCGGATTGCCCATCGCTGCATGACAAAACTGGCCGTATTTTGCATCCAGTGTGTTGTTTTTTTTTCGCTTTTTTTCTGCAACTGTATTTGTCTACATAATTATATTCAACGAATCCAAGTGTTGAGGGTCAACTAACGGTGTGGTATATTGCCATAAAAGGCGAATCTGTGCTACCTTTGCAAACGTGGACATTCCGTAAGACCATTCATGAGGCTGGCTTCCTTAATATATAGTAATTATAAATGTAAATGTAAACTTACTTGAAAATCGGCTTCATGTCCAGCCATTTTTCCGGAAATCTGGACGCTGCAAAAAACTAAATCTGGTCGCTGCAATAGCAATACTAGCGCTAAGCATAAACAGTGTGGTGCGTACTGCTGCTGTCATCAGTATATCTAAGCAACAGGTACATGTAACGGGAAAATAAATCGCCAGAAGGTGAAATATATGACGTTTTGCAAATCCGTTCAATTGTTGCAATCGGTAGAGTACTATATCCATTGACGTTGCATATTTGTAAAAAGACATCCTTATGCATCACGAGTTACAAAATCGCATGTGTTTGATATATAATACCCAGATCGGGGGTCAGTCTCAGAAAGGGGTTCAATCCCAGAACGAGGGCTAATCCCAGAACGGGGGCCAACTGAAAACGGCCTGAAAATACAGGAAAAGTCCACACATGGCAAATTTACAACATACGACCGTCATGGAAACAGGACAGGCATACTTTTAATTCACTTCTTTGCTAAACACTTCACGTTAGGTAATGTACGTTTGACCTACATGGCAACCCATCTTCACTAGTCACCGCCATTCTTTATATGGACGCATACGGCCAGGGCGTGACGTTACGTCACTAACTTTGACGTCATTCAGGCCTGAAATCAAAACCGAATGTGCAGAATTGGCCCCCGTTCTTGGAAACATTGACCACCGTTTTGGGATTAGCCCCTGTTCTGGGATGTGGCCCCTATTCTGGGACTGACCCCCGATCTGAGTATTACAGATATATAACACTAGTAATGCTACTCCACCCGCCCCACAAATTGTCGTCGAAATCGACGATCCCCAGAAATGCGATTCGCTTTCCGATTGCCTGTTTCTATTAATGATGCAACGTCACACTGTTAACTGCTGTAATAATGACATCTAAATGATATTCGAAAGTACAAGATTAGTTGCCGAGTTATTCACAAATATAGGCGACACGAGGCTGGACGATCGCACAACTGCATATACACAGCTGATGTAAATATATTCTGGAAAATTCTCTGGGAGACTGATGATACAACGAAATGTTTTCACATCCGTATAACTTATTAATTTTGATGGCAGCTGTCGATTTCGACGATTGTTTGTCTGGGTGACAGTGTTGACAAGTTGGTGCTCTATTACAAGAACATGTTACATTTTACCTAGTAAACGGCACTGTGACACCGAATGATGTCTTCTTTTTTTCTAAAATAGTTAACGTAAATTTGCATTGAAATGTAGTACGGTACCAAATTCTATTACATATACGGATTTGTGAAAGGCATGTGCTTCACCACGTTGCTGACCTTTTAATTTTACTACAATGCACTGCCATGTGAATTTTTGTCACATGTGGTCTAAACGATATTGATGCTTTGATACCTGCCGCTTGGTGGTGCTGCCCGGTAATAACCGTTTTCATACTTCATAAACTTTAGGTGGGTATGATAACCATCTAAACTAGATTTCCTTGCTATCAACGCGGCTTAATTCAGTATAGCACCATGTACGGCATCAATCGTCGTAGTATCTCTTTAACCTTTCTGAATGTTACACGTTGTCACACTATCGCGTAAAGTGTGACAGGTCAAGCGGATGGACACCATAGTCACACTAGGTTATAGCAACTCACCCCAGTTTTCACGTACAGCTTCATTTTGAAGTTGTGAAAATAATACCAATTAGTATGCTCGGCATTTTCGATTAGCTTTCTATAATTCTTCTGTGCGTCGTCGCCGAATGAGTGGAATCGTTTCCTGGGATCCATCAACACGCACGTGGGCGTCTTTATTGCTGTTTCACTCCATAAATTCGTGAGCACCCGTGCGGGGTTCGAGGCGAACGAGTAAGCATAACCAGTGAACGTCGTGCCGAAATCTATGGCAGCACAAATCAGCTTGTTGCTTTTCGCTTGAAGTATTACCTGAGTACAAAATAATATACACGTTATCATTTGAACGAATGTATATAAGGACAGTTGTAACATGATTGATACCGAAGACGAAGCTGAACGACGGCTTGCACCAGGACCATTCCAGGGGCCCGTTTCACTAAACTTCTTACGACTAAAATGTTCGTAAGTACAAATTTAAGATCGTCTGTAAATTTCAATTCATGGATTTATATTTATTGAGCATAGGCTGTATATGCAGCCTATGCTCAATAAATGTAAATCCAATAATTATTTACAAGAAAACATTGTTAATATGAAATTTACAGACTATCGTAATTTTGCACTTACGAACATTTTAGTCGTACGAAGTTTAGTGAAACGGCCCCCTGGTTTGCACCTGTATATCTGACTGTAACTGGGGAAATGGGACTTATGGGATGTGTAACCAGTGTAGCTCAAGATCAAATAGCAGATTCCTTTAGCCGGATAACGATTTGCATTGCTTGTTAGAAGCATTACGGGTATTTCACTGAAGTAATGTGTGAACGATTACTAGGCTGATCTTGATATACACTTATCGCATAACCCATACGCCCCATAAGCCCAGTCCGGTCCACATATTAGCTATCCACGGCATAATATGTATATGTATGTATACGTTACACACATGTGAACGACCACGTCATGGCTGCTGCATCTGACCATATTGTCTCACAATGAAATTGTATTCTTGTCTCATTTCCGAAATATACAAGGTGTGACAAACCATGCCATGGTTCATGTGTTGTTTATTTACAACTGTACACCGGTATCTGGCATCAGGTTTTATACTAACGGATAAGGTACTACTGTCTGTTTCACGTTAACCTGCCCAACTTTTACACATATTTAAACACCCTAAAACTCTTATTTCTTGGTATAAAATCATTTTTCAGCAAAATTTAGCAATGATCCATCTTTTTATTTTTTGAAATTCTATAATGAAGTAATAGCCATAAATCAAGAATTGAATGCAGGGTTGCAATGTTAAAATGTCACGTGCGGTCAAATTTTCAACATTGTTCTAGCATCGAACTGCTTGCTGGATTTCATCATTGAAAACAAGACATTAACCTTGTATTTATGAGAGAAAATATTGCCAGGTTGAAAAATAAAGGAAACGAGCCTCCATTTCTCGGTGTTCGTACAGGAATGCCAGAAGAAAATGCCGAGAATTTGGTCAAAATACAACATGATGTCTATCTATCTATCTATCTATCCTACCACGCAAAATTAATTGCACATATCCTCACACATCGACACCGGTGTAAATCTACATTCTCTAATGGTATGACTTGGGAACACCATATATACGTCATTTCCGGCGGAAATATACAGTCACTTCCTATGAGCCAATTTCTTTGCCGGACGAATTTCCGGCGGACAACTTGGTTTACTAAACGCTGATTTATTAGTAAAGGTCACCAGGTTAATCGAATCAAGTTCGTTAGCATTCACAATTTACAATACATTAGGAAGTATTAGCAGTAGTATCAGATCGACTGGAACCTTATGGATGAATGATATTCGCTAAATATATGAAGATTAAATGATTAATTGATATATTTTAATGCAAATTGTTTATTAACTTATACGCCAGAAAATGATATTAATAAACAAATTTATTAAGAACTTATGTTCAGTTCGCAATAATAGTTATTAGACGGTTTTTCTTGAAATAAAAAGTAGGCTCATTTCTAAAAAAATAGCTTTTACACTGTTTTATATAAAACAATAAGCAGCTTGGAGTGTTTTTACAGCAATAAATCTTGGGCAGCATTTCGTGGAACAGACAGTAACTGATACGTATTCAATTATGAAATATTTCGCTGCTACCGGTTAGCAGGCTGAACCCAAAACTCTGAGTCGGAAACATTGTTTTCCACAGTGCTGTGATAAGCTTACAAAAGGAAATCACTGAGAGTACCGATACTGGCACAGTGACACAGTGATACAGCACCTCCCAGCACCGGCTTCAGCGAAAATCTTTACAAACGGGCCAAGATAGAAAGAAAATTGCACAATATTCACTGCCTAAACTATATTAGAAAAGACGATGCTTTACGTGTTGTATGCATCTAAAAGTTCTTTACAATAACATATAATTCCAGCACAAAACTATTTACACAATTCCCTAACATTTGATTGACCCGTACCAAGTCTCTGTCCAAAATTTATATCCCAGTAAACTCCCACGCCGAACTACTTTCCGTAACCGTGAGGCGCAGTTAAAATAATTCTTAAGAAAACGGAAAATAAACACATTTTCTTGATTAATTTATTTCAAATACTGGAATTATAAGGAATGAATGGCCTTTTTGTGGAATTTATCGGGGATATAAACTTGGAAAAGTCGCGGGAATACTGGACGAGGCCTTCCGGCCTTCGTCCAGTATTCCCGCGACTTTTCCAAGTTTATACCGCGATAAATTCCACAAAAAGGCCATTCATTCCTATAATGTGTATTTTTTTGTTTAGAATGTTTACAAGTTGCGCTTACATGTACAGGCATTATATATATAACGACCCTCTGCATATCAGTAGCCTATTTCATCAACATTGCAAAGTATACTTTAGTAGCAAAGTATACTTTGAGGGAGAAATTTCCAATTTTATGATAAATTTATTAATTTGTATTATACTGAATTTAGTTCATTATCACAGCCATTATGGCAGTGATAATGTAACAAATTCAGTATAAATATTCTGCTTACTTTTAATCATGAAATATATGCATTTGTTAGTTCTATAACGAAGAATCGAGTACAGTTTATGTCTTACATGCACGTGCTCTATAGTTATTATTGACATTGACGGTAACCGAGTATTCGTCCAAGCGACATAACAATGCTGCGTCATGTTTCATAAAAACCCGTCGTTCCATTATATAGATATTAAAAGAAATATATTGTAAACGCATCTAAAACTAAAAAATACAACCGGACGTCACGCCGTTCTGAAACAATCTGATCCCACACATGAACGTGGTAGCATGTCGTCACAAACGAGCGCTTTTGTTCAATCGCTTATGCGTTTATCAGTCTCTATTTCATTAATGTAATCAGTTTAAGCTATCCCATTCAGACGTTGGTCCATCGTTCAGGCTAATATTGTGTAGCATTTACTTATGACCACGGTTACTGGTAACACTTACTTGTCTAGAAATCGGCGCATGGTAGCCTGGAATACAGATGTAACACATTCAAGTCAGAAGTACGAGCAGGTGGAGCTCATTGAAAACATTACACACAAAAACATTACACACGAAAACAAAACATATTATCGTTTGTTAGTCTGTTCAATGGGTCACATTATAATACGGCATATATAATACTCAAACTATTGAAATATAAAGAAATACATCTCACAAGGAGACAAATTAACCATTACAACACACAATCAGCAATGTACGGTCCAAAAAAAACAACCAACTATGGTAGTTGATATGTAAATATTCTATGTAAGTATGTTTCAATATAATTATGTGTTTTTTCCACGGGATTTGTGTTGAGTAGATCCGCCCAGTTAGTCCGATATTGGTATACAATGTTCACTAATGTGTAGGTGAAACACTGCTTCTGAATATCACTGGAACATTTTGTGTCTGTATTATCTGTATATTGCATGTGTCACTCTGGTGACATGGTACTATCATTTCATCATGATATGTTACATATATTGCTGTATTGCATACACAGTGAGGATGAGTAAATTATGAACCTGTAGATGCAGCCGGCAAGTCATTCCTGGTCGCCGGCCTAACCCTAACCATGGTCGCCGGCACCTTATCGCCCGCCACAGCTTGACATTTCTCCTTCTTTGAGCCACCACTGCCCATATTCACATATCCAGCTTCATGTGGCTATGCAACCTGCAATTACAGTAGCGAAACATCAACGTACGGCGACATTCATCCGCGATCATTCAGTAAGCATATACTCTAGATATATCGTAGCATGATAAGCAAGGACACGTTAGATTGATAATTTCCTAATAATGTCTCCGCGCAATCTTTGCAGTAATATATAAACGAAACGTGTTGTATAGTTTGAGTATATATTAACAAAGCCATGAGCATGTTGTCACTTGGTGTAATGTGAAATAATAGCCGTTGTAAAATAAGTTAACGGTAAGCTTGTCGGAGCTGATTAAATTATAAAATGCCATAAATTAATGGTTGGTCACACGAATGACAATTATTACACGACAATGGCATACAGTTTGCGAATCATTTATACGTATACGCTATTGTTTACATGTTGGATTTATTATAGGAATGAATGGCCTTTCTGTGGAATTTATCGGCGTATAAACTTGGAAAAGTCGCGGGAATACTGGACGACTGCCGGAATTATTTTAACTGCGCCTGACAGTTACGGAAAGTAGTTCGGCATGGGAGTTCACTGGGATATAAATTTTGGACAGAGGCTTGCTACGGACCAATCAAATGTTAGGGAATTGTGTAAATATTTTTGTGCTGGAATTATAAGAAATTAGACGCGGGGGATCGTTAGCGACTATGGCAGTTAGTTCCTTAAAAATACAATACGTGAACAATAACATAGTTATAATTAGCCATGTTTATTATTCTATCTCCGGTCCGAGTATTGCTTTTCCATTTGCTGTCGAACGGGTTGTCATTAACTCTGGTATTATGTTGATTATTGGGGTTGAAATTGCAATATGCGAAATAAGTGGAACTCGATACTGGCCAGCGATTGGCTTAGACAATAAGGTGAATTATAAATTGCGTTATAGCCATGCGATCTTGTCGCCCACTAAACTCTCTACCTTACTACGAGTCTGAGCCCAAACGGCATATATTCATTTGGTATGTCCCCCCTCCACCCATCTGTTGCCACCCGGGTAAACGCACGCACGCACGCACGCACACAAGCACGCACGCACGCACGCACGCACGCACGCACAAATGCTCATACATACCATATATAATTGTTTATACAATACGTATTAGTTCTGTACTCTGCAAAGAGTGTATTAATGCTGATATTGCAAATATACATGTTCGTCTCTATGCTGAGCAGGCGTGTACAATCACAAGGCTAATTTGTTGAACATCCTACTATAGCATGTGGAGTAAGTGCATTGCTATGATTGTCAACATAATCTATAATCGCTTATTTCTGTCAGTATATATTGGGTATTGAATTGATGTTTTTCTTTTATAGATTTCCGTTGACTACGGTAGTAGTTACATGTACTAATTAATATAGAAATGTTATTTACAAAGTAAAGTAAAGTAACGTAACATTTAATCAGTATCAATCCAATTCAAGATGATTACATGTATGACTGAACGGAATGAATAATGTAGCTAATTATATAATTATACTAACATACATGTGGCATGCAATGGACGGAACATTCAAAAACATGTAAAACATATTAGACTGGATAATAGTTACCGAATGATTGATTTGCATGTTTCTATACAGCCATTAACAAATGGGATTAGTAATTAAAGCATATGTGTCATCTGAGGCCATTAGGTATTCAGATACTTCACATTGATAAAAGAAAAGCCAAATTCCGGCAAAACTGAAAACAAATTTTCAAATAAGTCCTTTCCGTTTATTATACATGCCACATATCATGAAAAATGTAGTTCACTCTCCACTTCACCAGCTCTTCATATATGGCGATATATTTCGGTTACATGAATTTCGCTGTATCGTCCTTTCCCAATTTCAAGCATATGATTTGATATCCTGAATCTAGCAAAACTGGAAATTAAATGTAGTTGTGTAGTTTGCATGATGCTTTAAATTTTTTAAATGTTCTTCGGTTTTCAAGATATCTCCCCTTTACACTTATTTAACAGTTTTTTTACTAAATTAAAGTACGAATTGTATCTGTCAAGAAGCATATGTTTAATGACATTAGTTAGTCGTTTTATGGAGAAGGTAGCCTTGTTTCGCCATATATGATCATCCCCGACCATGTGCACTAGCGACCCTATGTGAGCGTCATAGCTACCAGCCATGCATGCAATGCTAACAGCTCTATGTGACAAAGGAATATCTACCAAGTTCACTATTCGTAACAATATGTCAAGCATATTTGCCGACACCTTGTAAATATTTACAAAATTTAATTTGTATATTTTCAGATACTATAATATACATTTTCAGATACTCCATATAAAACAGTGTACCATTTTTATCAATATCACTAAATTTCAGAGTATATGGACACCAAGCATCAGAACAGTACAACAGTATTGGTTTAATACAAGCCTCGAATAATCGAAACTGGAGTTCTGGTAATATGTGGGTGGGACACTTGCAATTTTCGTCTCAGCATAAACATAAGAAGTGTTATTCTTATTGTTTAATATATCGAGCCACACACATACAAGTGTATATACAATCACGGTGGTATATACTCGGACGCATTGGTAGAATGTTAATGAATGCTGCTGGGAAATACTATGCTGTGAAGTAACTCGATGTAAACAAAACATCCCATTTTTCGAGAGGCGGGCCATTGCTGTAGGCTTAGTAATGGCAACTATAGTTTCAGAGAGTTAATGATACACCAGGACTGAACCATAGTGTAAACTGATTTAGAAGTTTCATTTTCCCTGCAGCGAGGTAAACTCTAATATTTCTGTCTTTCTTTTTTTGATCACTGCCACACTCCCCTCCCGGGTATTATGGGCAGGTGGCTTCCAGCCTGATGCCGATTTCAGGTTGTAAATACATGTGATATACAAGTATACTGTGAATGTTGACATAAATGCATTGACGCTGTGTATGCACGTATATGGACATATATACCCGATGGCCTGTTTTCGAATCAATGAATATAATATGACAATGCGTGCGTATTGGTCCAATTGTAGGCCGATTGTAGGCGAATTTGAGAATGTAAGAATACATTACGTTGCGAAGTTCTCTTTGTCTGATTTGGATGATGGCCGTCTTAGAACCTGAGCAAATGTGTCAAACATTGTATGTCAGTTGTCGGAGCCAAACTCGTAGTTAACCACGCTCTGTGAGTTGAGTGTCTGTTTTATTAGATTCAATTATCCAACAAACCAACATATTCTGCCAATTCTAGCTGTATATCCTGTACATCAATAATGATGTCAAGCCGCTTTGTAATTATCTCATTCCGCTGTGGAAATTATATAATTGGTCATACTCCCTGTTCATCCAAACTTCATTTACTCGAGGTTTGTTTTACAATGAAGGAAAACGTGTAACATTTACATAATATGTCGTTATTGTGTCGACGACAATATAAGTCCTACACTCCTGTAATAACGGACCAATTACTATTTGTAGCCGGTGTAGATGAAACTACTATTCACAGTCTGATCACGAGGTACACTAATTGATATGACCCCACAGTCTGATCACTAGGTACACGAATGGATATAGCCCCACAGTCTGACCTCTAGGTACCGTAATGGATATAGCCCCACAGTCTGATCACTAGTACGCTAATGGATATAGCCCCACAGTCTGATCACTAGGTTCCCTAATGGACATATACCCATGGTCTGATCACTAGTACCCTAATGGATATAGCCCCACAGTTTGATCACTAGGTACCCTAATGGATATAGCCCCACAGTCTGATCACTAGTACCATAATGGATATAGCCCAACCGTCTGACCACTAGGTACCCTAATGGATATAGCCCCACAGTCTGATCAATAGGTACCCTAATCGATATAACCAACAGTCTGACCGCTAGGTGGATATACAATGTAGCCCCACAGTCTGACCATTACGTGCCCTAATGGATATACCCCACAGTCTGATCACTAGATACCTTAATATATATAGCCCCACAGTCTGACCACTATGTAACCTAATGGATATAGCCCCACAGTCTGATCACTAGGTACCCTAATCGATATAGCCTCACAGTCTGATCATTAGGTACACTAATGGATATAGCCCCACAGTCTGATAAATAGGTGGATATAGCCCACCGGTCTGACCACTATGTACCCTAATCTACATAGCCCCACAGTCTGATCACTAGATACCCTAATGGATATAGCCCCACAGTCTGATCACTATGTACCCTAATGGATATAGCCCCACAGTCTGACCTCTAGGTACCCTAATGGATATAGACCAACAGTCTGATCACTAGGTACCATAATGGATATAGCCCCACAGTCTGATCACTAGGTACCCTAATTGATATAACCCCACAGTCTGATCGCTAGGTACACTAATGGATATAGCCCCACAGTCTGGTCACTATGTACCCTAATGGATATAGCCCCACAGTCGTCTGACCACTAGGTATCCTAATGAATATAGCCCCACAGTCCGATCACTAGGTACCCTAATGGATATAGCCCTACAGTCTGATCACTACGTACCCTAATGTATATGGTCCGACAGTCTGATCACTAAGTACCCTAATGGATATAGCCCCACAGTCTGAACACTAGATACCCTAATGGATATAGCCCCACAGTCTGATCACTAGGTTCCATAATGGATATAGCCCCACAGTCTGACCACTAGATGCTCTAATCGATATAGCCCCACAGTCTGATCACTAGGTATCCTAATCGATATAGCCTCACAGTCTGATAACTAGGTACCCTAATGGATATAGCCCCAGAGTCTGACCACTAGGTACCCTCACGGATATAGCCCCACAATCTGATCACTAGGTACCCTAATGTATATAGTCCGACAGTCTGATCACTAAGTACCCTAATGGATATAGCCCCACAGTCTGAACACTAGATACCCTAATGGATATAGCCCCACAGTCTGATCCATAGGTTCCATAATGGATATAGCCCCACAGTCTGACCACTAGATACCCTAATCGATATAGCCCCACAGTCTGATCAATAGGTATCCTAATCGATATAGCCTCACAGTCTGATAACTAGGTACCCTAATGGATATAGCCCCACAGTCTGATCACTAGGTACCCTCACGGATATAGCCCCACAATCTGATCATTAGGTACCCTAATGGATATAGCCCCACAATCTGATCACTAGGTACCGTAATCGATATAGCCCCACAGTCTGATTACTAGATACCTTAATGGATATAGCCCCACAATCTGACGACTAGGTACCCTAATCTCACAGTCTGATCACTAGGTACCCTAATGGATATAGCCCCACAGTCTGATCACTAGTTACTCTAATGGATATAGCCCCACAGTCTGATAACTAGGTACCCTAATGGATATAGCGCCACAGTCTGATCACTAGGTACCATAATGGATATGGCCCAGCAGTCTGATCACTAAGTACCCTAATGGATATAGGCCCACAGTCTGATTACTAGGTACCCTAATCGATATAGCCCCACAGTGTGATCAATAGATACCTTAATGGATATGGCCCCACAGTCTGACGACTAGGTACCCTAATCGATATAGCCTGACAGTCTGATCACTAAGTACCCTCATGGATATAACCCCACAGTCTGATCACTAGGTACCCTAATGGATATAGCCCCACAGTCTGACCACTAGGTACCCTAATGGTTATAGCCCCACATTCTGACCACTAGGTACCCTAGTGGATATAGCCCCACATTCTGACCACTAGGTACCCTAATGGATATAGCCCCACAGCCGGATCACTAGGTACCGTAATCGATATAGCCCCACAGTCTGATCACTAGGTACCCTAATGGATATAGCCGCGCAGTCTGATCACTAGGTACCCTAATGGATATAGCCCCACAGTCTGATTACTAGGTACCCTAATGGATATAGCCCCACAGTCTGATTACTAGGTACCCTAATGGATGTAGCCCCACAGTCTAAGTATTAGGTACCGTGATGGATATAGCCCCACAGTCTGATCACTAGGTACCCTAATTGATATAGCCCCATAGTCTGATTACTAGGTACCCTAATGGATATAGCCCCACAGTCTAAGTGGAGTGCAGGATTGAAATTCGCGTTCCCATTAATTGCAATTGGACCGCAATCGGACTGCAATCATGTGACTGCGGTCGAAAGAGTTGGTTGCGGAATTGCAATACTTACAGCTCAGTAAGCGCTGCGCTCCGCTTTTAATTGCAGTTTACGCTCCTTTTTTTCTTTAAGCTGCGAGAGAATGACCGCTTTACGCTGCGCTCTGCGGTCAAACCATCGGACCGCTCTGCTTGACCAATGCGGCAATAAAATCGAAATAGTTGACAAACGTATCCGTGTTCCAATCCAAAATTTTATCCCATCTATCTAATTCAAAGTGACTAGAAAGTCAGCGGTATTGGTGATCTGTTTTTTTGGTGCGCAAATATAAATCGGCGGGTTATAGCGAGACAAACAGTGAAACATTGACCATGACAATTTCTTGGACAAAACAAAATGTCGTCACTGCTGTTCCGAATATCAAGAACAAATTAATAGACACCACCATACTCACAATATATTTATTTTCATATAAAATAAAATTATATAATGTGTGGTCTACGGTATAATATGGCAAAGCTAAGCATCAATTTTGCGTTTTGTTTACTTTTTCGTCGGTATCAGATTACGTTTTCCTATTCTGTTAACATTATTTCGACGCGATCCTATAGTCGACATGACAATTTCTGAGATCAACACAACTTTTCATAATGTCTTTCAATTTCAAGCTGCAAGGTGACTGTGAATTGCATATTATCTTATATCTTAAAAAAAAAAAAATCGGGATATGCTCATTTGTAGACTGAGCGGTGCGAGGGAGTTGGGTAGGGGAGTCCGGGGGCATGACCCCCCGGAAAATTTTTGAATTGAGGAAGCCATTTCCTGCATTCTACGCTCAATATTTCGTAAAAAAAAATAAAAAAATAAAAATTCGGCATTTCTGAAAGGGGGGGGGGGGGGGGGGGGGGGGGCGGCCCCCCCGGCCCCGCCGGCCCCCTCCTCCCTGAATCCGCCACTGCGGTGATAGCCATTTCTTTAAAATAAAAGGGTTTACTTGTGTCACAGAGTGAGAAAGATAAATAACGACCCGGAATCGAACAGGGACCTCATGTTTACCGTACCATGCCCATGGCTCTACCGAGCAAGCTAACAAGGCACATATCATACACACTTCATCTCCATAGTCAGTTGCGTCCTGTGACATTCTTCTCCGCCAAATTGAAATTCGTCCTCGAATTCCATGTTTAATTTTTGTTTCCTAATTCCATATGATTGGGTACAATTTTGGGAGTATTTATCAGTCGCGGTCTTTCGTTGGGCAACAATTGTCACTAGGCAGAAATATTTCCACCCAGAATTCCATATTTGTGGAACATTTCTTCATCAGTCACGACTCCACGTTGGGAGTAGTTGCGGCAAGTAACTGCAGAATACTGAATTATCGTCCGTACCCAGAGTTACGGTGCTCCATAGGTTTTTCCTGCAGAGTACCTAATCGGATCTCATTCGCGCTTTAGCTGTTAATTGTGACATATTTTTCTGTACTTATTGCACAGAAATGAATAAGTATAATACTGACATTTATTTCAACTGAAACATACAGAAAATATGTCTAAATTAACAGTTGAAGTGCAAATCAGATGTGATTTGGTACTTTGCAGGGGAAACTTACGGAGAGCACCATAACTCTCGGTACGGACGATGCGGGAGTATTCTGCAGAGTTACTTCCCGCAACTACGTTGGGCGCTAAATGTCACAGGGTGAGAAAGATGCGCACCAGCCCGGAATCGAACCAGGGATCTCTGGTTTACCACACCATCGCTCTACCTACTGAGCAAACCGGGCACAAATACACACTTATTCACCATAGTGATCACTTCATTCAACCAAAAATTCACAAGCTAGAAGTTATGCCAAATTATTACAGTCAACGTCACAGATTATGCTCTTGGCGACATCAGCGGACACAAATTTGTCCATCAATTTGATCAAATAAACAACGGAATCTGACAGATAATACTACGACGGCGCATGGAAACATCATTATTCTGGTACTTGGAATCAAAATGGTGGATATTAAGGTCAATATGTGAGGCGCTGACAGAACCTTTAACATTTTGTAACACGATAGCAGCTACAGGGATTGTTGGACGCATTTATTTAGAGAAAAAAGAGATTACAACCGGCATTGGATAATATACTAAGTGACATTTTGTTCTAACGTACACCAACATGGAGGATTAAATTTGCGACAATGTTGGATTCTGGATTTTGTGGACAGGTGACAGAAACCGGAGCTGGATAAGAACCGACAGACGTGATTCTGAATATGCGTGCTTGGTCTGTGGTTATTCTTCCAGATTATGTCATGCATGTTTTAATTTCACGTCATGTCAAAGCAGCACTATTGAACATAATGATTAACTTTAATATTCTACACCAGAATTAAAGTTCATTCATCGTCTGATGTGTAACTGATGAATTAAGGTAAGTTACTTGTATATGACAACTTTTGCCTCACTAATTTTTATGCCCCACCACGATGGCTTATAATAGCTGTGTCCTTGCTCGGATCTGCTTTACATTTCACACACGCATTGCTCCAATGGTCATGTACCGCCCTGTGACAAATCACATTCGTCCCGACCCCGCTAATCAGAGGGTCAAGGTAACATACTTGGTGCGTTCGAAACGCTCGGGTAAATGGCTTATAATTTCTGTTGCCTTGCTCGGATCTGCTTCAGATTTCACCAATGGTCCTCTACCGCCCTGTGACAAATCCGCATTCGTCCCGCCCCCACTAAGCCCAGGGTCAGGGGCACAGACTTGGTGCATTTGAAACCTTAACGCTCAAGTAAATGGCTTATAATTTATGTTTCCTTGTTCGAATCTGCTTCACATTTCACACACGCATTGCTCCAATGTTCCTCTACCGCCCTGTGACAAATCCATATTCGTCCCGCCCCCGCTAAGCCCAGGGTCAAGGTTACAGATTGGGTGCGTTCAAAACCTGAACGCTCGGGTTATCACATTCTGAGTAGATTTCAGTTATACATGTGTAACTGTACAAGTACACATAATTTGTTGCGAACAGTGTAGCGCCCTGCATCCAACTGCTCATGTGTTCAGTGTGATCAGGGTCTATACTGTTCATTGTACAGTTAACGTAATGTTCTTGATGCTGCTCATGATTTGGCCCTCAGGTACGTCATCGGCATTTTTGTATGTGACAGTTAAATCTGGTTATGCCCCTTATAAGAGTAATATGATTATTCCTAATCATATTACTTTTAGGGGAAGAGGTTAAGTGACGCTGGTGTGGTATGGACCTGGCACCAGGTCAGGTTATTCTAATTTCAGGGCTGACTATATATTTTTCTCTGTAAATATTCTGTTCTGATTTTGGGATTTATCCCCCATCACAATCGGTATCATATGGGATTTGACCCCGCTAACCCGGCCTAAAATGACCTTAGCTGTTGACAGGCCGTTAAACACCATTAAATAAAATCTAATTTTGATGCTGCTAACAAAAAGAGAAGATCCATGTTAGACTACTTGAGTTTGTTACCTGATCTGGAGCTACACAGGTTAAAAACTTGATAACCCCATTTTTATTATGGTGAATCACATATGTGACTTGAGAAATGAGACTTATGGGTTTTGTGACCAGTGTAGCTCTTGATCAAATAACACACTCATGTATCATGATAATGATCTATAATGATGGAATGACAAACGGTGCAGATCCTGATCAGACTGTGCGTATGTACAGGCTGATCTGGATCTACACTGGTTGCAAAACACATAATACCCATTTCTGGAGTCGCAGCAACACATATGTGTCTCAGTAATGTATTAGTGCAAGTTGTAGAGTGAGATTACATGTTGTTAAAGTGGATGGTTGGTCGGGTGAACGTGACGGCTCTTTTGTTACCTGGGAGTTGAATTGGGTTATTTCCCATTAGAAAAGTAACAAGATTATTACTGATCCTACTGCTTTTGGGAGGGGGCCACGTGATTCTGGTGTGGCGAGGACCTGGCATCCAATCAGGATTATTCTGATCTCAGGACTGAATATATAGTTTTTTTACTGTAAATATTCAGTTCTGATCTTGGGATTTTCCCTCTATTTGTACATATACTTGAACATGTACTTGCACTTGTACAGGTAATATATGGGATTTAGTACTAACCCATTGACCCGGAGTTAAATGACCGTAGCTGTTGATAGGCCGTTAAACCCCAACAAACAAACATATATGTTGTTTGCAAATGTCCTAAATAACATGGGTATTATCATTTATCAGGTAACCAGCTTTGTATTGGCCGAATACGTACTGACTGATAACATCATGTCGTATCAGGCATACACCTGCTAATAATATATTGTATACAACTAATTGAAAACTGATGTTTCATTGGACGAACAGCGTCACATGATTTTACCGATTGACGTCAGTGTAATGACACAATGCAAACAAGTCTGCGTTCCTTTCAATGAAATCCGCGCCATATTTCCACATTCTATAGCATAAAATGTTACCTGATAAATAGAATACAGAATACCATGCTAGTGTGTATTGATACCATGGTTATCAGGTTCGTCTCGGAAACAGCGAGCCTCGGAATTCCTACATGGTTCCTAGCCTTACCTGATAAACTTGATATCAAAAGATACTCGCATCGTATTCTGTATGTCACAGATTTGTACTAGTTTGCGGTTTGATAGAGCTAGTTCAAGCGTGTGCACAACTTGGATTATGTAAACTATTTTATTGCATAAAATAGGCTTACACAGTGCAATAACACAGTGTAATACAAATCATAATACACTAGTGTAATAAATATACAAATGTGGCCCGTACAGAAAACAAGCTAGGTGGTCATTTACAGCTTCGATGTATTGTGATGTGCATATGCAATAAATAGAATCAAACATTTGTGTATGATTTAATATGAGATTTATTAAACTTGTTGACTGATTTCATAAGAAACTTGGCATTTATGAAATCAGTAAACTTGTACAAAACATGAATTTGCATTCAATTTACATGATGTCTTGCCATGAAATATTTTCCATTCTAGACACTGACTGATCCACCCCTAAGCAACTGGAATGGATTTTGATATGTTAATTTTGCAGCCAATCCAATCCAATCGTCACAAAATGATTTTCAGACGAGTCAATTTATGAAAATGGTGTGTTTTAGTTCTCAAATATATGAAAATTTACTTGCAAAAAGTGCAGATCCTGATGAGACGGCTCGTCACGAGCCGGCTCATCTGGATCTACACTTGTTGCCAGTACCACTATACAGGCCTGTAGTGTAGGAAGGAAAATAAAAATTAAATTAGCTCAATTGCACAAAACATTTTATCAAAATCCAATTTTTTCAGGCAACACATGTTTCCTTTTGGGTTCAGAATAATATACAAATCTACAACTGAAGTATTTTTAACAGATCTGTTACATACCTTTCTGCACATATCTGAGACCCAGTAACATTAAATAGATTGTTTGTGCCCCACCAGCGCCACGATAGTGGAGGGGGCCTTTAATGTTACCCTTGTCCGTCCGCACCAATATATAGGGTATATGTGTCTAGCCCCCACAGGGATGGACTTAGTAAAGAATATGGTTAGTTATATTACCCACCTAAAAAACCGATTTATGTGGCTAAAATCGGTTTATGTGGCTTATTCCGTAGTACTCAGAGGGGCCTTATGTGGCTCGTAGACACATAAACACAATTTTTAAGAACGTCCGTCCGTCCGTCACGAACCTTGTAAGTTGTAAAACTGTTAAACCATACTAGCTACAGACCTGAAACTTGGTATGTAGCTTCCTTAATATGATGAGTAGATGCACAACGTTTATTTTGGTTTTTTATTTGACCTCCGGGTCATGGATTATCTCTCCCTTTTCGACTTAGAATTTGGCAATTTTGTCTTGTAACTTGTAAAATTTTTAAACTGTAATACCTGAAACATGGTATTTATGATGAGTACAGGCGCAAAGCTTATTTCGATTTTTGTTTCGACCCCCCCCCCCGATTATCTCCCCTTTCGCACTTGGAATTTTGCCTTGTTTATTATCAAAGCGGCATGTGGGGCATCCGTGTTCAATGACCACATTTTCTAGTTTTCGACTATGATTTATTATATTTAACATAGTACATATATTTAAAATGAAACTTAGAATTTACCGCGTGTGGTTTATATCAATCATGAGTACAGTGTAGGTGAATTATATAGGTGAACATATGGCTAACATACATACCATGACACAAGTCGATTACACCAATAATAGTCTATTGTGAAATACACATGTATATAAATATATAAATAGACCCAAACATGTTAAAGTGCGGGTTACCCAACCCAGTTATGTGTATGTGGATGAATTGTCGACCTCGATATTTTGTATTTAAAGTGTTTGTTCGCGCATGCATAAATAGCTGACCGTCAATCGATCGGCCAGTGGCCCATTGTGTTTCTTCACGGAGCGTTACAATGGATTTGACAACTCAGAAAAATATGTCAAGTGAGTCACTCTACGTCAAAGGGTTGGATAGGGACACGAGAGACAGATATTTCTCAAAGCTTATGTATGAAAAAAAACTCTAGATCGCTACCAGACCCGTTCCAGGGGACCGTTTCACTAAATTGTGTACGACTAAAATGTTCGTAAGTGCAGAATTATGATAGTCTGTACATTTCACATTAACACTGTTTTCTTGTAAACAATTATTGGATTTACATTTATTGAGCATAGGCTGCTATGCAGCCAGCATATGCTCAATAAATGTAAATTCATCAATTGAAATTTCCAGACGAATCTAAATTTGTGCTTACGAACATTTTAGTCGTATGAAGCTTTGAGAAACGGGCCCCCTGTGTGGTACCAGAAATAGTTACTGTTCATTATAGCACACCCAGGTAACAGGTCTGATTGTTGATATATATATTTTGACTTGCCACCTCATAAATACAATGATAAGCACATGTATATTACCAGAAATAGTTATTGTTTCGTATAGCACATCCAGCTAACAATGAATCTGGTACCAGATTAGGCTATTGTAATTGCAATTAAATGTAGAGCTGTGTTTATGATCCCGCCACCCTCTCCCAATACAGGTGAGGTACTGGTTCTGCCTCGTCATCACTATTAACCCTGTCCACACCACAGACCTTTTTCTTGGTGTTTGCAAACAATGTAGATCCAGATGAACCGGCTCATATGGATCCGTCTCGTCAGGATCTGCACTGTTTGCAAGTATTTTTTATATAATTAGGAAACACCCATTTGTTTATGAATGTACTGATCTAAATGCTTTTTTCTAACAATTGATTGGTCTGAAAATCAGTTGGACCATTCCAGGTCCGTTACTTGGGCCACACACCTTGAGAATGTCATCGACACAGTAAACCAGACTATTTTGTTACTTGCACTGACACCGTGGACATCACAGTTTTCGATTCTTTATTAAACATGCATATCAACAGTATACATGACTTTATATAGTCTGTGTTTCCCATTTGGCCAACACCTGCTGTTACACTACTCTTATATTTAATACGTTGTATCGTAGCCCGAAGACTTTTAACCCTTAGAACGCTGAAAAGGAAAATTGTCATCTGCTGATTTTAAATATTTTTCGATTTAAAATCATGTTTTGGAAGCACATTAGAATCGTCTCAGCTTGAGACAATTCTACTGTGCTGCCAAAACACGATTTTGAGACGAAGCGAAAATAAAATACCAAATCAGCAGACAAACATTTTGGTTTCTAGGCTTTAAGGCTTGTTTGTCAGTATCTCTGTTAGTACAACCAAATACCACACATTCTTTCCCCATGAGATATTGTCAGTAAATCCCGATAATAATTAGTATTGATACACACAGAGCAATGCAAATACGCTCTAGAACAATGGTAATAGTTCTTTAGTAACAGTAATACACCCTGCATGACGTCAGCTCAAAACCTCCTATGCCCAAAAATGTTAAAATGCGGGCATCCCGATCCAGTTTATGTGTATGTTGGTGTATTGTCGAGCTTGATGTTTTGTATTTAAATGTACCTACCCACAGTAGGCACAAGATGTTCTTTATAGGAATTAAATAAGTGTATGATTGTGTCACTCTTCCTCCAGTTGTAAAAAATGCGAGTGCCCGCAATACAGATATAATCATTTAGTAACATATATTTTACTGATAGTGACTCGCGGTGGTATCAGGCTATTTTCATATGCAAATGAGCCATAAATTATTTTTAATTTATTTATATTAATTAAATTATATTTTCGACAGATTATAAAGTACAATCATTGCACATCAAAACATAAATACAGCGAATAAACAGTAACATCGCAAAAAGCAAACACGGTTATCGCCCCTGATATCAGTTTGGAAACTTACGTTAATATCAAATGTTTACTAATGCCAATCAATACTTTGGGTAATGGTGAATGAATGTTTATTTTACCAAAAAATGTCTCAGATTATGTCTTTGATATAAAGAACATTTTGTGCCTACTGAGTGGGCATGTACCTTTAAATTGTTTGTTTTTGTCTGTGGTTTTCAGTGTGTGGTAGGTGGGAGCACGCGATGGGTAATTTAATGATCCGGGTTCAACCTTACCGGAATTCCGACTGGATACCTGGTTTGGCCCTCCACATCTTCGGAATTTTGTATGTGACAGTTGAATCTGGTTATACCCCTTATGTGCGTATTACGATTATTCGTAATCCTATTCTAGGGGAAGGGGCCAAATGACTTGATGTGGTATTGACCTGGCACCAGGTCAGGTTATTCTAATTTCAGGGCTGAATATATTAATTTTGTTCTCGATGTAAATATTCCGTTCTGATTTTGGGACCCACCCCCCCCCCCTCAATGCAGCAAGTTAAAACGGGATTGAACCCGTTTGCCCGGCCTTACATGATATTAGCTGTTGATAGGCCGTTAAACACCAATAAACAAACAAACAAACTGTGGTTTTCAACTGTAGTATGTAGATTCCTTTCTTTTTCTATTTGTTATCGGCCTCTAATCAAGTTCGAAAGTAAGAACATGGTATAATTACATTTTAAACTGTAGTGTAAAAAAATCAATCAATGCTATCTATACATAGTAAATATATATTCTGCACTGTTTTTTTGTGCCTCAAATTGTTGTTCTTGTCCTAATTAAAATACAGATAATGCAGGTAATTAAATAGGTGATAAATCAGTGGGCTGTGATCTGACAGAACCACGCTTATTGCATTTGCAGTTAAGTAGTATCTTCTATTGTCGCAATTTCATGCAAATATCCATTCTGCACAAACATTATTATCGATTAACCCTTTCAATTCCCCGTGCCTCTCTCTTTATCTCAATGATTGCAAACATTGTAAATCCAGACGAACCATCTCTGCAGAGTATTTAATCGGACGGAATCTAACGTTTAAACTTGGTCTGATTCAAATTTCTCTGCAGCATGCTCAGACTTAACTACATATGTAATGCTGCTAAATTTGGTATTGACAGACTCGTAGTGCTAACGGCTGGAACATGGTCATCATAAAAAGGAAGAAACCACAGTCGTATTGATGAAAAAGAAGAGACCTCATGGGTGCCGCCATTACTCCAATTAACACCATAACCGCATGATCCCATACTCTGTATCTGGGGCTACACTGATTTCATATTTAACCCTTAGAATGCGGGAACCGAAAATAGTCGTCTGCTGATAATTCATATCTCAGAAAAAATATGGTTTGGCAGCATTTTAGAATCATTTCCATTGGAAATGATTCTAAAGTGCTGCCAAACCAAGTGTTTGATGAGAAAAATGGAAAAATATTCAGCAGACGACACAAATTAATTCAGCACTGTAAGAGTTAAACCTTTTTCCCATGATGTATAATTCTCTACTCCCACGGCATAGTGAAATGTTGCATCCAACAGATTCAACATATTCACTCTGAGGTCATTTTTCAATTAACCCTTTCACCCCAGAAACTGGAATGGATTTTGATTTGTTAATTCTCCGACCAATCCAATCATCATAAAATAATTTTCAGACTAGTCCATTTATGATAAGAGGGTGTTTTTGTTCTCAAAAGTATGAAAATTACTTGCAAAAGGTGTATATCTATTCCATATATAAAAAGAGGGTGTTTTTTTTCTCTAAAAAGTTTGAAAATTAGTTTAAAAAAGTGCAAATCCTGGATCTACACTTTTTGCCAATACAACTATACAGGCCTGTGGTGTTGAAAGGGTTAGAAATGTGTGTGGTGGTGGGGAGTTTGGCGACCTGTCTATAGCATCGGTATACTATTCTCTATTATATCGGTATACTAATGTTATGTGAGTATTACGATTATTTGTAATCCTATTTTAGCGGAAGTGGCCAAGTGACTTTAACGTTTACCTGATTGAAATGACGATCATTTGACTAGAATTACGTGATTCATTTGGCGCAAAAGTGAACATCATTTTTTTTCTACAGAAATGGCACTTTCAACAGATAATATCTTATTTTTGTTAGTAAAGATCTTTATTTTAATGCGTTTCAGTACAGCGGCTCCATACCTCTTCTAGAATGAGCCAGAATGCACAAAATCACGTGATAAAAAATTTCCGGGGGAGCAGGCAGCTGGACCCCCCTAGCTACCTCCCGCGGGTCGACCACCGCAGCGATTTAATTTTGTTCTGGGGGAAGGCCTGAATATGCTTTGTGGCCCAGCAACGGTCGTTTCGCGGTTTATCGTTATATACGAACTGCTATTTTTCGAAGTCAGTTGCGGCGTTTATCTGTTGTTATTTGGTTGGATGACAATTTGTTACACTCATTATGTAGACGAGAGAAAAGGAGAAGATAACACCGTGGTATGGTATTTGCTCAGAATTAGTGAGATGCAGTGAGTGACGTGTGTGAGTGCAAGTATCAGGCCTGCAGTTTTTTAGCCTTCTGGGCCAGATCTAGTAGCTTATATTTCGTGACATTGATATGGAAATGGTCACATAACATGCCACCGGTGATGATCTGAAATTTTAAAAGGATGATTCAAATAAGTGGTGGAGTTTTACATAGAACATAAAGCTTAGTCGGATGATTATGTCCGGCTCCTAAATTATGTTCGCTCGTTTATAAATACACGTACGCATAGTACGGCTGTACTCAAATACACACACTACATAATGGGATATCGATTGATATTTCATTGTTAAAACAGATCGTTACCGCTGTTTATTAAACAGAACGTTACCGCTGTTTATTATACCCCCGCAACGAGTTGTGGGGGGCATACTGGAGTCAGGTGGGCATACTGGAGTCAGGTTGTCCGTCCGTCCGTCCGTCCGTCCGTTCGCCCTTTCGTCACTAAACTTAACATCAGAGAAATATTGTTATAACTTCTATTTCCTTCATCTAAAATGCTTAATATTTCACACATGCATTCCTGTAAGGCTCTACAACCATGCTGTGCCAAATCCATGACAACCCAACCCCCGCTGATCCCAAGGTCAAGGTCAAATACTTAGTTTCTTTACAAAACTTAACATCAGAGAAATATTGTTATAACTTCTATTTCCTTCATCCAAAATGCTTAATATTTCACACATGCATTCCTGTAAGACTCTACTACCATGCTGTGCCAAATCCACGACCGTCCAAGTCCCGCTGATCCCAAGGTCAAGGTCAAATACTTAGTATCTTTAAAAAACTTAACATCAGAGAAATATGTTATAACTTCTATTTCCTTCATCTAAAATGCTTAATATTTCACACATGCATTCCTGTAAGGCTCTACTACCATGCTGTGCCAAATCCATGACCGTCCAACCCCATTCCATTTCTTCGATTTTGGTTACTCGACTGATACTAGTCACCATGGTCGTATGGTTGCTTTTCTGATTATAGCTTGAGGACGTGATTACACATAACTGGCATAGGTTATTTTTGTCTCAAACAAACACAAACTGTGTTGAATGTCAACATAACTTGAGGAAGTTATATTCAAAATAACTAACAAGCGTTCTCATAGCCCTGACAATATAATGTGTCCGCAATCAAACTATGCATGGTACATTGAAATTGCATATACAACATCATGAAGATAACTCAACATGTGTGTCAGTCAAGTGTATATCTACATGTTATGCGCATATGTGAAACCCAGCTATTGGTTGTTTTTCAAGATAACGTGAGACAGTTATTACACATAACTGGTTTAGGTTATGTTTGTCAAAAACAAATGCAAACTTTGTTGAATGTCAACATAGCTTGAGGAAGTTATTCGAAATAACTGTCACTTGCTATTCTAATAGAGTGCATGCCTGCCATGATATATGGAAATTGTATGTACATGTACAACATCATGAAGATAACTCGACATGTGCCTCAATCATGTGTATATCTACATGTTATGCTCATATGTGAAACCTTGTTATGGGTTGTTTTTCAAGATAACGTGAGACAGTTATTACACATAACTAGTAGAGGTTATGTTTGTCAAAAACAAATACGAACTGTGTTACATAACTTGAGGAAGTTATTCGAAATAACTGTCGCGGTTTATTCTAATATAATGCATGCCTGCCATGGTATATGGAAATTGCATGTGCAACATCATGAAGATAACTCGACATGTGTGTCAGGCATGTGTATATCTACATGTTATGCACATATGTGAAATGTGAGACAGTTATTACACATAACTGGTAGAGCTTATGTTTGTCAAAAACAAATACGAACTTTGTTTAATGTCAACATAATTTGAGGAATTTATTCGAAATAGCTGTCAGGGGTTATTCTAATATAATGCATGTCTGCCAAATTATACATGGTAATTTGGAATTGCATGCACAGTATCAGAAACATAACGACAATCTAAATGTGTTAGCATATGTGAATCCTATGTATGTTCATTATGATCATAAATACGTGTGTTAACCAACTCGGGATAGAGTTGTACCAACCGCATGTGCTGTGAGCAATGTATTCATGATTTTTTGAAAACCCGTACATGATGTACAATGCCTGTTCTATTTGGGTTATTTGACTCATGCTAGTCATCATTCTGTGATTTTTGGGTAAATGTAGCTTGAAGAAGTCACTAAACACTGATGTAACCTGATAATGATATTGTGTGCTTGGTATAAGCTGGGTGGGTGTTTCATTGGCGGAATGGCGAACAGTACAGATCATGATCAGACTGTGCGGATGCACAAGCTGATCTGGATCTACACTGGTCGTAAAACCCGTAAGCCCCATTTCTCCAGTCACAGTCACATATCGATGGTCTAGTAACATAAGGTCGTAAGTGCTATGCTTTAGCATAGCAGTTACGACCTTATGTTACTAGACCTATTCTTATGTATGTATTCACGTAAATTATCCTGATCATGGTATTAGTCGTAAGATATAATACAAATGATGAACATGCTAGATATATAGAGTGAAACATCGATTAACATGTCGTAGAGTTGAGAATACTTGTTTTCTTTGTAGATGCTGGAGCTGTGAGAGACACAGTTAAACCAATTCAATGAACATGTTGAACATTTCATCGAATCATCATGATCATAGGAATGAAACAGAATACAATTCAACATCGCTATCATGATTATCACGGTCATGGCCAAAGTGGTATCAAAATGAACAAGGGAATTAACACCACGCTGTAAACTATAGTTAAGTTGATTTTGTGTTACCTCCCTTTTAAATTGTGTAGAAAATGATATATACTGAAAATAACTGATACAGGTTATCTACAATTTGACAACGGAAGGGAGGCAAATCTCACACAACTAGAAGAAATAACTGTATCAGGTTATTTCGAACGTAACTGAAATCAGTTACACGCCTGACTGCGTACGTACATCCATATGTACGTCACTTCGTGTGTCTAGTTGAATTTATTTTTATTTAAGGTTAAAGTTTTTAAAGGTACATGCCCACTCAGTAGGCACACAATGTTCTTTATAACAATTAAATAAGTGTATAATTGTGTCACCATTCCACCAGTTCTAAAAATTACATGTGCCCGCTATCCATATATAATCATTTAGTAATATTTATTTTACTGATAATGACTAGCGGTGGTATCAAGCTATTTTCATATTTAAATGAGGCATGATATTTTTTAATTATTTATGCTAATTAAAGGTACATACCCACTCAGTAGGCACAACAATTAAAGTTATGTGTATTCTCAGTTTTTTTGTAGGAATTAAATAAGTGTATAATTTTGTCACTATTCCACCAGTTCTAAACATTACGAGTGCCCGTTATATGGATATAATCATTTGGTAATGTTTATTTCACTGATAGTGACACGCGGTGATATCAGGCTATTTTCATAGGCAAATGGGGCATGATATTTTTTAATTACTTATACAAATTAAATGTGATCCCCTGAAAAATAATGTTTTCGACAGATTATAAAGTATGATCATTGCACATCAACAAATAAATAGTAATGTCTTGGTAACATTTTAAGGAAACACGGTTATCGCCCCTGATATCAGTGTGGAAATTTACGTCTGATATAAAATGTATAATAATGCCAAGAAATATGTGTATTAATGGTGAATTAATGTTTATTTTGCCCGAAAATGTCTCAGATGATGTCTCTGATATAAAGAACATGTTGTGCCTACTGAGTGGGCATATACCTTTAAGAACACTATATCTCTGAAACCGCTTCACCAATTCACTCGAAACTTCACATACTGTGTATTTGTCACCCACATTTTCATTATTATTTATATATGCCCAATGTCACGGTCAAATTACTTTGAAATTTCCCTTAAAGTTTTTGTTGGGCCCACTTGCAGACAGAGCGATATAGTCGGCACATTGGTGTGCATTCAGGATAAAGTTTTTAGTTAAAGTGTTTTTTTAGTTAGTTTTTGGGTATACTATCAACGCCTCGGCGGGTGCGGCATGTTTTTACGTCAACGGGCTAAAGGTTTGTTGCAATACACAAATTGTTTGTACTATCAAATGCCTCGACGGGCACGACATGCAGGCCATGGCCATCTAGTTATTATGGCATGCGATTTGATCAGTCGGCCCTCGCAGACTAGCTTGCACTGATCAGTCGGCCATCGCATCGCCATCGCACAGGTACTAGTTTAGCACTTGATCAGTAGGCCATCGCACCAGAACTAGTTTATAACTTGATCAGTCGGCCATCGCACCAGGACTAGTTTAGAACTTGATCAGTCGGCCATCGCTCCAGGACTAGTTCAGAACTTGATCAGTCGGCCATCGCACCAGGACTAGTTTAGAACTTGATCAGTCGACCATCTCACCAGGACTAGTATAGCACTTGATCAGTAGGCCATCGCACCAGGACTAGTTTAGCCCTTGATCAGTCGGCCATCGCACCAGGACTAGTATAGATCTTGATCAGTCGGCCATCGCACCAGGACTAGTTTGGCCCTGGATCAGTCGGTCATCGCACCAGGACTAGTAGAGCACTTGATCAGTCTGCCATCGCACCATAACTAGCATAGCGCTTGATCAGTCGCCCATTGCACCATGCCCAGTATAGCACTTGATCAGTTGGCCATCTCACCATGCCCAGTATAGCACGTGATCAGTCGGCCATGCCGAGTATAGCACTTGATCAGTCGGCCATCACACCAGGACTACATTAGAACTTGATCAGTCGGCCATCGCACCAGGACCAGTATAGCACTCAATCAGTCGGCCATCACACCAGGACTAGTTTGAAACTTGATCAGTCGGCCATCACACCAGGACTACTTTAGCACTTGATCAGTCGGCCATCGCACCAGGACTAGTTGTTTGCCCTTAATCGGTCGGCCATCGCACCAGGAATAGTATAGCACTCGATCAGTCGGCCATCGCACCACGACTAGTTTAGAACTTGATCGGTCGACCATCGCACCAGGACTAGTTTAGCCCTTGATCAGTCGGCCATCGCACCGAGACTAATTTAGCCCTTGATCAGTCGGCCATCGCACCAGGACTAGTATAGCACTCGATCAGTCGGTCATCGCACCATGACTAGTTTCGAACTTGATCAGTCGGCCATCGCACCACGACTAGTTTAGAACTTGATCAGTCGGCCATCGCACCAAGACTAGTATAGCACTTGATCAGTCGGCCATCGCACCAAGACTAGTTTAGCACTTGATCAGTCGGCCACGTCATCCTGCGTTACATACAGAAGTGGTGGTCGGGGGGGGGGGGGAGGGGGGGGGGGGGGGGTGGGGGGGTGTAGTGTAGTGTAGTCATAGACAAAAACTGGTGGTGGTGGTGATACACATTGTTCCCACTGTGGGATATAGACCGGAACTTTTAGGACGCCAAATGTAGATGGCTGGTGTGTGTGGTGGATCATTGTTTTGTGTCCCCGGTGGTAGTGCGGAGTACAATGATGAATTACTGATGAATTACTGTATTGAACACACATGTATATGCACTGTGATACCGTACTTCACAATCCTCAGTTTTAAATTGTTTCTGTATCGTAAAACAGAAAATTTATTCATTTTTAAAAACTTAAAATTGTGGCAGATGATCGAAATGAAAACCGGATGTTTACATGCGAAATGAACCGGTGTATCGGTATATTTTAACAGCACGATGACCCCACTGTATATTCATACAATATCCGTACGGATATATCGTATATATACGAACGGATATCGTATGTTTGTATAATATTCGTATAGTACGTTTGTATAATGTAAACAAACTGTACTATACGATGATACCGGTACAAAAACATAACCAATCCATTATATGAACATACGATATGATCATTAAATTATTGCCAATAACTATTACGATTACGATATGTAATTTTACGATATTAGTATATACAAATAGGTAAGGAGCAGAAAAGCGTTACTGTAGGTGTATATATACGCGTAACGCTAAGTTTTTACCGCAAATAGCGAAAGAATGACCGCACAAACGGTATCGCGAAAGAATGACCACACAAACTGGACCGTGAAAGAATGAACGCACAAACGGTATCGCGAAAGAATGACCGCAAAAACGGGACAACAATTGGACCGCAATTAGACTGCAATTTCAGAGGGGACGAATTGCAATTCAAGGACCGCTGGATTGCAATTATTGGTAAGAGAATCGCAGGCGGGAGTGTAGTTTAGCCCTTGATCATCGCACCATTTAGCCATCGCACCAGGACAAGTATATCACTCGATCAGTCGGCCATCGCACCAGGACTAGTTTATAACTTGATCAGTCATTCATCGATCCAGGACTAGTTTAGAACTAGATCAGTCGGCCATTTGTCACCGACTGGGGCTCACACGCTCTTATATGGCGGTGGTCAATAATGTAGAGTTGGCTCTACACATAAATTCCCCACGCGGGTTCTAATGGACCAAATTACAAGTAAACGCCCACTGTCTTCAATCTCTGTAATTATACGATCTGTAAATATATATGAAATATATTTAAGTCAATGTAATAATATAGGCATCTGAAGTTGTGAAAACACAACTTCAATCACACAGGTCTATGGAAAAAGTGCCCTAAGAGTACATGCATTACATGGTTACAGATCGTACAATAATAAGTAAAAGTATTTAACAAAGCAAGTTATGATTATGTAAACAAACACATACAAAATGGCGGAGCAGGGCTGTGTCTAACCAGTTTAGAACCTAGTTGTTTTGCAGTTTCATGAATTAAACCAATACTATCAAATGAGGAAGCATGAAATCTACACATCCCTGAAGGAATAAATGAGTTTACCAAAATAGAGTAATAGAACATACCTGTAAATATATATGAAATATATTTAAGTCAATGTAATAATATAGGCATCTGAAGTTGTGAAAACACAACTTCAATCACACAGGTCTATGGAAAAGTGCAACGGGGCATAGCGCGTAGCATGCATTGTGCATATTAGTGATCACATGACCTGAACGTGTACAAGGGCCCATTATTGCAGTACCGTTATATACACGGGATGTAAATAATAACAAACGAGGGTCAATACAAAAGTAATTTTATTTCAGCCTACGACACATTGCTCCAGGACTAGTTTAGAACTTGATCAGTCGGCCATCGCACCAGGACTAGTTTAGCACTTGATCAGTCGGCCATCGCACCAGGACTAGTTTAGCACTTGATCAGTCGGTCATCTCACCATGACTAGTATAGAACTTGATCAGTCGGCCATCGCTCCAGGACTAGTTTAGCCCTTGATCAGTCGGCCATCGCACCAGGACTAGCTTAGCCCTTGATTAGTCGGTCATCGCACCAGGACTAGTAGACCACTTGATGAGTCTGCCATCGCACCATAACTAGTATAGCGCTTGATTAGTCGCTCATTGCACCATGCCCAGTACGTATAGCACTTGATTAGTTGGCCATCTGACCATGCCCAGTATAGCACGTGATCAGTCGGCCATGCCGGGTATAGCAATTGATCAGTCGGCCATCGCGCCAGGACTAGTAGAGCACTTGATCAGTCTGCCATCGCACCATAACTAGTATAGCGCTTGATCAGTGGCCCATTGCACCATGCCCAGTATAGCACTTTATCAGTTGGCCATCTCACCATGCCAAGTATAGCACGTGATCAGTCGGCACTACTTTAGCACTTGATCAGTCGGCCATCGCAGCAGGACTAGTATAGCACTCAATCAGTCGACCATCACACCAGGAGTAGTGTAGAACTTGATCAGTCGGCCATCACACCAGGACTACCTTAGCACTTGATCAGTCGGCCATCGCACCAGGACTAGCATAGCACTCGATCAGTCGGCCATCGCACCAGGACTAGTTTAGAACTTGATCAGTCGACCATCGCACCAGGAGTTTAGCCCTTGATCAGTCGGCCATCGCACCGAGATTTTAGCCCTTGATCAGTCGGCCATCGCACCAGGACTAGTATTGCACTCGATCAGTCGGCCATCGCACCACGACTAGCTTAGAACTTGATCAGTCGGCCATCGCACCAAGACTAGTTTAGCCCTTGTTCAGTCGGCCATCGCACCGGGACTAGTTTTGAACTTGATCAGTCGGCCATCGCACCGAGACTAGCTTAGCCCTTGCTCAGTCGGCAATCGCACCAGGACTAGTTTAGAACTTGATCAGTCGGCCATCGCACCACGACTAGTTTAGAACTTGATCAGTCGGCGATCGCTCCTGGACTAGTTTAGAACTCGATCAGTCGGCCATTGCTCCAGGACTAGTTTAGAACTTGATAAGTCGGCCATCGCACCAGGACTAGTTTAGCACTTGATCAATCGGCCATCTCACCATGACTAGTATATAACTTTATCAGTCGGCCATCGCTCCAGGACTAGTTTAGCCCTTGATCAGTCGGCCATCGCACCAGGACTCGTTTAGCCCTTGATCACGCGGTCATCGCACCAGGACCAATAGAGCACTTGATCAGTCTGCCATCGCACCATAACTAGTATAGCGCTTGATTAGTCGCCCATTGCACCATGCCCAGTACGTATAGCACTTGATTAGTTGGCCATCTCACCATGCCCAGCATAGCACGTGATCAGTCGGCCATGCCGAGCATAGCACTAGATTAGTCGGCCATCGCACCAGGACTAGTAGAGCACTTGATCAGTCTGCCATCGCACCATAACTAGTATAGCGCTTGATCAGTCGCCCATTGCACCATGCCCAGTATAGCACTTGATCAGTTGGCCATCTCACCATGCCCAGTATAGCACTTGATCAGTCTGCCATGCCGATTATAGCACTTGATCATTCTGCCATCACACCAGGACTACTTTACCACTTGATCAGTCGGCCATCGCACCAGGACTAGTATAGCACTCAATCAGTCGGCCATCACACCAGGACTAGTTTACAACTTGATCAGTCGGCCATCACACCAGGACTACTTTAGCACTTGATCATTCGGCCATCACACCAGGACTACTTTAGCACTGGATCAATCGGCCATCGCACCAGGACTAGTATATCACTCAATCAGTCGGCCATCACACCAGGACTGGTTTACAACTTGATCATTCGGCCATCACACCAGGACTACTTTAGCACTTGATCGGTCGGCCATCGCAGCGGGACTAGTATAGCACTCGGTCAGTCGGACATCGCTCCAGGACTAGTTTAGAACTGGATCATTCGGCCATCGCACCAGGACTAGTTTAGAACTTGATCAGTCGACCATCGCACCAGGAATAGTTTAGCCCTTGATCAGTCGGCCATCGCACCAAGATCAGTCGGCCCATAGATCAGTCGGCAATCTCACCAGGACTAGTATAGCACTCGATCAGTCGGCCATCGCACCCTGGCTAGTTTAGAACTTGATCAGTCGGCCATCGCACCACGACTAGTTAAGAACTTGATCAGTCGGCCATCGCTCCAGGACTAGTTTAGAACTTGATCAGTCGGCCATCGTACCAGGACTAGTTTAGCCCTGGATCAGTCGGTCATCGCACCAGGACTATTAGAGCAATTGATCAGTCTGCCATCGCACCATAACTAGCATAGCGCTTGATCAGTCGCCCATTGCACCATGCCCAGTATAGCACTTGCTCAGTTTGCCATCTCACCATGCCCAGTATAGCACGTGATCAGTCGGCCATGCCGAGTATAGCACTTGATCATTCGGCCATCACACCAGGACTACTTTAGCACTTGATCAGTCGGCCATCGCACCAGGACTAGCATAGCACTCAATCAGTCGGCCATCACACCAGGAATAGTTTAGAACTTGATCACTCGGCCATCACACCAGGACTACTTTAGCACTTGATCATTCGGCCATCACACCAGGACTACTTTAGCACTTGATCAGTAGGCCATCGCACCAGGACTAGTATAGCACTCAATCAGTCGGCCATCACACCAGGACTGGTTTAGAACTTGATCAGTCGGCCATCACACCAGGACTACTTTAGCACTTGATCAGTCGGCCATCGCAGCAGGACTAGTATAGCACTCGATCAGTCGGCCATCGCACCAGGACTAGTTTAGAACTTGATCAATCGGCCATCGCACCAGGACTAGTTTAGAACTTGATCAGTCGACCATCGCACCAGGAATAGTTTAGCCCTTGATCAGTCGGCCATCGCACCGAGACTAGTTTAGCCCTTGATCAGTCGGACATCGCACCAGGACTAGTATAGCACTCGATCAGTCGGCCATCGCACCATGACTAGTTTAGAACTTGATCAGTCGGCCATCGCACCACGACTAGTTTAGAACTTGATCAGTCGGCCATCGCACCAATAATAGTTTAGCCCTTGATCAGTCGGCCATCGCACCAGGACTGGTTTAGAACTTGATCAGTCGGCCATCGCACCAGGATTAGTATAGCACTCGATCAGTCGGCCATCGCAGCATGACTAGTTTAGAACTTGATCAGTCGGCCATCGCACCACGACTAGTTTATAACTGGATCAGTCGGCCATCGCACCAAGACTAGTATAGCACTTGATCAGTCGGCCATCGCACCAGGACTAGTTTAGCACTTGATCAGTCGGTCACGTCATCCTGCGTTACAGACAGAAGTGGTGGTCGGGGGGGGGGGGGGGCGGGTGTAGTGTAGTCATAGACAAAAACTGGTGGTGGTGGTGATACACATTGTTCCCACTGTGGGATATAGACCGGAACTTTTAGGACGCCAAATGTAGATGATTTGTGTGCGTGGGGGATCATTGTTTTGTGTCCCCGGCGGTGGTGCGGAGGACAGTGATGAATTACTGATGAATTACTGTATTGAACACACATGTATATGCACTGTGATACAGTACTTCACATTCCTCAGTTTTAAATTGTTTCTGTATCGTAAAACTGAAAATTTATTCATTTTGAAAAACATAAAATTGTGGCAGATGATCGAAATGAAAACCGGATGTTTACATGCGAAATGAACCGGTGCATCGGTATATTTTAACCGCACGATGACCCACTGTATATTCATACAATATCCGCACGGATATATCGTATATACGAACGGATATCATATGTTTGTATAATATTCGTATAGTACGTTTGCATAATGCAAACAAACTGTACTATACGATGATACGGTAAGTTTTTACCGCAAATAGCGAAATAATGACCGCACAAACGGTAACGCGAAAGAATGACCGCACAAACTGGACCGCGAAAGAATGACCGCACAAACGGTATCGCGAAAGAAAGACCGCAAAAACGGGACCGTGATTGGACCGCAATTAGACTGCAATTTCAGAGGAGGGGACGAATTGCAATTCAAGGACCGCTGGATTGCAATTCTCGGTAAGAGAATCGCAGGCGGGAGTGTAGTTACCCTAATGAATATAGCCCCACAGTCCGATCACTATGTAACCTAATGTATATAGCCCTACAGTCTGATCACTAGGTACCCTAATGTATATTGTCCGACAGTCTGATCACTAAGTACCCTAATGGATATAGCCCCACAATATGAACACTAGATACCCTAATGGATATAGACCCACAGTCTGATCACTAGGTTCCATAATGGATATAGCCCCACAGTCTGACCACTAGATACATTAATCGATATAGCCCCACAGTTTGATCACTAGGTACCCTAATCGATATAGCCCCACCGTCTGATCACTAGGTACCCAAATGGATATAGCCCCACAGTCTGATTAGTAGGTACCCTAATGGATATAGCCCCACAGTCTGATTACTAGGTACCCTAATGGATATAGTCCCACAGTCTAAGTACTAGGTATCGTAATGGATATAGCCGCGCAGTCTGATCACTAGATACCCTAATGGATATAGCCCCACATTCTGATCACTAGTTACCCTAATGGATATAGCCCCTCAGTCTGATCATTAGATACCCTAATGGATATAGCCACACAGTCTGATTACTAGGTACCCTAATGGATATAGCCCCACAGTCTGATCACTAGGTACCCTAATGGATATAGCCCCACAGTCTGATTACTAGGTACCCTAATGATTGTAGCCCCACAGTGTGATTTCTTGGTACCCTAATGGATATAGCCCCACAGTCTGATCGCTAGATACCCTTATAGATTTGGCCCCACAGTCTGACGACTAGGTACCCTAATCGATATAGCCTCACAGTCTGATCACTAGGTACCCTAATGGATATAACCCCACAGTCTGATCACTAGGTACCCTAATGGAGATAGCCCTATGGTGTAATCACTGGGTACCCTAATGGATATAGCCCCACATTCTGACCACTAGGTACGCTAATGGATATTGCCCCATATTGTGATCACTAGGTACCCTAATGGATATAGCCCCACAGTCTGATCACTAGGTACCTTAATCGATATAGCCCCACATTCTGACCACTAGGTACCCTAATGGATATAGCCCCACATTCAGATCACTAGGTACCTTAATCGATATAGCACCATAGTCTGAGCACTAGATACCCTAATGGATATAGCCCCACAGTCTGATCACTAGGTACCGTAATGGATATAGCCCCACAGTCTGATCACTAGGTACCCTAATGGATATAGTCCCACAGTATGATCACTAGCTACCCAAATAGACTGATCCACATAACAACTACAGGCCGAACACACCGATCCACATAAAAACCGCAGGCCGGGCAGACTGATCCACATAACAACTACAGGCCGGAGACACTGATCCACATAACAACCACAGGCCGGACATACTGATCCACATAACTACCACAGCCTGAACACACTGATCCACATAACAACCAGTGGCCGGGCAGACTGATCCACATAACAACCACAGGCCGGACACACTGATCCACATAACAACCACAGGCCGGGCAGATTGATCCACATAACAACAACAGGCCGGACACACTGATCCACATAACGACCACATGCCGGGAAGACTGATCCACATACCAACCACAGGCCGGACACACTGATACACATAACAACCACAGGCCAGGAAGACTGATCCACATAACAACCACAGGCCGGACACACTGATACACATAACAACCATAGGCGGGGAAGACTGATCCACATAACAACCACAGGCCGGGCAGAATGATGGACAGAACAACAACAGGCCGGACACACTGATCGACATAACAGCCGCAGGCCGGACACACTGATCAACATAACACCCATGTGTCGGTTCCCAAAACTCAACTCCGACTTTGATGTGTGCTATTATTTACAGAGTACATACAACCTGTCTAACTAGGACGTGTTCGTCATACAATAAGTTCACCGTAGCCTATTTCACCAACATTGCAAAGTATACTTTCCTAGCAAAGAATACTTTGAGGGAGGAATTTTCAATTTTAGTAAAAATTTATTAATTTTTATTATACTGAATTTATTACATTATCAGAGCCATTTTGGCTGTGATAATGTAATAAATTCAGTGTAATAAGTCTGCATACTTTTAATCATCAAATATATGCAGTTGTTAGTTTTATATGAAATAATGTATTTCAGGAAAAATAAATGATTACTCCCTCAAAGTATACTTTGCTAGAAAAGTATATTTTGCAATTTTGATGAAATCGGCTACTGGTTGACGCGGACTATGCACTTGTTGCTTGTGACATTTCTCGTTCCCATCCTGACCATCGTATTTGATCGTAGGAACGTGCTGATAGGAAGGATGAGCTGGGGCTATAATGTTCGATCGCATGCATCGTAAAGTACATTTCCACATGTGTGATCGCATTTTAATTGTATTTTTTCACATAACGCTCCGATTATACCCATGATAGTGTGTACTTTGAGCTGCGATAATGGGCTTTACTTCCTGTAATTACCTACGCACTTACATGTACTTGTTTTCGCCGTATTCTAAGAAGTTGGACCTATATATAAAGCTATATAATAAAACTAAATCAAGCAAAATTATTCCGAAAAGAAGTATTCCAGATGTGGTAAGACCATAGACACAGTTTACTTGCAGAACATAATCAATTGATGTACTATTCTACTTCACAATTATATGACTGTATTTTTTCATCAAGAATAGGAATTTTCAATAAAAGTCGGAATGTCATATAATGTAATTAAACTTCCAGCCGCTGACGTTTTGATCCACCACCAGGGTGGTCATAAGATATTAAATGTATCTTTCTTAACAGTAATTAAACCTATGTTTTAAGTAGTGGAGATCCGGAGCAGGATAGGTGCAGATTATAAATAAAATAGGTCACACACCATCCATGTTAAAAAAGCAAAATAGCGGAGAATAGCCAAATGTGTTGCAAATAATTAGGCTATGATCAACGGCTGTGGCCCACCTTATAGCGAACGTCAGTCAGTGACCAGAAACAAATGAGAAGTAAATAGCTAAGAAAATATAGGTTTTAATGACACAATCGCAATTAATTCTGAATCTGAGTACGATGAGCATATTAGATTGGATTCAGATATACAATGAACGCTCTCAGTAAATAATACAGTCATGTAACTGGAGCATTGTGTCATTAGTAGAAGCCCAATATGGAAACCACATAATGAGGATATTACCTTACACTGTAAGTGTACAATACTTGTATATAACTGCACATGGAAGCCATTTATAAAGCAGTAACTATATAAATATCGAGCTTATTGACACAACGAACAATGGCTACAACTTCTCTATAGAATAGTAGACAAGTGTGTCAATAACATAATATCACCGCTGAATATAAATGTATTACATTATAATGTCAATTAAATCAAGCAGTTATTACATAATTTAAGTTAACGCTGTGAATATTATTGGGGATAGTTTCCGTCTGTTTTGATACTCCTGCTTGCCCATCTACAAGTATGCCAGCAATTATACTGACTGTAATCTGGGACATACTGCAAGCATTTTAAAAATATTTCAAGCTGGTTTGTCTTTGTGTTGTATATTCAAGAAAACAGCATTCAATGATAAATGTGAATTGGTGAAAGTAATTGAGTCACTACTAGTGGGGTTTTCAGATGGATGACGCAATACGGCTAAGTCAAATATAGCATAGTATGTCATCGACTTGCTGTTTATCACATTGAAAGCTGGTATGCACATACGATAATTAACCGACTAACGCATATCTGTAACAAAGGAGAAATTGTGACAGCTCACTGATATATCTCAACTGTTTTTGTGAAATGCATTTTCGGGGGGAACCGTCTGAGACACAGTCACATTAATGTGCAAAAGTAATATATTATATAACATTGCATAGAAATGTTGACTTACAACTTCAGCGGTATGGTCATTCATTAGAAGCAAAAATTGTAAAAAATATTACATCCAAAGACGATATTCTCAAATATCAAGTTATTAAATATTTGTGCTGGTACTATACGGTACTATATTTATATGTACGTACCATCTTGTACAAACCACTTATCTCATTACATTAATTACATCATATATTTCAATTATTACACTATGGTGTCATTATAAGGTAATATATATAATTTGGTAAAATAGTTATATTTGGAGGCTCGGCTGCTGACATAGTTTTTTACTGATATGTCAAAGTTGCAGAAAATATTCACTGTATCCATAAATACAAGGTTTGTATTATTATTATATTCGTAACGGCGTCCCTGTATAACTGTATTATTTAATTATTGCACTATGTGACTGCGATTAAAAGATACTAAATGTATACTGCGGCGATCTTGGACTTCTGCTATGCGTGTACATAAGTTACAAGACACGTTCTATTTGCTGCATTAGGTCCAATTGCAATTATATAATTCACTTATTGCAAAATATAATTGGCCTTGTGTGGTAATATACTTGTACTTAGAGGCCATCTTGGACTTCTACTTTTGACTATTGTATAATTAATTATCAAAACAAAGTTACAGAAAACATTTGCACACACCTAATACTGGTATACACATGTATTGGCATCCGAGGGCATTTACATGTAGGCAACACTTCTTACTTTTGGCGGCCATCTAGGATTTTTCCCCTAGTAAACGTTAGCAATTTAAATTTTAAAATTACTCAACCGACATTGCGTGTCCACTACACCCATTATTCGATGTTAAATAAATAAAATTGGTCACAATATCGAAGCAGCATGGATAATATATCTACTTGGTAGTCAGTTTGGATCTACAAGAACCATGCGATATGTAGTGACCCTGTAGTGACTCTGGCAGGTCTGCAGCTCATTAGTAATTAGGGGCTGGAGGCGTGTCAGAGGCGGTGCCTTATCGGTTACATATCACTAGACCGACTGCATGTCTGGCAGTCTAGGATTTGCTCTCATATGATAAACAACATTAGAAAACCAACTGTGTAAACTTCTATTATGTCCTAAAGCAAGAGATATTACACGATATATAATCACACATTGTAGCCAAATATTATAAATCCCGTTAAAGGGTTTACAAACATTGACAAGACAAACAACCTAAGCGCAAATGGTAAAATGAAGCATGAACATAATTCCCCAATGACCTTGACCTTGGACATTGTGACGTAAGATGTATGTGTAGCCAAGCAGCATGACCAGACACACATTGTACTCATAAACTATGAAAACAAGACAAATGGTTTATTGACAAAACGAAAGACATAAACGCAAATGCTAATCGCAAAGCTTCACCTTGGATATTCGGACCTGAATCACACAGAAAATGCTGCGCAGACGTCTCATTCACAGTGTGTGGTCGAGGTAAAAAAAAGACAGCGGGTTAATGTTGTATTGACAAAACAAAAAACCTAAACGCTAACTTGAACATAAGTCCTCAGTGACATTGATATTGGGTATTCGGACCTAAAACACACAGAGCGGTCACCCATCCACGTTAGCAATATATGGATGAAGTTAGGTGGAAATTTTCCCAGCGTAAACTGAGATATACAAAAGTATGTGAAAATGATGACGCCGCCGCCGTCACCGCCACCGGCGTCGCTGCCGTCATAGGGAAAAACGGCACACATTACTCCCTACTAATGTGTGGGCGCGAAAAATTTACTATGGTATTCAAAAGATTAAGCTCCTCCCGGTTGCCGGACTATTGCGTCATACCGTCGCGTTTATTGTACCAGTGTGTTTCTGCGCGTGTCTCCTTGTGCAGGCAGTCCTTTGAGACGATGCTGGATGATTTATAATGTTTCGAGTGTCAGCATACTGCGCGATAAAATATGCACTGGGTTTATGGTACACGAACGAACAGTACACTCGCTGGAACTATAAGTTATGTACATACCATTATATGTAGATATTCAGCACCCCCAGTAAACAACTCGCTGTCACTACATGGACATACCTGTATATGTAGATATGTATTCACGACATCCGCGAGTCAGTCCTACAATACTCAAATGAATATATAATTCCCGTTTTTCATCTGTTGTAAGAATACGCGAGTGTATAAACAATGTCTAAATTCAACTACGCTTTGATATAAACACGTAGTAGTAGATATCGCCACAACACATACAGCTATTATCTATATCGGTGTGTATTCCAATACTTCCTCATTGATATTACCGTGTCATGACGACTGAGGAACGTTTAAAAAATAAAAATCAGATTTATTATTGACCACGTGTTCGCCTGCATTCTTTTTTTGTACAAACATACGTGTGTGGTCAGCACGGGTGGGAGTTCATTGACGTTATCGACGTACATTCCGCTAATGTTATTATGTTCTGTCACTGTATTCATAGTACTACTATAGAGATAGTAGACTCATCACTAAATATTCTGAGTTTAGCATTGACTATGTTTTCGCTGATATCGTCTCTTTGGTTTCCCTGGTTCCCGTGTATGATATGGATTCCGAAAATCGGTGGAGTGTGATATGCTGTTCAATCTGTCGCGCACTGTTTCATTGACGGATATATTTTCACAGTAGATTACTGATATACAGTATATACAGTACATACATGGTTAGTGCCGTCGAATATACGATATATTCGGTTGAGCCTTAGACAGCTTTATTGGGACGAACTTTATAAAACCCAATAAAGTTGTCGAGGCGAAACCGAATATATTTTATATTCGACGGCACTAATCATGTATTTAATTTATACCGCATACTAAACTTAATTGTTTGAACGTGTGCAACGTCATGTTTTGACGTCACTTCCGCTCCATAAGTTACAAATCTAGACACGTCATTGAAAGCAAAATGGCGACGTCCACGCTAGGTAGATTCGGTATTGTATCTGATTGAATCTCCGATTTAGTTACGATGATCTTCAATATAGGCTGGCTCTAGACTCCACAGTTGTCATAATAAGGATTAAAATCATAATATATATGTTATTGTCGTTGGTTACTTCGCATATACTGTAAAAATGGACAAAATTCAGCTGAATCGACAGCGATTTAGATTTTAAAATCCGCCGCCATCTTGAATTTGCTGTTATGACTGACCAATCAGAGGCCGCGATTATTGGTCAAAGGTGAACAAAATAAAGGCAAAAATGGCACTTCGTGTACGTTAGGCTACTTCAGATTTCTTAGGTTACTTCAGATATAAACAGTGTTAGGGGTATATATAAAAAACAGCATTTATTCAATCGCTTTATTACACTACCTGGAGCAATGGTTGCGGAATAAAAAAATGAGATGTCTATAATAAATGCGATATTGATAGCACATAAGTTTGCGGTGGTCTTGGTCAGTTGATCTACCAAATATGAGCTGAATACCTTCCTGTCCCAAGTATCAAGTTACTGTACTGATATTGTAATATACACTGACGTATATCTGCACTGTTCGTGCCAATTTCTGGCATTCGACCAGAGCACCCATTACGACACAGTTATGGTTTATTAGTTCCTGTAAAGTATTGTATATCGCATTACATATACATGTAATATTATAATAATTATAAATCGCCGTCGATAGGTCTATCTAGATCCACCCTGAAATCACACCTGTAACATCTTTGGCACCCAATGAGGGACTGGTTATTGTCTCCCCGCGACGGACTAGGTTGGTCTGGCTCGGTCGATCTGCGCGTGATTGATCGTTTTCCGTGAGCAGTAGCCACCGGCTTTGTTGCCTGAAACGACACAATGGAGAATTGTGATCTCACGCGTTAATAGTTTGTTTAACATTGTTCGATAGGGGAATTCCACCCGAGATCGTATGAAGTCCAAATAACACTCCAAATGCATCCTTAGGTTTTCTGTACGAATTCGGAACATCGTGCGGACGTCATAATGTGACATTACAGTGATCGTTGACAGCCCGGAAAATAATATGACCGTGGCACAGATTTTTTTCCAGAACCCTACGATTCTTCCCCGATGTCGAGGACGCCGGGATGCCGTACCATTACCCTAAAAACTATAACTTAGTTCCTGGAATTCGACTGCCATTTGTCAGTTATTAATCGTTTCAGCAAGTTTAATTGATATGCTACATGTAAAACTAGTATTATGACATTTCTTTCAATTGAAATTCAAATCTATCATTCAAGATGGCCGACATCTGTATTTGTATATCACATGACACATTTCATGTTTGTCAGATACAAAGCGTTTTCAGTAAAAATGCATCCGACACTGTTAAAACTTGGATTGACTAGTCCTGCACATAAATAATGTATATATATGGGTACAAAATGGCAAGGTGGTTTGATGCGGTGAGTAGTGAGGTGGTTGAGGCGGGTGTTGTAAATAGTCCATAAGATAAACATGTTTAACCCTTTGAACCGGAAAGCTCGCGATAGCGGTTCATGCAAACAGTGCAGATCCAGATGAGCCGGCTCGTGACGAGCCGTTTCATCAGGATCTGAACATTTTGAAAGTAATTTTTATATTTTTGAAAACAAAAAGTACCCTCTTTTCATAAATGGACTAGTCGGAAAATAATTTTATGACGGTTGGATTAGTTACAAAATTAACATATCCAAACTCATTCCAGTTACTTATGGGGTTAAGCAAAACAAGGCTGTCAACCGAGATGCCGATAGAAAGGGGTTACTGTGAAGTATGCTTGCTATGAATATCTGATTGTCTAACAGATGGTATGACATGTAAATGTTTCATGGGCCAACGAACATTGAACGTCTGACTTAACTAAGTCAAGTAACAAACCGACTGTATAAGCAATGTATATTGTTACAAGACTGCCGTTGTTCGACACCGCTTACAAGCGTGTGCAAACGTACAGCGCGTGCTGTTGGACCATGGCTGTAGACAATGCTCATTTCGGGGCTAAGCCAACACCTACGTAATGCATGTGTCTCATGACGTTACTAGAACGCAGCCATTACGTCACCAGACCAGTTCACAACGGTCGCACTGAACTTTTGAAAGTGATGCGCGATGTGTACTGCGGCCCCGGAATATGAATGTGTAAATCAGCTGTTTGAATGGTCCAGGAGCAGATAATCAAAGTACCGAAAATACTGCATATATGCTCAAATTACACTATAATATTTCCTACGGAAATGTAACAATAACGTTCGACCATGTTAACTCGGATATATATGTCTACTCGGGAACTGTTTCAACACGCGATGAAAAACCGATAAGGGCGTTCACCCGTATTATACCCGTTAATAGCAGACGACAATTTCTACCTGCGCAAACCTGTATTCAATATACGGATCGATACCGTTGATGCCGGGGTATTTAAAAAATATCACAATGGGTTAATATTCGCATTATCGGCTAGAAACATAGTAAGCCACAGCGCTATAGAACACTTAATTACTATATGTATATAGTAAATTCACCGTATCGGTCGATGCAGTCAAAACACCGATAAGGGCGTTCACCCGTATTATGCCCGTTAATTTCAGACGACAACTTCTACCTGTGCAAACCTGTATTCAATACACGGATCGATACCGTTGATGCCGGGGTATTTAAAAAATATCACAATGGGTTAATATTCGCATTATTGGCAAATATTCGCATTATTGGCTAGATACATATTTGTATTTAGCATTAAACATTTGCCCATACGCGTTCCTAATTTGTATATGTGACTGGACATTTTATTACATGTTTCTAGATTTAGCCCGTGTCACAGGGTTAACATGTACGTGGCTTTGCTATAAGACGCACTTATTGTTTTATTAAAATATAGCGGTTGTCGAGCATTTGGCAATGCTATATTTATGCATGTAGCTTGTATTTCGTGTACCGTCTCATGGTAAGACTTGTCATTTGTATGGTCATATATCGAACGTAAATATGCATATTATAAGTACTCGTGTATGTATTACATATAATCATTAACTTGATATACATGTAGCCAGTCATTTCGCTTATGGATGGATTGGTGTGCATCCTGATAGTAGGATGGATTTTGTTTGTTTCTTAGTGTTTAACGGCACAGCAAGAAATAAGGTCATTTTTTTGGCGGGATCAACTGGTTCGATTCCAGTATTTCACGTGCAAATGTGTAGTGGGTTGGATCATAACATTATAACTGAATGCTTTCATTCATACTATACATATTCAGTCTTGAAATTAAAATTTTTTAATCTGATCTGGTGGACCAGGGGGGGGGGGGGGGGGGGGGGGGGGGTCCTACCCACACAATAATCACTTAGCCCCATCCTCTAAAATTAATAGGTTTATTGCTATTCTTGCTACGTTTATAATAGGATATAGCCGGATTCAACTCTCAAGTACAGACAGCCGGAATAGTACCCGAGAGCCAAACCAGGTAGACTGGAATTCTGCTAAGTTTGAACCACACCGTTAACTTGTCTCCAGCTCTCCCAACCTGCACCCATGTGGGAAGGATTAACTATATATGGAGTGTATTCTACTTTTATTTACATACTAATAACACATTAATGACAACAACATACTATGCGCATATTAATGAGCTCTAATATACAAATCAAACGTCTGGACACCCTCAACATATATTATGTTCGTTTTCAATAACCATATGGATACGATACGTAATGTTACCGAAGCACTCTCTTGTCGAACACAATTCTATAGTTTTCTATTCTGTGATACGGTCAGAATATTAGTCATATCTCTATCCCTGGTAATTTTGTAAGGATCGGTCACGGTCACAGAAGCGGTGGACAATGTTTTCACCATATTTTCGATCACGTCATCGTTTATCTGTAGACTGTGTTTATGATTCAGCGTGATACCTCTTATCTTACAATGTGTTAATATTCCATTTTCATCGGGTAGTCATTCTCAAATTGATATATATGTGAATACTAGAACTTTATAGCAAATAGTGTTACGAATATAGTCAGTACACTAATGTTATACATCTTGTACGTCAGATGTGTTTATCCATGAATTGAATTTCTTAGGAAAATGTAACCATTTCACGAACTACTGTTTGTTTCTTCCTTTGCCTCTCGCTTTAATAATAGTTTCCACTTTCCACATTTTGTCCTGATTCAAAGAAATCTTTTGAATTTCGCTTTCATAGAACGTTCCAGTAATATCTTCATCCGCCATGTATTTCAAGCGGTACACTGGTATCTGTACCCGGAAATATCGCCGGAATATTTCCCCGCTGTATGTCTGATCGTAAGCTCTGGTAAACGTCGCATGTAAGTGTGATATACGGACATGGTCACCGATTTTGAACCGGAAACGTTTCTTCTTTGTCACCGTTCCATCTTTACGTGATAGATAAGTAGCAATTCGGACTTCCATTTCATTTTCGTCTTTAACCGACGCTGGCACCGTATCTATCGTTCTATGTACGGTACTATTATAACTTGTCGCTATGTCTTGTAACACTGGTAGATATATGTCCGTTTGTTAATAGTTCATATAACGGTACAGTTTCATCTTGATAGTCTTGATTGTTCTCTCCGCTACGGACGCTTTGGTTTCATTTTGTGTAGGAAAATACAAAACTTTGTTCTTTTTCATTAGATCTTGGACAAGTTTAGCGCGGAATTATTGACCTTCATCAGCGGATAGTCGTCTCGCGATTCGTCCTTCGGCAAATATGTCTCGAAAAGCCAGAAGCACCAGTCTTATGTGTCAACGGTCTAAGCCATATATATTTTGAGAATACATCTACAACCAGTTGAATGAAAGTAATGCCGTCATTGTCTTTAGAATATTTTGACATATCGAACAAGTCTACTTCCCACAAATCATCAATACCGGCTGTAATCACGTGATTTCTTATGAATCGTCTTCTCACCGGTTTGCTTAAACTGTAAGGTTCTTGTTGTTGTAACCACTTGCGGATTTTGTATTTACTTACTTCATATTGATCTTGTTTTTTGACCTAATTGTACAATTTATCTGGTCCAGAGAAACTCGCAGGCTTTGACGGGTCGAAATATATTGAGTGCAGATAATGTTCCATTTTGGTATTCTAGCAAGTGTTATATTCTTCATATAAATAGTGTTATTCTTATGTTGTTTAAGATTTAATCGTCACTCTCGTCTTCTGTGTCTTCCCCGTCATCTGTGGCATCGCTATCATCGCCATCAGGAAACAGATCGTTGAACCAGTGACTGTATTTGTTCAAAACCATTTTAATTCTCTTATTTAATGACATATCCTCTAAATCTACAATTTCCGCAATTATCTTCTTATTTATTTAGCTTTCGGTAATCGGGATTAGCCGTTTCAATAATGTAGTGTACGTCTTTAAGAATTCTCCTTTATCGATATCAAATACGTAGTCATATGCATTTGCCCTTGCCTTCTTGAAGGGGATACCATTTTGCTGAAATTCCTCTACTTTCTCATTCCAAATGTCTTCACTTTTGTCTATCGCCTCATCCGCCATCTTTCGAAAATGTTCCTCAATATCATTCTAGTAATCGTCCATATTATCGTGTTCCAGTGATATCCGTTTCTTACTAATAGGCTCCTCTTCGTGGTTGTCATCGGGTTTTCGTTTTGCGGATTGTCCCTCATAACACCATTGTTTCACGTGCCGTTGTAAATCGTGGATGTCCATAAACACCAACCCGCAGTCATTACAAGAATGCATGACTTCGTCTTCTGTGTCTTGATATCGTTTTGTAAATATGATACTTCTCTTGAGATATCTGAGTTATATCGCCGTATGTCGTTATTAAAATCAACGTTGTCAACGTAGACGTCGTTCCTTATAATACTATGGTCTGCAGGTTTAACACTGCTATGCGATTCGCTTCCTCTTATGCTGGTGTCTGAATTGTTTGTCTAGGCTCTTCTTATGCTATTTAGAATGTTTGTGCGCATGCGCAAATGCTCCGGGGTTCTGGCTTTTAAATCAATCACTAGATAGCCGTATGGTTTATTCACAGCTTCATCAAACTGACGCAGAAGTACCTGTGGGTTAGTAGGGTACATCTGCCTGGCTAATGTCATTACTGGCTGTTTGTCTAAGGTAGTTTTAAATAATACCAGATACTGACAATTTCTTCGCATGGTTGGGTTTTTACTATATAACATGTTTTGGTTTACAGCGATGACGGACATGTTCCTATGATGACTTCCTTCCGTATATAAATCTGTAACACGTTCATCCTTCGCAGGCTCGGATGCCATGTCGTCCAATATAATAACGTTATTGAGTTTTGGATCTATGAATTCTTCCTTTTCTAAGTTAAATGGAATCCCCCTTGATGAACTCGACTTTGGGATATACGCGTTGTCTGATGTGATCGTATAACGGTTGCCAACTCTTGTAAAGCCAAATAATTCTCGGTGGCGTTGGAGATATCTTTTCCTTCGCTCGTTCTAACAGTTGCGTTACGAAGCAGGTTTTTCCGGACGACGTCGGTCCACTAATCATACATGTAAATGGATGTTTGAAAACGAAGTATGATTGCGTATCTTGTATAGTATTCGAAGGTGCTGACATCAATTCCTGATTCGTCTGAGCTTCTGGCTGTCTCATATCTTCCGGAGCTCTCGAGAGCTCCCATTTCTCCCGGAGCTCTCGGAGCTCCCATTTCTCCCGCAGTCATTCCAGTAAAAAAATGGGAAAGTCATGTTGGGAAATACATGAATACCATGTCAAGTGTTGTTGTTTATTGTTCCGAACATAATTATCGTAATCGTTGTAGAACCTGCTTCGAATAAAACAGATGTGTCTGGTGAACTTTTCAGAGTAACGTTTGTTGAAAAGAAGCTGAAATTTCATTTTATTGGTTATGGACTATAATTATAATGTATCAACAACTGAACACTCAACAGTCTAATCTGGCTGAAGCACATGTATTTTATTGACTAATTCGGGATGCACTGATTGAGATCGTCATCATTCTTAATGTGATTAAATGATACAGCCGCCATCTTGTTGTTTTTCCTTTTGTTTCCATGATTCAAGTGTGACAAACAGACCGAAATGATCGTTGTTAGAGTAATTTGCTATTGGACCGATTTTAAAACATTTCGATGAGTAAAAGTACATAAAACCTAAACCAAGTATTGACAAATTTAACGGCGTTTCTGTCGATTAGGGGATTTTACGACCATATTTGGCATAACTGAGCGAACTCTGAGCGTAAAGGAATGTTTGTTGCAATTCGGTTCTAAGTTATATCACGTTTCGTGGAGCGCGTGGTCGTGAAGTCTGACTGCTGATCTTACGTTCGTGGGTTTGAGCCTCATCCGAGGCGTGCTTTGTCTCTTTGAGCAAGACTATTTATTCACGCTGCTTCAGTCCACACATCTGTTGGGTGTATACTATATGGTATAGCTATATATATATGGTATATACTTTATATACATGCACCGCTACGGTAGAGGATATAGTAACAATGTAATGTTACATGAAACAATATTTAGTAAGTAACAATGTTACAGTACAGATAAATATAATTTCATGTGAATAATTCATGGGATTTGACGGAAAGAATAATTTGTCGTGGTCATCTCCCAACATGTATAGCATTACATTGCATAAATTAAACAGCCAGTAATAAACACTAAATATTCCAGGTGATGTGGAATGGATGCAGTTACATGCATTGCATAATAAAGTAGGGTTATTCACACATATACCAGTACATATATTCATATTTGGGAGGAGAACAGTTGGAAAAGAGAAGATAATGAGGTAGCGGATTCTTATAATAATCATTTATGCAAGGTGAAAGTCAGTCCTGGATTGAGGAAGTAATACCATGTTTGATACGTTACAAATCTCTGACCTATATATAAGAGTGTGTTGAATTACGAGAATCGTTTGGTTTGAAGGATATATGCTTTGAACGCTAGGAATTATGTTTTATTTTATTCGTAATTATTTTCGGGTAATCATTTAAAAGTTGTTCTTGGGTTATGTTCACGTATATATTATACATATATCCCATCATATTTAGGAAGAAATTATGTGAATATCAGGGGACCCACGGGTCTTTAGTCAGCTCACATGCATTTATATAGTGTTGATAACAGCACACATGCTGACATCAAAGGAGACGACAGTTTGGACAGTAACACGGTAAGCCGGCCTATCCAGCATCAATAATGTTGTGGTATTGTTACATGTATGCCCCCGGTCTCTTTAGAACCGAAATTAATATAGTGTTTCAATTTTCTGTCCGCCCGTGTCTGCGTGTCCGTGTGTCTTTCCGTATGAGTGTGCGTCCGTGAGTCCTGTTAAGCAGTTTTGTCGAGAGTTCTACCCAATCTGTCACTGGGGGCATTTGTTTGCCGATAGACCATATGTTTTGTACTCGTTGGAGAGCAGGAATTGTTTTATGTTTAGTTGTGACGTCTGTGACGTCACGAACTTTACAGATAAGAGAGTTATCAAGCGTGTTGCTAGAACGTCGCCATTAATTGAGGGGAAAGTCGATTGACATGTAAAAACACACTTCCACAATAAATAATCGTAAAGCGACATACTATCGATGTTGTATATTATTATTATGAGTTTCCCCATCGAAGCAAGAACGTCTCGTCACCAATTTCGAGAATAGTTCGAGAATCGGCAATAAAACGTATAACCGAGAGATGCTGAAGAACACTAATTAAAAATGGCGGCAATTGAGAAAAATCGAAGATCAGTGGTAGTGATGGCACTACAATCGACGACATGAAGGACACGGACTTCTTCAGCAAATAATTCCAACTGAAGAAGGAAAAGGCAAGAGTGAAGTCAAACTTCACACGCGCAAGACACCGAGTTATAATGCTGGTAGAAGTAGATGATCTGCCGAGCCGGTGAGCTATCCGGGAAGCTTGCCAGAAGATGGACGGCAATCTCGAGGTAGCGATGGATGTAATGACACAACTATCGGACCTGTATGACAATAACAAAGACGCTGAACGAAGCACAAAGATCATCTCGGAATTGGAAACGATGGACAATGAATTATCGGCAGCACACGATTCAGCGCGGGAATATCTCCATTCTCGCAAAGACGAATTATCTAGTGTTGCATCGGAAGTGCTGCATATCGACCTGGCAAATGAGTTGAACATTACGGAAGACCAGCTCTCATGAAAATATATGCAGGAAGTGGTGATGAAATCGTTGCAAGCAAATCCACGGTACCAGTATGACCAGTCGACATCTGAACAGGTACGATTTCGTAATGTAATTTTTGATCAAAATGCATATGATATATGATATAAATGTTGTATGTTTTCACCATATCGCGACGAACACAGAAGGCAGAATATGCATGAATATGAGATCAATGGGAGAACAAATATGCAAACCCCTCATTTGGCAGATACTGAATGGAAGTATCAGCATTACCTATCTGAACGAAGAGTCCCGGTAACGAAAAATAATGTTCACACGTTCGGTGGTAATCAACCGTTTGACCCCAGTGTATGTTAAAGTTAGTTAAATCACAATAGTTATCTTTCCTTTATGCTCTCCAGTAATGGAGTTACGTTTGTAACGTCGTGACGTCATAATAACGTCATGGCAACATTTGATGGATTATTGTTTTAATGTGAGATAGTAACTGGATGTAATAAAGTGTACAGTAGAATATAACTGTGTGCGTTAGTGAGTGAATATTCCAGTGTGAATATTTAACAAATGGTAGCAGAGCGTGTGCAACGGTTCTCCAGTGTGACAAAGAGTTAATTAGCGTAATAATGTTTACATAGTGTGATGTATTCAGAGCATATTGACAGAATCTTGAAGATAAAAGGAAAAGTGAAAGCAACGATGACAAAAAAGATAAACATTCCATACTTGTATAAAACAAATACATATGATCAGTTTAGACAAGAACTGCTGGCATGGAAAGAAGTTACAGATGTATCAAAGGCAAACCAAGCGATAGTGGTCGCATGATCTCTTCCCGAAGATGACGAAACAATAATACGGGACAAAGTGTTTAATCAGGTATGCTTAGATGACATAAAGGGAGAATGTGGTCTAAATATTCTTGTTTCATTCTTAGAAAAACATCTTGCTAACGATAATTTAACTGATAGTCTTGAGACTTTTGACGGTTTTGATGATTTTAATAGAGAAGAAGGGCAATCCATAAATGGACTATGTAGAATTATTTGATGCAAACTACAGAAAAATTGAAAAGAAACATATGCCGATACCATCTGAAATACTAGCATTTAAATTGCTCATGATAACAAACACAGAAAGAATATTAGTTCATACAGGAATGAATTATAACAATAAAGTAGTGTTGTATGAAGAGGCGAAGCAGTCATTGAAGAAGTTTGAAGGGACAATATGTAATAGCAATGCAAGAATAGAGATGAATATTGACACACAGTCGGTGCCGGTAGCTGGTGTTGAACTGGAAGAGGGGTATATAGCGGATGGGAATGTCAAAGGAAAATCGTCGACAAGTAAATTTAACAGCCGACAAAAATCATGGTGGAACAGGAGAGATGGGAGTACGAAGGTGTTCAGCGGAATTTTAAACCAAAAATGCCAATTCGTAAAAAGTTGAACCCGCTAGGAAAACATGGCGGTATTCTAACATGCAGATCGTGTGGTTCTTTTAGACATTTATTATCATCATGTCCAGATGGTTAGGAAAACCTGGCGAAGGTGAACATCACTGAATATGAATGTGTAGTTCTCTTTACAGGCTGCTAACCGAATGACGATGTGCAGCTGAAAATTGATACTCCTAATTCTGCGGTTCTGGACAGTGCATGCAGTAGTACTGTATGCGAAACAGGTGGATGTAAAACAAGTGAAGTCAAATGGTGAATACATGATTCCGGCGGTGATTGTATATAAGGCGGTAATAATCAAGACTGATATAGTAGACTCGGACATTACTTTGGAGAATTGTTATGAAAAAGGCTGGCGTACACATTAATTTAGAGAATGACACTGCTAGGGTAATGGGAAAACAAGTAGATTTAATAGTGACAGAATCAGGCCATTATTGTATTTCCATTGATACATCTGCAGATACAGTAGGTGGAAGTATGCAGACTCCATGGTATGATGAGGGTAACCCAATGGAAATATATCAGTCAATGTCGATAGAAACGTGACATCATCAAATGAAGTGCGAGAGTTGAAGTCTGGTTTGAGTGTATCCGTGACCTTGTCAAAATGGCAACTTATTTCAAAATAAAGTATATGATGTGACAGGCATGATGTCCAGTAGATATGGAGGTAAACTAGATGCTGGCAATGAAATAATGAATAGTTAGATATGGGGACATGGAGGCTGCTCCGACCAAGAACAGTGTGGAAAGAATCCAAACTGGATTAGCGTCATAACACACCTGTTATTAGACGATTACCAGATGGTCAGTAATGGAACAGTTGCGGGGCAATGGAACAGTTCACATGCCAGTCAGGAGGGGTTGATTCAGAAGGAAGACAAAGATGGGACAACAATTGAGATGGAAAATTTATACCATACTGAGTTTGAAATGTGTTGTGATATATTTTGATGTATTGTGAGTCATAATGAGAACATGACAGCTTGGAGATATAATGTCATGCATGTTCAGTTTCTCCAGGATGATGTGAAGGAAATCGACAACAAATATATTGGTGATGCAATAGACGGATCCATCATGTTCAAAACTACTGACAAAAATATGGGTCAGGCAAGTGTTTTCGGAAGCTTACAGAGAGAACATAAATGTTTACAGATTTCGTTGTTATAAACATGTGTTTGTCGGGTAATTATTGCATTTACATTGTAATCAGCAAATCAAGGAAATTCCGTACTAAATTTAACCTGACCTTATTACATGTACGTCATCCATTTGGAAAACCCACTTGTAGTGACGTACCTTCTTTCATCGATTCATAGTCAGCATTGACTACCGTTTTGTTGAATATACGACATTAAAGACAAACCCGCTTGAATAGTTTTATTACAAGGTATTTTCAGCTGCACACCTCTATGAGGGGCACTCAAAAGTTCAGATACGGAGGCTGTATATATTGGGTTATCATCTTGATTTCTGCCCTCGATTTAAATACGTGTGTAGCCGCAAGTTTCGCGAAAAACAGACAATACACGTGTAGCAACGATTGTTTGGGAAATGTGGCGCAACTCCATGTGTAATCATAATATACATTAATATATAACTATAACGACAAGTGAACCTATTAGTGTGTACCTTGTGCCACTTAAGCATGACAGTATTAATTCAATAAGCCAGTAATTAAGAGCTGTATGTCGAAATGACACATAATGTACTTAACGTCCAAAATATTGCATATGCGATGTATATGTGTCGAACTATGAACGTTCTATGTTTAAACTTCATAAGCTACAGCCTCATTATCGGATCATCATTTAGACACCGAATTCGGTTTTAAGAGTCATCCGAAAGACCAGTGGGATGGAGGTACACGGAAGGTATGTTGTTCGTGCATATGTCGGCGATGGAACTAACACATCCAGTATTGAAGTCCAGTGCTGGCAGAACGGGTAGCTTTTTATATTTTCAATTTTGATAGGCTCGAGAGAAGATAGCACCCATCTGATCCAGCCATACATGCAACTGATATCAACTGATATCCAATTTGCCCCGCACATTGGGCACACGGAATTACAATAGTTATATGATTTTAATGTACACTCACGTGAAACAGAAAATATACATGACCATTTATCTTATATATTCAGAGATAGCAAATGAGCGTGTGGATTTAGAAACGAGGTGAAATCATAAAGTTCTAGGACTTTGCTTATATCTAAAGAACCATTTGGTATAATCGGTTGTGAAATATGTCATTAGAAAGCTGGTTAATATGTGCAAGCAATACTAGTAACAGGTCGGCTCCATGATTTAAATCATAACATTTCGCAAAGTAGTCATATATTCGCAGGCATCTACGTCAGCACGGAGCAGTTTGACGTTGTCTCACGTTACGTAATTAATTAATATCATTGTTTCATTTGCTTTCGAAGCGCTGTCCGCAAGCCAAATAAACTTTGCCATCACACATGCGTCATTTAGTTAATTCGATGTCTATTGTACCGTAACTTGTTTCATTGTATGTAAATATTTGCATCCAATGTTCTAATTAATTTCAATGCAGTGCCGCTTCATGTATACTTTCTTTTTAATTTGTGTGTAAGTATGCTTGATTCAACCGATTTCACTACATATATCTTCAGCAGTAATACAAGCATTAACAACAGTTACAGCTTCACATAGTTTCTGTATAGCAATGTAATGGGGAAATGGACCAGTTGGGTGGTGGTGAGCTTTTAAAGTTGGAAGCGTAAAATATGACCTCTGGCAAAAATACCCTACTTTGATAGTCTGTCATTTTCTAGAAAATCCATCTTACTTACTGTCTGTTTCACAAAATCTGCCTAAATTTTACGGCTATATAAACAATTCAAAAACAATATTTTTTTCGATAATACTGTCATTTTCTATAAAATCCATCTTACTTACTGTCTGTTTCACAAAATCTGCCTAAATTTTACGACTATATAAACAATTCGAAACAATATTTTTTTCGATAATATTAAATTAAAGGAAAATTTAAGAATGAGCCTTCTTTTCATTTCGTTAAATTTGGTCAAATATTGATTTCATTGCGAAAAAACAATTTCCCCATGTTAAATTCCCATAGACATCTTCACAGAGTGAAGCGACATTTTTTGAATTTCACAAATACTGAACCGATTTTAAAAATTTATCTTTTGTTTTCTTAGTTAGATAATTTCCAAGCTATCTAGCCAGGTTTCCATTTTTTTCTGTCTCCTCCCACAGCTCCTCCATCTCTTTTTTCCCCATGTTAAATTCCAAATAGACAAATAAAATCAATCTTTCACCAAATTTCACGAGATAAAAAGTAGGCTCATTCTTAAATTTTGATAAAAATAAACAGAAACTTGTTTTTCAGCAAGCTTAGCTTAACCGAAGTCACATACCATAATTCGATATTCTCCGAACATGTATATTATGATGTATAGCTAACAGATTTTTACCACTGATACCTCCGGTATTATTTCAAATGTTCCTAAAGTATCACCATTATAACGTAATGTATCTTCCAATGTAATTTCAATCCTAAAGCGGCATTTCAGCATGTCGTAAACAACGTCATGATTTGACAGATATAATAATAATAATAATACTAATAATACAAATAATAAAATAGTCTTTATTTACAGAGGGTGACACATTTAGTTAGAAACTAATCTACCATATGGCTCTTTATTATATACATGTACAAAGTAAAAATAAACATACATGGTAACAACAGACACTACTACATCTACATGGAACATTTAAAAAATAACCCATTACAGATTATAATAGAGTAGGACACACATGGTATTATTAAGAATTTCTTGCATACATTGTATTTTCTTCATTTTACCTTAAATGCACATGGTGTCACCATTCATCCTAACTGTCTCACTGAGATAGTTCATTTGAGTGGTAACAACGTGCATATACTTCATTTGATAAACATAAAACAAAAGAAACGTAAATAAGAAATGTCAATAAAACAAAACAAACAATTATTGTATCCTTCAACTGTAACGGATTAAGAAAATAGATCAAGGAATAACCATTTTCGCTGATCACATATGAAGACAGCAGCAAACATTGAATTTGTTATACACATATTCACACATATTAGGATATGACACAGTTTGAAAGAGCAGGGTTTGAACATCTCCACCAAAACCAATGCAGACCCGGAGTATCACATATCATGCACATGTACAGGCTGATAAGGGTATGCACAGTTCACCATTTAATTTATCAAAGCAGGGTCCATTTAGAATTAACCTTGATTTTTCATAATGTGTATTATGCCTACATGAGTACACGCATTTTCTTTGCTTATGATTTTTATTTACAAATACATGTATATACATACATGATTAAAGGATTTCCAATATTCATATTGGCAGTATGTGAAAATCTGATTATTGTTTTGCTGTTACATGTACATCATCATGGTCATTTATGCTTCATCCACTTCATTAGATTACAATTAAATGAGTTTGTTGTATTCAGTGTTTTCAAATGATTTGATAAGCTGTTCCATATGATTGGGCCCGAATATATGATACCTTGTTTATAAATTTCTTTGTATGGTCTAGGTGGAATAAAATGATGTGCCGATTCAGATCTTAGTACTGGTCTGTTTTCATGAGCAAGTCTGTGTTTAAACATTGTATTAATGTAAGTTGGTGTTTCTTACTTGGCAACTTTGATCATAAACTTAGCTTTCTTAAGATATAATCTTTCAAATACAGTTAATATGTTCAGGTCATGCATACTTTGTATTACATTTTCAACATTATAGTCCATTATCATTTTTACTGCACGTTTCTGGAGTCGAAAAATTATATTTAAATTTACTTGGTATGTTCCGCTCCAAACAGTGTTACAATAGTCAATATTAGGTTGTATATAATATATGTTTTATAAAATTGAGTTCTGTATTCAGTGGATAGATATTCTTTAATTCTTGACAGTAGCCATATATTTGATGTTACCTTATCAACATGTGTTGACCATGACAAATTACTATCATTGTTTATTATTGTCAGTATTTCTGGTTATTTCATGAACTATTTGACACTGATCATATGGTTCCATATATTGTAACCATGTGCGCTTTGTTTGTTCAGTCAGTAAGTCTCGATTAAAGTCACCCAGTAAACATAGCTCTTGTTCTGTTGTAAGTACATGTTCAATAATAATATCAAAGTCTTCATTCCATTTGACTGTAGAATTAGGATGTCTGTATAACATGCCCATTAAAAACCTTTTGGAATATTTAGCAAATATTTCAAGCCACAGACATTCCATTTCATCATTTTCATGATCATAACGCCTCTCCACTTTCATGTCATTTGTTGACATAAATAATAATACCACCCCCTTGTTATTTTCGATCAGTTGTACTTACTCTACCTTTTGTAAAAAAATGGAAGTTATCCAAATGCAAGCAATCATCTAAATGTCGTTTTAGTGAGACCAAATAATTATTATTATGTGAATGTCATTATTTGTGTTATTTAGTATGAGGTATATTTCATCAAACTTATTTGTATGCCTTTAATATTAATATGGCCAACCTTTAAACCTTTCTTATCAACTCCTAGATTTAGAGAGTGTACATTGTTTGTCGTCGGATAAACATATGTAAGCATTGAGTCATTGTGTAGAATATCATTGTCACAGATTGTTGACACTTCATGAAGTTAGTTTATACCTGTACCTATATTGGTTACCTGTCAGTCTTCCTCATTGACTTTGCTATTACTGTATATACTAGTTTTCACTATTTCATCACTATTGTTTTGTCTATCCGTATATGAATTACATGGAGCCAAATAGTTTATGTTACATGAACAATTTGTATGGTTACACGAGACACATAGGTTTTGTAGTAATGTAAATGTTTGATATTGGTTTAGAGATAGATTTGAACTTTACTTTCGCGTTCAGAGTTTTGGCATATTTGCCGTTTGCCTATCCGATCCAACATAATCGAGACGAATATTTGTGTCCATCAAACTTGCACTTGTAGCATTGTACTTGGCGATGGTGACGTCACTCCTCTGTTGAATGGTTTGTTAGTCCACATTTTAGACATCGGGCTGCATTTCTGTTTTCGCCATTCTGGATTTGAGAGAATGGATTATTATTGTAGTGGTTTACACTCTCGTCATAGTCCTGGTCGTAGTTGTGTCGGTTACGATTGTCGTTATTCGGGGCTCCATTTAGTTTTCTCCTGTCATTTTGGTGATTCGGTGCGTACGTTTGGTGAGTTAGTGAATATCCGGTTACTTCCTCCGGCAAGCTTGGCTCCAACCGTTGGTTGTCATAGATGGGTCTGCTATCCGATGGATTGACTGGCTATACACATTGTTTGAAGTCATTAACAATACACACATTTTCATTTATAGTACCAAGTACCCGCATCACTCCTGCTCGTGACATATGTATGTTGTTTCTGGGTTTACAAAACTGAGCTCTCAGTTGGTGGTGGTCCTTGGAATAGAAGTCCTTGTTTGTGTCAATGTATGTTATGTCGTTTTCATCACACAGACGTTGTATTATGTCATTTGTGCCGGTAACATCAGTGTCGCCTCTTGGACATACAGTGCATAAGTACAAGGCACAGTGTGCGTTTTTGTTATTGACATTCAATATTAGTTAGTCATATTTTTTCTTCAACATATTCTGGATCTGTTTGTCTGGATGTGTCGTTGCCTCCCACGTACACAACACTATTGTCAAATTGTGTTAGGTCAAACAGATGCATTTTGTCCATAACCGAGTCGAATGTGGCACCAGGTATATATTGCAACTCTACGTTCCGCTTCAGCCCATTTATGTTCACCCTGATAGGATTGAATCGACAGCGATTAATGTCTGTGTATGCTTAGCGGTATTGTCCTCATTGTCTGTAGTTTTTTTCGGCAGATTTTTAATTTGTTGTTTATTTGTCAATGGTTGTTTTTATTGGTTAACAGTATGCTTTGTTTTCTTATTATCTGTTGATTTCAATTTGTTTCCCTTGGATGTGGCTGTCTTCTTTGGTTGTTCATTTTTGTTTACAGCTTGAGTAGGCTCATATTGCGTTTGCCCGTTTGCAACCACCTCACTGTACGCCCCTGACATAACGGGTGGGTTTTCTCCTGTGGTGCTAAGGGTTATGTAGTTCTCTTCAATTGTGGTTTATGACAGTTCATACACGGTTGGAGTTCTACAGCGGAATTCTTCAAATGACTTTAAGAGCAGACTGTCTATTTTGGTTGCAATGCTATGTAACTGACGCTGCAGAGATTTGCTGATTTGTTGATGTTCTGCAATCTGACTGATTATCACCGTCGATGCAATGTTGCAGGACACCTGTTGTGTATTACTTTGTGGCCCTGGTCCTTGTGCTGGTGAAACAGGGGCAGAGTCTTGGTCAAATAGTATTGCCACAGCAGGGGTGGATGTCTGACGGTTCTGTGCATTATTGATGTCTTCATCCACTTCACCGGTATATTGCTGGTAGAGTCTAACGGCCAGTCTAGAAACATGTGTATCGCTCCACAGCATGTATGCTGGCCCAGTAGCTGTAATTGATGCTGCATTGTCATCACTGGTCAGTACACATTACTTCTCACGGATATGTGTGGTATACGTCGGCTTATTGTCATTTATGCGCCTAGCATATTGTTCCTTTTGTATAGATGTGACAAATGTTCGATATAAGTCATTGGACGAAATATTATATTGATTTGTCCTTCACTTCGCATCACATGATACATTCAGTCCACTGGTCCCTGAACTGGAAAGCCCTGCAAACAAGGACTGGGATTTTGACTGGACGGGTGATATGCTGATTTCTTCCGGAGCTGATTGGAGAGTGCAGCAAACAGTGACCGGGACTGTGACTGTGTTGGCGACCTGTTCATTTCATCCTGTTCAGATGTGAGGTTTAGGATTTAAGTAGTGTCGTTTGTGTGTGTGTTTATAGTAAACGAAACATATATATATATCATTAGGTACATATTAAAACATGTTAATGATTTCGACACGCATGTGTTTGGAATTTAATTAAAAAGCAAGTATGCCAGTCATAACATACAAAGGTATATAAGATTCTGAAGAAAACAAATCAGCAATGCTCACCCAACTGGTCCCTTCGCCTTTGACGGACCACATATGGTGACCAAATTATCCCAAGAAATCAATACAGGCCTGAACAACCTTTTTTGTTCTGACTTCCGTAGCCTCTATGACCAATTCAGTTCCCCCAAACAACAGCTTCACCATAATTTTGTCGCTTACGTTATGCGCTTGTATATCCAGCCTTATCAGTCCTACAAGCTGACAGCCGACCTCGTCTATGTACATTACTTCCCTCCTGTTTGATGCGTACACTTCCAGCACGGCCTGGGAATGGCCGGCCGTCAGTGGATAATAGTCGCATGGCTGGACATCGTCATCAATGCTCACTTGCTGACCTGTTTCAATATGTTTATTGAACAGATCATCACAATAATTGATACCATCGATTTTTTTTAGTTTGTCTTGTCGATGAACAGTGTCTTTGAATTTCATCATCCTGGCAATGCCGTATGTGAACTTGCAAACCCTAGACGATATCGCCTTTGTTCTGTGGCCATATATAACAGCCCCCTTCAATACGACACTGGCGGGTTCCTTGGGCATCAATACCAAGTTCCTATATTCCTTCTTCAATCGCCCAACGACATACGGCGATTCCGAAAAACCACCAACAGGAATAAGAGTCTTTATGTTGCGCACGGTTGAAATTATTTTATTTGTATCTACTATAATATTATTCACAGCTGTTTCGAAATATTCTTTGGCAAGTTCTGCTGTGATAAAGATCTTTCCTAATTTGAATGACACCTTTCCAAATGATGGCGACTGTTGCATACATTCATCAATCGTCATGCCAGTATCTTCTTCATACATCTCAATCAAGCGTATGGGAAAGTCCATTCTAATTTCTCGTGTACCATCGAACGAACGCTTCTTTAGCTCAAAACATTTTACCAGATCGAAATATTCTTTCATATTAGAATCCTTAAAATTCTCAATCAGTGGAGCCCCGAAGATGCTGTAGAGTGTTTTGTGGAACTGGTCGTCTACAAGTGTTCCACCATAAGCACCGCCCGAGGCTTTGTGGAGTTCCTTGAGTGTACCATCCGCCTGTATCTCGTGACACGTCAGATCAGCAGTACCCCCTGTAAGAGAGAACATAAAACTAACGTAGCTTATGGTGAATCAAAGATGGTCATGTTCAGTTTCGCTAGAAACAGTTAATATGAGAAAATACTGTAATTAATCCCAGGAAACCAAATACGAACAACATACCAAAACAGGACCAAAGTGCACATATAAACAGAATTAACTTTTTAGTACCATATAATGCATGAACGTGTATAGCGATAATCACATGTACGACAACAGACACCGAGGTGGACTCTGACAAGCTTTGTACGGTCACCCACTGCAATAACAGAAACACACAGGATATAGACGCAATAACAAAAACGAATACAACGAATGTATTTGGCTAAGGAACTCAAATGTGTGCAAACATACAAGTGAATTGTGAATTTGTTTCTGAATACATATGTCTATAATGATTTATGTTATACAAATAAAAATTGTGAATTATTGAATACAGACATTCCTCGTACAACATCTTACATAACGTTCATATCTCCACACGTACAGTACTGAGACGCTTAATGCTGTATGTAGTACTTCGTTTTCTTGTTCAATCATTTCAGGACTATCATATGTGATAGTGTGAAATATTCCAAATATTTCATTTGTATATATTGTAATATAGTTCAAAGAGAGTTATCTCCCTTTGACTAGAAGTCTTTCTTCAGAATCACTGCAATGTTAATTCTGTGTCGTGTGACTCAAGCTGTTAGTGACACTTATAGACTGGTAAATACATTGTATGTACTATGCTGTAGTATCTAATCAACATGAGCGCATTAGTTTGTAATATTTTTTTATGATTGGCCGGTACTGACCAATCAAATGGAGTTTAGTTTTGGACTTCAGTATTTTTCCCGCTCTAGCAGTGTGTTTTTGTCAGTGTAATTGATCAGTGCAGCCATTTTCCTATTTTCTTCTTAGAATTCCAAATATGTAGCTAGTGTGTAATATTCATTACAAGGATGATATTTGGTGTGTGAAGTAGAGAGACGACTGTGTTGACGTAGAGATGGCTGTGTAGGCGATAATACATCATTTAACCACATTCGGGTAGGTTCTTGATTCATGACATGTAACTGAATATTCTGTTACAGTGCAGTGTCCGTTTTTGTTCCACCGTAGACAGCACTTGCAAACTCAACGCGAACGCAACGCGAACTCAACGGTTTGCTGTAGCGTTGTATACGTTGTTTAAACGTATAATACGGTTCGTACACGTGTAATACACATTGTCAAACCGTTTAGTTTAAAAGCGTTGTTTTAAAAGCGTTGTATACGTTGTTTAAACGTATAATACGGTTCGTACACGTGTAATACACATTGTCAAACCGTTTAGTTGTAAAGCGTGTAATACGTTTAGCTTCAAGGCGTATAACACGCTTTGGCGTATACATATGTAGCGAGGTGAAAGAGTTGAAACGTGTACAACGCTTTACCTGGAAGCGTGTAGCTATATGAAAGCGTTTAAACGTGTACAACGGTTACACGTTTTAACGCGAATACCTGTTCGGCCCCGATCGCTTCGAGGCGTCCTTGTTTCGTCCCTTTTAAAATATCGCGAATACATACCCTCAGATCGAGTTCAAAGTACATCGGCGGTGTGATTTAGCACTTCAATTGATCCCTAATCCCTGATGCCTAATGAGTCACGCTTTTAACACGACAGATGTACCTTGTCGTTTATCAAAATGTTTGCGAATTGTAGATCACGTGAGCCGGCTCATCAGGATCTGCTGCATTCCTGCGTACATGTACATTTTATATACACAAAAATGACCCCTAATATAGCGTAATGAATTCTACGCGATACACGGTTGGCATACCAAAACGTGTAATGCGTTAAAACCCGTGGAAACGTGTTATACGTATAACACGGTTTCATCTGTACGGTGCTGTGTACATGTAGAAGCGTATAACCGTTCGTTAAAGAAAGCGTTAAATCGTTTAAACGGTTTACCTTAGCGTTGTATACGTTTACAACCGTTGTATACGTTTACAACCGTTGTACACGGATTACACGCTTTTGAAACTCAATGCGTTGTTTACAACCGTTGTATACGTTTACAACCGTTGTACACGGATTACACGCTTTTGAAACTCAATGCGTTGAACACGGTTTGTTCGACTTTCGCGCATGCGCAAGAGTGGGGAAACGCAACGCATGGCCGAAAACGTATTACACGTAGACGACACACGGTTTGAAACTAACGGAAACTCCACGGATACGCAACGCACAACACTTTGTACACGTATACCCGGAACATCTTGACAGAAACGACTGTATATTGGACCTGAAGCGTTGGATCCGTCCATGAGGGTATTATGTCACATATGATTATGAAAGACATATCATATCGCTGAGCTCTGTGGTTCATGCCTTACGTGGAGTGGACATAATTCCTGGACGAGATCGTGGACATGCAGTCACGTGTATGTCAATGTACCCATTAGAGCAGTAAGTATTATTACTACCGTGTGTACATTATAATTTGAAGTACGATGTAATCACAGTCTGGCGCATTGTTTTATCGCATTGTATCAAGGATCATATTGATCGTAACTGCGTTGTAATGTATTGGGCATTTTTGAATATGAAAAATGTTAATTTCTTGAGAACTGAAATGTTGGCATCTCTGGTAAAATTTTCTTTCGCCATCTTCTTCCGGTTGTCAGATTGGTTTCGGACAAATTATTGGTGTATTAATTACGAAATGAAAAAAGATATTTATTTATGTTAAGTCGCCTATTTAATTCTATTTTATGATCTTGAGTTGGGTAATGATAATTGATATTATTTTATAAATATGGGATAAATAATTTGTTTGTGGTTTCTATTGGTTACGTCTATGTGATTGGTTAATTTTCTGCGAGTCTGTCGGGAAGGGAAATTTTTTATGTCTTACCGCCACAATTTGATTCAGCTTCATGTAGGAAGAAGTGAAATATTTTTGTTCTCGTGGAATAGTGTATCGAGAACTGTATTCGTGTTTGATAATAAGTTATATTAGCCGCTAGCCATAGTGTACCTGTAGTTTGGTCTTATGAAAACCAGCGGTTAAAATTGCGAGGAAAATTCTGGAGGTGTGAGGAGATGGCGGAAGGCGGGGAGAGACCGCCTAAGCGTAGTTCGTCGCTAAAAGTGACGAATTATAAGATGTTTGGAGAAGAAGGAGTTGGGAGTGATAGTGACACAGTTAGATATGGGATGGGGGTGAGAAGGACACAGGTGGGAAGTTGTCAACGGTCGGGGACGAGTTAGATGAGGAACGAAGTAGGAGCCGAAGTGAAACACAGGCGGGAAAGCGAATTGTGTGGTGCCAGTCTGCACAGATGTCAGGATGTTCCGGTAGTGACAGCGAAGAAAGTGGAGATGACGAGGAGTGTCAACAATTAAAGTTGAAAATTGCCGCAGTTGCGGAGGAGAAGCGAAAGTTAAAAAGAAGGCAGGTGAAGGATCGGCTCAAGGCGGAACTGGCTCATTCGACTAAGGAACTGGAGTTCTTGAAAAAAGAAGGTAACTTGGACATGGCAGTTGGCAAACTTTCTTTGTGTGATGACAGAATTGACATGGCAAAAGGGGGCGAAAGAAATTCGAAATCTACCAATTATATAGGTAAACGGTTGGTAAAAAATAAACACATGTACACTGATCACAATAACGTGGATGACATTACTATAAAAGATTTGCGGAATGATAAGCATTTATTGAGGAATGTGAAACAACATATGAGGCAGACAGGATTGTTAAGTAGTGATTCTGAGTCGGAATCTGAGGAATCTTCATTGGAATCAAATCAGTCTGACAGTGATGTTTCTTCCTTTTTGTCTTCTGCGTCAAGCAGGAAGTCTAAGAAATTAGTAAAAAATTAAAAAAAAAAAGAAATCGAAGAAATCAAAAAAATCGGGAATTAACTCCCGGTCATCGGATAGGGTTAAATTCCCTCAAAGATGGCCGCACTCGCAACTTCAATTTGAATTTGTCAATAAATCCTTAAGTTTTGAGAATTTGGATTTACGGTTATTCGTGGTAGGCGAGTTAGAAATTGTGTCGGATGCTTCGACTGGTAAGGATGAACGGAAAGGAAGAATGTCTCTGTTGAAGATGATTTTGTATTATGCCAGTACATACACTTTTGAAGGCCTCAAGACTTGTTATGCTTCATGGCTCAGGCAAATTGAACTGGGGTTAAAATGTTGGAGTGACGATCCGCGACAGACTGAGCATGCAATACTATCTAAGTATATAATTAGGAGTGAGGCACCACTCAAAAGGAGTAAGTTTAATGTGCAGCAAAGTGCAGGGGGTGATCCAAGAAAGGAAGTAGATTCTACAGATAGAATCTGGTTCTGTTCTTGGTTCAACAGAAACAAATGCGCTAAGACAGGTGATCACTTGGATGTTGTTCGGGGTAGGATGCGGCATTGTCTACATATCTGTGCCGAATGTTGGCAACGGGACCGGAAAAAACTGAAACATCCTGAATGTTCGAAGGATTGTCCGGATTCTATCCCGTGACATTTAGGGGATCATGTGGCAAATATACTCCGGGCAAATGAGCATTTGACAAATTTGTTTTTGCCAGAATTTATTGATAAGAATGTGCTAAAGTGTAACAAATTTGACGATAAACAAATCGTCGCTATGGGGGATTGTGAAAGTTCGGATTCTGGTGATGATGTTTACCAAGCTGGTAAGGGGCTGGCTCTGAATTTAGGAATGATACATAGAGACTGCAACTTATGTAGTTTGGTGAATGAGGCGGAGAGGGTTCGAACACAATTTCTTATATCGGCACATGATAAGATAGTTAGTTCTGGGAAATACAATTTTGAAGGATGTCAAATCTGAATTAATCAACAGTTAAATTTGCCATTTTTAAGACACATGTTGGCAGATTATAAGGATGACAACTTTGTAAATTTTTAGAATTTGGATTCCCATTGGGTGCATTGAGGAGCCTTGTCCCTGTAAGTTATCAAGAAATCATAAGGGGGCACGGGAATTTCCAAAAGAAATTAATAAATATTTTGTTAAAGAGATAGGATATAAAACTGTTTTGGGTCCGTTTAAAGAAAATCCTTTTAATATACCAATGATATTATCACCTTTGAATTCAGTTCCTAAAAAAGATACAGACGAAAGACGAATTATTCTTGATTTAAGTTTTCCAAAAAATAAGGCAGTTAATGATTTAATTGTTAAGGACTATTATCTGGGGGACAAGGTGACGTTAGTGTATCCTAAAGTGGATGATCTAGTAGATCTGATTAAAGTAAAAGGCCGTGGGTGTCATTTACATAAGAAGGATTTAAGGCGGGCATATAGACAAATCAATTTAGACCCTTGTGAATATCATAACGTTGGTTACAAATATAAGGGTCATATTATGTTTGATACGGTGTTGTCTATGGGTCTGAGAAGTGCGGCTCAGATATGTCAACGAGTGACTAATGCGATTTCATTCATTATGTTTATGATAGGGATTTGTGTTTTAAATTATTTAGACGATCTGGTTTCGGCAGAGAAACCTGAACTATCAGAGTTTTCGTATAAGACTTTGGAAGGTACTTTGGAAAAATGTGGGTTTAGGGAGTCAAAAGATAAAGCATGTCCACCAGCGACAAAGATGGCTTTCGTAGGCGTGTTTTTTGATACTGAGAAAATGACATTAGAAATTACACCAGAAAGGTTGATTGAAATTGGGAATCTTATTGAAGTTTGGTTGAAAAAATCGGAAACATCAAAACGGGAGCTTCAATCGTTGTTAGGAAAATTGAGTTTGTTAGCTCCTGTGTTAGACCAGGCAGAATTTTTGTTCAGAGAATGTTGAAATTTTTAAATTTTTATGTGAAATTTATAAGTCCAAGGAATTAAGTCACATTATTCCCGAGTATCTGAAAAAGGATTTGTTGTGGTGGCATACATTTTTGCCTCGTTTTAATGGCATTTCAATGATGTCAATTGGTGAATGGTCAAGACCAGATAGCATTATTTCAACCGATGCTTGTTTGACAGGATGTGGGTGACTGTTTGGAAACGAATATTTCCATTCAGTTTTTCCGGAGAATTTGAGCAGGCAGCGGTTGCATATTAATGCTCTTGAACTTTTGACTATAGCAGTTGCACTGAAGTTATGGGGCAAACGTTTAATCGGTCAGAAAATTGTGATGTTGTGTGATAACCAGACATCATGTAGTATAATCAATAAGGGTTCTACACGAAGTGAGTTTTTGCAGCGATGTTTACGTGAAATTGCTTTTCTGGCAGCAACTTATGAGTTTGAACTGAAGGCGAAATACATTAAGGGTGTAGACAATCGATTAACGGATTATTTAAGTAGGTGGCATTTAGATGGTAATAATGCGGTAAAATTTCATGCAGAAACCGGGTTAGTTGGGGGTGAAATGGTGATATCAGAAGATCAGTTTGAATTATCTGATATTTGGTGATTTTATATGATTTCAGATGAACAGTTACAGAAGTTAAAGAAGGACTTACATACTTCCAAAAAGTCAGCATTTGCAGACGGTACTAACAAAAATTTACGTATTCAATGGGAAAGTTATTTACTATTTTGTTTTCGCTTCGGTTTGATCCCTCTGCCAGCCTCGACTGAGTTAGTGTCTCTTTATGCTCAAATCTTGAGTAGATCGTTTGCTTCAACTGATTCTATACGAAATTGTATCAGTGGGGTGCGAACAATGCATTTGTTATTAGGGGTGGACATTGATTTAAATTGTTATCTAATTAATTTAACTTTAAGGGGTATTAACCGTTTGAATCCTCATGGTACAAAACAGGCGTTGCCTATTACGCCACTTATTTTGAAAGAAATATACTCATTGTTGGATTTAACGTTGCCTGTGGACATTTGTTTTTGGTGTTTGTTTCTTTTCGCTTTTTATCTGTTGGCTAGGAAATCTAATTTGGTCCTGAATAACAAACGGGATAATTCAGGGAAATATTTATTAAGGATTAATGTTTTGAAGGATGGTGATTTGTTAATAGTATCTTTTAGGTGGACGAAGACATTACAATTCGGTGAGAGGGTACTTAAAATTCCTCTTATCAAATCTGATACGAATTTGTGTCCGGTGACTGCTTATGATAATCTTATTCAAAAGGTTCCTTTATCATCGGATCAGCCATTGTTTTCTTATGCAGTTGGGAAGTCTATTACATATGCAATGTTTCAAAGTAAGTTGAAGTCTTTAGTTTCCTGTTTAGGTTTAGATGCGGCTGATTATTCATCGCATAGTTTTAGGTTTTAGGCGCGGTGGTGCGACTCTAGCCTTTCAAGCAGGCGTTCCGGCTGATCTGATTCAACTACAGGGGGATTGGAAAAGCGATGCTTATAAGAAATATTTATCTTTTAATTTAATGGATAAAGTTTATGTGGCTAAATTAATGGATAAATTCATAACGGGTAAGGTGTAATTTGTTATAGGTTTAGAGCAGACGATTCTTATCAGTGACTCGATCGCCAACCACGTGACGGGTGTGGATGGTTTGGTGGTCGAGGCATTTCCGGGGCGGACAATAAGGGGGCTTACAGCGGAAGTGGTGCGAAATAAACATTTACAGGGTAAAATCAAAGCGTCAGATTTAGTGATATTACACGTGGGGACTAATGATATTTATAAACTTTCATTTGAGGAATTTCCAGGGAAATTACATATTTTGTTCTCTGCAATTTTGGATATTAAGGCTTCAGTGAGACTTACTTATTCTGCGATATTACCAAGACCAGTGGACTTTAATAAGTCAAAACATTTGGTGATTAAGGCGAATAACAGAATTATGAGGTTTTGTAAATACAGGAAAATTGGTTTCCTACATACATTCCGTCCATTTGTGAGTAAGAATGGAGAGCCTCATAGACATTTGTATGCTATTAGAGACGTAGGTCTCCATTGGAATTTTGAGGGCTCTTCGGTTCTTAGCAAATTCTATATGCAGGTGATCAATAGCCTGAAGGGTTCGTAAATTATGTTGTTCTCATGGTGTTCAATGTTCTGCGTTCGTTTCACTTTTTCTTTACAGGCCAGAAGGGGTTGCGGGTGCTGAACAATCACGATTCAGCACCTTGTCCAACCCTTCCTCTGTTGGGGCGTGTACACACGATGTAAAAGGGTAAACGAAGGTGGGGCATCGAACACTGTGAGTATTATTTGTTTAGATACGAAGGAAACAGGTGTTACCAGTTAGGTTGTTTTTGGGGTTTTGTGTGTTTTTTGATTTTTTTTTTTTTCTCTTTCTTTGCTTATCTTACATAAGTCAAATTGAAGCATTAAATCATTGTGTTTTTTATATAATAATGGATGAAATACCACATTCTCATTACATTTACATGTACGGTAGAACCTCTTTATATTACGGCTTGATATTTTAATTTTTATTATAGTTTGGTAGTGTCTGTATTCTTGTATGTTTTGTTTTGCTTGGTGGGCCTGCGGCTTGGCGGGTGGAGAAATGTTCCATTCCTCTCGTGTTCTTAGTCCATGTATTGGATTATGTATTATTTTCATGTTGAGTTTATTTGGTATATGTAAATTTAGTTTCTACTATTATTTGCATAAGCTGGATCTATGTACCTCAATACACCATTATATGGTTATTTGTGTTTTCCAACTTTTTATTGCCTTATTGAATTCTTAGGAAATTGGGAATTTTTGAATATGAAAAATGTTAATTTCTTGAGAACTGAAATGTTGGCATCTCTGGTAAAATTTTCTTTTCGCCATCTTCTTCCGGTTGTCAGATTGGTTTCGGACAAATTATTGGTGTATTAATTACGAAATGAAAAAAGATATTTATTTATGTTAAGTCGCCTATTTAATTCTATTTTATGATCTTGAGTTGGGTAATGATAATTGATATTATTTTATAAATATGGGATAAATAATTTGTTTGTGGTTTCTATTGGTTACGTCTATGTGATTGGTTAATTTTCTGCGAGTCTGTCGGGAAGGGAAAATTGTTATGTCTTACCGGTACAATTTGATTCAGCTTCATGTAGGAAGAAGTGAAATATTTTTGTTACCCGCCCGCCCATTGCCCTCTTTTATGTTTGCAATTATTATTATGCTTTATTAATTTGCTTGATTGCATGAGATTATGTTCATACAGGAGCTATAGGTGACATATGAGCCAAGGATACCTATGCGTAAGAAGGTATTACGGTAGGATCTTTTAGTATTGTTGATGCATATATTGCCATATATCATTTTGTGATGGACGACTTTAATGATATGTCACTCCGGATATATTCTTGCACGTCAAGAGTGTGTCGGAGGGGCTTATTGTTGAGGTGCTATTTCTGCCATGTTAGATAGGTGGTTCATGATAAACTTATTATGTTAATCTAATTAGTGGCAGGATCTATCACAGAATAATATTAGTTGATAAGAGGCGGGTGGAGAAATGTTCCATTCCTCTTCTGTTCTTAGTCCATGTATTGGATTATGTATTATTTTCATGTTGAGTTTATTTGGTATATGTAAATTTAGTTTCTACTATTATTTGCATAAGCTGGATCTATGTACCTCAATACACCATTATATGGTTATTTGTGTTTTCCAACTTTTTATTGCCTTATTGAATTCTTAGGAAATTAATAGTGTATTGTGTACTAAAATCCTTATACTTTGTATTTGTCTTTATCAAAGATGGCATAATATACCATGTGCCATGTGTGAATAAGCAGTGAAACGTGTAATTTTAACTGGTGCAGTGCAGCTGCATGGAGATCAGTCACCAACATTTCCAACCAGACGGGAACTACATGTGTGGTTTGTATGATAAACAACTTTACACCTGTAGCTAGGCAATGCGTCTAAAAAAGGTGCACACTTTCCTTTCTTTATATTCTATATAAAAAAAAATACCTCTAGCTCTGATTGATGTGGTTGTTAGCATAGTTATGGTTGTTTTCAGTGTATTATTGTCTTCATTAGATTTCTTCCATTTGTTGTATTTGTTATTAAAACATTTTTCACGGTCATTTAGTGTTGTTAGTCTGGCTGATTGATAAAGAAGTAACTTCTCCGAGAAGCCATGTTGGTTAATTTGTCCACCTCATTTACCGTCCTTATTTCCATTCCGTCTCGTCCTTAGATTTCGTTTGCGTTTCCATTTAATTTTAAGTGTTTCTGTTTTTCTTTCTGGAGTTGGATATGCTTTCAATTCATTTTGGATTGTTTATTGTAGCAACCGTATTGTTTTTCCTTTTCGGGTTGCCACTCCACCTTTACCCACTGACTTCTGCAACTGGGTATAATGTCGATACATTTATTTGTTGATGTCTTTCACTATATAAATGTACTCATTTTCTGGTAATTGTTTTTATTCTGGAGTGGCTTTGCTGATATTTAGTTTCTAAGACGAGGAATTCGTAGCATTGATCATATCCGGTATCGATGTATTGTGTGTTCAGGGAGCGGGGTAGATTTCCCACAATGCGAATTGTTAGAAACTACTGAACTGGGTGAGTATTAATGTATATACACTGAACATGTCGTGTCTCTTGATTTAATTAATACATGTATTACTAATCAGCTAACAACAGCGAATCTACTTGTAATTATTTATTCTATGTTGTCAAAATAATACTTCACGGTACTAATCCATGTCCGATTTGAAGTCAATGATAGAGAATAGTATGTGTTGTTACAATTATGGTATCAGGAGATTGTATTGTATTAAACAGTATAGAACACATTCATACAACCTGCAAATCCAAGTCAATCTCAATACAATATGTCAAACGTTTTTTTATAATATGCTGAATAAGAATGTAATATGGCGGATTTGTTTTGCATTTCTGATTGAAATACCCTCTCACAAGAACAATAGAGACCACGATACTACGAGAACAAACGTATGCGATATCGATGGTCTAGTAACATAAGGTCGTAAGTGCTATGCTTTAGCATAGCACTTACGACCTTATGTTACTATACCATCGATATGCATTTTCAGTTTTCAGAATAGTTTCCATCGGGGCAGAACTCACAGGTTATCATGTTACATGTATTTACGTATATACAGTTGTTTCTGTCAAAATGTTCCGGGTTTATACGTGTACAAAGTGTTGTGCGTTGCGTATCCGTGGAGTTTCCGTTAGTTGCGTTTCAAACCGTGTGTCGTCTACGTGTAATACGTTTTCGGCCATGCGTTGCGTTTCCCCACTCTTGCGCAAGCGCGAAAGTCGAGCAAACCGTGTTCAACGCATTGAGTTTCAAAAGCGTGTAATCCGTGTACAACGGTTGTAAACGTATACAACGGTTGTAAACGTATACAACGCTAAGGTAAACCGTTTAAACGATTTAACGCTTTCTTTGACGAACGGTTACACGCTTCTACATGTACACAGCACCGTACAGATGAAACCGTGTTATACGTATAACACGTTTCCACGGGTTTTAACGCATTACACGTTTTGGTATGCCAACCGTGTATCGCGTAGAATGCGCATGCTCAGATCGTTCTTCGTGTGTGTATATATACTTCTAGACGGCAGGGCTTCTAAAATTTTCAGTTTTCCGGTTCTGGACCGATTTTTGAACTCTCAGACCGATTGAGATTTGAAAACTAGTCTTAAAAATCGGTCCGAGAAAAATTGCCAGTCGGCTGCTATTTCGCTATAAACCTTGTAAATTTACCGGGTTTGACCACCAAGTAATTTATGACACATATCCGCGGGCCATATCCGTGTTAAACCAGTGTGCAGCTCGCTGTGTATTCAGTTTCTCCATATATCGATTTTTCTTCACACACGCGGGGGAGAGGTGTATAGCGGATTAGTGACTGAAATAGACTGGCTTCAGCGTAAAGATACGAGAGTTCCTAGATTCGCCATTTCTGAGGTCTATAAATACATTAAATATGCCTAAAAGCATCAATGAATGAAGAAAAAAAATGATTTTTTATATGGAGGGTGTAAAATAAAAAAAATATTATTTTTTTCTTCATTAATTGAAGATTTTAGGCATATTTAATGTATTTATAGACCTCGGTCCGTTACTTCAACCTGTGATATTACACAGACGAGATTTGTGTGTTGCTTTGTGCAAAAAAATCGATAACACTAAGCCCTGTCAACTAACAGGTGCTTATTGTATGACATCATTCAGCACGAGAAATGCGTCGTGACCACTCATTTAGGCTATGTTTTGAAATGTTACTGATTGGTCAACACGCCCTTTGATGTTCCGCAGACGTCGCGAACGTGTGACTCATGGGGCAATCATGCAGTAACCCATTTCATGCTGAGGATACGATTATGTTTGCGGGAAAATATTTTCCTTCTATGCACTCAGAGGTATATTCCGCGAGCACCATTTAAACCGTCTCGTCGAGACGGTTCAAATGAGTGGTCACAACGTATACTTTCATTGAGAAATAACAAAAATAAAAATAAATTATCTAATAATTTCATACCCGTAAATGTGTATTCCGAAAGGAATGGATTACAAAAAAACACTGGATTATACGCAGATCTGTCGCCATGTTTCGCCGATATTGATTTCGAAAATATTTTCCGTAAATGGTGTTGAAAAGTTGACACAAAATTCAGAGTTCATGCGGAATTTCGGTGGGATTATGCACGTATCAACAGCTAATCATCCGCATGAATAGGCAGGACACGTGACCATTATTTATTAACAATTAATCCTTTTAAGCGCCTGTTGATCACGAGCATTATACATTGTAATAAGCGTCTGTCTATCGCGAGCACTATACAACGTACCCCGACCATCGCGTTATAATGGAGCTGCAATGTATTGTTGTTTACACCCGTATAATCATTTTCCATATCAGGGGCGAAATGAGTCTGCCTTACAATAATTCGCATGTGCGTAATGGTGGTACATGTAGGCGCGAAACGATCCAGGCCGAACAGGTACATGTATTCGCGATATTTTAAAAGGGACGAAACAAGGCTGCCTCGAAGCGATCGGGGCCGAACAGGTATTCGCGTTAAAACGTGTAACCGTTGTACGCTTTCATATAGCTACACGCTTCCAGGTAAAGCGTTATACACGTTTCAACGCTTTCACCTCGCTACATATGTATACGCCAAAGCGTGTTATACGCCTTGAAGCTAAACGTATTACACGCTTTAAAACTGTTTGACAATGTGTATTACACGTGTACGAACCGTATTATACGTTTAAACAACGCTTTTAAACTAAACGGTTTGACAATGTGTATTACACGTGTACGAACCGTATTATACGTTTAAACAACGTATACAACGCTTTTAAACTAAACGGTTTGACAATGTGTATTACACGTGTACGAAACGTATTATACGTTTAAACAACGTATACAACGCTACAGCAAACCGTTGCGTTCGCGTTGCGTTCGCGTTGAGTTTGCAAGTGTTGTCTACGGTGGAACAAAAACGCAGACTGCACTGTATGTAGTTACATTGCATGACATTTCCTTTGATCTTCTCGCATCATCAATTAAATGTAGTCTGGCGAATTGTGCTTAAATGCTAATCAATTGAAATGACTCTTGTATATTGGCCTAAGCCTGTTTTAGCCAATCAGCGAGCATGTTTTCCAACAGACACCTCGAAGTCGATACACTAATCGTATTGTTTGTTATGTGTTCACATGTTAGGTGATCAATTCCGTATGGTTTCTCATATGGTTCCATTTGCTAAGATTTCCATTTCAAATACAATTGCGTGTATATGTGAGACATTTGTTCATGGAAATTATATTTCCAGTTGGTTTGTATATTCATGTTCTTGTACGTGTGCACCGCAGATCATGGAGTGCACACTATTGTCTTGTTAAATGCCTGTGATTACCGCTTCTGCCTATCTTACCTGTTTGAATCGCATTTATCATATCTGCCCTCGTATCAGCCAGAGACTCCAATATTTCCCGAGAGCTTTAGCTCGACGGAGAATATAGGTCGAGGGCCGATATGAGGGCAGATATAAAAAACGCCATATAATAAACTTATTATCATATATTTACCATTCATTTGTACATTTTGATAAAGCTGTCCTGATTAATCTTCGATTTTTCATCAAGCCTCCGGATACCATGAAGCAGATTCCCATTTTCACATGTTCACCTCACACCTGCGAATGCTTCGTTTTGAAGCGAACGATGAAACTACAGCGAAATAGCCTGTCATGCATGGTGACATCTGACGTTCATGTTCATATACAACACGTTTAGATTATCAGCATACGTCCCGATAGGAGTAAATGAAAATCAAGCTCAAACACTTAGTTCCGGAGCCGCCATTTTGAATTGTAAACAACACGTCGCTGAAAAACATATTTCAGGAGGCTCAGCACGCCCAGGGCATGATATCGGTTGACATCGAGAATTGCATTGCAAGCCATATCTGCTCTCGTATCAGCCCCGGGTAGATACGGATACTGAAACATTGGCGGGATAGTTGGGTTAGCTAACCGAGCAGAAAAGTGAAAAGTACTTATGTTTGGAAAGTATGTGATTCAGTCATTCAGTAAGATCACTACAATTGTTAAACTACATTCTCTACGTTCTCGTTAGGAAATATGAAGTGCTTACAAAGGCTGGGAACCTATAATATGGCATATTTATAATACATATATTGCTAGTATTAAACTATCTTCCTCTGTGTACATGTTCAACTCAGAGCGATACAAGTCAATGGCTACTTCTCACTGAACTGTATCGGATATCTCCAAGACTTTTTCCATTTCGAGTGTGATTCATGTGATAAACATAATCGCATTTGAAATGAAACTCGTCAGCAATTCAACTGGTTTTTCCACGTTTGGCTTCCGACGATATTTTGGCCATTGAACACATTAAATCTCAAAATTATTTAAATGCAAGTACTTTTTCATCAATAACAAAAAAGTCACCCAAAATTCCGTCAAATATTTATTTTATTGCAAAATAAAAAACTATTTTCCTATGGGAATTTAACAATAAAGACAAACAATAAAGAAAAAATTATTTTTTGTTTATTTTTAGTCCGATTTTAAAAATCTAACATTCGTTTTCTTAGTTACATCATTTCCAAGCTATCTAGCCAGGTTGCGGAGTAAATTTCCAAAATTGTTCGTTTTTTGACTCCTCCCCCAGCGCTTCCACCTCTTTTCTCCCGATGTTAAATTCCAATAGGAAAATTGTTTTTTTCGCTATAAAATCAATATTTTATAGAATTTCACCAAACATATTTTTTTAGGGAGGAAGACTTTTTTGTTATTGCTGAAAAATTACTTACATTTAAATAGTTTTAAGAGTTAATGTGTTTAATAGCCAATGGTTCGTCGGCAGAAAAACGTGGAACGGACAGTAGGTACCTCGCCAGAGGCTGTGTGTAAAAGAATTATGCGTGACTCGTTTGATAAATGTCATATCAAATAGACACTCGTTTGAGATCTTCTATTTCTAATATATACTTTCTGTATATTGCCATGTCGTCAGTAGAAGACAGCAACGGCAGGCACATCAGTCGGAAGTAGTGCTACATTACAACTGTGTATGTGACACGTCCAAGTAGAGCTACATTACATCTATGTACGTGACACGTCCAAGGAGAACTAAATTACAACTATGTATGTGACACGTCCAAGTAGCACTACATTACACCTATGTATGTGGTACCTCCAAGTAGTGCTACATTACAATTATGTATGTGGTACCTCCAAGTAGTGCTCCATTACACCTATGTATGTGACACGTTCGAGTAGTACTACACTACACCTATGTATCTGACACGTCCAAGTAGAACTACATCGCAACTATGTATGTGACACCTCCAAGAAGAACTACATTACAACTATGTATGTGACATGTGAACTGCTACATTACACATATGTATGGGATGCCTCCAAGTAGTGCTACATTACAAATATGTTTGTGATACGTCCAAGTAGTGCTACATTACACCTATGTATGTGAAACCTCCAAGTAAGCTACATTACAATGTGCTACCTCCATGTAGTGCTACATTACACCTATGTATCTGCCACGTCCAAGTAGTGCTACATTACACCTATGCATGTGACACGTCCGAGTAATGCTACATTACACCTATGTATGTGACACCTCCAAGTAGAACTACATTACAACTATGTATTTGACACCTCCAAGCAGTACTACATTACAACTATGTATGTTACACCTCCAAGTAGAACTACATTACAACTATGCATGTGACACCTCCATGTAGAACTACATTACAACTATGTATGTGACATGTCCAAGTAGAACTACATTATAACTATGTGTGTGACACGTCCAAGTAGCACTACATTACAAAGATGTATTTGAGACGTCCAAGTGGAACTACATAACATGTATGTATGTGACACCTCCAAGTAGAACTACATTACAACTATGTATGTGACACCTCCAAGTAGAACTATTTTACAACTACGTATGTGACACTGTCACAAATCATCGAGATGGAATATCATCATTTAGATTTATGGATCACAATTTATTGAATAAACCAATAAAACACCACTATACACATGTATATCAATCTCCCACACATAGTGCATGGCTGCTACATATGCACACAATATTGCAGCCCAGATGTATGTACTGTACATTAGTATTACACAATGTCAATGTATCCTTCACATGTTATACATACGAAAGCACAAAGTCATTTACGCACTAAGCCACTAGCACAAAGCTTTTCCCGGCTCTAAGCCCATTTTAGTCCAAGTCCATACATTGACTGGACTAAATATACACAAGGTTCACTGTCATTGTCACTAAGACATTAAGCACTAAGTAATGTAATGCACAAAGCTGATATGCACTAAGCTCCACTCATGCCGTACACCAAGTAGTTAATGGATACTATCACAGAGTATGTATGGTCATACATCAGCACTGTATCTGGTTGTCAAGCAACAGTAAATAATCCCTCAATTCACAACTCGGCACGGCACTAAACCAAGGTCATCATTAGCCCGCCCATATATCGCATACGCACGTCACCCCAAGTACGCACTCTCTTCCCAACGGCCGCCTGAAATAACATTTACACCCGCACTAAGTGCTATAATTTCCCCAAATTGACTGGACTAATTCCAAACTTCAAACAATATCACTCCAATCGATGATTATCCCCACATAAAATGTGTACATACAGATAATATACTTCTGAGCAGGCAGCAAGCAATAATTCAAATATAATAAAATCCCATATATCACATGTGTCTTTGACCCTAGGTATCACAAAACTGCCAAGAATATACGCACTCACCCACTCCAACTATATATTATAAACCAGACACCCACTGTTCAGGACTTTCACACCTCTAACCATAACTAAGTATACCCCAAACCTTCACTGATTATAAGACTTGCCTACATGTACCTGCTGCAGAGATTATTCTTCAATACCGGATAAAATGCACCTTATCGTGACAGACACCTCCAAGTAGAACTACATTACAGCTATGTATGTGACACCTCCACGTAGAGCTACATTACAACTAAGTATGTGATACCTCCAAGTAGTGCTACAGTACAACTAAGTATGTGATACCTCCAAGTAGTGCTACATTACACCTATGTATGTGATACCTCAAAGTAGAGCTACATTACACATTTGTATGTGATACCTCCACGTAGAGTACATTACAACTATGTATGCGATACCTCCAAGTGGAGCTACATTACACCTGTATATGTGATACCTCCAAGTAGTGCTACCTACATTACAACTAAATATGTGATACCTCCAAGTAGTGCTACATTACACCTATGTATGTGATACCTCCACGTAGAGCTACATTACAACTACATGTATGTATGTGATACATCCAAGTAGTGCTACATTATAAAACTATGTATGCGATACTTCCAAGTAGAGCTACATTATACCTGTATATGTGATACTTTCAAGTAGTGCTGCATTACAACTAAGTATGTGATACCTCCAAGTAGTGCTACATTACACATATGTATGTGATACCTCAACGTAGAGCTACATTACAACTACATGTATGTATGTGATACATCCAAGTAGTGCTACATTACAACTATGTATGCGACACTTCCAAGTAGAGCTACATTATACCTGTATATGTGATACTTCCAAGTAGTGCTGCATTACAACTAAGTATGTGATACCTCTAAGTAGTGCTACATTACACATATGTATGTGATACCTCCACGTAGAGCTACAATACAACTATGTATGTGATACCTCCATGTACTGCTACATTACAACTACGTATGTGATACATCCAAGTAGTGCTCCATTACACCTATGCATGTGATACCTCCAAGTAGAGCTACATTACAACTATGTATGTGATACCTACAAGTAGAGCTACATTACAACTATGTATGTGATACCTCCAAGTAGAGTTACATTACAACTATGGTCTCACGGGACAGTGGACGGCTAGCTTTAAAAAAGGGGTGGAAGATTTTCTATATACTTCACTACCGACCCTGTAAGTTACACCAGTGTGTCTAGAAAAATAGGTTTATGAATATTTCTTGACTTTGGGAGGCTTGACTATGTGTATATTTTAGAATATTTCATAATTCTACGAAACTAAATGTTAGCTCCGGTTGATTTTGACATCTTGGAATATGGCGAGTGCTATGCTGTCTCGCCGGTACGGTTTCGCTTCAGAATTTAAGGTATTTTTCGGGCATTTGTAGCGAAAATTTGAGGTGGTTATGACCCCGCTTTGGAATCATTTTCAGGAAATGGTGTGGTGTTACAAGTGATAGAACGAGACATAGCAAAGCATCTGTGCCTCATATTTTCATGAGAACAATTCCAACAAATTCAGTCGTGTTGAAATTTCTGGCCAAAAATAGGTGGGTGGGGTAACTTTGTGAAAAATTGATTAAACACATCTGATGCGGTTACTGCATATTTATTGTGGCGCGCGATTTGTACTTCATTTGCGAGTATTTTTCAATACTTGTCGCAAGATCGTCCTTAACTGATTGTGACAGGCGGTGATATTTATAAGTCACGCGCCGCCCACAGAAAAACAGTCAATGTTGGCTATTTTCAACCGTCCCGTGATGCCTATGTATGTGATACCTCCAAGTACAGCTACATTACATCTATATATGTGATACCTCCATGTAGTGCTACATTACACCTATGTATGTGATACCTCCAAGTAAGCCACATTACACCCATGTATGTGATACCTCCATTTAGTGCTACATTACACCTGTGTATGTGATACCTCCAAGTAGTGCTACATTACAACTATGTATGTGATACCTCCATGTAGTGCTACATTACACCCATGTATGTGTACCGCCATGTAGTGTTATATCTGGTACCTCCATGTAGGGCCACATTACACGTATGTTTGTGGTACATGCAAGTAGTGCTACATTACAACTATGTATGTGATACCTCCATGTAGTACTACAGTACACCCATATATATAATACCTCCATGTAATACTACATTACACATATATTTTGTGATACCTCCAAGTAGCACTACATTACAACTATGTATGTGGTAGCTCCATGTATTGCTACATTACACATAAGTATGGGGTAACTCCATGTAGTGCTACATGACAACTAAGTGTGCGATACAAAAAAGTAGATCTACATTACAAATATGTATGTGGTACTTCCATATAGTGCTACATTACACACATGTATGTGATACCTCCAAGTATCACTACATTACAACTATGTATGTGATACCTCCAAGGTGAGCTACGTTACAACTATGTATGGGATAACGCCAAGTAGATCACCATTATACCGACGTATGTGATACGTCCATGTAGAGCTAACTTACACCTATGAATGGGACACCTCCAAGTAGAGCTAACTTACACCTATGTATGTGATACCTCCAAGTAGAGCTAACTTGCACCTATGTATGGGATACCTCCATGTAGTGCTACATTACACATATGTATGGGATACCTCCATGTAGTGTTACATGATAACTATGTGTGCGATACATCAAAGTAGAGCTACATTACAAATATGTATGTAAAAACTTCCATATAGTGCCACATTACACCCATATATTTGATACCTCCAAGTTGTGCAACATTAGACCTATCCATGTAATAACTCCAAGTAGTGCTACATTAGACCTATGTATGTGATACCTCCATCCATGTAGTGCTACATTACAACTATGTATGGGATACTTCAAATTACTGTTACATTACAACTATGTGTGTGATACATCCAGGTAAAGCTGCATTACAAATATATATGTGATACTTCCATGTTTTGCTACATTAAACCCACTTATGTGATACCTCCAAGAAGGATTACATTATAATTATCTATCTGATACCTCCACGTAATGCTACATTACAACTATGTATGTGATACCTCCAAGTAGCACTACATTACAACTATGTATGTGACACCTCCATGTAATACTACTTTACACCTATCTATGTGATACCTCCAAGTAGCACTACATTACAACTATGTATGTGATACCTCCATGTAGTGCTACATCACAACTATGTATGTGATATCTCCATGTAGTGCTACATTACAACTATGTATGTGATAGTGCCATGCAGAGCTACTTTACAACTACGTATGTGATACCTCCAAGTAGTACTACATTACACACATGTATGTGGTACCTCCATGTAGTGCTACATTTCAAATATTTTATGGGATTTTTCCATGTAGTGCCACATGATAACTATGTGTGTGATACATCCAAGTAGACCTACATTACAACAACGTATGTGATACTTCCAAGTAGAGCTACATTACAACTATGTATGTGATACCTCCAAGTAGTGCTACATTTGAACACCCATGATGTATGTGATACCTCTAAGCAATACTACATTATACTATGTATGTAGTACCTGCATGTAGTGCTACATTACACCCATGTATGTGATACTCCATGTAATACTACATTACACATATGTATGTGATACCTCCAAGTAGCACTACATTACAACTATGTTTGTGGTACCTCCATGTTGTGCTACATTACAAATATGTATGGGATACTTCCAAGTAGTGCTACATGACAACTATGTGTGTGATACACTCAATTAGAGCTACATTACAAACATGTATGTTATACTTCCACATAGTGCTACATTACACCCATGTATATAATACCTCCAATTACTACATTACAACTATGTATGTGATACATCCAAGAAGTGCTACATTACACCCACGTATGTGATACCTCCAAGAAGTGCTACATTACACCCATGTATGTGGTAGCTCCGCGAAGTGCTACATTACAACTATGTATGTCGTACCTCCATGTAGTGCTACATTACAAATATGTATGTGATTTAACCAAGTAGTGCTACATTACAACTATGTATGTGGTACCTCCATGTAGTGCTTTATTACACCTATGTATGTGATACCTCCAAGTAGAGATACATTACACTTATGTATGTGATACCTACAAGTAGAGCTAAATTACAACTATGTATGTGACACCTCCATGTAGCACTACATTACAACCATGTATGTGATACCTCCATGTAGTGCTACATTACACCTATGTATTTGATACCTCCAAGTAGAGCTAAATTACAACCATGTATGTGATACCTCCATGTAGTGCTACATTACAAATATGTATGTGATACCTCCAAATAGCAATGCATTAGAAACTAAGTTAAAATGTGATTACCTCCAAGTAATTGCTAAATTACAACTTTGGATGTAACCTCCATGTAGTTTGCTAAATCAAACTATGTATGTGATACCTCCATGTAGTGCTAACATTAAACTTGTATGTTTTACTTCCAAGAGCCCTACATTGCCAACTAGGTATTGTGAATACCTCCAAGTATGCTACATTTAACACCTTGTATGGGAACCTCTAAGTAGAGCTAAATTAAACACTATGTAAGTGAATACCTCCAAGTAGGGGAGCTACATTTAACCTATGTATGTGTACCCCAAGTAGACTACATTACACCTATGTATTGGATACCTCCAATTAAGTGCTAAATTACAACCATGTAAATGTTAACCTCCATGTAAGTGCTACATTGCACCCATGTAAATTGGAATACATGTACCTCCATGTAGTGCTACATTCACCTATGTATGTGATACCTCCCAATAAGCTAAATTACACCTATAAATAATGTGGAAACCTCCAAGTAGAAGCTACAATACAACCAGTAATGATAAACCTTCCATGTAGTGCTATTACACAAATATGTATGTGATACTCCAATTAGTGCTCACATGCCATCTATGGTAGTGAGATACCACCAGGATAAAAGCTACCATTACAACTATGTATGTGAATACCTCCAAGTAATCACTAACATTACGACATATATGTATATGTGACACCTCCAAGTTGTGCTACAATCCACCTATGCATGTGATACCTCCAAGTAGTGCTACATTACACCTATGTATGTGATTTCACCAAGTAGTGATACATTACAACTATGTATGTGGTTCCTCCAAGTATCACACATACATACTGTGTATGTGATATCCAGTGTGCTACATTACAACTATGATTGAAATACCTCCAGTAAAGCTACAACATATATGTATGTGACACCTCCAATTTGTGTGCTACATTGCAACTACGTATGTGAAATTAACTTCCAAGTATGAGGTACATTACACCTGTATGGGTGATACTTCCATGTAGTGATACCAATACACTTACCGTATGATACCTCCATGTGTGCTACATTACACATGTATGTACTCCAAGTAGTCTACATACAACCTATGTATGTGATACCTCCAGTAGTGCACATTACACCTAGTATGGGATACCTCCAGTAGAGCTACTTTACAACCATGTATGTGATACCTCCAGTAGTGCTACATTACAACCAGTATGATATCCATGTAGTGCTACATTACTCCATGTATGTGATACCTCCATGAGTGCTACATTACAACCATGTATGTGATACCTCCAAGTAGAGCTAAATTACACCTATGTATGTGGTACCCCCAAGTAGAGCTACATTACACCTATGTATGTGATACCTCCAAGTAGTGCTATATTACAACCATGTATGTGATACCTCCAAGTAGTGCTATATTACAACCATGTATGTGATACCTCCATGCAGTGCTACATTGCACCCATGTATGTGATACATGTACCTCCATGTAGTGCTACATTCACCTATGTATGTGATACCTCCAAGTAGAGCTAAATTACACCTATGTATGTGGTACCCCCAAGTAGAGCTACATTACACCTATGTATGTGATACCTCCAAGTATAGCTAGATTACACCTATGTATGTGATACCTCCAAGTAGAGGTACATTACACCTATGTATGAGATACCTCCATGTAGTGCTACATTACAAATATGTATGTGATACCTCCAAATAGCACTACATTACAAATATGTATGTGATACCTCCAAGTAGTGCTACATTACAACTTTGTATGTGATTCCTCCATGTAGTGCTAAATAAAAACTATGTATGTGATACATCCATGTAGTGCTACATTACAACTCTGTATGTTATACCTCCAAGTAGTGCTACATTACAACGATATATGTGGTACATTAATGTAGTGCTACATTACAACTATGAGTGTGATATCTCCAAGTAGAGCTACATTAAAACTACGTATGTGATACCTCCAAGAACTGCTACATTACACCTATATATGTGATACCTCCAAGAAGAGCTGCATTACACATATCTGTGTGATACCTCAAAGTAGTGATACATTGCAACTATGTATGTGGTACATCCATGTAGTGCCACATGACACATATGTATGAGATACCTCCTGGTAGAGCTACATTACAACTACGTATGTGATACCTCCAAGTATCACTACATTACACATATATGTGTATGTGACACCTCCAAGTTGTGCTACATTGCAGCTATGTATGGGATACTTCCAAGTAGATCTACATGACAACTACGTATGTGATACCTCCAAGTTGTGCTACATTCCACTTCTGTATGTGACACCTCCAAGTAGAGCTACATTTCAAATATGTATGTGATACCTCCATGTACTGCTAAATCATAACTATGTATGTGATACCTCCATGTAGTGCTACATTACAACTATGTATGTTTTACATCCAAGTAGCACTACATTACAACTATGTATGCTATACCTCCATGTATGTGTACCAGCAAGTAGTGGTACATTCCACCTATGTATTTGATACCTCCAAGCAGTGCTACATTACACCTATGTGTGTGATTTCACCAAGTAGTGCTACATTACAACTATGTATGTGACATGACACCTTCATGTAGTGCTACATTACAACTATGTATGTGACACCTCCAGGTACTGCTACATTACACCCTATGTATGTGGTACCTCAATGTAGTGCTACATTACATCTATGTATATGATACCTTCAAGTAGTGCTACATTACACATATGTTTGTGATCCCTCCAAGGAAGCTACATTATAGCTTTGTATGTGGTACACCCATGTAGTGCTACACTACAGCTGTGTCTGTGACACCTCCGCGTTGTGCTATATTACACCCATGTATGTGATAGCTCCAAGTATCGCTACATTACAACCATGTATGGGATACCTCCAAGTATAGCTACATTACACCTATGTATATAATACCTCCATGTAGTTCTACTTTACAACTATGTATGTGATTCCTCAAAGTAGTGCTACATTACAACTATGTATGTGACACCTCCATGTAGTGCTACATTACAACTATGTATGTGACACCTTCAAGTAGTGCTACATTACACCCTATGTATGTGGTACCTCCATGTAGTGCTACATTACACCTATGTATGTGACACCTTCAAGTAGTGCTACATTACACCTATGTTTGTGATACCTCCAAAGAAGCTACATTATAGCTATGTATGTGGTACACCCATGTAGTGTTACATTACAGCTATGTCTGTGACACCTCCGTGTTGTGCTATATTACACCCATGTATGTGATAGCTCCAAGTATAGCTACATTACAACCATGTATGGGATACCTCCAAGTATAGCTACATTACACCTATGTATATAATGCCTCCATGTAGTTCTACTTTACAACTATGTATGTGATGACTCCGTGTAGTGTTACATTACACCTATGCATGTCTTACCTCCAAGTAGTGCTACATTACAACTATGTATTTGACACCTACATGTTGTGCTATAATAAACCGATGTATGTGATACCTCCAAGTGAGCTAAATTACAACTATATATGTGGTATCTCCATGTAGTGCTTCATGACAACAATTGTAATTGTAATTGTAATTGCTTCATGACAACTATGTGTGTGATACCTCCAAGTAGTGCTACATTTCAACTATGTATGTTGTATCTCCAAGTAGATCTACATTACATCTATGTGTGTGGTACCTCCATGTACATTATAACTATGTATGTGGTACATCCATGTAGTGCTACATCACCTATGTGTATGTGACACCTCCATGTAGTGCTACATTACACCCAGGTATGTGATGCCTCCAAGTAGAGGTACATTACAACTATGTATGTGATACCTCCAAGTAGAGCTACATTACAACTATGTATGTGATACCTCCAAGTAGAGCTACACTATAACTGTATATGTGATAGCTCCAAGTACATCTACATTACAACTACGTATTTGATACCTCCAAGTAGTGCTACATTACACCTATGTATGTGATACCTCCAAGTAGATCTACATTACAACTATGTATATGATACATCCAAGTAGTGCTACATTACAACTATGTGTGTGGTACATCCATGTAGTGCTACATTACACCTATGTATGATATACCTCGATGTAGAGCTACATTACACCCATGTATGTGATACCTCCAAGTATCACTACATTACACCTATGTATGTAATACCTCAAAGTAGAGCTACAGTACAACTATGTATGTGATGCCTCCAAGTAGAGCTACATTACAACTATGTATGTGATGCCTCCATGTAGAGCTACATTACAACTATGTATGTGATACCTCCTTCTAGCACTACATTACAACTATGTATATGATTCCTCTACATAGTGCTACATTACAACTATGTATGTGATACCTCCAAGTAGAGCTACATTACAACTATATGTCACATGTGTATGGAGTTTTAAGAAACAGTCCACACTGTGGGTTCAGTTCTGGTAGTGTATTTTGTATACATATATTTTTGAATATATATTTACAGTATATTATGGGTGACTGAAAGAATATATGGTATAATATTGTATGTGAATAAATATTATAATAATGCACTATGGCTACGATTAGTTTGATTCGATGTTTTGGTGTAGAATGACCGGCTGAAGGCTAATTCGCGCGCTTGCGCGGAGAATTATAGCTTACGCATGCATGGCTACATCCAATCAACATGCATACAGGCTATGACGTCACAGTAGGAAAAAGAAACATACAACGAGACGTAGCACATAACATGTTTGGACAAATGAAATACAGACACGCAACAAAATGGACGACAAGAATAATACGTAGCGATTCACGTGACATAAACGTAAAGTGAAAGCTATATATTAATAGGGGCGTATGTTGAATTACCATATAGCCACAGGTAAACATATCTGACCATGTGACATTCGTATGTGATACCTCCACGTATCAATACATTACAACTATGTATGTGATAGCTCCAAATAGAGCTACATTACAACTATGTATGTGATACTTCCAAGTAGTGCTACATTACACCTTTATATGTGATACATCCAAGTAGTGCTACATTACAACTATGTATGTGATACCTCCAAGTAGAGCAAAATGACAGCTATATAGGTGATGCCTCCAAGTAGAGCTACATTACAAATATGTATGTGATACCTCCAAGTACATTTACATTACAACCATGTATGTGATACCTCCAAGTAATGCTACATTACAACTATGTATGTGATACCTCCAAGTTTAGATACATTACAACTATGTATTTCATGCCTCCAAGTAGTACTACATGACAACTATGTATGCGATACCAAGTAGTGCTATATTACACCTATGCATGTGATACCTCCAAGTAGTGATACATTACATCTATGTATGTAGTATCTCCAAGTAGTGATACATTACAACTATGTATGTGATACCTAAAAATAGTGATAGATTACACCTATATATGTGGTACCTCCAATTAGTGATACATTACATCAAATTATGTGATACCTCCAAGTAGAGCTACATTACAATTATGTATGTGATACCTCCATGTAGTGCTACATTACAATTATGTATGTGATACCTCCAAGTAGTGCTACATTACAACTATGTATGTGATACCTCCAAGTAGTGCTAGATTACACCTATGCATGTGATACCTCCAAGTAGTGATACATTACATCTATGTATGTGGTATCTCCAAGTAGTGATTCATTACAACTGTGTATGTGGTACCTCCATATTGTGCTACATTACAACTATGTATGTGGTACCTCCAAGTATGACTACATTACATTTATGTATGTGATACCTCCATGTTGTGCCTCATTACAACTATGTATGTGATACCTCCAAGTACAGCTACATTACAACTATGTATGTGATACCTCCATGTAGTGCTACATTACAACTATGCTTGTGATACCTCCATGTAGTGCTACATTACAACTATGCTTGTGATACCTCCATGTAATGTTACATTACAACTATGTATGTGATACCTCCAAGTAGAGCAACATTACACTTATGTATGCGAGACCTCCATGTCGTATAGCTACTTTACAACTATGTATGTTATACGTCCAACTAGCACTACATTACAACTATGTATGTGATACCTCAAATTAGCACTACATTACACCTATGTAGGTTTTACCTCCAAGTAGCACTACATTACAACTATGTATGTAATATCTCCAAGTAGTGCTAGATTACTCCTATATATGTCGTATCTCCAAGTAGTGATACACTACACCTATGTATGTGGTATCTCCAAGTAGTGCTAGATTACACCTATGTATGTGATACCGCCAGGAAGTGATACATTACATATATGTATGTGATATCTCCAAGTAGTGCTACATTACAACTATGTATGTGATACCGCCAAGTATCACTATATTACACCTATGTATGTGATACCTCCAAGTAGAGCTACATTACACATATGTATGTGATACCTCCAAGAAGTGATATATTACATCTATGTATGTGATACCGCCAAGTATCACTATATTACACCTATGTATGTGATACCTCCAAGTAGGGCTACATTACACCTATGTATGTGATACCTCCAAGAAGTGATATATTACAACTTTGTATGTGATGCCTCCAAGTAGCACTACATGGCAACTATGTATGTGCTACCATCAATTAGCACTACATGGCAACTAAGTATGTGATACCTCCAAGTACATGTATCACTACATAGTAGCTATGTATGTGATCCCTCCAAGTAGCACTACATGACAACTATGTATGTCATACATCCAATTAGCACCACATGACAACTATGTATATGATACCTCCAAGTAGCACTACATGACAACTATGTATGTCATACATCCAAGTAGCACTACATTACAACTAGGTATGTGATACCGCCAAGTAGAGCTATATTGCAATTATATATGTGATACCTCCAAGTAGAGCAATTGCAACTATGTATGTGAAACCGCCAAGTAGAACTACATTACAACTATGTATGTGATACCTCCAAGTAGCACTATATTACAACTATGTATGTGATACCGCCAAGTAGAGCTATTCATGTATTACAATTATATATGTGATACCTCCAAGTAGAGCAATTACAACTATGTATGTGAAACCGCCAAGTAGAACTACATTACAACTATATATGTGATACCTCCAAGATCCAGTACGACATATCGACATCCGGGTGGTAGGGCAGCCGAACCAAACGCTTCCCTGCAGAAGAGAGACGCGGCTTCCGGTTCGAGGGCAAGGGTTAGTAGGTCAGTCGGTATGCCCGCCTGTGTTGGAATGTATTAAACACAAGTTATAATATTTGTAGGCGAGACAAAACCACGACTACAGACTCGTCTATGCTGTGAATGGGGTCCCGCAACTAGCGGTGATCTCCATATAAGCGACGTTGACTATAATATACTCAACAAAGGCTAACGTATATCGGTACTGTTTGATAATAAACGCAATGAGTATGTTCCACAACAGTACAGAGACTGGCTATCCTGTATTACCTTGCCTGCGGCCTGGCGCATGAAGAGCTTGGCTAGGTCATCCCATATGGCGGGCACGGTGATAACCCAGTGTATGTCACCAGGTGTTATTTTGACGGCTCTCTGCCATTCATTCAAAACTTGGAGCAAATGTTTCTTCATATAGCATATTGCCGCGGTGAATACATCCAGTGCCAACATCTTCTTGCCAGTCATGTCTTTAAGTTTCATGTCTTTCCCTAACGGCTGAAATTGATAATACATAGAGCATTGTATATCTTCTGACCTATCAAGTTTGACTGTCTTGATGATATACTAAAGCTATCGCAGATATTTGGAATCAATTGTTTCAATTAGCATATGAGACAAAGCAGACAACCCATGCATACACATGTACATTGTGCTGTACACATGGTATATCATATTAGTGAGATATTGTCCGTATTTGTCCGCCACATACAACACAGTTTCACAATGTGTGACACATCAGTGAGATAGTGTCCTTGTTTGTCCACGACACACCACTCCGCGTCACAGTGTGTACGACACACCACACCGCGTCACAGTGTGTGTCATATCAGTGACATAGTGTCCTTGCTTGTCCGCCATATACCACTCCGCGTCACAGTTTGTCATATCAGTGACATAGTGTCCTTGCTTGTCCGCCATATACCACTCCGCTTCACAGTGTGTGTCATATCAGTGACAAAGTATCCTTGCTTGTCCACCATATACCACTCCGCGTAACAGTGTGTGTCATATCAGTGAGATACTGTGCCTGTATGTCTGCCATATACCATTCCGCGTCACAGTGTGTGTCATATCAGTGAGATAGTGTCCTTGATTGTCCGCCATATACCGCTCCGCGTCACAGAGTGTGTCACATCAATGAGCTTGTGTCCTTGCTTGTTCGCCATATACCACTCCGCTTCACAGTGTGTGTTATATCATTATATCAATGAGATAGTGTCCGTGTTTGTCCGTCATATTCCACTCCGTGTCACAGTGTGTGTCACATTAGTCATATATTGTCCGTATTTGTCCGCCATATACCACTGCGTGTCACAGTGTGTGTCATATCTGACAGATATTGTCCTTGTCTGTCCGCCATATCCCACTCCGCTTCACAGTGTGTGTCACATGAGTAAGATAGTGTCTTTTCCTGTCCGCCATATACCACTCAGCGTCACAGTGTGTGTCACACCAGTGAGATAGTGGCTTTGCTTGTCGGCCATATACCACTCCGCGTCACAGTGTGTGTCACATCAGTGTGATTGTGTCATTGCTTGTCCGTCATATACCATTCTGCTACACAGTGTGTGTCACATCAGTAAGACAGTGTCCTCGTATGTCCGCCATGTACCAAACCGCGTCAAAGTGTGTACCATATCAGTGAGATAGTGTCATTGTTTGTCCGCAATACACAACTCAGAGTCACAGTGTGTGTCAGAACAGTAAGACAGTGTCCTTGTCTGTCCGTCATATACCACTCCACGTCACAATGTGTGTCATATCAGCGAGACTGTGTCCGTATATATGTCCACCATACACCACTACGCTTCACAATGTTTGTTATATCAGTAAGATAGTGTAAGTGTCTGTCCGTCATATACCACTCCGCGTCACAGTGTGTGTCACATCAATGAGATTGTGTCCTTGTTTGTCCGCCATATACCATTCCGCTTCACAGAGTATGTCACATTATTAATATAGTGTCCTTGTATGTCCGCCATATACCATTGCGCGTCAGAGTGTGTGTCATATCAGTGAGATAGTGTCCTTGTTTGTCCGCCCTATACCACTCCGCGTCACAGAGTGTGTCATATCAGTGAGATATTGTCCTTGTGTGTCCGCCATATACCACTCGGCGTCACAGTGTGTGTCATAACAATGAAACAGTGTCCTTGCTTGTCAGCAATATACCACTCCGCGTCACAGTGGGTGTCATATCAGTGAACTAGTGTCCTTGATTGTCCGCCCTATATCATTCCGCGTCACAGAGTGTGTCACATCAATGAGCTTGTTTCCTTGCTTGTCATATCAGTGAGGTTGTGTCCGTATTTGTCCACCACACACCACTCCGCGTCACAGTGGGAGTCATATCAGCGAGACAGTGTCCGTATCTGTCCGCCATATACCACTCCTTGTCACAGTGTGTGTCACATCAGTGAGATACTGTCCTTGCCCGTCCGCCATATACCACTCCGCTACACAGCGTGTGTCAGATAAGGGTGATATTGTCCTGTTTGTCCGCCATATACCATTCCGCTTCACAGTGTGTATCACATCACTGAGATAGTGTCCTTGCATTTCCTCCACATAACGCTCTGCGTCACAGTGTGGCTCATAACTGTGAGATAGTGTCCTTGCTTGCCCGTCATATACCACTCCGCGTGACAGTGTGTGTCACATCAGTGAGATAGTGTCCTTGTTTGTCTGTCATATACCACTCCGTGTCACAGTGTGTGTCATTTCAATGAGATACTGTCCGTATTTGTCCGCACACACCACTACGCGTCACAGTGTGTATCATATCATTGAGACAGTGTGCGTATTTGCCCACCATGTACCACTCCTCTTCACAATGTATGTCATATCCGTGAGGTATTGTCCTTGTATATCCGACATATACCACTCCGCGTCACAGTGTGTTTCATATCAGCGAGATAGTGTCCTTGTATGTCCGCCATATACCACTCCGCTTAACAGTGTGTGTCACAACAATGAGATAGTTTCCTTGTTTTTCCGCCATATACCACTCCACTTCACAGTGGTTATCACATCAGTGAGATAGTGTCCTTGTATGTCTGCCATATAACACTCCGCGTCACAGTATGTGTCATATCAATGACATAATGTCCTCGTTTTTCCTTCATATACCACTCTGCTTCAGTGTGTCTGTCACATCACTGAAATAGTGTCCTTGCTTGTCCGCCACATACCTGTAAACGCCACAGTGTGTCATATCAGTGAGATAATGTCATTGTTTGTCCGCCACATACGACTCCGCGTCACTGTGTATTTCATATCAGTGAGATAGTGCCCTTGTATGTCCGCCATATACCACTCCGCTTCACAGAGTGTGTCACATCAGTGATATAGCGTCCTTGTTTGTCCGCCATATACCACTCCGCTTCACAGTGCGTGTCACATCAGTGAGATAGTGTCTTTGTATGTCCGCCATATACCACTCCGCTTCAGAGTGTGTGACACATCAGTGTGATATTGTCCTTGATTTTCCGCCATATACCACTCCGCTTCACAGTGTGTGTCACATCAGTGAGATAGTGTCCTTATATATCCGCCATTACCACTCGGCTTCACAGTGTCTGTCACATCACTGTATTTGCTTGTCCGCCACATACCGCTCCGCGCCTCAGTGAGTCATATCAGTAAGATGATGTCCTTGTTTGTCCGTCATATACCACTCCGCGTCACATTGTGTGTCATATCAGTGAGATAGTGTCCTTGTTTGTTCCCTATATACAACTCCGCTTCACAGTGTGTATCATTTCATGAGACAGTGTGCTTGTTTGTCCGTCATATACCACTCCGCTTCACGGATTGTGTCACATCAGTGAGATATTGTCCTTGTATGTCCGCCATATACCACTCCGCTTCACAGTGTGTGTCACATCAGTGATATAGTGTCCTTGTATGTCCGCCATATACCACTCCGCTTCACAGTGTCTGTTACATCACTGAGATAGTGTCTTTGCTTGTCCGCCACATACCGCTCTGCACCACAGTGTGTCACACCGCGTGACAGTGTGTGGCACATCAATGCTATAGTGTCCTTGTTTGTCCGTCATATACCACTCCGGGTCACAGTGTGTGTCACACCAGTGAGATATTGTCCTTGTCTGTCCGCCATATACCACTCCGCGTCACAGTGTGTGTCATATCAGTGATATATTGTCTTTCCTTGTTCGCCATATACCACTCCGCTTTACAGTGTGTGTTATATCGGTGATATTATGTCCTTGTATGTCCGTCATATACCACTCCGCTTCACAGTGTGTGTCATATCAGAGATTTTAACATGAAAACCTTGTTATGACATGTTAACCCATTTCATACGATAAGACACACACGTAATAACATCTGCAGCGAAATTGATTGGCTGGTCGCATCACCATAATTACGTATTTTTATTATGCGCTAACGTTATGCCAAACGAACAAAATTAAGGTGTTCGAAATGGCCTCCATAATGGCACGACAATACAACGATGTTTTAACGTTGACGTCATTATATTATAAACGTTATTAGCAGCGTCGGTGACTCAGTAAAATCACTGAAGTCCTTACAAAGAACGGGAACCTAATGATAGTGTTATACTCAGGCCTTTGGAGTGTGTCTGTACAGGACTGAGGGGTGGGGTTTGTTCTTGTAATGACTGGGATTACGAGACAACAGTTGGCAGTTCAACAGTTATACAATCTCACTCTGTTTTAAACACGTTCAGTGTTTGCCTTGATGGTACAGCGGGGAGATCAATTAACACTATTTCCAGCTGTACTTACTATTCAAATGGTTTGATTAAACAATTGGCGGTTTCCGAGGAAGTGTCAGTGATAGAGTGAAAGTGTGACTAGTCTTAGAAGTTTTTGAACCGACTGAGCTCCAGAGCAGAAAAACGGGGGTCTTGCATAGTGCCTGCAATATCAACCACACTATATGGTGATCTCATTCGTAAATCTGGGCGATGGTCAACTCGCTGAAAACTTGGGATGATTCACCTCAGACTCTGGTTGACAGGTATGACGTCAAGACACTGACACTTGCTTGGTTACCGCCAAGTACCAGAGAAAGTAGCGAAATATTCCATAAAGTTGAATGGAATACACCAAAGCATCTTCAGACAATAAAGAATGGTCATTAATCTATAAGTTACAGACAAGCTATACTCTGCATCTTTAAATTTTAAGCATTAAGCTAATTAGATAGATCGAACTGCAGTGATATGGCATTCTACCAAATGGAGTTAACAGGACTATTCCAATGGAATGTTTCACCCACGAAAACACATGTCACTACTGCCGTACGGTAAGTTTGTCTTTATGCTTAAGACTACTGTTATATATTTACATGTATGATATAATTATTCAGCTCGAAAATAGTCAATGACATCTTGTCACTGAAACGTATCGGATATCTTCAAATGTTCTGCTATTTGGAGTGTGAAGTGTGACAAACATACAGCCATTCTATTCGCTTCGCCATTGGCTGGGTGCATAAATTGTGCGTGACTCGTTTGACAGTATGTGTCATGTCAGTGAGATATTGTCCGTATTTTTCCACCATATATATGTATCAGAGATTATGTTGGTACCATTACATGTAATTGCTGGCGGCTCACCAACCGGCCACATCAGTCCGACCTGAGGCTCAAACCTTCGACCTCCCAGGAGCAAGACATATGCCTTATCCACTAGGCCGCAGCGACTGGCAATTGCCATGGGAATGAAATATGATTATTACTGTCATGCTGAAAACGTATATTGCATAGCTAAAACATATTCCAGAAAAACAATAATAACGGGAGTTTGTCCAAACTTCTAATTAGTTTGCGCACATTAAATAATAATACATTTTGTAATTCGCGCCAAATCGTATTTACACAACCACATGACTGTCGCTCTAGTTCTCCACCGATGTGCACACACTGGCTTAGCGCGCATGGATTGCTGTTGCAGCTGCCAGATTTATGTTTTGCAGCGTCCAGATTTCCTGAAAAATGGCTGAACATGAACACAATGTTCAGGTAAGTGTTACTTTTACATTTATACTTACGATATATTAAGGAAGCCAGCGTTATGGTCCTACGGAATACCCACAAGTATCTGTTAGCTATAAATACGCTTTTTGAAGCTGTGTATTCAATATTGAAGAAGAAAATCAAAATACAGTTTGGGTAGTTACATGTAGCATAAAATACGTGAAATGGTTTGCAAAAGTAGCACTGTTTGGCCATTTAAGACCATACACCACAACGTTAGTTGACCCGCAGCACTTGGATTCGTTGAATATATCTTAGACCATTATCTGCATACAGAGAGCCATTCGACCGCTGCGACCGCTACAAACCAATACTAAGACTTATATATACACTTTATTATTTCTGCCGAAATCATATGTTTTGACCTCCCATCTAATTGTTCTTGGTTCAAATGGGTGTCATAATTATATTTTAGCTGGAGTAAATATTATTACATGTATTTGTTTTTGTACAGATGGAGAGGCCATTTGTGTGCTTCTTCGAGGAGAATTGTGGGTTCTGTTTCATGTGATCAATTATGTGATAATAGCCAAAATTAGTGGTCAATAGATAGGTTATATATGATAAATTAATGGCGGTGGCCTACATCTAATAAATACCGGAAAATATCAGGTGCCGATTGGCTGTTTTGTATCTCGACCCGTGGAAACTAGTGCGGCAATATATACGCTATCGGTAAATCGGCATTGCCCATCGCTGCATGACCGTACTGGCCGTATTTTGCATCCAGTGTGTTGTTTTTTTAATTTTTTTCTGCAATTTTATTTGTCTACATAATTATACTCAACGAATCCAAGTGCTGGGCGTCAACTAACGGTGTGGTAAATTGCCATAAAAGGCGAATCTGTGCTACCTTTGCAAACGTTTTTTTTGCCAACTACCCAAACTGTACGTTGATTTTCTTCTTCAATTTCGAATACTAGTACACATCTTCAACCAGTTTATGTATAGCTGACGGATAGCTCGTGGGCATTCCGTAAGACCATTCATGAGGCTGGCTTCCTTAATATATAGTAATTATAAATGTAAATGTAAGCTTACCTGAAAATCGGCTTCATGTTCAGCCATTTTTCCAGAAATCTGGACGCTGCAAAAACTAAATCTGGTCGTTGCAACAGCAATACTAGCGCTAAGCCTAAACAGTGTGGTGCGTACTGCTGCTGTCATCAGTATATCTAAGCAACATGTAACGGGAGAATAAATCGTCGGAAGGTGAAATATATGACGTTTTGTAAATCCGTTCAATTGTTGAAATCGGTAGTGTACTATATCCATTGACGTTGCATATTTGTAAAAAGACATCCTTATGCATCACGGTGCCGCTTTCCGAGTTACAAAATCGCATTTGCTTGATATGTAATACCCAGATCGGGGGTCTGTCTCAGAAAGGGGGTCAATCCCAGAACAGGGACTAATCCCAGAACGTGGCCAACTGAAAACGGCCTGAACATACAGGAAAAGTCCACACATGGCAAATTTACAACATACGACCGTCATGGAAACAGGACAGGCATACTTTTAATTCACTTCTTTGCTAAACACTTCACGTTAGGTAATGTACGTTTGGCCTAGATGGCAACCCATCTTTACTAGTTACCGCCATTTTTTATCTGGATTCATACGGCCAGGGCGTGACGTTACGTCACTAACTTTGACGTCATTGATGCCTGAAATCAAAACGGAATGTGCAGAATTGGCACCCGTTCTTGGAAAAATTGACCACCGTTTTGGGATTAGCCCCTGTACTGGGATGTGGCCTTTATTCTGGGTATTACAGATATATAACACTAGTAATGCTACTCCACCCTCCCCACAAATTGTCGTCGAAATCGACGATCACCAGAAATGCTAGGTTATAGCAACTCACCCCACATTTCACGTACAGCTTCATTTTGAAGTTTTGAAAATAATACCAATTAGTATGCTTGACATTTTTGATTAGCTGTCTATAATTCTGCTGTGCCTCGTCGCCGAATGAGTGGAATTGTTTCCTGGGATTCATCAACACGCACGTGGGCGTCTTTATTGCTGTACCACTCCATAAATTCGTGAGCACCCGTGCGGGATCCGAGGCGAACGAGCAAGCATAACCAGTGAACGTCGTGCCGAAATCTATGGCAGCACAAATCAGCTTGTTGCTTTTCGCTTGAAGTATTACCTGAGTACAAAATAATATACACGTTACCATTTGAACGAATACATATAAGGACAGTTGTAACATGTTTGGCACCGAAGACGAAGCTGAACGACGGCTTGCACGAGGACCATTCCAGTTTTCTGGTTTGCACCTGTATATGTGACTGTAACTGGAGAAATGGGACTTATGGGATTTGTAACCAGTGTAGCTCAAGATCAAATAGCACATTCCTGTAGCCGGATAACGATTTGCATTGCTTGTTAGAAGCATTACGGGTATTTCACTGAAGTAATGTGTTAACGTATGGTAGGCTGATCTTGATATACACTTATCGCATAACCCATAAGCCCCATAAGCCCAGTACGGTCCACATATTAGCTATCCACGGCAGTCTTAGCATACTATGTATATGTATGTATACGTTACACACTTGTGAACGACCACGTCATGGCTGCTGCATCTGACCATATTGTCTCATAATGAAATTGTATTCTTGTCTCATTTCCGAAATGAACAAGGTGTGACAAACCATGCCATTGTACATGCGTTGTTTATTTACAACTGTATACCGGTATCTGGCATCAGGTTTTATACTAACGGATAAGGTACTAACTCTGGTAACTGATACGTATTCAATTCAATTGTGAAATATTTCGCTGCCAAGCTGAACCCAAAACTCTGAGTCGGAAACATTGTTTTCCACAGTGCTGTGATAAGCTTACAAAAGGAAATCACTAAGAGTACTGATACTGGCACGGCGACACAGTGATACAGCACCTCCCAGCACCGGCTTCAGCGAAAATCTTTAAAAACGGGCCAAGATACAAAGAAAATTGCACAATATCCACTGCCTAAACTATATTAGAAAATACGATGCTTTACGTGTTGTATGCATCTCAAAGTTCTTTACACTAACATATAATTCCAGCACAAACATATTTACACAATTCCCTAACATTTGATTGGCCCGTACCAAGTCTCTGTCCAAAATTTATATCACAGTAAACTGCCACGCCGAACTACTTTCCGCAACCGTTAGGCTAAGTTAAAATAATTCTTAAGAAAACGGAAAATAAACACATTTTCTTGATTAATTTATTTCAAATGCTGGAATTATAAGGAATGAATGGCCTTTTTGTGGAATTTATCGGGGATATAAACTTGGAAAAGTCGCGGGAATACTGGACGAGGCCTTCCGGCCTTCGTCCAGTATTCCCGCGACTTTTCCAAGTTTATACCCCGATAAATTCCACAAAAAGGCCATTCATTCCTGTAATAACGAAGAATCGAGTACTGTTTATGTCTTACATACACGTGCTCTATACTTATTATTGACATTGGCGGTAACCGATTATTCGTCCAAGCCACAGAAAAATGTTGCACCATGTTTAATAAAAACCCGTCGTTCCATTATGTAGATATTAAAAGACATCTATTGTAAACACATCTGAAACTAGAAAACAACATGACGTCACGCCGTTCTGAAACCATCTGATCCCACACGTGAACATGATAGCATGTCGTCACAAACGAGCGCTTTGGTTTAATCGCTTATGCGTTTAACAGTCTCTATTTCCTTCATGAAATCAGTTTAAGCTATCCCATTCAGACGTTGGTCCATCGTTCAGGCTAATATTGTGTAGCATTTACTTATGACCACGGTTACTGGTAACACTTACTTGTCCAGCAATCGGTGCATGGTCACCTGGAATACAGATGTGACACATTCAAGTCAGAAGTACGAGCAGGTGGAGCTCATTGAAAACCTTACACACGAAAACATTACACACGAAAACAAAACACATTATCGTTTGTTAGTCTGTTCAATGGGTCACATTATAATACGGCATATATAATACTCAAACTATTGAAATATAAAAAAATACATCTGACAAGGAGACAAATTAACCATTACAACACACAATCAGCAATGTACGGTCCCAAAGCAAACAACCAAATATAGTAGTTGATATGTAAATATTCTATGTAAGTATGCTTCAATGTAAATATGTGTTTTTTCCACGGGATGTGATCCGCCCAGTTAGTCCGATATTGGTATACAATGTTCACTAATGTGTAGGTGAAACACTGCTTCTGAATATCACTGGAACACTTGTGTCTGTATTATCTGTATATTGCATGTGTGACTCTGGTGACATGGTACTATCATTTCATCATGGTATGTTACATATATTGCTGTATTGCATACACAGTGAGGATGAGTAAATTATGAACCTGTAGATGCAGCCGGCAAGTCATTCCTGATCGCCGGCCTAACCCTAACCCTGGTCGCCGGCACCTTATCGCCCGCCACAGCTTGACATTTCTTCTTCTTTGAGCCACCATTGCCCATATTCACATATCCAGATACACGTGGCTATGCAGCCTGCAATTACAGTAGCGAAACATCAACGTACGGCGACATTCATCCGCGATCAATCAGTAAGCATATACTCTAGATACATCGTAGCATGATAAGCAAGGACACGTTAGATTGATAATTTCCTAATAATGTATCCGCGCAATATTTGCAGTAATATATAAACGAAACGTGTTGTATAGTTTGAGTATATATTAACAAAGCCATGAGCATGTTGATCACTTGATGTAATGTGAAATAATAGCCGTTGTAAAATAATTTAACGGTAAGCTTGTCAGAGCTGATTGAATTATAAAATGCCATACATTAATGGTTGGTCACACGAATGACAATTATTACACGACATACAATTTGCGAATCATTTATACGTATACGCTATTGTTTACATGTTGGATTTTTAAGAAATTAGACGCGGGGCAGCGTTATCGACCGTGACAGTTAGTTCCTTAAAAATGCAATACGTGAACAATAACATAGTTATATTTAGCCATGTTTATAATTCTGTCTCCCATCCAAGTATTGCATTTCAATTTGCTGGTTGTCAGGTTGTCATTAAATCTTGTATTATGTTGAATATTGGGGTTGACCATTTCAATATACGAAATAAGTGGAACGCGATACAACCAGCGATTGGCTTAGAACATAAGGTGAATTATAAATTGCGTTACAGCCATGCGATCTTGTCGCCCACTAAACTCTCTACCTTACTACGAGTCTGAGCCTACAAGGCATATATTATATTGGTATGTTCCCCCTCCACCCATCTGTTGCCACCCGGGTAAACTCATTGGATGCACACACGCACTCACGCACGCACGCGCGCACGCACGCACGCACGCACGCACTCACACATGTGCATACATACCATATATAATTGTTTATACAATACGTATTAGTTCTGTACTCTGCATAGAGTGTTTTAATGCTGATATTGCAAATATTCATTTTCGTCTCTATGCTGGGCATGCGTGTAAAATCACAAGGCTAATTTGTTGAACATCCTACTATAGCATGTGGAGTAAGTGCATTGCTATGATTGTCAACATAATCTATCATCGCTTATTTCTGTCAGTATATATTGGGTATTGAATTTATGTGTTTTTTTTATAGATTTCCGTTGACTACGGTAGTAGTTACATGTACTAATTAATACAGAAATGTTATTTTAAATCATGTATGTTGCTATTTACTATGTTGTGCTGTGTAAAGTAAAGTAAAGTAAAGTAAAGTAAAGTAAAGTAACGTAACATTTAATCAGTATCAATCTAATTTAAGACGATTATGACTGAACGGAATGAATAATGTAGCTAATTATATAATTATACTAACATACATGTGGCATGCATTGGACAGAATATCCAAAAACATGTAAAGCATATTATACCGGATAATAGTTAGCGAATGATTTATTTGCATGTTTCTATACAGCCATTAACAAATGGGATTAGTAATTAAAGCATATGTGTCATCTGAGGCCATTAGGTATTCAGATACTTCACATTGATAAAATAAAAGCCAAATTCCGGCAAAACTGAAAACAAATTTTCAAATAAGCCCTTTCCGTTTATTATACATGCTACATATCATGAAAAATGTAGTTCATTCTCCACTTCACCAGCTTTGCATATATGGCGATATATTTCGGTTACTTCAGTTTCTCTGTATCAACCTTTCCCAATTTCAAGCATATGATTTCATATCCTGAATCTAGCAAAACTGGAAATTAAATGCTTCTACATAGGTAAACAAATGTAGTCGTGTAGTTTGCATGATGCTTTAAATGTTTTAAATGTGCTTTGGTTGTCAAGATATCTCCCCTTTACACTTATTTAACAGTTTTTTTACTAAGTTAAAGTACGAATTGAAGGTAGCCTTGTTTCGCCATATATGATCATGCCCGACCATGTGCGCTAGCGACTTTATGTGAGCGGCATAGCTACCAAAGATGCATGCAATGTCTCTAACAACTCTATGTGACAAAGAAATATCTACCAAGTTCACTTTTCGTAACAATATGTCAAGCATATTTGCCGACACCTAGTAAATATTTACAAAATTTCATTTGTATATTTTCAGATACTATATTATATATTTTCAGATACTCCATATAAAACAGTGTACCATTTTTATCAATATCACTAAATGTCAGAGTATATGGACACCAAGCCACAGAACAGTACAACAGTATTGGTTTAATACAAGCCTCGAATAATCGAAACTGGAGTTGTGGTAATATGTGGTACACTTGAAATTTTCGTCTTAGCATAAACATAAGAAGTGTTATTCTTATTGTTTAATATATCGAGCCATACACATACAAGTGTATATACAATCACGGTGGTATAGACTGGGACGCATTGATAGAATCTTAATGAATGCTGCTGGGAAATACTATGCTGTGAAGTAACTGAATGTAAACAAAGCATCCCATTTTTCGAGAGGTGGTGCCAGTGCTGTATGCTTAGTAATCTGGTAATAGCAACTATAGTTTCTGAGAGTTAATGATACACCAGGACTGAACCTTAGTGTAACATGATTTAGAAGTTTCCTTTTCCCTGCAGCGAGATAAACTCTAATATTTCTGTCTTTCTTTCTTTGAATACTGCAACATTCCCCTCCCGGGTATTATGGCCATGCAGGTGGCTTCTAGCCTGATGCCGATTTCAGGTTGTAAATAAATGTGATATAAAGTGAATGTTGACATAAATGCATTGACGCTGTGCATACACGTATATGAACATATATACCCGATCACCTGTTTTCTAATCAATGAATAGAATATGACAATGCGTGCGTATTGGTCCGATTGTAGGCCGATTGTAGGCGAATTTGAGAATGTAAGAATACATTACGTTGCGAAGTTCTCTTTGTCTGACTTGGACGATGGCCGTCTTAGAACCTGAGCAAATGTGTCAAACATTGTATGTCTGTTGTCGGAGCCGAACTCGTAGTTAAGCACGCTCTGTGAGTTGAGTGTCTGTGTTATTAGATTAAATTAACCAACAAACCGACATATTCTGCCAATTCTTGCTGTATCTCCGGTATATAAATAATGATGTCAAACCGTAATGTAATTATCTCATTCCGCTGCGGAAATTATAACATTGGTCATACTCCCTGTTCACCCAAACTTCATTTACGCAAGGTTTGTTTTACAATGAAGGAAAACGTGTAACATATACATAATATGTCGTTATTGTGTCGACAGGCCGGACATACTGATCCACATAACAATCACAGGCTGAACACACTGATCCACATAACAACCACAGGCCGGGCAGACTGATCCACATAACAACCACAGGCCGGACACACTGATCCACATAACAACCACAGGCCGGGAAGACTGATCGACATAACAACCACAGGCCGGACACACTGCTCCACATAACAACCATAGGCGGGGAAGACTGATCGACATAACAGCCGCAGGCCGGGCAGAATGATCCACAGAACAACCACAGGCCGGACAGACTGATCGATGTAACAGCCGCAGGTCGGACACACTGATCAACATAACACCCATGTGTCGGTTCCCAAAACTCTGTCACAACTCCGACTTTGATGTTTGCTATTATTTACAGAGTACATACAAACTGTCTAACGAGGACGTGTTCGTCATAGAATAAGTTCACCTGGTTGACGCGGACCCGCGACTATGCAATTGCTGCTTGTGACATTCTCGTCCCCATCCTGACCATCGTATTTGCTCGTAGGAACGTGCTGATAGGAAGGATGAGCTGGGGCTATAATGTTCGATCGCATGCATCGTAAAGTACATTTCCACATGTGTGATCGCATTTTAATTGTATCGTTTCACATAACGCTCCCATGATAGTGTGTAGTTTGAGTTGCGATAATGGGCTGTACTTCCTATAATTAACTACGCACTTACATGTACTTGGACCTATATATAAAGCTATATAACAAAACTAAATCAAGCAACATTTTTCCGAAAAGAAGTATTCAAGATGTGGTAAGACCATATACACAGTTTGCTTGCAGAACATGATCAATTGATGTACTATTCGACTTCACAATTATATTACTGTATTTTTATATCAAGAATAGGAATTTTCAATAAAAGTCGTAATGTCATATGATGTAATTAAACTTCCAGCCGCTGACGTTTTGCGCCACCACCAGGGTGGTCATAAGATATCAAATGTATCTTTCTTAACAGTAATTAAACCTATCTTTTAAGTAGTGGAGATCCGGAGCAGGATAGGTGCAGATTATAAATAAAATAGGTCACACACCATCCATGTTAAAAAAGCAAAATAGCGGAGAATAGCCAAATGTGTAGCAAGTAGTTAGGCTATAATCAACGGCTGTGGCCCACCTTATAGCGAACGTCAGTCAGTGACCGGAAACAAATGAGAAGTAAATAGATAAGCAAATATAGGGTTTAATGCCACAATCGCTATTCATGCTGAATCTGAGTACGATGAGCATACTATATTAGATTCAGATATACAATGAACGCTCTCAGTAAATAATACAGTCATGCAACTGGATCATTGTGTCATTAGTAGAAACCCAATATGGACACCACATAATAAGGATATTACCTTATAATGTAAGTGTACAATACTTGTATATAACTGCACATGGAAGCCATTTATAAAGCAGTAACTATGTAAATATCGAGCTTATTGACACAACGAACAATCTCTATAACTTCTCTATGGAATAGTAGAAAAGTGTGTCAATAACATAATATCGCCGCTGAATATAAATGTATTACATTATAATGTCAATTAAATCAAGCAGTTATTACATTATTTAAGTTAACGCTGTGAATATGATACATTGGGGATAGTTTCCACCTGCTTGCCCATCTACACGTATGCCAGAAATTATACTGACTGTAATCTGGGACATACTGCAAGCATTTGAAAAATAGTTCAAGCTGCAAGCTGGTTTGTCTTTGTGTTGTATATTCAAGAAAACAGCATTCAATGATAAATGTGAATTGGTGAAAGTAATCGCGTCACTACTAGTGGGGTTTTCAGATGGATGACGCAATACGGCTAAGTCAAATATATCATAGTATTTCATCGACTTGCTGTTTATCACATTGAAAGCTGGTATGCAAATACGATAATTAACCGACTAACGCATATCTGTAACAAAGGAAAAGTTGTGACAGCTCACTGATATATCTCAATCGTTTTTCTGAAATGCATCTTCGGGGGGAACCATCTGAGATACTGTCACATTAATGTGCAAACGTAATATATTACATAACATTGCATAGTAATGTTGACTTACAACTTCAGCGGTATGGTCATTAATTAGAATGGTCCACACAAGCAAAAATTGTAAAAAATATTACATCCAAAGACGATATTCTCAAATATCAAGTTATTAAATATTTGTGCTGGTACTATACGGTATTATATTTATATGTACATACCATCTTGTACAAACCACTTATCTCATTACATTAATTACATCATATATTTCAATTATTACACTATAGTGTCATTATAAGGTAATATATTTGTATTTGGCAGCCATATTGGACTTCTACTATCGATACAAATATCGAATTACATAACTCATTTACAATAAAACGCGTACTGTATCCATTGTATTAATACGTCCCTTACTAATATCCTAATTTGTAGACTAATTTAATAAAATAGTTATATTTGGAGGCTCGGCTGCTGACATAGTTTTCTACTGATATTTCAAAGTTGCAGAAAATATTCACTGTATCCATAAACACAAGGTTTGTATTATTATTATATTCGTAACGGCGTCCCTGTATAACTGTATAATTTAATTATTGCATTATGTGACTGCGATTAAAATATACTATATGTATATTGTGGCGATCTTGGACTTCTACTATGCGTGTACATAAGTTACAAGACACGTTCTATTTGCTGCATTAGGTCCAATTGCAATTATATAATTCACTTATTGCAAAATATGATTGGCCTTATGTGGTAATATAGTTATACTTAGAGGCCATCTTGGACTTCTACTTTTGACATTTGCCTAATTAAATATCAAAACAAAGTTACGGAAAACATATGCACACACCTAATACTGGTATACACATGTATTAGCATCCGAGGGCTATTACATGTAGGCAACACTTCTTACTTTTGGCGGCCATCTTGGATTTTTTTCCCAAGTAAACGTTGGCAATTTAAATTTTAAAATTACTCAACCGACATTGCGTGTCCATTACACCCATTATTCGATCTTAAATAATTAAAATAGGTCACAATATCGTAGCAGCATGGATAATATATCTACTTGGTGGTCAGTTTGGATCTACAAGGACCATGCGATATGTAGTGACCCTGTAGTGACTCTGGGAGGTCTGCAGCTCATTAGTAATTAGGGGCTGGAGGCGTGTCAGAGGCGGTGCCTTATCGGTTCCATATCACTAGACCGACTGCATGTATGGCAGTCCATGATTTGCTCTCATAGGATAAACAACATTAGAAAACCAACTGTGTTAACTTCTATATTGTCCTAAAGCAAGAGATAGTACACGATATATGATCACACATTGTAGCCAAATATTATAAATCCCGTCAAAGGGTTCACAAACATTGACAAACAACCAAAGCGCAAATGGTAAAGTGAAGCATGAACATAATTCCCCAATGACCTTGACCTTGGACATTGTGACGTAAGATGTATGTGTAGCCAAGCAGCATGCCCAGACACACATTGTACTCATACACTATGAAAACAAGACAAATGGTTTATGGACAAAACGAAAGACAAAAACGCAAATGTTAATCGCAAAGCTTGACCTGGAATATTCGGACCTGAATCACACAGAAAAGGCTGCGCATACGTCTCATTCACAGTGTGTGGGCGAGACAAAAACAAAAGACAGCGGGTTAATATTTTATTGACAAAACAAAAGACATAAACACAAACTTGAACATAAGTCCTCAGTGACATTGATATTGGGTATTCGGACCTGAAACACACATAGCGGTCACCCATCCACGTTAGCAATATATGGATGAAGTTTGGTGGACCTGTTCCCAGCGCAAACTGCGATATACAAACGTATGTGAAAATGATGACGCCGCCGCCGTCACCGCCACCGCCGTCGCTGTCGTCATAGGGGAAAACGGCACATATTAATCCCTACAAATGTGTGGGCGCGACAAATTTACTATGGTAATCAAAAGGATAAGCTCCTCCCGGCTGCCGGACTATTGCGTCATACCGTCGCGTTTATTGTGCCAGTGTGTTTCTGCGCGTGTCTCCTTGTGCAGGCAGTCCTTTGTTACGATGCTGGATGATTTATAATGTTTCGAGTGTCCGCATACTGCGCGATAAAATATGCACTGGGTTTATGGCGGTACACGAACGAACAGTACACTCGCTGGCACTATATGTACATACTGTTATGAACTGGAATTTGGTCCAACTCATACAGTAGCCAGCGGTGTAGGTCATGATGAGACTGCGCGGATGTGCAGGCTGATCTGGGTCTGCACAGGTCGCAAAACAGTTATGTTATTTAACAGACAATCATTTAACAAAGATGTCAAATATATAATTATTGGTCGATTTCGGTCAATATTCATATCAGAATGTTTATTTTACATGGATTTGAAATATTGTATTTATTTCAAAGTCAGGAATAATATTGAACTTTTATTCAAAGAATTGCGAAAGTTCTTTTAATGTTTACAGATGTTAAAGTCGAAAATCGGCATATCGCATGGCCATTAATTCGTCTGTATGTTATGCAACGCTGTCAAGATTAAGCCATAAACCGTCCAAGCTGAGAACCGATAAGTACACAAGTTTGATAAGTAATCTCATTCCAGAGATTGCAACAAAGACAGTTTGGCTCTTTGTCCACGGTGAGACCCGGGACCCTGAATAAATGGCATAGTGCCAATATGTAAATGAGGTATTCATTCTGATATCACATGGTGCATAATAAACAATTCCATTGGTTAATCTAGTGTATCAATTATATTTACAATTGAAAATTGGAAATATATTCCCCGAGTTGCAAAATAGTTGTTCACAAGGAAACATCATGTAAAAGTAATAAACGCATATACAGCCGCCGTTTGGCGCGCTGGCAGTGGATTTGGAGATGCATCTTAAACATGTTCCATTTGTATTTGGTAATTTATTGACATGACAACGAACGAGAAACATACAAAATAAAACTGTTAAACGTGGTTATTTATTAAATTCATTATTTGGACAGAATGAACTAATTCCCCATACACAAAAAAAAGACAAACCAATGAAGAACACTTATGAAATCCAAATAAACAGACTACGAAAATTCAACCTCGCAATAATACCCTTATATGTATATATTCAGCACCCCCAGTAAACAACACGCTGGCACTATATGTACATACCTGTATATGTAGATATTCAGCACCACCAGTAAACAACTCGCTGTCACTATATATACATACCTGTATATGTAGATATTCAGCACCCCCAGTAAACAACTCGCTGTCACTATATGGACATACCTGTATATGTAAATATGTATTCACAACATCCGCGAGTCTGTCCTACAATACTCAAATCAATAATTCCCGTTTTTCATCTGTTGTAAGAATAAGCGAGTGTATAAACAATGTCTAAATTCAACTACGCTTTGATATAAAACACGTAGTAGTAGTATCGCCACAACACATATATAGCCCTTATCTATATCGGTGTGTATTCAAATACTTCATCATTGATATTACCTTGTCGTGACGACTGAGGAATTGTTTAAACAAGACAAAACAGATTTATTATTGACCACGTGTTCGTCTGCATTCTTTTTTGTACAAACATACGTGTGTGGTCGGCACGGGTGGGAGTTCATTGACGTTATCGACGTACATTCCGCTAATTTTATTATGTTCTATCACTGTATTCTTATAGAGATAGTAGACTCATCACTAAATATTCTGAGTTTAGCATTGAATATGTTTTCGCTGATATCGTCTCTTTGGTTTCCCGCGTTCCCGTGTGTAATATGGATTCCGAAAATCAATGGAGTGTGATATGCTGTTCAATCTGTCGCGCATTGCTTCATTGACGGATATATTTTCGCAGTATATTACTGATGTACAGTATATACAGTACATACATGGTTAGTGGCGTCGAATATAAAATATATTCGGTTGAGCCTTAGACAGCTTTATTGGGGCGAGCTTTAGCCCTAACCCAGTAAAGTTGTCGAGGCGAAACCGAATATATTTTATATTCGACGGCACTAATCATGTATTTAATTTATACCGCATACTAAACTTAATTATTTGAACGTGTGCAACGTCATGTTTTGACGTCACTCTCTCGCTATACGTTACAAATCTAGACACGTCATTCAAAGTAGTAAAATGGCGACGTCCACGCTAAGTAGATTCGGTATTATATCTGATTAAATCTCCGATTTAGTTACGATGATCTTCAATATAGGCTGGCTCTAGACTCCACAGTTGTCATAATAAGGATTAAGATCATTATAGATATGTCAATGTCGTTGGTTACTTCGCATATACTGTAAAAATGGAAAAAATTCAGCTGCATCGACAGCGATTTAGATTTTAAAATACGCCGCCATCTTGAATTTGCTGTTATGACTGACCAATCAGAGGCCGCGATTAGTGGTCAAAGGTGAAAAAAATAAAGGCAAAAATGGCACTTCGTGTACGTTAGGCTACTTCAGATTTCTTAGGTTACTTCAGATGTAAACAGCGTTAGGGGTATATATAAAACAGCATTTAGTCAATCCCTATATTACGCTACATGGAGCAATGGTTGCGGAATAAACAAGAGTTGTCAGAAGACAACGAAGCTCGCCTGTTGGCAGCCTTCATTCAAACTTGTCACAGTTGTATAAAAAACATGAATATTATATAACTTGACCTTGGAATAAGGGGTGTGCGGTGGACCTTGACATTGAGGTCAGTGGTGGTATGTGGGTCGTGGATTTTATACAGCATGATATAGCATATTAAGATGAATCCATGTATGAAATATCAATGCGCTCCCTGAAAAGAGACGGAAAACAAAATTTAACCCAGCGTTAAGTTTATGAACACACTAAGTTGGTGATTTTCTACAGCATGATAGCTATTCACATGAGGAATGCATGTATAAATGTGCTAAGTTTGTGACCTTGGCATTGGCGAAAGGGGTGGGGGGTGGGTCATGGATTTGCTGTAGCACAATAGAGCATAATCAGATGAATGCATGTATGAAATATGAAGGTGTTTCCTGTAAAGAAACAGAAGTTATAAAAAGACATTTACTTCAACGTTAAGTTTATGATGTTGATCTTGGGGAAAGGGGTGGAGTGCATCATGGATTTGCTGTAGCACAATAGAGGATCATCACATGAATGCATGTATGAAATATCAAAGCGTCAAAAGTGTAAAGAAACAGACGTTACACAACATTTACCCCAATGTAAAGTTTATGAACATGCTAAGTTTGTGACCTTGACCTTTGGGTAAGGGTTGGGTGGAGGGTTGTGGATTTGCTACAGCACGATAGAGGGTCATCTGAGGAATGTCTGTATGAAATATCAAGGCGTTCCATTAAAGGAAACAGTTGTTATCAGACATTTACCCCAACATTAAGTTTATGAATGTGCCAAGTTTGTGATCTTGACCTTGGGGTAAGGGGTAGGCGGTTGGTCATGTATTTGCTATAGCACGATAGAGGGTCATCTGAGGAATGCATGTATGAAATAACAAGGTGTTCCATGAAAGGAAACAGAAGTTATAAGACATTTACCCAACGTTAAGTTTATGAATGTGCAAAGTTTGTGACCTTGACCTTGGGGTAAGGTTTGGGTTGTGGGTCATGGATTTGCTACAGCATGATAGAGGGTCATCTGAGGAATACATGTATGAAATAACAAGGTGTTCCATGAAAGGAAACAGAAGTTATAAGACATTTACCCAACGTTAAGTTTATGAATGTGCCAAGTTTGTGACCTTGACCGTGGGGTAAGGGCTGGGTGGTGGGTCATGGATTTGCAACAGCATGATAGAGGGTCATCTGAGGAATGCATGTATGAAATATCAAGGCGTTCCATCAAAGGAAACATATGTTATAAGAAAAACCCCAACGTTAAGTTTATGAATGCGCTAAGTGTGTGACCTTGACCTTGGGGTAAGGGTTGGGTGGTGGGTCAAGGATTTGCTACAGCATGATAGAGGATCATCTGAGGAATGCATGTATGAAATATCAAGGCGTTACATGAAAGGAAACAGATGTTATAAGAAATTTACCCCATGTTAAGTTTAAGAATGTGCTAAGATTGTGACCTTGACCTTGGGGTAAGGGTTGGGTGGTGGGTCATCGATTTGCTACAGCATGATAGAGGGTCATCTGAGGAATGCATGTATGAAATAACAAGGTGTTCCATGAAAGGAAACAGAAGTTATAAGACATTTATCCAACGTTAAGTTTGTGGACGACGCCGACGCCGACGCCGACGACGCCGGGGGTATTCCATAAGCTCTTATGCACTTCGTGCAGGCGAGCTAAAAAATGAGATGTCTATAATAAATGCGATATTGATAGCACATAAGTTTGCGGTGGTCTTGGTCAGTTGATCTACCAAATATGAGCTGAATGCCTTCCTGTCCCAAGTATCAAGTTACTGTACTGATATTGTAATATACACTGACGTATATCTGCACTGTTCGTGACAATTTCTAACATTCGACCAGAGCACCCATTGCGACACAGGTATGTTTTATTAGTTGGTGTAAAGTATTGTATATCGCATTACATATACATGTAATATAATAAATCGCCGTCAATAGGTCTATCTGGATCCACCCTGAAATCACACCTGTAACATCTTTGGCACCCAATGAGGGACTGGTTATTGTCTCCCCGCGACGGACTAGGCTGGTCTGGCTCGGTCGATCTGCGATTGGGCGTTTCCCGTGAGCAGTAGCCACCGGCGGGGTTGCCAGAAATCAACGACACAATGGAGAATTGTGATCTCACGCGTTAATAGTTTATTTTGTTTAACATAGGGGATAGGGGAATTCCACGCGAGATCGTATAAAGTCCATATGACACCCGAAAGGCATCCTTAGGTTTTCCGTACGAATTCGGGACATCGTGCGGACGTCATAATGTGATATTACAGTGATCGTAATGTCACCTTACGATGTGCGCACGATTTGACAGCCCGTACGCACCCAAAGAATAATATGACCGTGGCACAGATTTTTTTCAGAACCCTACGATTCTTCCCCGATGTCGAGGACGCCGGGATGCTGTACGATTAAACATCCCCCACCCAACACCCCCACCCACACACACGCACACCCACCCACACACACACACACACACACCATCCCACACACCACACACACACACACACGTCGCACGGCGATCGGTGTATTTGGGACTGACGTACAAAACACGATATTAACCCGAGTTATACATTAGTCGCACATACACCAGTCACTGTGTGGTGGGGAGGGGGTAATCGTACGTCATCCCGGGTGCGTAAGGATGCATTGCGGATGTCCAACGGAAAATATTTAATATGTCTAAAGGAAATTCACAAGTTCCGAAAAGTCTCAAGCTGTCCGTACGGTGTCTCACGATGCCGCAAGGTCATCTCAAGGCCGCCATAAGATAATTACAAGGTGCCTCTACGATATGCCTGCGGTGAGTTCCCGATTTTCAAAATCGTACGGTTTTTAAATCAGTATAACTCCGCGTTAAAATTGCCGATGGTCCATACGATGCCCCGAACAATCAGTGAAAAAGTCACTGATGTCCGTAGGATGTCGCCGATTCCCATAGGACATCTTCAGAAACACACATCGTACGGGCGCTTTATCCGCTTACTATGTACTGTTGACTGAGGTATAATGGACATATGACAGTAGATTGTGTCGTGATCATGATTGTGTAAATGATCCTTCAATTTCCACCAGCTTGTCATGCATGGTGTAGTCATTGTGTAAATATGACTGCCCTGAGTATGTGGAGCTTGACATTGTATGGTTACCCGTGTCCATCTGCGCGAACGTATTCATCAATCGTTGTTACATTTCTGTTACATTACAGTCCTGCCTATCACGATGGAGTCTGAGATGGCCACCAAGATCACCACAACTTAATGACATACTTCAATCAAGCAGTGCTTTCGAATATATTCCTTTCCATGGCGATGGTATATATGTATTAGCTATACATGAACATGGTCTTGTTGGTGAATGCTATACGATATATTGGATTCTCATATCGGTCATCTTAGTGTGTCCAAGTTTTCGGCCAGTTTCACCTCTTGTGCAGTATATTAACACTAATAAAATGTGGTACAATGTGTTCCAAAGTTAATTATTTACATGGTGCTATCAACTATATCATTATCAAGTTTCCACAATGTTTGTTATGCGAGCTATTATTTCGTCATTGCCAAAATCGACAATGGCCATTTTATAATGTGTAAATCATCAAGTCACACCTCTCATCTAATTGTTGTATTAAAGGTTCACATATTACAACCGTACCACATCCATTCTGCTAGCAGTATACGTCATTAACGTGAATATTCCTCATTGCATTCAATACAGAGTTTGTGATGGATCCTCTGTGTACAGCTAAGTGAGCCTATATGATTGTGTCTATATGATTATGTCTATATGATTGTGTCTATATGATTATGCACTCAAGATAGCTAATGACACAGTCAAATGGGGATTTAAGTATTTTTAAACACGGGCACAAATATCGTGATAAGTCGGTATCGACTTGCGCTACATACAACGGACAGCACGTTGTAAATAATTGTCCTTCGAATAAATTGCACAAATTGTTATTAGTTCATCTGTCAAATTATAAGCCATCTATGTCGAACGTGGCACGAGGTGAAACTGATGGATAACATGTCCGTACTACGAAGGTTTAGATGAATATTTATTGCGCAGCCTAGTATACTAGTCTAACTGGCAGGCCGGTCACCTACATGTTATTGCACTATTTATTTGTGTTGATTAATTAATTTAAAAATACGTTTTTACTTACTTGAAACTAATGTTTAATGCATTTAACGAGCGCTTGTATTCGTTCAAATGACTTACCTTACACCAATACTTCATTTAAAGTATTCTATTTGTAGGGGTCAAAACTAAAAGTCACAACGGCACAAAGGGACAACCACCCTCTGCATGAATTGTAGCTGTCATTGTCTTATAAATTTGGTATACACGCACAGAGAATGGTGTTGATTTATTGTGAACAGTTCTATAAGATGTATTGGTCTATGTTGTGGTCAGTTTACGAATATTTGTCATCGTAAGCAAAGTTGTATGTCCTACCACATGTGGTATGCTGTTTCTTTTTTGTCCGTTATGCATTTCTGTTTGAGTGTTGATACGTAGCTCCGTATAACCAGAATCATTGTTGAAACAACAGGACATGCTTGTCATTGGGGAAACATTGTTAATCATATGTTTTTGCCAACGCGGTACACAACTATGCTTCTGATATGTGATATTTTATCCCCACACCAATGCTAATATGATGGGAAGATCCCATAGACATAGCATGAGACATTGCTATGGAACGGAACAACATGTACATCCTGTTGTGTTACCATGCATCAATATTGAGAGAAAACGTTATAAATGGCCCTTCCAAATGGCATACAGGAAAACCGTCGAATTAGCGACCTTTAGCTTTGACTAATACCAATTCAATTGCATTAAATAAACTTATTTTCCAGAAGGCATTTATACTTATTAAAAACTTTATTCAATGTATTATAATCTGCTTTGAATTATCTCAAAAAAAAAGTCGAGGCATATAATTTCCCAGCGAAATAAATATTATTCCATTATACCTCAGTCACACGTTTTTTGTTAGTCCTCTACCTAATCCTCGTTATTATAGTTATCTTGTAAAACTATGTCAATCATATATCATATATCATACCGCCGACCGCGTAACAATATAATAACCCGATCATCCGTCCGTCCGTGCGTCCGTCCTCGTCTCAGCTTTATATTGAGGATCATCAACCGGATGCCCAAGGATGCCCACTCTGCCATAATATGTGGGCAGACTGGATGCGGAAAAACATTTTTCATCCTGGACTTGATTGAGGGCCCCTATCGCGATGTCTTTCAACACATTGTGGTCCTGTGTCCCACTATGCTGCACAACAAGACTTATCAGCAGCGCCCATGCATCTGGCATTTGGGCTGACGCTGAGGCATAGGTAAATAGAAACCAGAGCTGACGTGGCCTCGCCGTTAAATAGTGACGGCATAGGTAAATAGTAACCACAGCTGACGTGGCCTCGCCGTTAAATAGTGACGGCATAGGTAAATAGAAACCAGAGCTGACGTGGCTTCGCCGTTAAATAGTGACGGCATAGGTAAATAGTAACCACAGCTGACGTGGCCTCGCCGTGAAAAAGTGACGGCATAGGTCACTAGTAACCAGAGCTGACGTGGCCTCGCCGTGAAAGAGTGATGGCATAGGTAAATAGTAAGCATAGCTGACGTGGCCTCGCCGTGAAATAGTGACGGCATAGGTAAATAGTAACCAAAGCTGACGAGGCCTCGCCGTGAAATAGTGACGGCATAGGTAAATCGTAACCACAGCTGATGTGGCCTCGCCGTGAAATAGTGACTGCATAGGTTAATAATAAGCACTGCTGATGTGGCCTCGCCGTGAAGTAGTTACGGCATAGGTAAATAGTAACCACAGTTGTCGTGGCCTCGCCGTGAAATAGTGAAGTCATAGGTAAATAGTCTGCACAGATGACGAGGCCTCGCCGTGAGTTAGTGAAGGCATAGGTAAATAGAAACCACAGCTGACGTGGCCTCGCCGTGAAATAGTGATGGCATAGGTAAATAGTAATCACAGCTGACGTGGCCTCGCCGTGAAACAGTGAATTCATAGGTAAATAGTAAGCACAGATGACGTGGCCTGGCCTTGAGATAGTGACGGCATAGGTAAATAGTAACCACAGTTGACGTGGCCTCGCCGTGAAATAGTGACGGCATAGGTAAATAGTAACCACAGCTGACGTGGCCTCGCCGTTAAATAGTGACGGCATAGGTAAATAGTAACCACAGCTTACGTGACGGCGTACATAAATAGTAACCACAGCTGACGTGGCCTCGCCGTGAAATAGTGACGGCATATATAAATAGTAACCACAGCTGATGTGGCCTCGCCGTGAAACAGTGATGGCATAGGTAATTAGTAACGACAGCTGACGTAGCCTCGCCGTGAAATAGTGACGGCATAGGTAAATAGTAACCACAGCTGACGTGGGCTCGCCGTACATGAGTGACGGAGTAGGTAAATAGTAAGAATAGCTGACGTGGCCTGGCCGTGAAATAGTGTCACCATAGTTAAAAGTGAGCACAGCTGACGTGACTTCCGCGTGAAATAGTGACGGCGTGGGTAAATAGTAAACACAGCAGACATGACCTCGCCGTGAAATAGTGACGTTATAGGTAAATATTAACCACAGATGACGTGGCCTCGCCGTGAAATAGTGACGGCATAGGTAAATAATAACGACAGCTGACGTGGCCTCGCCGTGAAATAGTGACGGCATATGTAAATAATAAGCACAGCTGACGTGGCCTCGCCGTGAAATAGTGACGGCATATGTAAATAGTAACCAAAGCTGACGTGGCCTAGCCGTGAAATAGTGACGGCATATTTAAATAGTAACCAGAGCTGGCGGGTCTCGGACGTGGAACAGTGACGGCATAGGTAAATTGTAACCTAATTTGACGTGGCCTCGCAGTGAAATAGTGACGGTATAGGTAAATAGTAACCACAGCTGACGTAGCCTCGCCGTTTAACAGTGAAGGCATAGGTAAATAGTAACCACAGATGATGTGGCCTGGCCGTGAAATAGTGACATAATAGGTAAATAGTGAGCACAGCTGATGTGACCTCTACGTGAAATAGTGACGTTATAGGTAAATAGGAACCACAGCTGACATGGCCTCGCCGTGAAATAATGTACTGCATAGGTAAATAGTAACCACAGCTGACGTGGCCTCGCCGTGAAATAGTGACGGCATAGGTAAATAGTAACCACAGCTGACGTGGCCTCGCCGTGAAATAGTGACGGATAGGTAAATAGGAACACAGCTACGTGCCTCGCCGTGTATAGTGACGTATAGGTAAATAGTAAAACCACAGCTACTTGGCCTCGCCGGTGATGAGGCTAGTGCTATCGCGTGTATAGTGACGTTATAGGTAAATATCAACCACAGATGACGTGCTATCGCCCTAAAATAGTAACCACAGCTGACGTAGCCTCGCCGTTTAACAGTGAAGGCATAGGTAAATAGTAACCACAGATGACGTGGCCTGGCCGTGAAATAGTGACATAATAGGTAAATAGTGAGCACAGCTGATGTGACCTCTACGTGAAATAGTGACGTTATACATGTAGGTAAATAGGAACCACAGCTGACATGGCCTCGCCGTGAAATAATGTACAGCATAGGTAAATAGTAACCACAGCTGACGTGGCCTGGCCGTGAAATAGTGACGGCATAGGTAAATAGTAACCACAGCTGACGTGGCCTCGCCGTGAAATAGTGACGGCATAGGTAAATAGAAACCATAGCTGACGTGGCCTCGCCGTGAAATAGTGACGGTATAGGTAAATAGTAACCACAGCTGACGTGGCCTCACCTTGAATGAGTGACGGCATAGGTAAGTAACCACGGCTGACGTGGCCTCGCCGTGAAATAGTAACGGCATAGGTAAGTAGAAACCACAGCTGACGTGGCGTCATCGTGAAATTGTGACGGCATATGCAAATAGTAACCACAGCTAACGTGGCCTCGCCATGAAATAGTGTCGGCAGAGGTAAATAGTAACCAAATGTGACGTGACTTGGCCGTGAAATAGTGACGGCATAGGTAAATATTAACAACAGCTGACGTGGAATCGCCGTGAAATAGTGACAGCATAGGTAAATAGTAACCACAGCTGACGTGGTCTCGCCGTGGAATAGTGACGGCATATGTAAATAGTAACCACAGCTGACGTGGTCTCGCCGTGGAATAGTTACGGCATAGGTAAATAGTAACCACAGCTGAGGTGGCCTGGCCGTGAAATAGTGACGGCATAGGTAAATAGTAACCACAGCTGACGTGGTCTCGCCGTGGAATAGTGACGGCATAGGTAAATAGTAACCACAGCTGACGTGGCGTTTCTGTGAAATAATGACGTCATAGGTAAATAGTAACCAAAGATGACGTGGCCTGGCAGTGAAATAGTGACGTCATAGGTAAATATTAACCACAGCTGGCCTGGCCGTAAAAATAGTGACGGCATAGGTACGTAGTAACAACAGCTGACGTGGCCTCGCCGTGAAATAGTGACGGCGTAGGTAAATATTAACCAAAGCTGACGTGGCCTGACCGTGAAATAGTGACGGCATAGGTAAATAGCAACCATAGCTGACGTTGTCTCGCCGTGAAATAGTGACGGCAGAGGTAAATGGTAACCAAAGCTGACGTGGCCTGGCCGTTAAATAGTGACGGCATAGGTAAATATTAACCACAGCTGACCTGGCCGTAAAAATAGTGAAGGCATAGGTACATAGTAACCACAGCTGACGTGGCCTCGCCGTGAAATAGTGACGGCATAGGTATATAGTAACCACAGCTGACCTGGCCGTAAAAATAGTGACGGCATAGGTAAATATTAACCAAAGCTGACGTGGCCTGGCCGTGAAATAGTGACGGCATAGGTAAATAGCAATCATAGCTGACGTGGCCTCGCCGTGAAATAGTGACGGCAGAGGTAAATGGTAACCATAGCTGACGTGGCCTGGTCGTTAAATAGTGACGGCATAGGTAAATAGCAACCAAAGCTGACGTGGCCTCGCCGTGAAACAATGACGGCAGAGGTACATAGTAACCACAGCTGACGTGGCCTGGCCGTTAAATAGTGACGGCATAGGTAAATATTAACCACAGCTGACCTGGCCGTAAAAATGGTGAAGGCATAGGTACATAGTAACCACAGCTGACGTGGCCTCGCCGTGAAATAGTGACGGCATAGGTAAATAGTAACCACAGCTGACCTGGCCGTAAAAATAGTGAAGGCATAGGTACATAGTAACCACAGCTGACGTGGCCTCGCCGTGAAATAGTGACGTCAAAGGTAAATAGTAACCACAGCTGACGTGGCCTCGCCGTGAAATAGTGACGGCATAGGTAAATAGTAACCACAGCTGACCTGGCCGTACAAATAGTAAAGGCATAGGTACATAGTAACCACAGCTGACGTCACCTCTCCGTGAAATAGTAACGGCATAGGTAAATACTAACCACAGCTGACCTGGCCTTAAAAACAGTGAAGGTATAGGTACATAGTAACCACAGCTGACGTGGCCTCGCCGTGAAATAGTGACGGCATAGGTAAATAGTAACCACAGCTGACGTGGCCTTGCCGTGGAATAGTGACGTCATAGGTAAATAGTAACCACAGGTGACGTGGCCTCGCCGTGGAATAGTGACGGCATAGGTAAATTTGTAACCACATGTGACGTGGCCTCGCCGTGGAATGGTGACGTCATAGGTAAATAGTAACCATAGGTGACGTGGCCTCTACGTGGAATAGTGACGGCATAGGTAAATAGTAACAACAACTGATTTGGCTTCATCGTGAAATAGTGACTGCATAGGTAAATAGTAACCACAGCTGATGTGGACTCGTCGTGAAATAGTGACGGCATATGTAACTAGAATTGGTCTGCAAGCGATGCTTACGGAATACCCCCGCGTGGGCCCAGGTACCCCTAAATATGTAAAATTGTAAAAAAGTGTGAGCTTGTGACCTTCACTCCGGGCTTAGCGGGGGCGGAACGAACGTGAATGTGAAGCAGATCCGAGCAAGGAAATACAAGTTTATAACCGATTTCTCTGATGTTAAGTTTTGTGAAGAGACATAGTATGTGATCTTGACCTTGGGATCAGCGGGGATATGTCACAGCATGATAGTAGAGCCTTACAGGAATGCATGTGTGAAATATTAAGCATTTTAGATGAAGGAAGGAGAAGATATAACAATATTTCTCTGATGTTAAGTTTTGTAAAGAGACTAAGTATTTGACCTTGACGATGGGATCAGCGGGGGTTGGACGGTCGTGGATTTGGCAAAGCATGGTAGTAAAGCCTTACAGGAGTGCATGTGTAAAATATTAAGTATTTTAGATGAAGGAAGTAGAAGTTATAACAATATTTCTCTGATGTTAAGTTTTGTAAAGAGACTAAGTATTTGACCTTGACCATGGGATCAGCGAGGGTTGAACGGTCGTGGATTTGGCACAGCATGGTAGTAGAGCCTTACAGGAATGCATGTGTGAAACATTAAGCATTTTAGATGAAGGAAGTAGAAGATATAACAATATTTCTCTGATGTTAAGTTTTGTAACGAGACTAAGTATTTGACCTTGACGATGGGATCAGCGGGGGTTGGACGGTCGTGGATTTGGCACAGCATGGTAGTAGAGCCTTACAGGAATGCATGTGTGAAATATTAATGCACTTTAGATGAAAGAAATAGAAGTTATAACAATATTTCTCTGATGTTAAGTTTTGTAAAGAGACTTTGACCTTGACCTTGGGATCAGCGGGGGTTGGACGGTCGTGGATTTGGCAGAGCATGGTAGTAGAGCCTTACAGGAATGCATGTGTGAAATATTAAGCATTTTAGATGAAGGAAATATAAGTTATAACAATATTCTCTGATGTTAAGTTTACGTACGCACGGACGCACGGACACACGGACACACGGACGCACGGACGGACGGACGGACAACCTGACTCCAGTATACCCCCCCACAACTCGTTGCAGGTGGGCATGAATAGTAACCACAGCTGACGTGGCCTCGCCGTGAAATAATGACGGCATAGGTAAATAGTTAGCACAGCTGATGTGGCCTCGCCGTGAAATAGTGACGGCATAGGTAAATAGTAACCACAGCTGACGTGGTCTCGCCGTGAAATAGTGACGTTATAGGTAAGTAGTAAGCACAGCTGTCGTGGCCTGGCCGTGGAATAGTGACGGCATAGGTAAATAGTAACCACAGCTGACGTGGCCTCGCCGTGAAATAATGACGGCATAGGTAAATAGTAACCACAGCTGACGTGGCCTCGCCGTGAAATAATGATGGCATAGGTAAATAGTAACCACAGCTGACGTGGCCTTGCCGTGGAATAGTGACGTCATAGGTAAATAGTAACCACAGGTGACGTGGCCTCGCCGTGGAATAGTGACGGCATAGGTAAATTTGTAACCACATGTGACGTGGCCTCGCCGTGGAATGGTGACGTCATAGGTAAATAGTAACCATAGGTGACGTGGCCTCTACGTGGAATAGTGACGGCATAGGTAAATAGTAACAACAACTGATTTGGCTTCATCGTGAAATAGTGACTGCATAGGTAAATAGTAACCACAGCTGATGTGGACTCGTCGTGAAATAGTGACGGCATATGTAACTAGATTGGTCTGCAAGCGATGCTTACGGAATACCCCCCGCGTGGGCCCAGGTACCCCTAAATATGTAAAATTGTAAAAAAGTGTGAGCTTGTGACCTTCACTCCGGGCTTAGCGGGGGCGGAACGAACGTGAATGTGAAGCAGATCCGAGCAAGGAAATACAAGTTTATAACCGATTTCTCTGATGTTAAGTTTTGTGAAGAGACATAGTATGTGATCTTGACCTTGGGATCAGCGGGGATATGTCACAGCATGATAGTAGAGCCTTACAGGAATGCATGTGTGAAATATTAAGCATTTTAGATGAAGGAAATAGAAGATATAACAATATTTCTCTGATGTTAAGTTTTGTAAAGAGACTAAGTATTTGACCTTGACGATGGGATCAGCGGGGGTTGGACGGTCGTGGATTTGGCAAAGCATGGTAGTAAAGCCTTACAGGAGTGCATGTGTAAAATATTAAGTATTTTAGATGAAGGAAGTAGAAGTTATAACAATATTTCTCTGATGTTAAGTTTTGTAAAGAGACTAAGTATTTGACCTTGACCATGGGATCAGCGAGGGTTGGACGGTCGTGGATTTGGCACAGCATGGTAGTAGAGCCTTACAGGAATGCATGTGTGAAATATTAAGCATTTTAGATGAAGGAAGTAGAAGATATAACAATATTTCTCTGATGTTAAGTTTTGTAACGAGACTAAGTATTTGACCTTGACGATGGGATCAGCGGGGGTTGGACGGTCGTGGATTTGGCACAGCATGGTAGTAAAGCCTTACAGGAATGCATGTGTGAAATATTAAGCACTTTAGATGAAAGAAATAGAAGTTATAACAATATTTCTCTGATGTTAAGTTTTGTAAAGAGACTTTGACCTTGACCTTGGGATCAGCGGGGGTTGGACGGTCGTGGATTTGGCAGAGCATGGTAGTAGAGCCTTACAGGAATGCATGTGTGAAATATTAAGCATTTTAGATGAAGGAAATATAAGTTATAACAATATTCTCTGATGTTAAGTTTACGTACGCACGGACGCACGGACACACGGACGCACGGACGGACGGACGGACAACCTGACTCCAGTATACCCCCCCACAACTCGTTGCAGGTGGGCATGAATAGTAACCACAGCTGACGTGGCCTCGCCGTGAAATAATGACGGCATAGGTAAATAGTTAGCACAGCTGATGTGGCCTCGCCGTGAAATAGTGACGGCATAGGTAAATAGTAACCACAGCTGATGTGGTCTCGCCGTGAAATAGTGACGTTATAGGTAAGTAGTAAGCACAGCTGTCGTGGCCTGGCCGTGGAATAGTGACGGCATAGGTAAATAGTAACCACAGCTGACTGGCCTCGCCGTGAAATAATGACGGCATAGGTAAATAGTAACCACAGCTGACGTGGCCTCGCCGTGAAATAATGATGGCATAGGTAAATAGTAACCACAGCTGACGTGGCCTCGCCGTGAAATAATGACGGCATAGGTAAATAGTTAGCACAGCTGACGTGGCCTCGCCGTGAAATAATGACGGCATAGGTAAATAGTTAGCACAGCTGATGTGGCCTCGCCGTGAAATAATGACGGCATAGGTAAATAGTAACCACAGCTGACGTGGCCTCGTCGTGAAATAGTGACGTTATAGGTAAGTAGTAAGCACAGCTGTCGTGGCCTGGCCGTGGAATAGTGACGGCATAGGTAAATAGTAAGCATAGCAGTCATGGGCTCGCCGTGAAATAGTGACGGCATAGGTAAATAGTAACCACAGCTGACGTGGCTTCGCCTTGAAATAGTGGTTGTCAGCTGTTATTTCATATATTTTTCTTTTTCTCTATAGAAACATGTTCAATGAGAGATGATTTTCATGCACTGTCAAAATATGTTCTTGTAGAGAAATGTAGGAATACAAAAATAGCAGACGACATAATTTTAATTTGGTCAGAGACAGTCAGATGCGCCGGTGGGTTGTTGCCTAGCAACTATGCAGGTCTGGGGCCCGTTTCACTAAAGTTCGGACGACTAAAATGTTCGTAAGGGCAAATTTAGGATAGTCTGCAAATTTCAATTGTTGTATTTACATTTATTGAGCATAGGCTGCATGCTCAATAATGTAAATCCAATAATTGTTTACTTGAAAACATAGTTAATACGGACTATCATAATTTTGCACTTACGAATATTTTAATCGTACGAAGTTTAGTGAAACGGGCCTGAGTATTCTACATGCTTCATGTTTGTTGTTATACCCTCGCCGATAGGAAGACAGTAAGTGCTTCATCGATTTTTATAATACAATGTGTGTCTGGGGTTGTTGCTTTGGTTTGCATACGACCCAAGTCCGACCGCCCAAGGTCAATGTCACTGAGGACTTATGTTAATCTTGTTTGTAGGCAAATGCGTTAAAGTGTGTTTTGTTTATTCAATAACGCATGAACCGCTTCACCGATTTATAGTTGGCCATTGTATGTCTAGGGATGGTGATTTGTTATCCATACGATCCACGTCCGACCACCCAAGGTCAATGTCACTGTGAACATGTGTTCACATATTTTTGCAAGGCAAATGCTTAAAGGTTTTCTTTATTCAATAACGTACGATCCGCTTCACCGATTTTGATAATACATGTACTTGGCTGCACTGTGTGTCTCTGGATGATGCTTTGTTTTACATATGACCATATTTATATATTGCTCATAAGTAGTGTAACATGACACGGATGTTATACAGATGACCTTACATGAGTGATGATTTAAAAGTACCTTTATTGAAAGAATATACTGAAATTTGAAATTAGGCTAGGTCATGTTTCTTTTGAAATCAGTCCACGAGTTCAATACATTCCATATTAAATCAACCAAAATAAAATGGGCTTTTGTTGTGTACTATACGGTTGGTATGCGTTATTCTACTACACGTATTAACTCTTTGCATGCTAGCGGCGAAAATATCCGCCAAACGAATTAGGAGTGTATGGTTTATTTCTCTCTGTAAATATATCTTGAAATTTCATTAGAATTGAGTCCTCAGGACACAATTCTAATGAAATTTCAAGACATATTCATGATATTTACGGGGAGAAATACCTGAAAATATGATTAATTTCTGTCCGCTAGTTTTGAACTATTTATAGCCCACAAGTTTCCCAGCATGCAAAGAGTTAATGACAAATCTGTTTTTTTCTTCATATTTTGTGACCAGCATACCCCGTTAAGAATCATACAACTTGACTGTTTGACGTAATGGCAAACAGTGCAGATCTGGGCTGATACTAGCCACTAAGGCATTAGCCACATTTCTCCAACAGTCACATATGTACAGTGAGGTCAGCGTGTAAGTGCACACAGAAACGAACACGACATGTTGGTTCCAACCTGTCGTGTTCGTTCGTGTGTGCACTTACACGCTGACCCCACTGTATTGCATGGTCGAATCCACAGTCTGATGCATTAATTGGACTCAAGCAAATAAATATACATTCACCTTTCATACCACTTGTTTTTAGAAAGTTGCCAGTTCTCCCAATCTGAATGTCGGGCAGCTCATTTCCAGTACAGGTGGATTTACAGTGGAACCTCTCCAAACCATACAATCTGGGAGGCCCACATGGTGTCCGATTCAGAGAGGTTCAACTATAATTAAGCACTCCATGAACAATTGCCACGACAATGCAATAAATTACAGTGAAACCCAACTAAATTAAACACAATGTTGTCCAGAGCGTGTCCGGTTTAGAGAGGTTCCGCTGTACATGATGGACTTTTGTACACGAATGCGGGTATTTGGTGGTAAGTAAACGGTAATGTTTACAGTCATACGTTTGCCGGTAATAAAGAAATTCTGTAAATAATGTTAACTTCATTTGCAGATTATGAGTTACAACATTTAAATGAATGTTTTGTTTAGTTATGTGTTAACAATAGTTGATGTTGTCACACACAAATGCATTGGACAAACCTAAATGTATATTTGTATTTCCTGACCAACGACAGGTTTCCAGACAATTACTATTACAATTACTAGCAAACCTAGTTCCGGAATTTTGGACGGCTAATTCCCAGTTGGAGCTACATAATGGAATGCCGTACATGTATACATTATTGGGTACATAGTACATGTATGTAAAAGGTAAACTATGCAGTTATCATTCTTTTGCACAAATTGTTATCGAAAACAGTTTAGAAATACTGCAAATCATGCGAAATGTCATGTTCGAATGCCATACATGTACAGGAATGCTTTCCATGTTAATTTACTATGGAAATTGCAATGTTGACCATTTACATATTATCTACCCATTGGGTTGACCATTTACATATTATCTACCCATTGGGTTGACCATTTAAATATTAAATTTACATATTATCTACCCATTGGGTTGACCATTTACATATTATCTACCCATTGGGTAGATAATATGTAAATGGTCAACATTGTAATTTCCGTATTAAGTCAACATAAATGTAATATTTTATTTATTGAATAAGTACAACATCATACAATGACTCTGTACTGATCACCTAATGTGTATTCCGTAAATGTGATGGGATATAGAGCATAGTAGGTTAGTGCCGTGAATGGGAAAACATATATGGCAAGGCTTAGGAAACGGGAGGGGCGAGGTTATGCCGTGCACATCCCGTTTCCGTGCCGCGCCAGATATTTTTCCCATTCATGGCACTAACCTACTATTCTATTTATCCCGTCAACACATACAAATAGCTTTAAAATGCAAAAAAAATAACCCCAGCCCCACTGTCAAAATCGGAGAATCGACTAGTATGACGACAACCGCACATATTCATACACAGTGATTAGGTCGTATTGGCAGGATATCAAAAATGTTTCACGGCACCGTGTTTCACGGCACACTGTGTTGACGGGATAAATTTTCATTTGTGGGTGGCAGGTGGGAGCATGCGATGGGTAATTTAACGATCGGGGTTCATCCTTACCGGAATTCAGACTGGAGACCTGGTTTGGCCCTCACATACGTATTTGGTATTTTGTATGTGACAGTTGAATCTGGTTATATCCCTTATGTGAGTATTACGATTATCCGTAATCCTATTTTAGTAGAAGGCCGGGGCCAAGTGACTTGGTGTGGTATGGACCTGGCACCAGGTCAGATTATTCTAATTTCAGGGCTGCATATATTTTTTCTGGGAGGTCATGTTTTCACAGCAATTCAGAAAGTGTTTTCCAACCAACCATGTGTTTGATGTGAACAATTGAAAATTCAAAAGAAACAGCAGACGACAAAATTTAATTCAGCAGTGTAAGAGTTACCGATCGTTAACGCATTGAATTTTACAAACAGTTGTGATCTAGATGAGCTGACTCCTATTGTGCGGTCTCATCAGGATCTGCAGTATTTGTGATTAAAAGTTTACCTTTTACAATACTATGTTTTACTAAAATGATGATACACTCGTGTACAAAATAAGCAAATGAGACCGCTAGAAAAACAAATCATGTGATTAGTACAGCTTCAATGCATGATGCTGCACTTATGCAATAAATATGTTGATTTAAAATTACATTTATTAAACTGATTGACTACATTCATAAGAAACTTGGCGACAATTTATTATAAAATCAGTATATTTGTTTTAATAAATGTATTAAATCATCACTCAGGTACAGTGGGGTCAGCCTGTAAGTGCACACACGAACGAACACGACAGGTTGGTTCCAACCTGTCGTGTTCGTTCGTGTGTGCACTTACACGCTGACACCACTGTAAGATCCTCTCAATATACTGACCTGCTTCGTGGTTGCTATCTCTGTCCCCACTAACACTGGTACATCTGACGGCGGAAATTCTGTGGGCTGCTTCTTTCTTAATTCCTATATTCATGTACAATAACATGTTTTGATAATGCATGAGAATACTATCCTATTGCAGATTGGAACATCAACAACAGCATGTCGAATAGTAGCCGAACATGGAATTAAATTGACTCATAAAATACATTTAATTTATCATTAATGACATACTTTCTTTATTATCCATGAAATTGTATGTAATAATACAACTGATTTAAATATTTATCTTGTACGTGCATGTACCAACTGCCCAGGTCCTGTGAGATTCAGACTGGTCATGCTCAGGGGCGGATCCAGCATTTGGGTAACGGGGGGGGAACGGGGGGGGCGGGGGGGGGGGGGCTGTCTAGTTGCGAAGGTAACTCTTGCAAGCTAGCTACGGACGGTACGGGAGTAATTGCAAGAGTTACCGTTCGCAAATAGGGGGGGGGGGGTGGTAAACTGTAATCTATGTAAACTCCGTGGCTGAACGGGGGGGGGGGTGGAACTTCCCCCTCCCCCTCTAGATCCGCCCTGATGTTGGTAATTGTCTGGAAACGAATCCACATGAAATGCAAATATATGTTAGTCCAATACAATTCAACAAGGCACAGCATACCATTAGCATTATTTACAGAATTGTTTCATTATCAACAGGATATTCTGCAAAAGTATAGTAATTACAAAGTTTATATCTTAATTAGTATATACAACAGGTAGTATATCAAATAAAAACTTTGTAATTACTATACGTTTGCAGAAGATTGTTGATCATGAAGTAAGTACCCAAGTATTCCTGTACATGTGAAATATTCCATCTTGTGGCTCCACTGTCGGACGTTCAAGAACTGGGAGTTCCCGGCAATAGTCTGGAAACACATGGTAATGATATGTGAACATGTTGTTGTAGTCCAGGGCATCATAATGCGATCTGATATGTTAAATAGTTCACATAATAATGAATATGGCACACACAGCAGTGAGAATTGATTTACCTCTCAGCTAAGGTCATGTAAGGCCGGGCAAACGGGTTCGATCCCGTTTTAACCTGCTGCATTGGGTGGAAAATCCCAAAAACAGAACGGAATATTTACATAAGAAACAAGAAACGAGGCAAAGCCACGAAGGCCAGGTTTTTTCCAAGCATGGACACTTGGATAACATAATTATACCCACTTTTTGTAGACTAGATGGCCGTGGCCTGCATGTCGCGCCTTGGGGCGAGGCATGGACGCTAACAAAATAGATATAGTAGATGGAAAAACTTTAACGAACAAACTTTAACCGGACACACGGACGTACGGACGGACGGACGGACGGACGTATGCCAAAATGCCCACGATATCGCGCTTTCCGCAAGCGGGTGCGACAATGATGATAAACACCCATGTGAAGTATGAAAGTAATGGGTGAAGCAGTTGCAGAGATATAGTACACGAAACAACTTTAACAAATAAATTCAAAATTATTTGACCTTGACATTGCGCACAGGGGCCGTTGGGGGTTAGAATGAAAATATGGACGATGATAAACACCCATGTGAAGTTTCAAGGTAATGGGCGAAGCAGTTGCAGAGATATAGTATAACGAAAAAGTTTTAACCAACAAATTTAACCAGACGTACGTTAAAAAGTTAACGTTGAAAATGGCTAAGTCAATTACGTAGAAATAATAGGTGAAGGTAAAAAAATGGTCACATGTTGGATAGCTATATGTGGTAGGCACCCATTGGTTATGAAGCTGTGAAAGTTTGGTGGTCCTAGGTGGTACAGTACCAAAGAAATGGACTTAAACACAAAAACTTAACATTGTAAACACGAAAACTTAACGTTGAAAATGGCTAAGTCGACTGCGCGGAAAAACTGGGTCAAGTTAAAAAAAAAGTAACATGTTGGATAGTGATATGAGGTGGGCACCCCTTGATTATGAAGCTGTGAAAGTTTGGTGGTCCTAGGTGGTACAGTACCAAAGAAATGGACTTAAACACGAAATCTTTATAACATTGAAAACGCGAAAACTTAACATTGAAAATGGCTAAGTCGACTGCGCGGAAAAAATGGGTCAAGTTAAAAAAAAAGTAACATGTGGATAGTGATGTCAAGGTAAAAAAAAGTACAGTTGATATGTAATGTGTGCACATTGATTGAAGCTGTTTGGTGGTGTGTCCTAGTGGTACAGTACCAAAGAAATGGACTTAAACACGAAAACTTAACATTGAAAACGCGAAAACTTAACATTGAAAATGGCTATGTCAACAGCGCGGAAAAAATGGGTCAAGCTAAAAAAAAGTAACATGTTGGATAGTGATATGTGGTGGGCACCCCTTGATTATGAAGCTGTGAAAGTTTGGTGGCCCTAGGTGGTACAGTAACAAAGAAATGGACGCAAACACGAAAACTTAACATTGATTATGGACACCGCCCGCCCGCCGCCCACCGCCCGCCCGCCCGACTTTCGCCAATCCAATAGCCTGGATCTTTTTCTCAAAAAACCTGGCTAAAAATATAATTATGCAGTCCTGAAATTAGAATAACCTGACCTGGTGCCAGGTCCATACCACACCAAGTCACTTGGCCCCTTCTCCTAAAATATGGTTACGGATAATCGTAATAATCACATAAGGGATATAACCAGATTCAACTGTCACATACAAAATACCAAATATGTAACTATGTGAGGGCTAAACCAGGTCTCCAGTCGTAATTCCGGTAACGATGAACCCCGATCGTTAAATTACCCATCGCATGCTCCCACCTGCCACTCACACATGCAAATTTATCCCGTCAACACAGAGTGTATGTGCCGTGAAACACGGTGCCGTGAAACGTTTTTGATATCCTGTCAATACGACCTAATCACTGTGTATGAATATGTGCGGTTGTCGTCATACTAGTGGATTCTCCGATTTTGACGATGCGGCTGGGGTTATTTTGCATTTTAAAGTTATTTGTATGTGTTGACGGGATAAAAAGAATAGTAGGTTAGTGCCGTGAATGGGAAAAATATCTGGCGCGGCACGGAAACTGGATGTGCTCGTCATAGCCTCGCCCATCCCGTTTCCTAAGCCTTGCCAGATATTTGTTCCCGTTCACGGCACTAACCTACTATTCTCTATATCCAATCTCATTTACGGAATACACATTAGGTGAACAGTACAGAGTCATTGTATGATGATGTACTTATTCAATAATTAAAATATTACATTTAGTTTATTTACTATGGAAATTACAATGTTGACCATTTACATATTGTAAATGGTCAACATTGCAATTTCCATAGTAAATCAACTTGGCAAGCATTCCTATACATGTATGACATTAGAACATGACATTTCGCCTGATTTGCAGAATTTCTAAATTTTTGATAACAATTTGTGCAAAAGAATGATAACTGCAAAGTTTACCTTTTACATACATATACTATGTACCCAATAATGTATACATGTACGGCATTCCATTATTTAGCTCCAACTGGGAATTAACCGTCCAAAATTCAGGAACTAGGTTTGCTAGTAATTGTCTGGAAACCTGTCGTTGGCCAGGAAATACAAATATACATTTAGGTTTGTCCAATGCATTCGTGTGTGACAACATCAACTATTGTTAACACATAACTAAACAAAACATTCATTTAAAAGTTGTAACTCATAATCTGCAGATGAAGTTAACAATACTTACAGAATTTCTTTATTACCGGAATTAATGAGATTTCTGGCAAAAGTATGACTGTAAATATTACCGTTTACTTACCACTAAATATCCGCATTCGTATACAAAAGTCCATCATGTACAGCGGAGCCTCTCTAAACCTGACACGCTCTGGACAACATTGTGTTTAATTTAGTTGGGTTTCACTGTAACTTTTTGCAGTGTCGTGGCAATTGTTCATGGAGTGCTTAATTATAGTTGAACCTCTCTGAATCGAACACCATGTGGGCCTCCCAGATTGTACGGTTTGGAGAGGCTCCACTGTAAATCCACCTGTACTTGAAATGAGCTGCCCGACATTCAGACTGGGAGAACTGGCAACTATCTAAAAACAAGTGGTATGAAAGGTGAATGTATATTTATTTGTTTGAGTCCAATTAAATGCACCAGACTGTAGATTCGACCATGCAATACAGTGGGGTAAGTGCACACACGAACGAACACGACAGGATGGTTCCAACCTGTCGTGTTCGTTCGTGTGTGCACTTACACGCTGACCCCACATATGTGACTGTTGGAGAAATGTGGCTATTGCCTTAGTGGCTAGTATCAGCCCAGATCTGCACTGTTTGCCATTACGTCAAACAGTCAAGTTGTATGATTCTTAACGGAGTATGCTGGTCACAAAATATGAAGAAATAAACACACCTGTCATTAATACGTGTAGTAGAATAACACATACCAACCGTATAGTACACACAAAAATCCCATTTTATTTTGGTTGATTTAATATGGAATTTATTGAACTCGTGGACTGATTTCAAAAGAAACATGACATAGCCTTTTTTCAAATTTCAGTATATTCATTCAATAAATGTACTATTAAATCATCACTCATTTAGAGTCCTCTGTATAACATACGTGTCATGTAACACTACGTATGAGCACTATATACATATGGATTGTCAGATATACAAATATTTACAGGGAACATGAATAACACGTGCCATTTATGCACGTTCATGTACATAATAAGGGCATCGTTATCACTAAGCTAATCCACGCGGCTGGCAGCCTTGATAATAATAATAATAATAATGATAAAAACAACAGTATACGTCCTCAGTGACCTTGACCTTGGGTCATATGTTAAACAAAGCATCATCCAGAGACACACAGTGCAGCCAAGTATTATCAAAATCGGTGAAGCGGATCGTAAGTTATTGAATAAAGAAAACCTTAAACGAATTTGCCTTGCAAAAATATGTGAACACATGTTCACAGTGACATTGACCTTGGGTGGTCGGACGTGGATCGTATGGAAAACAAATCACCATCCCTAGACATACAGTGGCCAACTATAAATCGGTGAAGCGGTTCATACGTTATTGAATAAACAAAACACACTTTAACGCATTTGCCTTACAAACAAGATTAACATAAGTCCTCAGTGACATTGACCTTGGGCGGTCGGACTTGGGTCGTATGCAAACCAAAGCAACAACCCCAGACACACATTGTATTATAAAAATCGATGAAGCACTTACTTTACTATATACCTACCCATGAAATACATAGTTACACGAAGTAAATAAAAGTCATATGTTCTCATCGATGAAATAAACAACTTCCGGTGAAAATATGACTACTTCCGCTATCTATATTCATATCGCGCATCTGCAATGCCGGACTGCAAATAGGCTGCAAATACACATTCATTACCGTATACAGTCTAAAAAACTGATAATTTCCATGGAGCGGTATATAATAAATAGAATATTCATAATTTTGCAACGAATATGACATATATGTTCATCTCGTGGTGTGAAATGTCCATATTTCACGAGTGCCTAATATGGACATTTCACACCACGAGATGAACATATATGTCATATTTGCTGCAAACATGAATATCCTCTATGTCTTCATATCGGCTAAGGGATAACAACAAACATCAAGCATGTAATATACTGAGGCCCGTTTCACTAAACTTCGTACGGTTAAAATGTTCGTAAGTGCAAAATTATGATAGTCCGTAAATTTAACTATGTTTTCATGTAAACAATTATTGGATTTACATTTATTGAGCATGCAGCCTATGCTCAATAAATGTAAATCCAACAATTGAAATTTCCAGACGATCCTAAATTTGCCCTTACGAACATTTTAGTCGTCCGAACTTTAGTGAAACGGGACACAGACCTGCATAGTTGCTAGGCAAAAATCCACCGGCGTATCTGATTGTCTCTGACCAAATTAAAATTCTGTCATCTGCTATTTTTGTATTCCTACATTTCTCTACTACAAGAACATATTTTGACAGTGCATGACAATCATCTCTCATTGAACATATTTTTATAGCGAAAAAATAAAAAATATATGAAATAACAGCTGACAACAACACACATTGTGATCAATAAAACCACAGAACATTAGTCTTCTGCTGTTGTGTCATATTTAACTTATTTTTTTGGAAAAGCATGTACATGCATTGTCTCGCCCACAGGTTGAAGCAACGTACAAGGTCTATAAATACATTAAATATAACTAAACGTATCAATAAGTGGGGGAAAATCAGTTGAAAAAAAAGGTTTACTTCCTGTTAGAACACAATATAATAATATATTATGTTCTAACGGAGTAAACTTTTTTTTTTCAACTGATTTTTTTCCCACTTATTTATACTTTTCGGTACATTTAATGTATTTATATACCTTGGTACGTTACTTCAACCTGTGGTCTCGCCATGGTAAATAAAATATGAGAAAAACAGCTGATGACAATATGTGTCTACCTGTTACATATACAGTGGGGTCAGCGTGTAAGTGCACACACGAACGAACTGTACAGGTTGGTTCCAACCTGTCGTGTTCGTTCGTGTACTACACGCTGATCCCACTGTACATGTAACGGCTATGAAAAACCTAACAATACAATATTGTATTCAGTTTTTTTTAAAATTCACCCGGTGTCTTATAAAAAAAACACTTCACGTTGTTTGCATCTACACATCGTGATGAAGCTAATGTATACACCAAGTATCAAGACTCCAGCTATTACAGTTTAATCGTTTTAAAGGTACATACCCACTCAGTAGGCACTAAATGTTCTTTATATGAAGTATAAGATAAGTGTAAAGTTGTGTCATTATTCCACGAATGCCCGCTATACAGATATAATCATTTAGTAATATGTATTTTACTGATAGTGACTCGCGGTGGTATCAGGCTATTTTCATATGCAAATGAGACATGCTATTTTGTTTCATGTATTTATACTAATTAAATGCGTCACCTGCAAAAATAGTATTTGATAATGTCATTTATTTATGACTGTAAGCATAAAAACTGACACGCATTTGTTAGACTAGTAATGCATAATGGTGCTTACAATATAGTATCATTGCAAAGGTGGGCACAGTTTCCGCCAACATGGAAAAAAGCAGCATATGAAGAGTCTGTACATAGTAACAAGCAGCATATGTGGTAAATAGTAATGGTTAGCACTGTGTCCCCCCTTATGATAATAACATATGTCAGAAAACTTATGATAATAACTATGTTCAGAAAACAACAAAGGCATCTTTTGTCGCTTAGATGAATTGATTTCTGCCACCTGAGCCCCTAAGCACAGCGAAAAAGAACGTCCTGCCATAGACCACAACGCATAAAGGTGGTGTACATATATGATGTAATTTGGGGTGGTGGAGGGAAGATTTCTAAATGTAAACAATTGTGTTTCTTTATGGCGTCTAAAAGGTCTGGTCACGTGACCTGTTCCCTGTGCCAGCAGCCTTGGTGGCTAGTTAGTCGTATCCGACAACTTACTTTCATTTAAAACATGTACGGTCTTATTAATACAAAAAGCATTATTTACAATAATTTGTCTTTGTATTTACTAATACCTTTGACCTGGTACATAGCATTATCTGCTCAACATGGACTTGCTTGTTTGCAATATAACTACTAAAAACAATGACATGTGTGATAATGTCATTTATTTATGACTGTAAAGCATAAAAACTGACAAGCATTTGTTAGACTAGTAATGCATAATGGTGCTTACAATATAGTATCATTGCAAAGGTGGGCACAGTTTCCGCCACCTGACAAAGCGGCAGCCCAGTCCAACTCCAGAGAGTTAAACAGGGAAGCCAATTTGTCACCCCACCCAGTTCCGGTAAAGCAGAATCACACAGCCATAATAAAGACCCAAGGGCACAACAAGAAATGTACCTGCACTGAGGCTGTGCCATCCCTAGACTAGCCGAGCAACGCCAGACCAGCCATACGCTGACACTAGCGCCACCCCGCCCGCCCGAGGAGGGCACTCACTCTCTTAGAAAGTGCGATGAACAAGATGGCATTGATATAACAACCATATATACACTACAAAAACCATTTTGTATTAACTTCCTCAGTTCTGAATGTAACCCCACAGATCAAGGTGGTTTGACCAAGGCTGAGCCGGCTCTGGTGAGCTAGATGGGTATTTCCAGCCATACGCTGACTTACCCCCCTCCAGAACCGGCACACTCTCGGAGAATGTCACCAAGATCAGCTGCCATAATCGGTTGTCAGTGGGTTGGACTACCCGACCTCAGCCCGCCATAGTGCGGAAATTTCCAAATCAACGCCAATATTTACAGGTACCAATATACCGCTCCAAAGTAAACACAATTGAATAGCAACAAGTCAAGCGTCATTCAATAACAATACATAAGCAAATGATGTTTAGTCTGATATATACAACTGTGAGTACGACATCAACAACAATGTACCCTTGCGCAGACCGAATACCCTGTCACCACTATGTGCCGCCCCCAGACCATCCGAGCGACCCCGACCAACCATACGTTGACACGGGTGCCACATGGACATCCAGGAAGAGCACACTCTCATGACTAACAATACTAATATCATCCATGGTACCGACCCGCCAGCACCATCCATACCCACTAGTGACACGCTTCACTTATCTGTACACCATGATGTGACCCTTCATCCGTTGATGTATTAGCAAAGGATGGAATACGAATGTAATTTTCAAACGCGTTGGACCGCCAACGACCCATTCGCCTAATTGCGTCCTCTGAGTGCCCATCAAGTAATGCTTGCGTCGCGCCCCCAACTCTAAAGGAATGTGGCTTGTAGCGTGCAACATCCAAACCCAGGAACTGAACCACTTGTCGCAATTTTTCTGCCACAAACGTATAGGTAACTGGTGACCCATCTACAAATTGAAACAATGGCCCGGACGAGTGTTGCACGCTAGCCACATAGTGTAGAAGCGCTTGAACCGGGCAATAGCAGGTGTCGCGCGCACTAATGCACAGCTGTACTGGGCCGCCGGCAGGTTTGTGTTTGTAATGATGCAGGACCAGTGTAACCCCCACCACCCGGGTATTAACATATTGGAACTCAACATCGCCTGCCTGCACTACTTGCTCCGGACTGTACCCGGTTTGTACACAAATCTCCCCCATGCGCAAAAAAGCATGAAACGCAAGCAAAAACATTGCTTTCAACATAATTTGATGTTTCAAGATTGTTATCACGACCGGCAGTGCATCAATCAAACGCGCCATGACATTTCTGGTAAAGGGCAAACGCGAATCAATTGCACCACCCAGTTTATTGGCCCCTTTTTTATGAACTTTTTTACCAAAATGCGTCAGCAGGATCTGGAAATAAAAACAACTTGTGCACAAAGGAGATTGCTGACGACTGAGATGCAATTGTAGATGGAGCATACCCCGCATCAAACAGGGATGCCAGGTAGTTTATCAACTGCACTGATGTGACTGGTACCAACGGGTCACTACCCTTATACTACACCCAGTACTGTACAAATCTTGACCAAGCCTTTATGTACATTGTCTGCGACCGCGGTGCAAGCGCTGAACTAATCACCTTCACAGCCGTCGGAGTTAGAGCATCAGTAACTGAAGAGGGACCACCACAGGCAGAGGTCCCAGCCAAGGGGCCTCCACTCGCGCCTCCTGTAACATGAAACGAGACAACATATCAGCCGTTCGCCTTCCCAGGAACATGCTGGCTGCGGAAATACACATTGTATCGCAGCGACGCAAGCACGAGTCTACGCACCAGCTTCATCATCACCGGACATTTCGACGACATCTTGTTGATAACTGAAACTGTACATTCATTGTCACTGAGAAACATGATCTTGTGATTGGCCATAGAACTGCCCCACAATTCCACTGCCACCACAATCGGAAACAACTCCATCACATTGATATGGCAACCTGCCAAGTCTGTAGGCCATGTGCCATAAAACCACTTAGTACCAAGTACAGCAGAATAACCCTTTGTTGATGCAGCATCTGTAAACAACCGCAGCGTGTCAGACGGGACCCAAACATCATGCAGAAACATGCACTTGCCATTGAAGGTGTCAATGAAATGGCCCCAGGTTGCTAAATCTGCCCGTGCTTCCCGTGTCAATCTAATTTTGAAATGTGGCTGAGTCACCCCGATTGTGAGATCATAGAGCCTTCGCAAAAATGCCCGACCGGGCACTACCACAGATGAAGCAAAATTCAACACACCCAGCAACGATTGCAACTCGCGCAATGTAACCTTCCTACGCTTCGATAATTGATGTAACAACAGTTTGATTCTTTCCACCTTGTCCACTGGCAGTCGACTGATCATATTTTCAGAATCGACTTCAATCCCATAGATTATTATGCAAGTAGTGGGAAAGACAGTCTTTTCTTGTTTTATGGGTATACCAAGTCGGTACAAATTTCAAGAAAAATTTCAACAAGGAATGCTCACAACCAGCAGACAAGGGAAAGTCAACCAAAAATAAGTCATCAATCATATGCGACATGTGTGCCCCGAATTTTGTCTGCATGATCCACTGCAACGCTGAACTAAATTTCTCAAAAAGCTGACATGAGACACTAAGACCCATGGGCAGGCATGTGTCATAATAATACACCCGCTCTCCAGCCTCGTTCATGACAGTGAAACCTAACAAGTCATGGTCATCATTGTGAATTGGTAGAAGACGACGAAATGCATTTTTTTATGTCACATTTGGCCATTTCACACTTCCTCCCAAACTCCTGACTAGTCCCACAACCGTGTCGATTGAATCATAAACCACAGATGTAAACATTTTATCAATATGTGTATTCACTGAATCCCCCCGCGGGTATGACAAATCATGTATCAATCGAAAATCCCCGGATTGTTGTTTGGGAATGAGGGCCAAGGGTGAACAAACTAAGTTGGGAAATGGACGGGAGGTGACCCCGCCCCTGATGCGACCCGCACTTAGTTTTTCGTCTATTTTTGAAAACAGAATATCTGCATTGTCCAAACATGATCTGTGGTTATCAGTCAATCGAAACTGCCTGGGACCAGCATAAGGTATGCGAAACCCGTGTGAAAATCCGGACAATAATACATCTTTGTCTGCGGACAAATAATCCTGTAAATAGAATCGCAACCTATGTACGCTGACCGGTGTTGAAGGGGGACTTTGCTGTACCACGGCCACGAAAACTAGACATGCCCCTGCCATTGCCTGGCACAGCAGGCGCAGGGGGTGAATTTGAGTCCTGCAGAGTAGCCTGCGTGGGACAGCAATAACGAGCATGCTGTCCCTTACAATTGCTGCAGACATGCAGATAGTTGCATGGTTGCTTACTGCACCCCCTACGTCTGTCGTACCACCAGCATGGCCTGCTGGGTGTACCAGCTGGCGATGCTCGTGGCGTCATTTGCTTTTGCTGGCCAGCGCACACCGGCTGTGATTGATTAGCCCTCCCATACAAAGTAGTGGCCCGCAACCAGAGTTCTTGGTGCATCTGGCCCCAGGGCAATGGGTGGGATTGTCTCTGTTCCCTGAACATCTTGTCATGGAACAGGAACGATCCCGCCCCATATGCCCGCTCCAAATCTCTCACTGAGCTCACATATGACAATAATTGTGAGATTTCCCCCGCAAATTTCTGGACATATATGTCAATGTAAATGTTAAAAGCCTGCATCCACTGGCCAATTGACAGCTCTCTCTTCTTGGGAGCTGCCGACAGTCGCACCATGGTCTGCTGGCCGGCTTCCACTAAATTCACGGACACGGCCTCTGCAACATGGCCAGGCAGCAACACGGCTAGATCTACGAATCGATTGTTCCATATGTCGACCTTCACTTTTTCTGCGACATGATCTGAGATGGAGATTGTAAATGGTGCTGCCTCCTTACCCATCATAGATGGCAAACGGTTACCCACGTCCGCCACCGTCAAACTACTGGTAGCCTGGTCCGACGGCCACGACAGCTCCAACCTGGCCGGCTCAGCGCGCACAATCTCCACCTCATTCACTGGTGGAGGCGGCTCGACCCTTGGAGGTGGCACCACCCCGCGTTCCTCCAGCCGCTTCACGATCAAATCTACCAGCCCGTCCACATCCGGTGCAGGCTGTGCTCTCGCGGCCGCTTCCTCACTTGTTCCGTCATCTTTTTCACGACTTCTAGTGCGCGGCATCTCCTGTACAACAAACCGAAATATGTCACTTGCCAATCTCAGCAGTACGACATGTAACCCCCTATCCACAGGGTACCCTGAATTGAATTAGAATGCAGACCATTTGATTTTATTTTATCCTACATACATGTATACATATATGCACTCAGACACACTAAATCAGACTCGGTCGTCACTGTACTATGTCATTTATGGTGCCTGTAGGCAATGCAGCATTCAGACCAGTACCCTGTGTCATCCTACATATTTCCCCCATATGTAACTGGCATGTACTAAGCTGGGTTAGTGATCATGCTGCTTTATTGCATGATTGCAAATACTCGAACTGTCATAACATTGTTTTCAGACTAGCCCACTTAAAATGTGCAGGTTTTTATTTGAAAAATGGCAAGTATTTGCAAAACGTGCAGATCCTGATGAGACGGCTCGACACAAGCCGGCCCATCCGAGGCTACACTTCTTGCCAAAACCATACATAGGCATGTGGGTTGAACTAGTTACATAACACTAGTGCGACCTGGAACCAGGACCCTCATGTGTTGGCACATTTGCATTTTTATGAATGTGCCGCGGTATACCAGCTATTACATGCACTTTGATAAATCGGTTTAATGCAGCCATGTCATGTACTGAGGCCCACCACATACATGTATTTACATTTATCAGCTGAAACCAGCTGTGGCGATGATAAAACTGTTACAATAAACATGATATGTACTGAAACCAGTCACATATATACAACACCATTTATCGGCTGAAACCAGCGCTACATACACAAATCGTGTCATAAGCTGAAACCAGCCCCGTAAATAATATACCAGCTGAAACCAGCCAAGGCGATAATAATGGTTGTCATGCTGAAACCAGCCATGTAAATAATATACCAGCTGAAACCAAGCCGAGGCGATGATAATGGTTGCCATGCTGAAACCAGCCACATAAATAATATACCAGCTGAAACCAGCCGAGGCAAATAATGGTTGTCATGCTGAAACCAGCCACGTAAAATATATACCAGCTGAAACCAGCTGAGGCGATGGTAATTCGTCATGCTGAAATCAGCCACGTAAATTAATAATTACCAGACTGATAAACCAGCCTAGGCGATGGTAATGGTTGTCATGCTGAGGAACAGCCACGTAAATAATATGTGCACTGAAACCAGTCACACACATACCACACACCTCATCGGCTGAAACCAGCACACAATGAACCGCAACTTACATTCCGCCACTCCTGTATGTAACCTACCCGAAATTGGACACCTCATATGCATGATATGCAGTGGAGTTCAGTCAGTGGACTCCAAACTTACCCGCAAACACCCTGCATACCATGTCAAACAGTAAACACCTCACGACCAACAAAATTATAAGCTCGTACCTCGCAGCTGATTATACACCCAACGAACACAATTCCGAATGCTCTTCAGATACTTGGTGTAACCGACATTCCACGAAAGGTGCACTCCGTCATTGGCAAAGATCTGTTGATCTGGCTGCCACAAACCACACCGATGTTTCCACAGCCGTACACCGTCATAGTCCCCTGATGACACAGCCTGTTCGATGCCCACATTCGCCTCGACCACTTTATCGTTGTACCCCGGATACGGTTCCCGTCCTGGTCCTTCTCCACGAAACTCGCAAAACGAGAAACAAAAGAATGTCCCCAAATCGCAACATGTAAAGTAGCTCTGCCTTCCGCCATCTTGTCCGTCAATTAGACCGACCAGTCAATACACAACACACAAAACACCGTACAAATCAATAACACGGCAGTTACCAGCCGAATACACTATGCCGTGCAAACAAAGAAACACTTTTACATTCTTTGTCACAAACAACACGACTTAAATCTCCCTACCGATGCTCAAATAGCGAGATTTCTAAAGATTTCTAAATGTAAACAATTGTGTTTCTTTATGGCGTCTAAAAGGTCTGGTCACGTGACCTGTTCCCTGTGCCCAGCAGCCTTGGTGGCTAGTTAGTCGTATCCGACAACTTACTTTCATTTAAAACATGTACGGTCTTATTAACACAAAAAGCATTATTTACAATAATTTGTCTTTTCGACAGATTATAAAGTATGGTCATTGCACATCAAAACATAAATACAGAGAATAAAAATATCAATGTGGAATTTACGTCTGATATAAAATGTAAAATAATGCCAATCAATACGTGGGTTAATGGTGAATGAATATTTATTTTGCCAGAAAATGTCTCCGATGATTAATCTGATATAAAGAACATTTATGCCTACTGAGTGGGTATGTACCTGTAAGTTTCCAGGCAAAATTGTCAAATTCTAAGTCCAAAAGATGGATATAATCCATCGCCCGGGAGCCATGGTCATGTTAATGGTGTCACGAAACTATTCACTGAATATTATATAATAATGTGATAAAAGCTCAAGGTATTTTGCCTTCGCATCGGCAGTCGTTGCTGGGCGACGTTGGGCTTTCATGAACAGTATTGGGGTGGGATGAGGGATGGTGATGGGTGGAACGAGGTATTATTCCGAATGAAGAGTGTGGGGGTGGGGGATCATGCAATTTCACAAATAGGCAAACAATCAGAGAATTTGCAGAAATTCACAAAATGCAGAATACATTACCTTACAGCCACACACCCCACCACAGATGTGAGCACTTCACCTTCTCTCTGTACAATGTCACTAATCCTTGTATAGAAGGGAAACGATTGTTAGGGGATTAACCCTTCCTACGCTGTTGACGGAAATTGCCGTCTGCAGTTTTTCATTTTTGCTATAATTCTTAAAAAAAAATGGAGACGATTCTCATGTGCTGTCAAAACCAGGTTTTCGTCGAGAAATATTGAAAATAAAACATTTCCAGCAGACGACAACATTTAATTCAGCGTAGTAAGGGTTAAGGTTTACTCGCTAAAATACAGGTGTGAAAATGAACACAAATACAATGTAGTGAATACTATTTCCCGAAAGTTACTCTAAACATGCAGATAATGCATACCGTGAAAGTGAGTGGAGAAACGTGGCTTATTGTATTTATGGTCAGACTAGCTCCTGACACTGGAGAAATGTGATTAGGACATGTACAGCCAGTGTAACTGCTCGGATCAGAGGCTGGATACAACTGGAGTTATGGCATTTATTGTGTAGACCAGCTGAGCATGCAAATTGCGTGTCAAATGTTTCTTTAAAGCAGACTTTCACTTGTGTTGTCCTGTTTACGTTACAGAGGTTTAGAAAATTAAAGTAGAAAGTTTTCCAAATTCAACATGGCCGCCAAATCCAAGATGGCCGCCAACACAATATAAATAAAATATAATGCTGCAATTTCACTTCCAAAGGTATGTATTACACTTGCATAATGACATATCCATAGAACCGCAATACAATATTGTATCATATCATATAATTCGACTACATTCAATTTCAAAATGGCCGCTCACAAACAAACGATATCACCGTGTCTATACAAAATACGCCGACATGTTCAACTATCGACATCTTATGGTATGAATGTATGCATCGCTGTTGCTCTATATATAGTGTATTGGATGATCCATGAGAAAATAGACATACTTGTACAAGTTTGGGCAATATGTTCCGTATATGATGTAAACATCTGGAAATCCTTTTGCACATGATCTTGTTTTTATTACTAAAATATCAAAGTAAATGTAATTAATTTCCGTAGTTGCCTTGATGGTGTTGATACCGTTGTACACCATTCTACATAATTTCTATTCTATTTTACCCATTAAAAAACCAAAGTGGCTATTGTAGTGACGCATCGTAGATATAACTGCGCCAAGGTATATGAATACACTAGAAAGGCATGCATGGCAAGTTCAGTAGGACGTTGGCACCACCAGGACACACATCAGGCGTTTCAGTGTGCAGATATCTTTGCAAGTTTCCAAGTACATGTGTATGTAAATATTGATTTTATTGCGAAAAAAATATCTTTTTTATTTGTGGATCTCACTTTTGTTTTCTTAGTTACATCATTTTCAAGCTATCTCGCCAGGTCTCGCCAGGTCTCCCCAGGTTTCTGAGTCAATTTATTTTTGGGGGAGGGTGACTCTTTTTGTTATTGATGAAAAAGTACTTACTTTTAAATATTGTTTAGATTTAATGTGTTTAATGGCCAACTGTTCATCGACAGCAAAACCGACAATAGTGTATAGCCATACTAATGTGTGTAGCAATGAAAAACAGACATATAACCATGATAACGCAATAAACCAATTGATAATGATCAAACGTATATATTAGTCTTTGTTTCCAGTTTTCTGCAGCAATTGTGCATTCCATATTCGGATCATGCAGGTTTGGCATGTACATATCAAGATCAATTTTATTTTATTTTATGGTTTTAACGGCCTGTCAACCGCTAATACATTAGGCCTAGTTAACGGGGTCTGATCCCATATATTACATGTTGTGATGGGGGGTGGGGTTCAGAAACAAATCTATAAATGTACCCTTCATCGGTTCCCAACCAACTCCAGATAAATTAAATTTGCCAATGATAAATGAGTAATGTAAATTGTCAATGTCTACCCATATACATTCTACTGCTGAGAACCCAGTAGCTGGATTGGCTGAGACTCATTATCGACCCACAGGTTGAAGTAACGGACCGAGGTCTATAAATACATTAAATATGCCTAAAAGCATAATTAAATGAAGAAAACAAATAAGCTAAGAAATTTATTTGTTTACTCCCTCCATATACTCCATTATGAGTATATGGAGGGGGTAAACAAATTATTTTTTTAGCTTATTTTTTCTTCTTCATTTATTGATTCTTGTAGGCTTATTTAATTTATGTATATACCTCGGTCCGTTACTTCAACCTGTGTCTCGACCAAGCAAGCTGTATATGTGAAAACTGACATTGTGTGTATAATGATTTGACGAATAGTGTATATACTGATTACATCAACCAACTCCGTAGATTAATCTATAAGCCTATAACGATTTTCTAAACATACCGCTCAGTATATTTTAGTATAGGGGAATCTTTTGAAAATAGCCCGACTAACAATTTTCAAATCATCCCCCCACCCCCATTGTATCGAACGGGTGTGTTTGGGAAATGGACAGGTAGCCATATTCAAAACACTCCCCTTCAATACACTGAGAGGAGTGTTTTGAAAATGGCTACCTGTCAATTTTCAAAACACTAGAATACTGTTATCATGGGGAGTAGTTTGTAAGGTAACCACGTGTCCGGCTGGTATCCAGTCAATGTAAACATATATACAGTGGGGTAAGCGTGTAAGTGCACACACGAACGAACACGACAGGTTGGTTCCAACCTGTCGTGTTCGTTCGTGTGTGCACTTACACGCTGACCCCACTGTAAGCGCCATTCTGCCAGTCATAGCCACATTTTGCTTACAGGTATGTTCTTCCAGTGGGTTGTGTGTATAGCAGAGTGGTGGGTTGGTCGTGCACATCATTCGTGTCGCGTTCGTTCGTGTGTGCACTTACACGCTGACCCCACTGTAGAGGTACCGACTCGCCCGTGACACCCCACGAATCTCGTCCAATGTCATAGACAAGAATGATAGAAATATATTGACTCTCGTGAGAGTCCGTTGTCTCTGGGCCGTCCCAATATGGCCCAGAGACAACGGACTCTCAGGAGAGTCAATATATTTCTATCATTCTTATCTATGACATTGGCCGAGATTCGTGGGGTGTCACGCGCGAGTCACAGTACGGCCCATTAAATAGAAAGAGACATTGTATTCTCAAATAAAAGGGAGTAAACACAAATTACTGTTGATTTTGTTTAATTATTTATGGAAGCGTCCTGGTGTCAGTGCTAACATAATATGTTATCTCCTAATTAGCAGATATTAAGTCTTAATTAGGAGATAAAAAGACCTAGTTATAAATTGGGAGATAGTAAATCCTAATTAGGAGATAATAAGTCCTAATTAGGCGATAGTATATCCTAATGGAAATTATTTTAAAGTGCTGTCAAAACATGTTTTATTGAGAAACAATGCAAATCAACATCTGAGGACAATGTTCATGCTCAGCATTTTGGATATAAAATAGCGGCTGTTACAGAGAGGGTGTTATTGTAGAGAGGTGGCCGTTCGGGGAGGTTTGACTGTACTATCTCAGTGTGTTAGCTTATAGTGGCTGTGTCTCCGATGGAACCTCATACAATGCATTTCACAAAAACAGTCAAGATATGTCAATGAATGTTACATGCCTGCGTTCACAACTTGTCACTTGTCATAAACATTAAATATCAACTCCGGGAAATGTCATGATAAAGTTAATTTGGCTCTAAGCCTATTGAGTCAGAGATCTATCGGAAAACCACGCGAGTAGTGACGTAATTCGTTTCAACGAATCATGTTACCACTGACGACCGTTTTGCTGCAGGTAAGACACAACGATAAACTTGCTTGAGACGCGTTAAAAGCTTTATTACGAACTATGGTCAGCATTGCACACTTTTCCATAACATATGTAATACCTCAACACACGATGTACGTGCATGGTCATAAAAAATTACAAAATTTAAAAATGCGAGAGCTGAATATTATCGATAACGTAGTCGATGACGTAGTGGCTAGTCAAATCAATGCAAGTGACTTCTAAGTGCGAGCTTATATGTAGGAAATATGAATGCTATGTTTACCAAAACTAGCGTTTCAACGCATGAAAAACGCTAGTTATGTTTCAATATTACCTGTTACCCAGTGATTTACCGTGATTCTGGAGGGATTTATGAAGGAAATATTTCCTCCTAGACGTTCGCCAGCCGTAATTGACGTCACTACATTTCCAGCGAAGAAGAAATGAATACGTTAACTTTCAAATTGTCAAGTTTTACAACGGTATAAGCTGGTCTAAGAGTAAATTTCACATTTTTCGAAGAGCATGTAGCATAAATTTTAATATACAATTTATTCCACTACCATTTTGATATACCGCACTCGTTTCTTTATCGGATTTCCAGATGTCTCAGGAAGTAAATCCAGTATTTCAAAATTGTAGTTGAATAAACTCTATATAATAGTTTTTTATATGTTTACTTCCTTTTTTTCATAGAGTCATCTAATGAATGTTCAGAAAACAGATACAAATCTCTGTTTTACCAACTGTTTTGCTCGCATTTCATCCACATCTGAGACACAGATTTTAAATGGATTACCTTATTTTATACAAATGCAAAAAGCTGTGTATGCAACAATGGTCATCTCTCAGAATGTTTCGGCCTAGGCCGCGGAGTACGTCAAGGCTGTCCTTTATCCCCATATATTTTCATAATAATAATAGAAATATTATCAAAATGCATTAAAAATAATGCCGATATAGAGGGAGTGAACATATACAATCAAAATATTAATAACACTATGTTCGCAGATGCCGCAACTTTTCTTACTGACGGTTCAGAGCTATCATTTACAAATCTTGTAGAGACTATAGATGAATTTCAAAAAAATTCAGGACTGCTGTTAAATATAAAAAGTCGACAATTCTTAGAGTAGGATCCTTAAGACAATCGTCTATAAATTACCTGCCCAATAAAACATTTGCATGGACTTCAGATAAAGCTCAAACGCTAGGAATTACTTTTTCAAATAGTGCAAATTTGATCCACCAGTACAATATTGATACGAAGATAAAATAATTTGATAAATTGTTTAAACAAATGGATACACAGATATCTAACATTGATAGAAAAAGTAAACGTACTGAAAACATTCGCTATTCCAAAATTAATATATCCATTCACAGTTATTCAAACACCTTCAGAGAATGTTATAAAACATATCAAGAAAAAGTTAACATTTTTTATGGGATTCTAAACCAGAAAAATAAAACGAGAGACAATAACAAAATGTTTTGAAAATGGTGGAATAAATATGGTTGACATACACTGTTTTATAACCTCCTTAAAAGCAAGTTGGGTTAAACGACTATGTGATGAGAGAAATACCAGTAAATGGAAAATATATATATAGAACAATTAAAGAGGTATGGTGGAACTTTTATCTTTGAATGCAATATTAATGACGATGATGTAAAACATATTCACCCACAAAAAATTATAAACAATATACTTAGGGCATGGTCGAAAATAAACTTCTCAGAACAAATAATATTATATCAAAAGAGATAATATGGAACAACGCAAATATTAAACACGTATCGCAAACACAGTATGATAAGAATTGGCATGCAAAAGGCATAAGGAACATTGAACATCTTTACGATTTCAGGATAAAACATTTTTATAGATTCCAATATTTTGCTGATCTATATTCTATTAGAAATATAGATTTCTTTAAAATACTACACTTTAATAAGATGTATACCGACACGATGGGTTGAACAAATGAAAACAGAAAATATTTATACAGCACAAAATAAACAAATGTTGCTAGATAAAATAAAAAGTAATACATCTACAAATAAAACATTATATAACATTCAACGGGAAAAAATGATGACCGAACCCATCAAATCAGAACAAAAATGGGCCAATGTTTTTCCAGACGAAACTCTTAACTGGAAACAAATATATTTAAATACTATACAAAGCACAATAGATACAAGACTTAGGAGTTTCCAGTGCAAATATTTAATGAGAATTATAGGAACCAATAAACATATGGCCAGATGTAATATAGTAGAATCAAGTATCTGTGATTTCTGTAACATGCAAATAGAAACATTCAATCATCTCTTTTGGGAATGTACTGTGATTCAAAGTTTTTTATCACAAATTAGCAGGCTTTTAACAGACAAAGGTATCCGAACAGAAATATATTTTTTAAAAACTTCTTTCGGTATAGTTGAGATAGGTGCACATGTCCAACAAACGCAATTTATTATTACAAAATATTACATATTCAAATGTAAGCATAACAAAAACGAGCTGGCCTTTAATAATGTTGTGCATTACTTGAAACATAGTATCACGATTGAAGAAATAATATCTCAAAGACAAGATAAATTGGATAAACACAACAATAAGTGGGAACAGATTAATATCTAATACGTATATATATATACATATGTGGATGTGTTTAATATTGCCTGAAAATACTAGAGCAAGTGAGCTGGAGCTCACATATACCCCCAGCCGCTGCCTCATAATCCAGAATGATTTTGAAAATGCTGACAATGTTATTTGCAAAACTGTATCAATGCATATGAATTAAGATAATCAAGTGAAGGATGAATGTTACAGAGATATAAAGTACGGTACTTAACTAGACATTATGTTTGTAAAGCATGGATATGGATATGGAAGTTTGAGATAGTCTTACATAGTGTTTGACAAGAAAATTTTCAGCACCATTTTGAAGGTCACGAAGTTTAAGGTCATGTCCAAATATTAAAGCAATCCTTCAAGAACTATTGAATATATTACATAATGGAGAAACAGTCACAACGTAAGAAAAATGGCGAAGTTTTTCAGCACCATTTCGAATGTCACAAAGGTCAGTGTTATATCATTGGTGGTGCGAGTGCATCGCACATGTTCAGGTGAATGAACTTTCCAAATATTAAAGCAATCTTTCAAGTAATATTAAAGATATTACGTGATAGAGAAACTCTAACAAAATGTTCGACTTTGTGACGTAAATATACATGGACGGACGTACAGAACCTCAAGAGCAACGCAATATGCCCGCCTTTCTATTGCATAGGGGGCATACAAACATTGCCTAAATGGATTTTTTACACAAATGTTTAAAGCAAACATGTACGTAATTTGACCTTGAGCATGTGGGGACTATGGGTATTGTGCACAATTGATTGGTGTTTAACGGCCAATCAACATCAAAGGTCATTTAAGGCCGGGCTAACGGGTTCCATCCCACATTTAACTTGCTAAATTGGGGGGAAATCCCAAAATCGGAGCGGAATATTTACATCGAAAACTAGGAAATGTGTTCATAGAATACGGATAACCCGCATAATGCTTCGATAGTAAATGAGGCAAAATTCCAAGTCCAAAAGGGGGAGATAATCCATGGCACAGTGTCAAAGTAAAAATAGAATTTCACTTTGTGCATCTTCACACCATGAAGAGCTACATACCAAGCATCGAAGTTGCAACGCAAAGTGGTGAAATCTAAGTCGAAAACGGGAGATAATCTATGACCCGGGGGTCGAATAAAGAATTGAATTAGACCATGTGCATCTACTCATCATAAGGAAGCTACATACCAAGTTTCAGGTCTGTAGCTTTTACGGTTTAAAGGTTTTACGAGTTACAAGGCAAACTTGGGAAATTATATGTAAAAAAGGGGGAGATAATCCAATACCCGGGGGTCAATCAAAAATCAAAATCAAATTTGCGCATCTGCTCATCATAAGGAAGCTACATACCAAGTTTCAGGTCTGTAGCTAGGCTAGTACAGTTTAAAAGTTTTACAAGGCAAAATTTGGAAATTCAAGTCGAAAAAGGGGAGATAATCCATGACCGGTGGTTGATTTGTTTGTTTTTTATTGGTGTTTAAAGGCCTATCAACAGCTAAGGTCATGTAAGGCCAGGCAAACTGGTTCAATCCCGTCTTAACATGCTGAATTGGGGGGGGGGGACTTATAATAACCTGACCTGGGTCCGTACCACACCAAAGTCAATTGACCCCTTCACCTAAAAGTAATAGGATTACAAACAAGAACTGGCATCGTCAAACAAAGCTAATCCTCTAGTTGGCAGCCGTAATATACAAAAGTAAAGTCCTCAGTGACCTTGGGCGATCTGACGTGGGTCGTATGCAAAGCAAAGCATCATCCATAGACACACATTGTGGCCAAATATTATTAAAATCGGTGAAGCGGTTCATGAGTAGGTGAAAAATTAAATATGTTACTAACGTACGTACGTACATACGTATATGGACTAACGCTATATCCCATCTTGCCTATTGGCGAGTATAATCATCGTAATACACATAAAGGGTATAACTGTCGCATACAAAAATGCCAAAGATATTAAATATGCTTATACATTTTACAGTCAATCGGTAACGAGGTTGCAGAGACATAAATTACCGAAAATCTTTCACGAAAATGTTACAAATGAACGGACAGAAATTCGAAAACTATATACCCATCGACATACTTTATATGCTGGGGATATAAAAAGCAGCACTTGAGGCAAGGAACGCTAATGACTTTCAATCTTCTGTAGACATGTCAGCAAAATAGTTCTTACTGCCCAATTTACAAAGTACATGTACAAAATAATAATGTACAATTAATGGATTAACGCAAATTTAGGCACAATTTGAAAAACGACCTGCTGGAAAATGACACAGAAGATTGACATAGCCATCTAACACAGTTGAATACTAGTGTTATGCAATACTACTTTTGTAGTTATGTTACAATGTACAGTATCTATCTATATAGTCAATTTCACTGTCATGTTCATAATTAAATTGGGCAAAATTGTGTGCGTTTTTTTAAAAAGGCAAACAAATAGGATAAATAAGAACATTTGGTCAGAAAATTGGAAAAATAGGAATTGCTAAAAAGATAGGAAAAAGTAGGAACAAAATAGGATACTTGACGGCCTGCTATAGTTGCTAGTCGAAAAAACATTTTCTCTACACGTTTGAGAAGTCGGACGGTTTCTCGCCATTCTCTCTGTATCGTCATTCCAGTCCTTCCCGCGAACAGCAGCTATCTCCTCGACTTATATTGACGGAATGGGAGTCAGCTCGTCTCGGCATCGCTAATGAATGTTCGCCATCACGTTTCTGACGTCCACGTCTGTATAGCCGGAAGGATGGCTATGGTTTCGCGTTATCTTGGCGAGGATGTTGCCAATGGTCGTGGCTTTGGCTGTGCACCTTGGCACGGAGCAGATCCAGTAGATAAGATCTGGTCGACGTGTCTTAGCCTGAAACTTAAGCACAAACATATAAAACAGCATAGATCGTTATTTGTCCGTTTATCTTTTAGCTCAATAAGCAGCGTAAACTTGATAAATACTATAGCACCATAGTCATGCATCACTGACCATACCTGTAGAATTGAAAAGTAGGAGACTCAGGAATACTGGACACTCGAAAGTAGGAGAATCAGGAAGTAACCGGCGTCACGGGGATAGGCGATGTTGGCATAGTACACGCCGATCCAATTGAATGCGCCGCGGTGGAATGCAAACGTATTCCGCCGGACGTGTAAAATGTAGCCACTGATATCGGCGACGCTGGTCTTGACCACGCCGGTTCAGCGGACTATGTCACGGAGGATTACCAACGCGATGCATTGGATGCCGGGCACCGGACATCAGTTCCGGGATATCCGGGATATGGATAAACAACAGGGTAGCGGTTACAGAAGTGAAATTCCTTGCAGCGAAAAACGCAATTGTGGAAGTCAGAGATTGGCAATCTCCGGGCTTCTATAGCAGGCTTTTCGTTGTACCAAAACGAAACGACAAGGTGCGCCCCCTATTAGATCTGTCTATGCTGAATCTATTCATCCAAACAGATCATTTCAAGATGGAGACTGCTCGATCAATACGATGAACTATAAGAGTCAACGATTGGGCCGTCTGCATCGATCTGCAGGACTATATACCCATGTTCCCTGCATCCAGAAAGTTACTCCGCTTTCAGTCGGAAGGCAGGGTATATCAGTTTTGTGTCCTACCCTTCGGAATAATCACAGCTCCAAGGGTGTTCACAAAACTAATGGAGGTAATCGCGACAGAAGCCAGGCGGAGAGGTATTACAATACTTCAACACATGGAAGACTGTCTCCTGTGCAATCAGTCCACTGGGACACACTGCTGTTCAATCTGTGTGTGTTCTGGGATCTGATCACTGGGTTAGGACTCATGTCGAACATAGAGAAGTCGGAAATGGTACCGACTCAGGACTTCAACTATGTAGGGATGAATTTCCTGTGATCCACTTCGGTTAAGGCGCTCAGGAAGTTAAACGTCAAATCCCATGAGGTAAGAGCAGTATCTACCTCCTGGGCTTTCCTCAATAGAGTGCCCCTGGATAAGATAATTGAGGCAGCATCCTGAAAGTCTCATTCCACATGTTCTCAGTTTTACTTACGTACACCGACGGCGCAAAGCGCAGATATTTACACATTAGGTCCTTATTCGCGGCTGGAAGGGTTGTCGCGGGTGAGGAATATAATGTTTAAAAGGCTCACTTTTGAGTCCGTTGCTATTCTGGACCAGTGGATCCAGTCCAGGATAGCACATTGGTAGTATATTCATATTGACATCACAAACCGATCAAGGTATCATCTAGGTCGGAGTTATGTTTTCGGAAAGTTTACTAAATTCTTTTCTTGATTGCACATGACCAGTTAGTGCCAGTTTGGATACATATTTTAGCAACAATATGTTACAGTTGTGAGTTGTTACCAGTGATTGTGAGGTCCGGAAAGGGAACCGGGGAGTTCCCTGAGCTCCGGTGTACCAACCGTAACATTTAGCATGACACTCGAAGACAGACAGAATAAGTCACACAGGGTCATGAATACTATGTATTGATGTTAGCATTACTGTTTGTGAGTGACGTGAGTTAGAACTTTAAGATACTTGTGTACATGATCAAGGGTCAGTGTAGAAACTGTGAGTCTTATATATGTGAGGCGCACCATTGCTGATGACATGACGTTAACATGCTATGAGTTAGTCACATTCAGTGCGTTCGAAACTGCAACTGGAGACGGTACTCAAGCAGACCAGAATACTTCGCTGGTGGTACTAAAGTGGCTAAGTAATCTTCTGGAAGCGAACAAAAGGGGTGAGGTGAGGGGGGCGCTGCTTAAGACAGTGCCCGGGAGTCGTCTACAAGTTGTTATCAGAAATCAGATTTTTTTATTAGTAAAATTCTTTTCTGTGAATACGTACCTGTTTTATGTATTTAACTCCCGCCACCCGCAAGGTGGAGAGATTTGTTCCATCATCAAGTGGAAGTTTCCCGTGTGCACATGCGCAGTCAATTGGAATAGTACAGGTGTAAGCGGGGACTAGATGCGGGTCAATAAATTGTGTTCGAAATGGGTAGCCCCTATATAAGTTATATAACAACATGTAACAGGCAAGTATTCACAGAAAGGAATTTTAATAATAATAGCAAATTCTTATTTCGATTATCATTGCCCATTAATGGATTATTAGTGGAACCATGAATGTGATTTATTGTTCAAAATGTGTGACGAGTTGGACAATTTTCAAGTAGTATATATTGTTATTTGCTCAATTTCAAACGTCCATTTATAATAATATCAATTGATATGGGCCATTATCAGCATAATATATGTGTAAAAGGTCATTTGTGTGCAAATATCTATCTGAAAACAAACTTGTTTGCTTTTCAAAAGACACTCGAAATATGAATGGTCGGCCGTTTTGCAAAAAAGAAAATACCCTTATTTATTTATACAATGGCAGTCTGCTTGTTAGTACCGATTTGCGTAAATGTCCCTAGCGAGCCACCATATATTTAAACTCATGATGACAATCAAACGGGTCGGTGGAAAAGCGAGGCTATTAGTTATTGAATATCAGAGTAAAATTGGGTATGCTTTAACGAGCGTTTTGTCTTTCATACCACAAAGTGCCCGTGGTCAAAAGGAATGTAAGTGACGATGGTCAAATGGATGTAATTAGTGTTGTGGCATTACAGATATTATTAGCATAGCTTATATGGGAAACTTAATTAGACCATTGAACTGTGAATGTTATGGTAATGCGTAGTTGTGATAATAACACGCTTTCCGGTGCGTCCGATATCAGCTTGATCGTCTTAAAATAATTATAGCGAAATATGTGCATATACAAAGAAATAACACTACTAAAAAGCCGTTCAATTCCTGACATTTTGTGAAGAAAGGGGTAAGTTCGGATTCGGCAAAAATATGCCCAAACATTTGAGAGATCACAATTGCAAGAAAAACAGCTCTCATACTAAAATCTGATTTCTATTAGTCTGGATGTGTATATATCAGATACAAATGTTTGGATTCCTAATTTAATGCAAAAAATCAGGCGACCAAAAGATGCCCCAAAATGTTAAATTTCGTCATTTTTGGCACACATTGTTGCAAAAGTTCAATTTGGCCGCAACCGTCAACCACGCTGATTATTTTCACAATATATTTATTGCGCATATATACAAAATTGAACGTAAAATTTCTAAGATTTGCCAAAATCAGCACAATTGGAATATATATTGTAATGTTGGCTTTCATGAAAACCGTTTTTCCTTTAGCTTTATTATGGTGTGAATAGTGCCTTTCTTGAATACACTACTAAAATATGTGATGTTTCGGAGTAAAATATGCATGACATGTCAGGGGCCCGTTTCACTAAACTTCGTACGACTAAAATATTCTTAAGTGCAAATTTAAGATCGTCTGTAAATTTCAATTCATTACGCAAACATTGTATTAGCGAGCGTACCCCACTACACCCCTAAACAGGGGGTCTAGTGGGGTACCCACGCAATATGTAATGCGGTCAAATAAGCCACGATGCAGTGACTATTGTCGATCAATAAATTATGTTGTAAGCGATTGTAATGTGTATTTTAAATATTTTTATTATTCAAATGTATCATATCGGTACTCCTTTAAGTAATATTTGTATATGTTAAATGTGTTGATGTTCTCATGAAGCGTGTGAATATAAGTATTAACTGATCCAGCTTATTTTGAGTCAAATTACACAGCCTTAAAACATAGTGCTGGAGTATAAACACTATTATAGTATATTATTCATAAGTATATCGCTATTAAACATTAATTACACTATGTATGCATATTATTAAAACAATAGATGCTATCACTGTTTCGCTATCAAGCAGCTGAAATTAATAGTGACGACTTCTTGCGGTTGTATAATAACAGAAGAAATAGAAGCTGTACTGCCGCCGGCGCGGAAATGAATTTTCAAGTAACGATGATCAGAGATATGGAAACAATTGCAAACTGTTTGGGACAATATTTTGAGAACCTGTATTCACCAAAAACAGACCCTAGTTACATGGACCATCATAAAGTATTCATTGATCGTGAAATGCAAATATATATACAATCAGATGTCGAACTTGTCTAATAATTCACAATCAGTAGAACCATTCACCGACGATGACCTGTACTCGGCTATTAAGAAGCAAGGTAAACCCGGAAAGGCTAGTGGATGCGATAAAATATGTTATGAACATTTGATACACGGATGAAATACTCTGCATACTATACTAGCAACGTTTTTTTACGGCTGTGTTTCGCATTGGACATATTCCTGTTGAGATGAAGAAGGGGGTTATCATTACTCTTCATAAAGGCGGCAAGAAACGGAAAGATGACCCGAATAACTACCGCGCGATTACATTATCATCCGTCCTATTAAAGATATATGAAAGACTTCTATTAGATAGACACCCATTACACGTAGTAACACCGGCGCGTCTACAAGGAGGGTTCCAGAAGGGCTGCAGCTGCCAGATGACGTCATTTCTACTACGAGAACGTATCTACTATGCTAAAGAAAATTATAGCAAATTGTACGTGTGTTTCTTGGATGCGCAAAAGGCATTTGACACTGTGTGACATAACGGCTTATTTTATAAACTGGCTGAGGCTGGAGTTAGTGATATAGTGCTGAAACCATTTATAAGCACGTACGACAACATGTCCAGGTTTTGCACATAGGACACGTGTCAAAATGGTTTAAAGTGTTACAGGGAACGAAACAGGGTGCGCTCCCCGTTCATGTATCTGTCCTATATTAACGAATTCATGCAGGAATTGGTATCATCGGCAGATTATATACGATGAACAATGTTGCAGTCCCACTGTTGCCGATGATATGGTTGTTGTATCTTTCTCAAGAAATGGTTTGTTAAATATGATGACTATATGCAACCGATATTCCCAGAAATGGAGGTACAAGTATAATGCTTCTAAATGCAACGTCATTGTGTTTAATGAAAGTAAAACAGACTATAGTGCCAGTAACCGGACTTGGAACATTGGAGGAGAAACCGTACACGAATGTGAACAATGCACGCATCTAGGGATAGTCTGTCACAAATATATGAGCCTCGAAGTAAACGCGAATAATGCCTGCAATAAAATTAGAGGTACATTTTTTGGACTCATCAATAGCGGAATCAACAAATTTGGTTTTCACCCACTCATGTCAAAACGCATATATGAATCGGTTTTATTACCCAGAGCCCTATATGGGTGTGAGCTTTGGAATAACTTGGTGCCAAAAGATATTGTTAAGATGGAGCGAGCACATCGGTTTTGCATTAAGTACATGCACAGTATTTCGCGACTAACTAACACGGACATAGCGCTGAACGCAATTGGGTGCCTGCCAGTGGAATCAATAATAGACAGATCAAAACTACGATTTTTCGGACAACTGTAGTAGTATAAAGGGAGTCAAAATGATACCACCTGCGGTGGCATCATTTATAACCCTTTATACTACTCCCACCACCCCCGAAAAATCAAAAAATTGGTTAACGAGGAAATTGTCTCCCACCACCCCGAAAAATCCAAAATTGGTGTCATAAATACATCATGTTGTTTTCACGTCCAATTGAACAGATAAATTTAATAGGTTATAATAAAATATTATAACAAAATGAATAATAAAATACACAACGAATTGGACGTTTGTAATGACTTGGATGAAGCATTTTACGCTGTTGTTTCTACAGTATTAAAACACGGTAAAATGACAATACTATGTGGTATCGAATACATGAAATATCAGCGTAATTTATTACGCTGCGATAAAAACGTTGCATTTACAATATTAAACCGGCAATTATGTCGCCGGTATAAGTATCAAATTTATGTAATGAAGCGACTAAATAGGATCGGAGAAACACTACCGAAACATTATCAAACTAATTTTATAAAACAGTTTAAAATCAAAGATTCGTTGACGGATATGCGTTTCTACGATAACGAAGAAATTGGAAAATTATTAGAAGAAATTGGAAATTATTGAACAGAAAAAAAACAACTATTAGAGAAAATGGATAATACAATACAATTGGAATTGAAAATTTTTAATAACTGTGTTGAAGAAGTTTACGAAGCTTATTGGGGTTATAATCCTATATATAAATTCTATAAAATGAGAACACTAGGCGATATCGAATATATGAAATTCCAGCGTAATTTATTACGCTCCGACAAAAACGTTGCATTTACAATATTATACCGGCAATTATGTCAACTATACAAGAGGCAAATACGAACATTAAGACAGATAATACGTATCGGATATGAAACTAAGGCGTATTATATAAAACTATTAAAACCCAACGATTCGTTTGCGAACGTACATTTCTACGATATCACTTATAAATTTATGTCGTAATCACAACATCAAGCAGACGACAATGTTTCACTTACACGTGTTATAAACATGCAAATTATATGTCCTAACTTACACGTATATTAAGTGTCCATTTTATAGAGAGATTACACGATTACGTCTTCCGGGATGAAACATAAACACACTGTAATATATACTACACCCACGTGGGTGTGTATTACACAACCCGCTATGGATATTCCGGAAGTATTTCTTACATTCTTATTGGTTGTCATGTTTTTTATTTTTCTAATTTTACTTTTTAATAATTTAGAACGTTATAACCTATATTATTAAATAAAAAATGAACTTGTTATATATAAAACAAATAAAAATAAACGAGTAAATATTTGGTATTGCACAACACGGTTTTAGCTTAATATATGTAAAATTAACAACAATAATTTGTCTGGGGGGACGCCCCTGGATAAAAAATGAGCGCTCAGTGCTTCCGTGCAGGCACTTCCAAGGTTGCCTAGAATTTCGACACTGATTCCTAGATCAGCCGATAGATGGGGGTGTACTGTACGGGTAGCTATTACACCCGGCTAGCCACGAGATGAGAAAGAGAAAGAGAAAGAACAAACAAAGTTGGCTAGCCGGGTGGGCCCAGAAGGGTTTTGCTGGCGCTGGTTCGAGCCTCGGTAGGACCTAAACTTTTTTTTTTTTTTTTTTTTTTTTTTTTTTTTTTTTTTAATTATTAATAATTTTCTTAATTAATTCTTTAGAATTATCAAAATTATTAATAATTAATTATTTTTTAAAACCACATTTGTAGGGATAGAAATAAATAAATAAAAAATGTTTAGCTCCAACCGCGGCGCGAACCCACGACCCTCGTCTCTATAGATTATCGCCTTAACCACACGACCACGAAGGCTGTTATGATAAACATTACCTAGTGTTGTACAATTATCAATTACGACAATGTTTCAATTACACGGGTTATGAACCATGCGTAAATTGATAGCCAAGGTAAACAGAGCCGAGTGTATCAATTACACAGACGGTGTGTACAGTGTAATCCTCGACTGAATTTGTAATTCTCAGTGAAAAACACCTGTTGTATAGGTATGTAAATTTGTTTACTGCACCAATATAATTAATAATTTTGATAAAATAGGAAAATTATTATTTTTTAAAAAATTATTTTAAATATCACAATGGTGCTGTAACATTTCCTCCGACTTTATTTCCAAGTTTTACCCTAAATTTATCCCAATCAGTACACTCAATCTTGGGCATGGTGGCGCGTGCCTTGATCCTTATATCATTTTTTAATTCTTCATATCTCCCCATTTCTTCCACCACGGATTCAAACTATAAATTTGATATTTTCTTATCGACACCATAACGTCGATGCTATTTTTCTTAGACCTAGCGAGAACGGATATTCTATCATGTTTTCTACTTTTTTTCTCGAGTTTTCCACCCACCGCCCTAATTACCACAGAAAGTGTTCCAGATAAAACGGTAATTCCACTCAAAACCCCTGCAAGTGGAATCATTACAATTGTAGATAGCGTTGCAGCAGTCCCCGCCCCACACAACACAGAAACACTTGCCAGAACCGTACTAGATGCTTCAGCTATGTTTGCCGCGCGCTTATATTTGTTAGCGTGTCTTTTTCTATTTGCACATTCTCTAACTAAAATATCCTGCATAGCGACGATATTATTCAACCTAAAATCTGAACTTCTTTCGTTAATTGGATATAGTGTTGGGGGAGTGGTATTGACAATTGGATACAGTGTTGGTGGAGTGGTATTGAGAGTTGGATATGGTGATTCGTTCATAGTTAAATTTATTTCAATATATTTGTATTTACACAATAAGTTCAATTAACAATGAGACAATAGTGGAAGAACTCCCTGGGTCACTGATTTTCGTAACAAAGTTAATAACACTACCTTGGGAAAGTCTAATTCGATCATCACCGGAGAACGAAACCACCGTCGAACTATCTCCAGAGATTTTAGTGACTCCAATCCCCCGTTCTTTCCCATCTACTACAATATTTATCGCGACCGCGCCCACAGGTTTACCACTACCACTAACCGAGCAGACCGCCATTTGGATAACTTCACCTGCAGCTGTCATAGTGTATCCCCCATATTTATTACTCGCTTTGGCACCGAACGAATATTCATAGTGCCCCACAACCAATGGGCCCCGCTTCTCAGCCCAAACTGTTATGACACGTTTTGGTGTTTTCATTGTTTTCACTATTCCGGCAAGCGCCCTGTTTGAGTTATATGCCTCAGTACTAATCTCATAAGAGGCCTCCTCAAGAGCTTTGGTCGCGGCTATACGATCATGTTTCAGTTTATCAGAAACTTCGGTTATTTTTCCATCTAGTTCGGTAAGTGCCACTTCTCTGCTGAGAGAGTCCTCTAAGCGCAACGCATCATAAGCCTCCGTAATGGTCGCCTGGTGGCCTTCTAAGACTTTCTCAACCCGACCGTGGGCTCTTTTTGAAATTCGGTTATTTTTTCATCTAGTTCAGTAAGTGTCGCTTCTCTGTTGATAGAGTCCTCTAAGAGCAACACCCTATAAGCTTCAGTAATATCCGCCTGGTGGTCTTCTCGGGCTTTCTCAATACCCGTTCGGACTCCATCAAGATCAAACCGGGTCTCTTTTTTAAATTCGGTTATTTTTTCGTATATGTCAGTAAATGCCGCTTCTCTGTTGAGAGAGTCCTCTGAGCGTAACGCCCCATAAGCCTCCGCAATGGCCTCTTTGTGGTCTTCTCGGACCCCCTCAACCCCGGATCTGGTCTCTTTCAGAAATTCTGCTATTTTACCGTCTAGTTCGGTAAGTGTCGCTTCTTTACTATGAGAGTTCTCTAAGCGCAACGCATCATAAGCCTCCGCAATGGCCTCCTCAAGGTTCGACTGGTGGTCTTCTCGGACTTTATCAATACTCGACCGGGTCTCTTTTCGAAATTTGGTTATTTTTTTATCTAGTTCAGTAAGTGCCGCTTCTCTGATGAGAGAGTACTCTGAGCGCAACACCTCATAAGCCTTCGTAAGGTCCGCCTGGTGGTCTTCTCGTGCTTTCTCAATACCCGACGTGGCCTCATTTCGAAAATATATTAGTTTTCACGGGTCTAATTCAGCAAGTGTAAGCGTTCTTTGCTGAGCAGAGGTCTTCTAAGCGCAACACCCCATAAACCTCCGTAATGTCAGCCTTGCGGTCTTCTCGGGCTTTCTCAATACCCAACCGGGCCTCTTTTCTAAATTTGGTTATTTTTTTACCTAGTTCGTTTAGTTCCGTATGCGTTTCTTCACGACTTTGTGTATTCACAGCCAGGGCATATTCTATAAGTTGTGATAGTAGACTCTTGTGAATCTCGTCTGTGGCCCTCGATATAGTTCTATTGATCAAGGCCTTTGTTTTTTGGGTAGTTAAAAAGTCGCCCTCTGTCGGGATGAATCCCCCTTCTGCCGGTTCCAAATTATTTAAATTTGTCACCCAATCGGAAGAACTACCTGGTCCGTATATACTCATAATGTTGATAATATATATTACGAACATGCGTTTAATTCTAAATAATTTTAAGAAAATTAATTAATTTGAAATTTCTAGGACGACCGAAATCGGGTAATCGTTCTTCAACTCTCTCCCTTTATCATCAAGAATAGAAATCTTCAACTCGTGGATGTGTCCCGATTCCAAAACTTTCATCTCGGGGTGTGGGAAGTCTAAGGTCACAGTCTCGCCATAGAAACAGTCGCTGGCGGGCACAGTTTTCAGTAATGTGCTGGGGGATCCGTCTACCGTGTTGTACGATGTGTTCACCCGATCAAGGTGCACCCCCGAGAGTTTTCGTGAAGGTGAAGTCCACCGGATTATCACCGACGTACTCACCCACCCGGGGTAAACACTCCTTTGTTTGAGGAGTATGTCTCTCTAAAACCGAGTTGAATACCCAACCCCGGAGACCACCACTACCTTATTATCAGTGCTGATGGTCATTGTTGCGAGCCCGGTAGCCTTCGATACTGTGAGGTTGATTATACCGTCAAGCTCTGAGTTGACAAAATCTTTGAGCTGTCTTATTCCCCACAGTCCGTGAGGCAGCTTTACACCTAATTGTTGTCCATCATTCACATAGTAAAACCCTTCGCTCTTCCCCACATTCTGCCATCCAACCGTGAAGGTGATTGATCTAAGGCCTACCCGGCGTTTTCCGCAGCAGTTGTCTATTAATTTTTAAAGTTCACAACTCCCTTTTTGAACATTAGTTATAGTAGCAAACATAATAATATCTTTCAATGGATACCAAAGCATTTAGCTTTAACTCTAATGTAAAGTACGCGGTCGGAGGTAAATACACACAAAAAGACGTTGTTAACCCCCTTGTACACCCAACCGTAACGGTTAGACCGGACAGCGGCTTTGCCACCAATTTCCCTAATATCTTTGAACAATATAGGCTGCCCAATATTACTACGATGGAGGTGGTAAACGGGTGGAAAGCAACACCGATGCAGTTTTGGAGTTTCATATAAAGACCATCTGACATCCAAGAATGTCATGCTCCAAAGTGTCTACAACTTTCACGTGTATTATACTATTAGGAGGATTCTCAAAGAACTAGGTATTTCACTACCTCAAGACGACGCCTGGGATCCCATTTCCAACGCATACGACCGTATGGCCTTTGAAAGACTGTGTAACGAATTTAACGTTTCAAAAGACGCGGACTGGAGACAGAAAGCATTTCCTACCAGCACCGGCCTCGGGGACGTTCTCATTCACGGCCAGTCCGGGAATTGGACACAGACTGATTTTAGGCACGATCACTCCGGTGACCACATCGTCAGTCGGAACGCCGGAATTTTGACCCCGCGACTATGACATTCGGGCCGGAAGTGTCTGGAGGTCGGCACTGTGGCGTGTTTTCTTGTAAAATGTTACCTCCGAAACGGGCTCACGTCGATTACATACAGCAGGCTGCTGAGGTTCAGGACGCGTGGGGTACATTTATGTTAGATAAGGGTATAGGGTTCACGCAGGCCGGGGTTACTCGCGTCAACGACTCCATTCGCACGTACGTCTGGGCCATCCTCGGCGCACAGAAGCAAACTCGCAGTTCTATATGGGCACGGGAACGGCGTTTGATGCACAAAAACAATTCTTGGCACTTGTAGAGGACGCCATCTCAGCTAGGGTGGACCTGGAGAAGGCGATCCAGAATTATCAAGACGTTTTACAGAATGCCAGCACCCCAGTAGACTATGTATTTGGAATAGGTCTTTATATGGCGCCGAGCAATATGATACTACGAGACGACCCGGTTGACGGTTACAATAATCAGATCGTAATCGCCACCGCCAATCAAAAAATCGGCCACAACGGTAACGTGAACACGGATATCATCAAGCGCACCCCCAACATGATCGGGTTCAACAGTGGAACCGATTTCATAAAACACAAAATGGATACACCTCCACCAATTCGTAAATTGGACACACAATAGAACCCAGTACCCCCAATTAGTAAATTGGATGCACCATCGAGTTCCATCAACAGACCAATCGCGATTGGAGAAACACCAATCATCAACACCAATCGTAGATTGGATGAAATTGGAAGCACAACACACGAGGAGGAGAAATTAGGGCTCGTCGTCACCCTCGTGGCGATCGGATTATTTACGCTTTGGTTGTAGGAACTCTCTGACGAAGAATAGTAGGAGACCGGCGATTGTCACGATTAAAGCCCAGGTATTTTTGGCTAGCCATCCGGCCGTTTTTGATAATATAGATAGCAAGTAAGAAACGATACTTCCGATCAGTCCAGGTAGTGCGGCAGCCGCCTTTCCAGCTAATTTAGCCAGGAGATTGGCGAGGGCTTTTAGTTGTTTTTTTATCCATTCTTTTACCCCACCAGATGGTGCTGGTGCTGGTGCTGGTGCTGGAGCTGGTGCTGGTGCTGGTGCTGGAGCTGGTGCTGGTGCAGCACCAGCATTGACAGCTACAAATAGAGACGATATAGATAGAATTAGGGTCGATATGATCATGCTGAAAGCCGCGATGACGGTTATTATCGTGACGCCCTTCTCTCTGAACAGAGTGCGAATACGCGCACCGAGTGTAGTGTCCTCGTGCAGGACCCTCGAGATTGTTTCGCCGCTCCGACTTAATTGACCGGAAAGCGTCTCACGGTTAGTTGAAGCAGCCTCCAATCGAGCTTCTCTTTCGTCACGCAACGACCGCAGGAGTTTGTTGATCCGCTCGGTAGATTCTCTATCGCCCCGTGCTTCCTTTATTTTTCTTTCTTCTAGAGCAATATGTTTGTCCAGCGTTGAGAGTTTGGAGAGGTTATTGACTAGTTCTCCCCGAGTTGTTTGCAGAACCTTATCGAGTCCCCGGAGTTCGCGAAGAGGTAACGGTGGGTCAAACTTCGTGCCGTTTATTTCGTTGACCGTGGTTTCAATCGTGTTAATAGCGTCGGTGGCTACGCGAGGGATCTCGCTGAGCTCGATCGTTTCTATAGTGGCGGCCGTCTTCGCTATAGTTTCGTCGGTTGACTGTAGGGTTTTTACCATTTGTGTAGGCAGCGGCGCCTGAATGTCGTCGAGCACTCCGAGAGCTCGAGCGAGTAGTGCTCCATATCGCTTCAATGAAGAGGGGCTGAGGAACTTGTTTGGGTGGTTCTTGTACGTCAGCAACTTCCAGGTATTACCCCATTTAACCCACAGGTCTCCTCTTTTAGTGCTGCGAAACTCCAACGCGGCCTTGATGCCGTGTTTAGACACTATACTCTCCCACCGTTTCACCAGAGCATCCGTTACCTCGATAGACGCCAGCTCATTCTTGGATATCCCCTCAGGAATCTTGGCACCACCCGCCCATGCCGGAGTTTTGGATTTGGCCTCCCACGTTTCGAAATGTGTACTCGCATCGGGCGGGTACTCTATGAAGGACGTTTCGTCCTCATTATCAGCGTCCAAGTCCTCTCCGCGGCTAAACGGATAGGTATCATCAACATAATCATCATCATTGAGGTAGTCATCAACGTCCACGCCCTCTCCGCGGCTATATGGATAGGTATCATCAACATAATCATCATCATCGAGGTAATCTTCTCGGTCGCCCGTAGTGCGATCGAATTCGTCCATGCCAATATCGAGACCAGCCATCTTTATAATTTTCTTAAAATTAATTATGTATTAAAGACAAAACCATACGGGTTTAATAGTTTCAATAATTTTGAAAAAAATAATTATGTCTTCGAGTCAATACGGTCGCAAACTCAATCCATACCGCAGACTGCGTGAGCCCCTCGGGGCAAAAGGCGTGAGACAGAGTGTCGTTATTACGAACACCCCATCGACGATCGACCAGAACCAGCAGCTCTTAGTCCGCTTCCCCAACCTCGGAGCTAACGACGTCATTGTGCCGGGTACTGTTCGCCTCGCTTTCACTATTTCGCTAACGTCGACGGACGCGGACCGAACCGCCGTTCAGAACCTGGGTCGCGCCATCGTCAAGAAGACCATGATAAAGATTTCTGGTAATGAGGTGATGTCGATCGACGACAGCGACGTCTACCATTGCTATCAGGACCTGTGGAAGACGTCACACGAGCTCGAAAACGCTGTTTATCAAGGTATTGACACCAGCAAAAATAAGAACGTAACCAAACTTAGAATCGGGGCTGCTAACAAGGTAGATAACAACGCTAGTGACAACGCGGTCGCGGGCGCTTACGGCAACCGCTTCTACATCCCGCTCGACTTTGAGTTGCTGGAGAGTCACATGCCCTACTATCAGAGCGCTTTGGCTGACCGCCTCGAATACGAACTAACGTTCAACGACTACAGCCGAGTTATCATAGCCAGCGACATGTTATCGACTTATACGATCGATAATGTTTCGCTGGAGTACGACATGGTCACGATGCCCGAACTCGCCCGATTGATCAGAAACCCAGTACGCCGGGCGCGTTGCCATACTTTACGACCGAGTTCTTCGCCATCGCAAGATGACGAAAGACAAAGGTGACACATTGTGGAATATTAACGTCAACGTACCCGCCCGCTCGAATGAAAAGGTTATAACTGATGCTGTTCGAGGATGATGCTCCGGTTTCGCGTTCGTGTGCTAGAAAAAACCGACAGATTCTATAACCCCAAAATCACGTAAAGGTATGAGGAGGTGACGATCGAGGGGAGGGGACCCCCAATCAAACTCTACAGCGTCATTCGCGCGCACCAGCAGTGGGATGAAGTAAGAAAGCAGTTTGCTGCCGGCTCTAAGCGCTCTCCGGAGGTTGCAGCAGTTGCAAAAGACCTGCATCTCTCGGCCGTCTCCCTCGCGGAGTTCCTGAATACCAAATACGCGTTATGGCTAGACATGCGAGCCAGCGATGATGACCAAATACACGGTAGCGGACGCCAAGTTGAGAACGCTAGTGAGGGTGTGACGATCCAGATAACCAAAGAGGCGGACGGAGCCGGGCCATTGAACGTGTACTTATATATAATTACAGACGCACAACTCAACATCGAAGATGGTCGATACGTATCAGCGATCTACTAATACTACTATTTTCAAAGAAAATAAATTAATTAAGAAAATTAACAATCAATACCAATTCACGATTGGAGATGCTCACTCTGCCATAATATGTGGGCAGACAGGATGTGGAAAAACGGTTTTCATCCTCGACTTGCTCGAGGGCTCCTACCGCGATGCCTTTCGTCACATTGTGATCCTGTGTCCCACTGTGCGGCACAACGATACTTATCAGCGGCGCCCGTGGATATGGACCGACCCTGAGGTATACGTTATTGACCCGGGTGATAGGCTTCACGATTGGTTGCGTGGTTTATACCAAAGATTCCAGGGTGAGCCCACCCTATATGTGATTGATGATTGCTCGGCCAAGGCGGCGATGACCAAAAAGAAGGACATGCTCTCCGAGCTCGCATTTTCTGGCCGCCATGCGAGGCAAAGCGTATGGATCTCCACTCAAAAGTACAACGCCGTCCTCAAGGATCTGCGCGAGCAAACGAAATGGGTCGCCCTCTTTCACTGCAAGGACCGAGACTCATTCGATGACTGTCTTCGAGAGAATGACGTTATCCCAACGCGCGAGGAGCGCCTGAAGGTTCGACAGATGCTTTCCGAAACTAAGCACGCCAAGCTTCTGCTAAAGACTGATCAACCAACTGCTTATAAAGTTATCAATTAATTAATAATAATTAATTTTAAGAAAATTATAAAATTAGGAAAATTACAAAGTAATAAGCTATTGCAATGCTTAGCAATTGCTGAACAATGCTTAGCAATTGCTGAACAATGCTGAACAAATACTGAACAAATGCTGAACAATGGTTAACAATGTTAACAATTTGGTGCTCCGCTGCTAGCTTTGTTGCGAGCATAATGGTGATCATAAGTATCGGGTGGTGCGCTTGGCAATATGTTTAAAGTGATGAGAGTTGTTAGAATAGTTAAATTAATTTCAAGAAAAATGAACTGCGACGAACTTCTCGATCAGCTAATAGAAGAAACCTCAACTCCGACTGCCAACAATAATGATCCGACAGAGCAATCGGGATCGGGGGTTGGTATTGGGTTGAGTGCAACGACTCCTAATGAAAATGAAAATGAGGCGCGACGAGAGCGGCTAGCTGCGCTGGTTGCTAGGGGACAATCGGAGCATTATCTCGGTAGGCGTCTCTCAGTTTTTCAGGTGGATAAGATGTCAGATGCGGAGATCGATAAAATGTATGCGCGATACGAATCCAAATTGGGAGCAGAGATGACAAAAACTCTTGGATCGGCGGCTATTCATTTGTACGCTACCACCGTTAGTATACTTCTCCCTATACCAAACACCGAAGGGTTGATTCACGATCTAGAGACTGACCCTTTTATAGGACACACTCTTAGAACGGCATGCTGCTCAATTTATCACAAGTTTGGAATGTACTTAGCTCCACTAACAACCGCGTTGACCACGGGTAAACACTGTCAATTTGGACATATATGCCCACGAACTATAAGCCCTGAAAATGATGACACAAGACACACCCACGAGAGTGACGGAGTTGAACCAGATTGCTCCAACACAATCGAACCAGAGTGTTACTCCGCCACTGGATGACATACCACATATAAAAAATCCCAAAAGACAGGCAGCTGGGCGGGCGGCGGCTGCCACCCGAAAAGTTAAACAAGATAAAATACTCGCCGAGCTTCGAGAGGCTAAACTCCAATCGAGATTGGGGTTGCAATCGGGGACGGAGACAGCAAAACATCTGAAGACAGAGTTGAGTACAACAACACCCCCAATTCACGAATTGGAAGCACACTCAAATTCTTTGAATTTGTCACCCAATACCAACTCCCGTTGGAGTTTGACTGAACCCCAATTCACGAATTGGAGTTGGTTTGTTGGTGGTAGTCTGGCAGTTGTTGGTGCCCTGTGCGTTTGGAAATACCCCATATTATCGAAAAAACAACCAGCCAGTGTTCAGAAGAAAGTTACGAAACACCAATCGCGATTGGATGCGCCCCATTTAAACATTGATTGCGACCCCTTTTATATGCAATAATTATAACAATGGCTGAACAAGATGGTAAAATGTTAGTGAATGCGCTTTATCACGCCGTGGTGATATCGGGTTTCAGTATCGGGTATGCTCGACTATCAAAGATGGCCCTAGGAGGAACCGCTCCCAAATTGGACTTTACTGTGAGAGACGTAGGGCTCGCGACCTTAGATGTAGCGGCCCCAGTTTGGACCCGAGATTATCTAGTTAAAGCTGGAATTCTACCAGTTAATATATGGAAATAAATGGCTTCAATCGCAGTAATAGTAGGTGGTGCGCTTGTAAACGCATTGGCGTTCAGCGGTAGCAACTTTATATTCTCTAAAATGAAAAGCTCGAACGTGGATGAGGAGCGTAAGCGCCATGATTTAGCTGTAGAACAACTCAATAGCGCAAAGGAAGCGTGGTCGAAAAAACGAACCGCCCATCTGGACTGGGTCAACGAAGAGCTTCGCCGCGAAAATCACGCCGCGCAAACTTTTCAGAACGTTGAAGAAGCCAACCGCGAGTACGCGCTGGCATATCGCACAAAAGTCTCGATCCAATGGATCCCGAGCCCCAACTTTCAGATTTCTATGTACCGTCAGAGGCCCAAAAGGACCGCGAGATCGCGTTCATCGTCGTGGGAATGGTGTGGTTGGACTCGTCGGCTACTATATAAAATAATTAATTAATTAAAAAAACATTTTTTTTTATAAATATATATATATATATAGAACGATGTTAGTTGACGAACTTTATGACGCTATGATCGATGTAGGCTACACTGCCCAAAAACATCGTTTACCTGGTGCAAAGAGTATGATTCGTCTGGCCCGAGATTCTCTCGAGACGTGGCGCCAGGACGAAAAAGAGGCCACCCTTTTCGCAAAGCGGATGTTAGATTCCTCCACCAATCCTGGGGGATTGGACTCCCAATCGAGATTGAATGAATTAGATTCCCCTCTCCTGTTCCAACCCAAACGCGATTGGGGCTGCAGCGACAATCGCAATTGTACTTCCAACAAAGGTTTATTATTAACGACGCAGTTACCGGACGAACTGGCGAGGGCATGTTGGAGATTGTCCGATATATTAGAATACTTCGCATACGATGAACACGCGCAAACTTGATACCAAACTAACGCGCAAGCTGTCGAATACATACTATAGCCCACGCGGCTACTGGAAGGGACTCACAGCCATCAAGAACCTCGCGGCGGCGACCAAGGTTTCAGAAAACGCTGTCAAGGAATGGCTCAAGAAGCAGGCCATCTGGCAGATCTATTTACCCGCGCCTCACAATATTCCGCGGCCGAAATTCGACGTGCCGGTGCCGAACCAAGTTCACCAAGCGGACCACCTGTTTCTACCTCACGATCGCGTCGGTCGTAAGACGTACAAGTACGCACTGACAATCGTTGACGTAGCGAGTCGTTATAAGGGGGCTGAGCCGTTGGCCACTAAAGAGTCTAAGGAAGTGGCTGAGGCTCTTTCCCTAATATATAAGAGGAGTCCTCTCAAATGGCCGAATCTTCTCCAGGTCGATCCCGGCCGCGAGTTCATGGGCGCGGTCTCTCATCTATTGTCTAAGCATAAAGTTTCTATCAGACGCGGCCGCGTCAATATCCACCGGGACCAGGGGATCGTGGAACCTTCAATCGAACCCTGGCTGAGAGACTGTTCGGACACCAATATGCCAAAGAACTTGTAAACCCTCATTCGCGATCGACCGAGTGGGTGGCCAGACTGCCCGCCGTGGTCTCCGCACTGAACGGAGAGGTGACCAGATTGATAGGTAAGAAGCCCGTAGATGCCATAAAGTTTAAAAGGGTGACGAGCGAGCCCTCTGCCGTCTCGCGCGGGCGACCCGTTGGTTTAGAGGAGCAGCAATCGGCGATTGCACTTCCATCAGATATTGACGTCCGGTACCTCTATCAACCGGGAGAGCTCGAAGGTGGCAGCCGCCGCGCGACTGATCCAGTGTGGTCTCTCAATGTATATCATCTAGATCGATCTATTACCAAACCCGATGAGCCCGTGCTCTACTATTTGAATGATGGGCCATCTCGAGGGTTTGTTCGCGAAGAACTTCTTATGGTGCCTTCTGACACCCAGCTACCCCCGGATCACTAGAGATGTTCTGTATGTATTCCGTCTGGTAACACACGTCTTTTATCGTAGTATGCCGAGAGTCCTAATTTTTGTTGACAGTACGTTTTCATAACGCCGTCTTTCATTTTAAATCCTCTATTTTGCGCTACATCTATAATGTGTTTTCCATCTTCTGTAGTTTCACTTAGTACTCGTTTATATCTATCCCAATTTAAATTGTTAGTTCTCTTGGACATTCCTTTCGCAGAGTTTTTATTAATTTTAATTTGTTCCAAATTATCTTTAGAATTAATTTTTTCTACGAAATAACACTTACTAGATAACGCTATCGCCCTATCTCCGCTGAATTCCATTTTGAAAAGTCCTGGCTCTCTTTCGCTCCATTTATCCCAAGCCAACCATTTCTTTTTTTCTATTTCAAACTCATCTAGTAAGTTAGGTCTAATCAATTCCTCTATCGTTTTTCCACTAACTCCTATATACATACTATCTGTATCCATCTGTATTAATTCAAAGTCTTCTCTTTTTACGTATTTGTCTAGAAATTCGTAGTAAAATTCCAACATTCTCAATTTAGCTAGTTGATAAACCGCTATTCCACAGTGGAAGGGGCTCTTTACTGCACACCGGGGTTTTCGGGAAGATATTTCGTACGCATCTCCTATCTCTTCCAAATCATCAAAGAATGCAGATCTTAACGCTTTGTCAACACAGGTTTCGTCTTGTGTATATGTCGTATTTAAATGTCTCTCTTTTGCCTCTATCATTTTTCCACAACACGAATTGCCTAATAATTTCATTATATCCGCTACTGGTTTTCTTATTTGTTCTACATCGCCTGTTCGTCTTGCGGCTGTAACTTCTTTTGCGAACCATTCGAAGGGTTTACCACTAATATAATCTATAACACGATGAACTCCAGTTATTTCTAGGCCGTGTTTTAAATACCATTTCAACAGTGGCGCGTACAGCAATACTTTAGTGGCGGTCATAGATCCCACCAATTTTCTTCCATTTCCTCTAGTTCTTCCAGTATCTTCCAAATATTTTAACATGTGTGTGGGAACTTCATCAACCTCTACTTCTCTGTTTATAAATATTGGGGACATTTCAGAAAACTTATGTTTTAAGTTGTGTGGAACTTCTATATCCACCTCCGCAAACCCAAACCAGTCTCCAGATAAAACTCTTTTACAAAACTTTTCAATAAATTTAGGGTTATGTGGGGTATCTATATGGTGTATAGTTTCTCTCCCACACGGCATCTCTTTTATTTAACGTAGATAAATATAAAAACGCGTTTGCATCGTACCCAAAAACAGCCTTGCAAGGTTTGTTAATTTCATTTGAGGAATTAGATCTAATATTTGAAACACCAGCTTCTGCATATCGTGTAAATACTATTGATGGACCGCCAACTAGAGCGTCCTTCATCATTTCGTATGTTTCTTCTTTTGGTGCATATAGAGCATCCTCCGGTATAATCGTCTTTGAAGATTTTTGTTCTTTAATGGTTCCTCTCAATAAATATTGTATAGCTACTCCAGGTAGTGTTACCGCATCTTTGAAAATATCCACACCTCTGTGTTTATAAAATTCACACATTTTTTCCACCGCTTCTAGGAACGGTGCTACATCTAAATCGTAATAATATTTCAACCAATCTCTGAAAGTTTTCATATTATTTTCTTCGAAAATTCTACGACATTTACTTAATTCTGTTTCATCTATTAACATTTTCCCAGATAGTTTGGAATACCAATTCTCTATATCCGGTAGTCCTGGGTAATTCAGTTTGTCTGCAGAATCGAACCACTCATAAGGAAAGAAAGATTTCTGTCCTTTGCATTCGTAGGCTTTTATCCAACTATCGTAACTTACACCGGGTCCTAGATAAAGTATTACATCAAGAAATCTAAACTCTGGAGTAAATAGAAATATTTTTGCGTTTGCACGTTTTCCGACCATTACTTTCTTTGTTGTTGATGCCAGTTCGCCTACTAGGTATTTCTTTATTAAGTTTATATCGTACTTACTGCTGTTAAAAACCTATACCGGTACTTGCTCTATCCACTGTTCGATCTTGGCGATTTGGTTTTTACGTAAATGTTCTGTATTAAACCTATATCTTGACCACACTTCTTCTCTTATAGCTTTTCCCCTGACTTTCAAATCTTCTACGAATTTTTCTATAAGTTTTTTGGGATCTTTATCACAAATATGAGTTACTGTTCCTGAGAAATTATCTCCTATACTAACGCTTGCAGGAACGTGCTCAGCTTCGTACTCTAAACTATTACCGGTAGTTTCAACTTCTGGGGGCTGGAGATACGCCTCAAAATCGTATACTATCTGATATGGATAAAGAGTAGTGTCACAACCGATCTTTATATCTTTACCCGTTCTTTGGAATTCGCATTCCCACATAACTACTAGGTTGAATTCTTTGCTTTTTCTAATAACTTTATCTCTTCTCATAGTGGATGCGCGTTCTTCTTTTCTATGCTTTGCATGAATCTCACACCCGTGCCAGTAACAGCCGTGATATTGATATACGGTATTGGTTTCTGGACAGTATCCATCTACAGGAGCTCCTAAAATCCATCTTTCACCTCCGTGTCCGCACTGTTCGTGGTGAATGTGAATTCCCTCCCGCTTTTCCACAGAATACATCCAATCGATCGCCCCATAACTGTTAGAACCTTTTGGGTAAAACGCTTTCTCGAACGACGAACGCGGGCGCTCTAAATAATTACCATCACATATTACTTTTGTCTCACCTCTCATACATGTTGGTCCGTGTCTCTTCATATTACTCGCTTTCGTGAATTTCTGCTTGCAATTATCGCAGGCGTAAATTTTAGATAGGTTTTTAAGGTTTTTTATCAGAAATGCGTGATTATTAAACAGTCCTATTGTCATTGGTTTATTACCTATTACCTTATAGTGCGCTGGTACCTTTTTCAACCACCATACATTACATTCAGTGGGTTGATATACTTCTATACCGATTTTAAAAAACTCTTCAACCTTTTTCAGATCTGAAAAAGGAATTGGTGAAACCACATAACTACCGAAATATTGCTTACTAAGTTCTTTCGCCTTTTCTGTACATCTGTCAGGTCTGATCTTTTTATCAAGGTGCATAGCTAGACACCTGAACAGACAAAGATCGTCATTATACTTATCTAAAGAATACATACCTTTTCTATTCCTCAACCATTCTGGAAGTTCTCCTCCTGCTGCTTCTTTGGATTGTAGTCCCAAATCTATTCCCCTACTACCCTGTATTAGCTTTACAAAAACCTCTACCCATCTTACAAACTTCCACTTTGTATTTGGTCTGTCTATTTTATCGGACATTATTCGTGTTTGCTCCTTATCTGACAGCCATTTTTTAACGGTTTTCATTGATGATAGTGGTTCGCTACCACCGAGATTTTTGTGAAATATTATAGTTTTAGGTTTTCCATTTTTAATTTCCTCCATATGTTCTAGCTTGTAAGAATATGAATATCTCAAATAAAAATTGGTTGTTAGATACGGAGCGAGTTTATCGGACATGCGTTCAGACTCGTTAATGTTAATGTTTTTACGAAAGGATAATGTAACTACCCGTCTTCCATTTTCTACCTTTTCCAATGTTTCATCGTGAGCCCCCAATATTTCTTCACCTTTTTCCACTATCGCGCTAACGATAGATTTTTTCTTATTATTATTTTGGCGTCTAATTTGGGACAAATTATTTGTGCTTGAAGGTTTGATTACACTAGCCCTTAACCCCGCAATACTTTCTTTTTGAATTCTGTTACCTACTTCCTCCGCTTTGGATATATCATTAAAGGCTCCTCGTTTGTGGGCGCGGGTAAACCGCTTCATAAACGCCTAATTCTTTGTGGAGTTCATCAGCTTTGTCAACCCCCTAACTCTCAACCGTTTACTATAAGTAATCCCTAGAGATTCGGCTTCTCTTCTCAAACTTTCGATTTCTGCTCTAGTTTCTGACGTTATCATATTTTCTGTAATATACTTTTGTATAACCTATGAAATTTATCTGTTCAATTGGTCTTGAAAACATTATGTTTTTTTCACTTCTAATTGAATATAAACATAAACATATACATATATAATGGAGTGTGAGACTTGTTGTAAGACGTTTACGCGTAAAGAATATCTACGAAGGCATCTAGCGAGACGTAGAAAAATTCCTTGTGTCCCCCCGCAATTTGAATGCCCCAGATGCCCTTGTAAATTCGTTAGTGCCCAAACTCTTTGTAGACATAAGCAACTACACTGTCAGGTGGCTACAGGTGAACGTGGTAGACTAGAGCTGGTAGAATTAGTTGCTGATCTGCGAAATAAATTAGCTATATTGGAGGAGAAAAATGGGGTGTTGGAATATAAACTATCACTCGTGGGCACATTGAAATAATTATTTTATCATAAATTTACTGTCGGGAAAACATTATGTTTTTTTTTTTCACGACCAATTTTTCGTGGTTGGTGGGAGACAATTTCCTCGTTAACCAATTTTTGATTTTTCGGGGGTGGTGGGAGTAGTATAAAGGGTTATAAATGATGCCACCGCAGGTGGTATCATTTTGACTCCCTTTATACTACTACTGTGCACGCTACAAGACAATACGCCAACAAGAGTTATCTTTCTTAACAGGTTAACTGCATATGTGATCAGCCCTATTAACACACAGGGCTTTGTAACGGATCTATTTCGTACTTTACGGAAATATTCATTGGATTACGTTTTAGAGGAATTCTTAAGCAGTGGTAATTTTATGCGAAAACCCGCATGGAAAACTCTTACGAATAGAGCAATATTGGACTACGAAAATCACCAGGTAGAATCCCGATTAGGTACTAATACACCAATGCCACAACTCCTGCTGATTTCGGAACCGGTCGCGCCGTGTGCCCTCTGGACATTCAGTGTAAACAATACCAAAAGACGAAACCAGTGTAGGTCGGCAGTGATATTAATGTGTAGAATGTTCTCCGAACGTTATACACAGTACTGCCCCAAATGTTCCGTCAGCACAGAAAGTAAAGTGTTTCATTGCATTTACGAATGTAGGTATTCCGACAACCCCATGACAATATTTCGGCGTCAGCTCATTCAAAAATGTGGCTAAGAATTGTTCACATCTTTCATTGCACTTCCGCCAGAGCAACAAACACATACTCTATTTGGTTATGAAAATGAACTGCTGAATATGCAGGTTGACACTAAGTTGAATGTCTCTGCATATTTTATACATACGATCAGACTTATGTATAATATGTAGGGTTGTAGGTACCTTAATTAACAGAGCAGATGACTTATGACAATAATGGGGCGCTGTATTCTGGGGACTGTGTGGCTTCATACGTTACTTGAATGCGCCCAGATACTTTGCACTTTGGTAACAGGTCACGTTTGGCATAATCGATAAAGTTGAGACAAAAGATGCTCTGAGAGACAGAATTATTCATCGGATGTGACTTAACCATTTCACCGCCAAATACTCGCCGTTGTTGATTCTATTTTCGACCATTCCATGCGCATTCATGAATCGGGTGTGGATGAAGCAACCTTAAAATACTAGCGGCAAACACTGCAGATAATGATTAGACAGCTCATTACGAGCTGGTTCATCTGGATCTGTAGTGTTTGTTAACATTGAATTATGGCCTGTGGCGCTGAAAGGGTTACGTCGTACCTATACATGTAAAGTAGTATCAAAATGCCTTAATTATACTTGTATCAGAGATTTACAATGTGCAATATGTAATGCTGTTGTATACAACTATTATAATGTGACATGTCAAGAGCTCTGATTCTGAATGCTGCTACGTATTTAGATCGGTGTATATATGAAGAATATTATCCAAGTAAAACAAAACAAACGCAGGTTCTGGTCAGTGTGCGTGGCTGTGCAGACTGGTCTGGTCCTGAGTTTGTCGGACACGGCGCTCAGTCAGCACTTGTTCTCAAGATGCAATTTCCTTCACATTATTTATTATTTGCGCTCTCCTCTTGGAGGAAATAAATATATTATTATAGTTCATATTTTGACTTGTGCATATGAACCGGACCAAGTTTAAACAACGTTCGATTCCGTCCGATTCAACTGCAGAATGTTCAGACTAACTACATAGGTAATGCTGCTAAATAAGTGTTAACGGTCGGAACATGGTCATCGTTAAAAGCAAGAAACCACAGTCGTATTGATGAACAATAATATTTTCCCGAGACCTCATGGGGCCGCCATTAATCCAGTGTAAACAATAGACCACGTGATCCCATTCCCTGAGTAGCCCCCGCTTCGTGATACAGTGTGCTAATCATGATAATATGTACCCCAACATCTTATTATAAATACACGTGTGGCTTTGTGTGGAAACAATCGATAACGCGTAGCAGTGTGACGAGTTGTTGATCTAATGACATCATACAGCTGTACATTTTTACCCTTAGGCAATGTTTTGAAATTGACGCGCGGTTTTGATGTGTGCCCACACCTCGGTGTCAGAGACAATACACTCTCGATTATACGCAGATCTATTAGACGGCTGGTTATTTAAAAAAAATCGATTTTCGGAGGCCGGATTGTTAAAAGCGTGAGACATATTTTAAGTTGTTCAGTACACCTTCCCCGATATTGTTTTTAAAAAATCAGTAATATTTTACGTAAAATGGTGTTGAAAAGTTAACAAAAATGCTCTCACCGTATTTAGTTTTGCCGATATTGTTTTAAAAAATCAGTAATATTTTCCGTAAATGGTGTTGAAAATTGACACAAAATATATCGCCGGATTTCGCAGATATTAGTTTAGAAAATGTGTTGACACAACATTCAAATCATATAAAAGATACTAATTTAATGAATAGACGCCGAAGGCTAAGTACTGTGTTTGCGGTAAGTGAATTCTGGTCGTGATAGCCACAGGCGCAGTTCGAACAGTGTTATTATCAGATGGAGGACATTAATTATTTCAAATTCATAAAAAAAAAATGTTTGCTGTACGAAAAGTTAGCTTATTCTAAAAGAGCCAAAATGTAAAGCAATATTAATTGTCACAGCCAAATAAATATATTTTGGGACAGTAAAAAATTATTAAAATTATTAAAATCACAAAATTAATGGAAAAAAAAGATATACCATGTCGAGGTTTGAACCCACAACCCTTTCTGGAATCGGTAACTCAATCATAAAAGTCGGCAACCTTAACCTAACGACTATTGTACCATTTACGATTGATTGAATTTGTACAGAAGTACTATCAGTATTACGCAAACATTTTAACGTATAATTATTAAATTAATTGCAACTCCGTCTACAACGACACCTTTACAGCGATACGCTATTGAATCAACATGTATTAGTACCCATAACATAACACAGTAATGTATCATTATATATCACAGGAGATAGATTAAAACTATATGAACTAATGAAAATAGTTCCCATACGTGGTAGTGGTGTATATTGATTATCTCCCTTGCCGAAAGTAGTTCAGTGATCTATTAATTCCAAATAAGAAGTGTTTGCGTAATGTTGGTGGATTTACATTTATTGAGCATAGGCTGCATTATGCAGCCTGTAAATCCAATAAGTGTTTACAAGAAAACATTGTTAATGTGAAATGTACAGACCTTCATAATTTTGCTCTTACGAACATTTTAGTCGTACGAAGTTTAGTGAAACGACCCCCAGGAGTTTAAGATTTATTTTATGCGTTATACTTAGCTATATGTTCTGTAGACGCAAACATATATATATATAGATTATGGGGCTCCTGCAATATAAAATCGAAGTTGAGTACGAAAGTACTATATTTAGTACTAAACTATATAGTTTAGTACCAAAGCACTATATAGTTTGGTACTTTGTTTAAAAGGCGTAAAACCAGTTTAAAATGTTAACCTTCTCAGCCTTTGAGACTAGGAATTTGTCAAAATAATGCTTGCTATGCCAAACTATATAGTTGTTTTGTACGGAAAACATAATTTTCACTCAAATATATACAATGAACCACGAAACCGCTATATCACAATCCCCCTAAGTCTGGCAGACTCTTGTCTGAATGGTTTCCCTTTTTTATGATATATCTTTAAGGCCCAGACTCTATTTGCCCCACACCTTCCACACACTTGTTACATAGGACAAGTACCCTTTCCACACACGTGGTTTCAAGAGGGTATTCTTGTTTACTCTAAATGTATGGGTTGCACAGTATATTGAGTTTTTCACTGATTTTATCGTGCATGGTTTATCTGAATGGATTTGTTTGTATTGACACATGTTTATGTTTATTTCTCCCATTGTGTACGTTATATATACAATAATTTTTCTATTAAATAAAATAAATAATATTATAATAAACCAAAGATTAAAAAGAAAATAAGTGCTACAGACGTACAAGATATTCTGAAACTGTATCGTGATAGAGTTATTAATGATGAGCAATTGCGAAAGATGGTTTATGCTTTGAAGCCTTCAGAGCCCCAAGTCGAGGTCAAACCATCTGTGTTAGAAAACATTAGGGAAATGCGTCGAAAAAAGAAGAAAAGAAGGAAAGAGAGGCTTAAGTCAATCCCTGAAACAAAAATCGAAAAACCAATCCCAGCTCCACGATCCATAAATCGTGAAAAAACAAAAATCGAAAAACCAATCCCAGCTCCACGATCCATAAATCGTGAAAAAACAAAAATCGAAAAACCAATCCCAGCTCCAAGATCCATAAATCGTGAAAAAAATAATCGAAAAACCAAAACAAACTTATAAATGAGCCCAAGCAAGCCCCCAAAGATAAAAACCCAGAATTAAAATTGGTCGACAATCCATTGTGTGCTTATTTCAAGTCATATGACATAGATGCCCATAAATATAAAGACCCTAATATTCTGTTTGATGATAACAAGTCTACCATAATAAATCAAATCAATCAAGATATAAAAGAATATGAGGGCATAAAGTTTTCAATCGGCATTTCGTTAAAGTTCTTCAAAGATGAAAACGGCGGAGAAAGAAAGTATGTCATCGGACAAACCCATGGAGAACAAAACGCTGTTCTTGATGGATCTAAAGTAGTTGAATTTTATAATAATCAAACTTCTTATTTACAAACTTGTATTGAGAAATTTACAAATACAGCATCAGGCCTAGAGATTGAACACTGTATTAAACTGTACTTAAACATTGCAAAATATAAACCACTCAAAGGCTCTTCATATATTCCTTTACCCAAAGCATTGGCAAACAAAATAGCAATAATTAATGTAAATAATGAAGATAATGAGTGTTTGAGATGGGCTCTGACATCCGCTATATATCCCGGAAAAAGTAACCTTAATAATATTTACAGTTATACAAAAAACAAAGACAATTTGAACTTGAAGGACATCGATTTTCCAACACCAATATCCCAAATGTCAAAAGTGGAAAAACAAAACAATCTTGCAATAAATGTTTATGGATATACAATAACAAAAAAGACAGAGGAAATAATCATATTCCCATATTACATATCATATCAACCAACAGAATTGAATATAATTAATTTACTTTTGATATCACAAGACGATGAAGTTGATGAAGAAGGTGAAGAACCAAAGAAAGAAACGCAATATCATTATTGTTGGATTATAGACCTAAACAGACTACTCGTCGATCAAAACAAGCATATGGAAAAAACACATTTCTGTGAACGTTGTCTATATGGCTTCTCACAAGAAGACTTACTACTCAAGCTTAGAGAAGATTGTGAAGGCATTAACAAAATTGCAACCAAAATAGAAATTGCCTCAAAAGATAAAAACCATATAAAATTTAAAAAACATCAAAACCAACTACCAGTTCCATATGTAATCTATGCGGACTTTGAAAGCATAATAACCCCTGAAAACAAACCTGCTGGTGACAAATCAAAAATAACAAGTGAACATGAAGCTTGTGGTTTTGGATATCAAGTTGTGCGGTATGATGGCAAAGCAGAAAAACCAGTAATATACAGAGGTGAAGATGTAGTTGAAACATTCTTAAACCATTTGAAATGTGAAACAAGCAACATCAACAACACTTTTACCTATCCAACTCAAATAACAATGACAGAACAAAACACCAAAGATTATGAAAGTGCAACCCATTGTTGGATATGTGAAACAGAACTAAACGATATAAAAGTAAGAGATCACTGCCATTTTACAGGTGAATATAGAGGTTAGCCCATACAAAATGCAACATAAAACTCAAAATAAAACGAGGCACAACTAAAATCCCTGTAGTATTCCACAACCTAAAAGGATATGATAGTCATCTTATAATGCAAAAAATACACACAGCAAATCGCAACATAACTTGTATTCCAACCAACGCTGGAAAGTACATCTCATTTAGCATTGGACAACTCAAGTTCTTAGACAGTTTCCAATTCATGTCTTCATCACTTGAAAAGTTAGTAGATGCAACAGATAAATCAGATTTCAAAATCACCAACAATGTCTTCAACAATAAAATAAATCTACTTTTACGTAAAGTAATTTACCCTTATGAATATATGAACAACAAAGAAAGATTCAATGAAACGCAATTACCACCTATAGATACATTTTACAGCAGTCTTACAGATGCAAGTATCAACCAAAAGACTATGAACACGCACAAAATGTATGGAAAGAGTTCAACTGTAAAACCCTTGGAGATTATCATGATTTATACCTTAAAACTGATGTTGTTCTACTTGCTGATGTATTCCAAACGTTTAGAAAAAACATGTATAAATGCATACAAACTTGACCCATTACACTACTATACAGCTCCATGTCTATCATGGGATGCATTACTAAAACACTCTCAAATAAACCTAGAACTACTAACAGATATCGATATGCATTTGTTCATAGAGAAAGGTATGCGTGGCGGTATAAGTATGGTATCCAAAAGACATGCAAAAGCAAACAACCCACATGTGGCTGATTACAATCCAACCAAAGAAAACAACCACATCATGTATTACGATGCAAATAATTTATACGGATGGGCAATGAGTCAACCACTACCATACTCTGGCTTCCATTGGAAAACCCTAAATAGCAGAGGTACAGTTGCTCATCCAGAACCAGGCAAAAACCGAATACTTGAAGTAGATCTAGAATATCCCAAACATCTACATACATTGCACAACGATTATCCACTTGCACCTGAGAAACTAGCAGTGAAAACAGAATTGTTATCAGAATATCAAACAGAACTTCTTAACAATAGCAATATGATAAACATAGAGAAACTTGTCCCAAATCTAAATAACAAAAAGAAATACGTATTACATTACCGAAATCTACAGTTGTACCTATCACTTGGCATTAAACTCAAGAAAGTACATCGAGTATTAGAATTCAATGAGTAACCATGGATGGAACCATACATTCGTCTAAAAACCGAATTCCATAAAAAAGCAAAGTCTGCATTTGAAAAAAAAATTCTATAAACTAATGAACAACGATGTATTCGGAAAAACTATGGAGAACCTACGCAAAAGATCAGACATCAAACTAGTAAGAACAGATGGAACCGAAAATGAAAGGTTAAGCAAAATCATAGCTAAACCTAATTTAAATAGACGTGTCAAATACTCAGATGAATTATCTGCTATACATGTAAACAAAACTAAGCTAACCCTAAACAAACCAATCTATGTTGGCATGTCTGTCTTAGACTTATCAAAACATCTAATGTACGACTGGTACTATAACACATTAAAAAAGAAATATAACGAAAACTGCACCATGTTGTATACAGACACCGACAGTTTATTAGTTGACATCAAAACAAAAGATGTGTACAAAGATATGTCCCAAATGAAAGATGAATATGACTTCTCTGATTATCCAAAAGACCATCCATTTTATGATGAAACAAACAAAAAAGTAATAGGCAAACTGAAAGATGAATGTGTTGGCACCCTAATATCAGAATATATTGGTCTACGTCCAAAGTTATACTCAATACTGCGAGCAGACGAACAACTCATCAAGAAAGCAAAGGGAGTACAACAATATGTAATCAAAAAACAAATAAACTTTGAAAATTACAAAGATGCACTTTTCAACAAGAAAACATACATTCATAACATGAATATGCTACGTTCCATACACCATAAAATATACGAGCTAACAATGAACAAAACAACGCTCTCACCACTCGACACAAAACGATACATTGCACCCGATGGAATCATGACATACGCGTTTGGGTATCAGCCGAAACAATAAGAAGCTCTTCCTTCAAAAAGCCTCTCTTTGGTGCCGGTGCCTTCAAATAGTACACTCTTATACCTTGGGTAATAAAATGATAATCAATCTTGTGAATATCAACACTCCATATCGGGTCAGTAGCTCTACGTTTACACCCGCCTTTTTGTTCTCCAGGTTGGTATAAATATCTTAAGTTTACAGTAGGACATATGGGATCGTCTTTTAATGTTTTAATTTCAATTGGAGAGGGGTTTCTTCGTCTCCGAATTTATTGCAGCGATTACCGCTGGTAGCCTCTTAACCCTTTCCCTATTTCGTTTATGAGGAGTGTCCAACTCCTTAGCATACTGATAATCAAACAATCTTTCAGCTAGTGTCCTATTAAATATTTCAACAATGGCTTGGTCTCTATGAATTTCTCTTCTACCGCGTCTTACATTTACATTATGTTTATCCATGAACTGTGTAACAGCACCCCCTAATTCTCTCCCAGGGTCTACTTGCAGTAAGTTTGGATATGTTAGTTTTCTTTTATAAATATTTTCAAAAAATTTAGCAACTTCCTTGCTGTCCTTTGAAGTCAGTGGTTCTGCCTCTTTATATCTACTAGCAATATCAAAAACAGTCAATGCATACGTATATGTTTTTCGACCAACAGTGTCATGTGCTAGGAATAATAAATCAGCTTGATGAACTTCATTCTTGTTAGAAACATTAAACTTTGGTCTCACTATTTTCTTTGGTGTAGGTAAATAAATCTGCCATACCGCTTGTTTCTTTAAGAAATTAAATGCTTCTTTATCACTTACTTTAGCTGCTTTTGCTAATTTCTTAACAGCTGTTAAACCTTTCCAAAATCCTTTGGGGCGGTAATAAATGTTCTCCATTTTTGTTATTTCTATTTAAGATACATTTCTGTAACATAAAGCACAAAAATGAATCAACAAATCACACTAGCCAAGCTTGAAGAAAGGCACAAGGAACAGAATGAAAATAACACAATTAAATGGGCAGGTTTAAAACAGAATAAAATCTATACTATTACAGATTACAAATGTGTGGATACTATTAATGGTGAAACTATGATTTTAATATTAAATGATGAAACTGAATAATGGGCACCACTCTCTCTTAAATCTAAAATTGAACAAGCTAAATCTAAAAATAAGGAGTTGCCATACTATGTAAGACCATTAGGGTTGAAGCCAAGTAAAAACAATAACAAAAATAAGTATCAAGCTTTTGATTTTGTCTTTTGAAATCTTTTAAACCCTATTTTTTACCCCACCACACTCAAATGAAAGTCAAAATTTACTGCCCATTTATATGTTTTAACATGTCCGTTTTGATTTGCTCTCGTAGTATTCTGCTTTCATTTGTTCATATTTATCCATCTCTCCCATATTCAATTTAAATTCTTCATCAATTACATTACCATCTTGTACTTCAGTAACTTTATTTGCAATATAATTAAGTTTTGCCGTTGCAAGGATACGTATCTCATCATGTTTTTCAGCCTTTTTCAGTAGCTTAGTATTAATAAATTTGCTTGTAAATGCAAATGCACCACATATACTACCCGCAATACCAAGGCCCAAGGAAACGGGCACTCCTATAACAGTTAATAATAGTCCGGCACTCGTCCCACCCATTACCAGACCAACAGTAGTTAATCCAGACTGAACACCATTTAATATGTTCATGGATCTTTTACATTTATTTCGTATTGTTTTCCTTGTCTCAACCTCATTTTCTAGCTTATGTTTTAAAGCACTTATTTCACTAAGCCTATGCTGTTCTGTTCTATTATCCTCAACTGGTAGCGGTGGATACAGTTTATTACTCATTTTATTTGTTTTGTAATTTTTTAATTTAAATATCTAATTCAATCAATACATTTACAATTGAAATGGAAGCTTTACTATATGTTGTAAATGAAACGAAATGTAATACACTTCCAGAGGTAAGATCAATTGGAGTTTGAAATATTGTATATGCCGAACGCTGTCCTTTATGTTTTGTTAAAGTTGCATTCACATTTGGAGTGCCATTAATACTAATCTCAATTTTTACTTCATCGGTTGCAAATCCATCTCTTGTGACACTGCATAAACCCATTCGTAAAACTCTCCCACTACACAACATAGTATAACCACAGTTTTCATGCGCTGAACCAGAAACACCATTTCCAAATGCAAATTCATTAGAGCCATCACGTAATGGCCCAGATTCTTCTGCCCATACAGTTATTATAGGTTTACCTTGCTTAAGGTCATGTATTGTTTCTTTTAGGTTTGGGACATACATTTTATCTCTTACAAGAACAGTAAACTCACTCATTTTCTCTTTAATCAACTCATCGCCTGTATCACTATATGATTTTGTTGCGTGATAATTTGTATCTCCATATATAGACATTTTACTTTATTGTTTATCTTATTTCAAATACAATAACAATTGGCAGTCAGTGATTATTTAATAAATTAGTATTATTGTCTCTAACTTCAATTCCCAACTCGTCTATGATACCACTTTGTAATTTTCTATATTCCGGATTTTGAAATGATATTGTATCCGATTCTCCAAACGTAGTTTTGCTGATGGGTACAGTACAAATAATGTCACTTATATTTCCATCTAATAGATTTTGAGATGAACTGACTTGATTCAGATAAATATAAACAGATTTGGTAGCAAAATCAACTGGATTGACGCTTGTATAAGTACCACTATCCAACTTGTGTGGATATATGTCAAAACCTAGTAATTTATGTATATTTTCAGAAATATTAACCTCGTGTCCGGTTGCAACTGTAAAAGTACATTTCCCATTAGATTTATTTACACTAACTGACAAAGCGGCATTACTTAATAAATTACTTAATCTATCAAATGAATATAATCCATCGGGAATTGTCACTGCAGTTGGTCTAGCTCTAACAGTAGACCACTCGTATGTTTCATCCTGCAAAATATTGTACCAACCAACCCAGTTGTCGCGTGACACGTGCATTCCTGTACATTCCGGATTTTTCGTATAATTGTATATTTGTGATGTGTGGTACTGTGTTGTATTGTTGTGCGTACTATTGATTTCACATACCTGTGATTCCACATACCTGTGATTTCACACACCTGTGATTTTTACATACCTGTGATTTAGCATGTACATTTGCCATGTACAATGTGCGTGTAATAACGGGGCTTATGTTGTATTGGTGGAAATACGTTTATGCGTGTCCTTTTTGCGGATTTAAATACACGTCCATTTTAGGAGCAATGTTTTACTGATGTCACGCCATATTTGCCACAGAATATACATGTGTGTGGTAGAGAACTCGTTGACTGCGTGTGCTGGTTTCGCTAGGGAAAAGACCCCTTTTAGTATTACGGATGTCCACTATCCGTGCCAGCCGAGTTTGTCCGCGTGTCAGTTGTTCACCAGATAAGGGACCTTCTGTAGGTGAAGCCAGTATATAGCGCAGACCATGCCATGGTCTGCCCTGTTATGTATGCTACGGGTTAGTGTTTCAGCATAGCCTGGTACTGGCCAACACGGATATATCAGATCCCATACTGGTGATGCTTTGTGTCGTGATATTTCCGTAAATGACCACGATATTTGAGTTTAGTATGTGCTACATTCTCATTTGAGTGTACAGCCCGTAGGACCGATATGGAGGGGATTGGCGGTGCCAAAAAGAGACCTTCGCATTGTCGAGACCAGTCGAGTAGATTTCGGATTATGAGATCTGGGTCTATAGTGTGCAGATTTAGGGTAGTTTGGGATATACCATGTTGGATGGTATTTATTCCGCGAGGGCTGTACACTAGTTTGGTTGAACTTATGGCGTGGGAACATATATTTATGCCAAATATAACCCACGGGTGAAATGGCAAAAGCCATGGTTTTGTAATATTTATGTGAGATGTCGAACGAGGGGTAGGCATATTCATTATTCCGTGCGTGGTTTCACTGGTGCGTATATAAGCGATGTCTCGCTATGTGTTGGTGGGACACATATTTTCTGGTAACAGAAGGATAGTACTGTATTCACCAGTGACACGGAGGATTTTGGTATGTACCTACAACATTTTATTTCAGCTGTGATTTGCCGTTGTTCGATTCCCGTTTTAGTCCGTTGTGCATCCTGTCTGTCTGTCTGTCTGTGCGTATTCGTCCAGTAATTGGAGACTCATTTCATTTTTGTAGCCTCTTGAAATCGCTCCAGCGAGCAACATTGGACGTTTTGGTCTACTCGGTGAGGGCAGACCCCAGTCAGTGCAGAGTATCAGGTCGTCCGAGTGTCCGTACGTCTGTCTGGCGCAGTGTGTGTAGCAGCTCCGGGTACAGGCCTGTATAGAGCAATGTGTGATAGCTACATCGCGTTCAGCAGACAGTCACAGCCATAGATTAGTGAAGTGAAACGCCATACACACATATCATATCATTATACTACCACCGAGTTGAATGTCACCTAAGTGAAACTTTTCCCGGCGTCTTAGCCAACGTGATAATCGCCATTTGTATTATATCGGAACTTTACATCCGGTCTACCACTTCCGGTATTACAACCCATTGATTCACCATGGTTACTTTACATCCGGTCCACCACATCCGGGTTGCTACTGTCGAGTGATACCATTGGAACTTTACATCTGGTCCACCATTTCCGGAAATAATACTACCTGTGGAACTTTACTTCCGGTACCAGCTTCCGGAACATTATCGTTATTGACTATCATGTGATGTAACCACATCCGGCTTTGACTTTGACATTCATACTTTGGAAATATATTGCATAGGCAATACACATGTATACTTTGATAGTGTATGGTAATACTCATATCATGGCATATCATGGCTAAGGGATTGTAGTAAGACTACATATATTGTTTATGGATTAATCCACTTGAAGTTGGATAATAGCCATATTGGTGACTATACCTCATACTGCGGGTGAGGCAGACCTTGGGACCTTGATACTCAGAGGTTACCACTATCTATTGAGATACGCCAGCACTGGGGTAGCTCAGATGATTGTCATTTGTCCTCCAATGTTCGTTCTGCCATGTTAGACTTGTATGTTATTTCACTTTGAGTAGCGATCATCAAAGTACTTGTGCATTCATACTATTGTCCACTACGGGACCATTGAGATACCACATACTGAGTTTATTCGTCTATAGCTTTTAAGTTGCGTTAAAGTATAACAGTCGATTGGCTTACAACCTTGTAGCAATTGAATAGTATCATGCACAGTACAGTGATGTTCTCATATCAATGTATCATGTATTCCTGTGTGTTCCCCATGTAATATAGTGTACATTATAAGTGATTAAGTGACTACGTGTACTTATCTACTCTAGCCTATCCCTTACACTTCAACTGCATTGTTACCACTTTTCGTTCGTCAGATCAAGCTATATTAGCCATAACGTCATAACAATTGAAGTATACTTGGTTCATATGATAATAGGGGAGACAATTTGTCTCGATCATTCCTGACCTTGGTAATGACCTTGACACCAGTATGTAAGACTTTTCAAACCAATTTCTCGCTAGAATCTGTATTATTAATATATTCTTGTAATGGAAATGGTTTTGTAATGTCAGTTAAAGTTATATACATTGTTTTTAATATAAAACATTTTTATATTAAAATCAATGGCATTCAAATTTAATAAGAATGCAAACTACGATAATAACCATATATATGCTTTGAAAACGGTTCCAATGTTTTACAATGTTGATGTTTATGTTACAAAAGATAAAAGTTTCAATGCTACTTATTCAAATGCCTTAACAGGGTATCCTAACCCAAACATAACTGGTAATGTTGATAACAATAATAAAGCATATAATAACTGGATGAATAATCCGATGCGGTGGTATCAGAATCAATTTAACTTTGCAATATGGTGTGCCACGTGTGGGTGTTGTGTCTCATATAACCAGCACTTGTCAATACTAGATGACTCATTTTTGAAGTCTTTATACATATATTCCATATTATGTATCAAACATTTAGAATATTAGCTCAAATGAAAGTTCCTTTACCAGATGACCACAGTTATTGTTGGTATGATAATAATTTTGATCTTTCGGCCTACCATAGAATATGCACTGAATTTGGTATTAATCCAAACAAGGATTTCAGACAAAAAATAGACCATGGGAATCATAATCTTGGCAAATTTACTATGAATTTCCAGCCTAGTGGGTCTTATATTCGAAGTTACGGGGGTGCATTAACACCATTCTTTAATACCTTCAATACCTGAACAAATAGAAGCAGTCATACATGAAAATCATAAAACTGCACTAGTCACTGGTAGTATTGCAGTTGGTTGGGGTTGTTTTACTTTCGAGACAGAATATAATCCTTGGCAGCCATATAAAGAAGCCCAGCAACAATAACAATCAAAACCCATAACTTATTGGCTAACCATCCAACGGCTGACCCTGCTGCATTCAACAACCAAGCTACAATTGATCCAATACTTCCAGGTAATGCATCCACTGCCTTCCCTGCTAGCATACCCAGTAATGAACTCAGATGTTTTAATTGTTTCTTTATCCATTCTTTAGCTCCACATTTTCCTGATGGGGTTGGGATAGCCGCAGCACGACTTGCAGCTCCAGTAATACTTAAAATTAAAGTAAAGATTATAAACCCTATAGCCGTCAAAACTGAAACAATAGTTACACCCTGTTATTTTAAGAGGGTTTGGAGTCTTTCTCTTAAAGTAGTATCTTTGTGTAATATTCTAGCAAGGGTCTCTTTTATTATGGATACTTGAGTTCTTAAGACTTCCCTATCCGCTGAAATCGCTTCAAGACGTGCTTCACGCTCAGATACAATATCAGCAATTTCTCTTTCGATACGTTGTGCATCTGGACTGTCTAAATCAAATGTAGTTGCAGCTTCCAGCTTTAACACTGCAGCATATTTATGTTTATCCAATTCATTTAACTTGGCAAGGTTGTTGGTTAGTGAGCCTCTTGATTGTTGCAGTGCTTTGGTTAAGGCTTTAAGTTCTCTTAATGGCAAAGTTTCAAAATCATGTGTAATTGCAGTTGATGTATCTTTTGATAGTGTATCAATGTGTTCTTTTACATGTGTTTCTGTTTCATCAACTGTACTTGGTAATTCAGTCATTTCTATGTTTTTAAAATTTTGTAATTCGTTTTCTATACTTTTTATTCCTTTTCGAGTTAGTTGTACATCATTCCAGTATAGTGTTCTTTCTCTTAAACTTAATTCTGGCTTCATTAAAGTAAAATCCGTGTTGGACATTTTAAATGCATTTTTGAATTGTTTTCTAAATGACTCTATAAGTGTCGCGTTGCGCGACACCTCCACCGGAGATTGGTTCATTTCAATAGTCTATTTCATGGGGGTCTATTATAGGTTCACTGGGGTCAATATCAGGTTCATACGTCTCATTATCATAATGCATAAAATTACCTGGTCCACCTTCTGCCATTATTTATTTTTATTATTTTAAAGTATGTAATTCATAAATAAAAATAAATGATGACAACATACGGAAGAAAACTTAATCCCTACAGAAATTTAAGAGAGCCTCTCGGTGTAAAAGGAATTAGACAATCAATTACAATAACAAATAATCCATCTACAATCGATAAAAACCAACAGTTACAATTGCATTAACCTCCACTGATGACAATCGCCGAGTGGTTCAAAATCTTGGCCGTGCGATAGTCAAGAAAACAACTATTAAAATATTTGGTAATAATATGTTATCAATCGATGATTCAGATGTGTACATCTATCGTGACCTATGAAAAACACCTTCAGAGCGAAGTAATATGGTTTATCAAGGTATAGATACTAGTACATGTTCAAATGTAACAAAATTAAGAACTGGAGCAGCAGATGCTAGTTCTGCAAACGCTGAAGATAAAGTTATCTCAGATACATTTGGTAATCGATTCTATATACCATTAGATTTTGAACTTCTTGAAGCACATATGCCTTATTATCAATCTGGTCTCGGTGATAGACTCGAATATGAACTTACATTTAATGATTATTCAAGGGTAATAATAGCCTCAGGTGATTTAGATGCTAATTATGAAATTAATAATATAAGTTTAGAATTTGATATGGTCACAGAGCCTAATTTATTAATAAATTAAATGTATTATTAAGTAAAATAAAAAAGATGACGGCAATTAATACAGATGGAAGGATAATCGGAAATCTTGCATATCATGCTGCTGTAATAACGGCGCTTGAAATCGGATATGCACAGATAACGAATACAATTATGAAACAGGCAGTTCCAAAACTGCAACTTGATGGTTATAATATGGCTATGTTAATGTTGGATACAGGCCTTGCTATTGCTACTAGGGATATGCTTGTTAAACAAGGTATAATTCCTAAAAATATGTTGAAGTAATACAATTATTATATAAAACAAAACGGCGGGAATAGCTATGATGGTTGGCGGTGCTTTGGTGAATGCGTTACAGGGAGTAATTTCTTATTCAGTTCATTCGGGAATAATTCTGTAATTGAAGAACGCAAAAGGCATGATAATGCCGTAGAGCAATTACAAAAGACACAGGCACAGTGGGCAGAAAAAATAACAGAGAGATTAGACTGGATTAATAATGAAATTAGAAAGCAGAACAACGCCGCTAAGACGTTTGAGGATGTAGATGAAGCTATTAGGGAGTATAATGCTGTTACGGCACCGGTGACAGGTGCACAACAATTACAGTCGTTTGGGGGAGAACCGGTATTGAGTGATTTGTATACACCTTCACAGAGTCAAAAGGATAGAGAAATTATATTTATAGTGGGCGGAATGGTTGTGGTAGGGATGTTGGCATATAGATTGGTGTAAAATTAAAAAAAAGCTTTTTATGGAGATATTCAGTTTTGATGTTAAGATTTACCCGTCCATACTGGTAAGATATGGGATTCGACCCTGTTGGCCTGTCTGGACTAGGTCTTAGTGTGTTAAACAGACGAAAAATCCCTTTCAATCAAGTCTAACAGACGCTTGGTGCCGCCGTTCAGTATTTCCAGCACTTTGAATATTTGTCTGTGCAAGATGATCAACCCCTCATATTGCTAATAAACACGTGTTCAGAGTTATCTTTTATTGTACATGTCGCCAATTTAACGCGGGAATATTATCACCAGTGAGAACTTATATGCACGGAATTTGAGGCTCGATATGGGGAGCTCGGCGTGTTAATGCAGAAATATATCTAAAATTGTTAATTTTTGAATAATACTCACATCACACAATTGCGCCGGATGGCTGGTATCTATTCCCAACTGGGATGTAGGTGTGATAGTGATTGGCGGCTTGTGGGTTTTGCTTCCGCGCTACTAATTGGAACATTAGCCCATGTTTTCTCATGACATTATATGTTGGTTAACTATAGATAATATATACATGTATTTATGATATGGTGGGATACGATGATGCGCATTACCATACATGTAACAAATATTCATTATCATGTGATCTTTCGAGATTAATCATGTTTATTATCAGCTTTGAACAAGTACACCCACTTTAATTGAATTTGCCAACAACTACGGATTAAACATGGTTATGTTCCTGCGTAGCTCATACAATCAGATTAAAAGATACTATAAAATAGAGAAACCATTCAGACAAGAGTCTGCCAGACTTAGGGGGATTGTGATATAGCGGTTTCGTGGTTCATTGTATATATTTGACTGAAAATTATGTTTTCCGTACAAAACAACCATATAGTTTGGTATAGCAAGCATTATTTAACAAATTCCTAGTCTCAAAGGCTGAGAAGGTTAACATTTTAAACTGGTTTTACGCCTTTTAAACAAAGTACCAAACTATATAGTGCTTTGGTACTAAACTATATAGTTTGGTACTAAATATATTACTTTGGTACTCAACTTTGATTTTATATTGCAGGAGCCCCATAATCTATATATATCAAACACGTATTCATGAATGGTGTGATTGCTCCAAAATGTGATTTTTGACAATTTAAAGTTAGGCTGTATTTTGCTAACTTCTCCATAATATAAAATCAGTGTGTATCACACCGACAGTTTAACGGTTAACAGGTTCCAGTTCCTTTTGAACAATTCCAGTTGCCTACGGTTGATATATGTTGGTATAACGAGGTTATTCATGTAAACACGTTCACAGCGTAAAGTTTAAGATGAGAACTAGCAAATTGTCCATAAAATAATCTTCCGCAAAATAGAGATCAATTTATGATCTGTACACGTATGTCGTAAATGTGCAATGGAATGCCGCACTGTAGTCATCATGTGCGATGTCGTATGTATCATCGGAAATATAAGACGTGCATATAGCGCTTTAAGAACATGGACAGTCATCCGCTTCTGCATATACAATCTATGAAAAGTTTCTTCTTTGTATTAAAAGTGTACATCAAATGAACAAGATATTTCCTAACAGATTAGTTCAATTTGATTGTCCGGTATACAAATGTTCATAACATATCCATAACATGAATATGTCCGTTTGCGAACTACATGTATTAGCATTATTACGTGTGAGCTCCGGAAATATTACACGTTTTCATACAATAACCGAGCAATAACATGACGCAACAGTTTACTATCGTGTATATGCACAACGTTTCTCACGGCGATTGGCAATGCCAAACTCGCAATGAAGCAATTTGAATGTCTGGGCCTAAGCTGTAGCACAGCACAGGCTCAGTCAATCAAGCTGCTATATTTCAAGCTCAATATTCAAGTATTTTGAAATAATGAAATTGACAAATATTGTGAATATATGCGCAGGCGGTAGTGTACTCTTCTACTGTCTGTTTCACGAAAGCTGCCCAAATGGTACGGCTATATAAACGAAGCAAAAAAAATAGTTTTTTTGATAATGATAAATTTTATCAAAGTTTAAAAATGAGCCTTCTTTTCATTTTGTGAAATTTGGTCCAATATTGAATTTACACAGTGCCACATATCTGGAACAATTAACTGTTCCATTCCTTATTCTTTCTCATAATTAAAGGAACTTGTATATGCCCAAACTGTTCTTTGTATCAGAGACATCATCTGATATATTATTAGGCAAAATAAACCATTCACCATTATCCCACGTATTGATTGACATTTTATATCAGACGTAAATTTCCACACTGATATCAGAGGCGGTAACCGTGTTTCCTTAAATTGTTAACGGACATTACTGTGTATTATCTGTATTTATTTTTGATGTGCAATGATCATCATACTTCATAATCTGTCGAAAATATCATTTTTTCAGGTGACGCATTTAATTAGTATAAATAATAAAAAAATAGCACGCCCCCTCATTTGCATATGAAAATAGCCTGATACCACAGCGAGTCACTATCAGTAAAATAAATATTACTAAATGATTATATCTGTATAGAGGGCACTCGTAATTTTTAGAACTGGTGGAATAGTGACAAAATTATACACTGATCTAATTCCTATAAAGAACACGGTGTGCCTACTGAGTGGGTATGTACCTTTAACACGTTACTCCTGCATGTTTTTTGATGGACGTGGCCTATATTTCGAGAAAAGTAGAATCACGGTCACCGGAATGACCCCTGGGGCCCGTTTCACTAAACTTCGTACGACTAAGAAGTTGAAATTCACAATAAAATTTGTTGTAACAGACGATTTTGGAAAATATTTCGTGGATCTGATAGAGGATAGTAGGTTAGTGCCGAGAATGGAAAAAACTATCTGGCAAGGCTTAGGAAACGGGATGGGCGAGGCTCTGCCGAGTACATCCCGTTTCCATGCCGCGCCAGATATTTTCCCATTCACGGCACTAACCTACTATTTTATTTATCCCGTCAACACCTACAAAAATAACCTCAATCACCGAAAATATTTATACGCAGTGATTAGGTCGTATTGACAGGATATCAAAAATGTTTCACGGCACCGTGTTTCACGGCACCGTGTTTCACGGCACATACGCACTGTATTGACGGGATAAACATTTAATGACATGAACCCGTAGGTACAACATGGTAGCATTGGAGAAACACACTGTGAAAACCAAATTCATAGATATCTTCGTACGAACATCTATATCGTACGAAGTTTAGTGAAACGGGCCCAAATTGATTATGTGGTTTGGTATCAATGTAGGGAAGGTACTCATAAAGTTTGGCGTACCTCCGACTAAATAATCTGGAGACATACAACTTCTGGACATGCATCCAAGTTTGGGCAAAAGTGACCGAAATCTCTAGAAAGTAGGTCAATGTCACCCTTGTACATGTATGCAGTTTTAGTAAAACAACAAACAAATAGCTATATTGAACATCTGAATGACACAGCTGTAACTCCAACCGTACAGACGTTGTAAATGGAGTCAGTGGGGTCGCAGGGTTTGGGAAATGTCTTTAAGTTCCACGCTTTATTTTATGACTATCCATGAATTACCGTGTTTTACCAGTGAAATCGAAATCCATCTTACACCCGTGAAATACCAGATTCGGCCGTGAAATATCGATTTCGAAAATTCACTGCTTTGCCGAACTACTTTCTTAGGCTCCGCTCATTGTACTTATATGCAATAAACTATGTTTAAACTAAATTAGGCTCCGCCCAACTGGGGAATTTTAGTAGTTGCATGATTATGTCCCTTGCACACCTGCGATTAGCTCCCTTGTTGGTTGTTCGCACCTAGCAACATTTGCTATCTGCTACCGAAGGAGGAAGGAGGAAATCGCGGAACTGGACAATTTGCTTTCGCAAATAGATACGAATTAAACATGAGGACCCTCAAATAACACCATTGCCCAACATTTAGCATGTTTAGTAAAAAAAGAGTAATGGTAATCAAAATAACAAATAAAACATGATGAATTGAATATCTTAAAATATCTAGCAATCTTCATTCTTCATCTTGAAATTCTCTGTGATGAATCAGGTGCTTGTATCTATGTTTGTAACATAACTGTTCTACATTATATTCAAAAGAACAGTCGCCCCAAGAACAGACATTTGCAACCTGTACGACAATGTTGACATTTTCTGTGCAATCCATGGAATTCCATTAGAATTGTTAATCTTCATTCTTGATCTTGAAATTCTCCGTGATGAATCAGGTGCTTGTATCTATGTTTGTAACATAACTGTTCTACTTTATATTCAAAAGAACAGTCGCCCCAAGAACGGACATTTGCAACCTGTACGACAACGTTGACATTTTTGTGTAATCCACCAGAGCGACACTGAAATATTTATACAGAATTCTGTCATTTATCCTAAATCTCTATACTACAGTAGTCAGAGAAAAGCATGTCAAATTTAACTCTTTGAATGCTAGTGGTGAAAATAATCTCCAAATATATCGTGAACTTTCATTATTTTCAGAGAGCAATAAGTAAACAAACATCTTCAATTTGACTAGTTGCGAACCATAACTTGAAATCTACTCTCGTACCGTCCGTAACCACAGTTATGATTTCTCTCATAGGCCTTCTCTGCAGAATAGCTAATTAGGTCCGATTTGCGCTTTAGCAGCTAATTGTGAAAGATTTTATATAGTTTTGAATTGAAATGAGTGTTAATATTATGAAAATAACATATTCAAGTAGTTATGACATAAATTTACATATGTATTAACATATTCAAGTACTTATGACATAAATTTACATATGTAGTTGACCTGATAAAGTAAATTTAAGCTATTATCAACAAGTGATCCAGTCAGCGAGAGCCAAATTCCAACACGTAAAAGTTAAGATGGGGTCCATTTTTTGTAAAGGCCAACAATAATTATCTAAACCTTCTACAATAGTAAAATTTGTTTCAGAATTATTAGTATGTATTACTTTTATAATACAATTTTTTTCAGATGGAAATTCCGAAAATAATATGTCACAATTAACTGCTAAAGTGCGAATCAGATCCGATTCGCTATTTTGCAGAGAAGGCATATGAGTGGAATCGTAACTCAGCCTACAGATGGTACAGGAGTAGAATGCAAGTTAACGTTCGCAACTATATTTTGACAGGATGTCTCAAAAAGAAAGATAAAACACCGAGAGTTGTCCACATACCAGTAATTTCAGTTTGTCAAATCGAAACAGAGAGCTACACAAAGAGCAAAAATAATGAAAAGCAACTTGAGAATTAACAATTAATTAATTTTATTATTGTTCCTTTCAGTGCCAGAATAAAAACTGATCAAAAAGTTGACCGATGGTGTGCCACAAAATCAAATAATACAAAAAAAATGCTAACAGTTTATTTAAACAACTGCAGCCATTTGAACACTTATGCAAACAAGAAACATCTCCGACATACTTTGTAACGAACAAAAAACAGAATCTAAAACACAACATCTGAGAAAACATACCCTACCCACCTACTTTTCACATGTCGCAGGAATGAATATTATTATTAATCAAGGCGCAAACCAGTCTCTCATTTCTCCAGGATTTTTTGTTCATCCAACATTCAACGGAAATGTCAGCTTCACGTTTTCGAACCAGTCGCTATCCTAAAAAAATACCACGAATCCTGACCGTTGTTTCTAAAAATCAGTTTTCGTAACACGATATGATTATCCACTTCATTCCTCCCCTGTGATCCTTGTCAAAGACTAATGCACTACAGCGACAGTGAATAGGGAATGTGTGCAGGCATCAAATTCTATTCAAAACACTGTTAAACAACTTGTTGTGACACTATTCTCATTAGTTGGAATGAACATAAAATACGAGATGGCGTCACTTCCCGTTTTTTCGCCTCATTATATATTCATGATTATATATTCATGTCACATATTATTCCACACTTTGCTGTTGGCATGGTGGCTTTTTTGCGTAGAAAATCCGTAAAATATACACATCGAAATGTTAATTTATGTTAAAGCGTATTCAGTTTTTCATATTAATATGAATTAGTATCTTCTATAGACACGGGATAGTTCTGTTAGTCATAAATCTCCTCCACAAAAATGTAACTACTTTGTAATGCGGCGTGTCAAAGAGAAGTTGGAATTTGAGGCACCCCACGGGTTACGACTGAAACTGGAGGTATCTAGCGGGAACATAACATAATTAAATAATGCAAAAATCGGTAAAAGGGGCGTTATATAGTCATAAAAGAAATAGAATATTTGTTTTCTTCAGTGTAAGATCGATTTTATTTCATCTCGTGGACGAAACATGTCCGCGACTCATGAAAATCCGACATTTTTCGTCCACTCGATGAAATAAAATTCGATCTTACACTGAAGAAAACAAATATCCTCTATGTCTCTTATACTAGGATTAGTAGAATCAAACATATAACGTTAGACGGTGTGTAAACAAACATTCGGTTGTTCCTTCTACATGATACGTTACGAACGCGTATAACATTGGCCATAATATATTGATAAGAATACAAGTATCAATATAACAATAACTGGAACAGATTATGTAGTATCTGTGACCTACCTGTAGTGTATACACCAGTGCGTTAAATATGTCTATATATAGCGTAGATTTCCTGGTAGTAATACGTTTTGACATTCAGTTTATCAGATGAGACCGTGTTTATTTCAAGTTTCTAACCTAACACAATGTGAGTACATCATTACCAGATTGCGGATTTGTGTGTCCGATTACGGCTGGATCTAATTTCGCAGAGCAACAGGATATATTCCAGAAGTATGTATGTACATTGTAGTGCATTTATGTATCCATTCATCGTTTATTTGTAGTTTCCCTTACAATATTTCCTTAAACATACGAGTGGTAAATGGACAATACATGTACATATTATGCATTTATGAGTTGTATGCTTTGCGAAATAATACATGACATATGATTCTTTAGATATTATTTTCGGTGACGTTCCATATGATGGTGACACATTTGACATCCCGAGACAGACCAAAGATAAAGTTAGGTATAATTCGTTTGGTCAGTCCCTGGTGCAACTATGTTGTCTTTTAAATGTACATATTGTTAATTGCAGAACTGTTGGGGATCCTCATGGGGAATTTACATGTACAGCAAACGACGGGTGTAGCCTGGTGGACTACAATATTGCTTCTACCGAGTTATTTGACAAAATTCTACATTTTCGAGTAGAGGAACGCGACGATTCAGACCATTTCCCATTATATTGCGGTTTACACTTTCAAATGAAGAACCAGACAGCGGAAATTACGTCCAATACTGATGATTATAGTACAAATTATACAAAATGTTACTGGAATGAACTGAAGTCTGAAACTTTTCATTCAAACTTTACAGCTAGTATAACACATGAACGCGATACTCTATTTACTACGATAAATGACAATATCGACTCAGGAGTTACGGCCCTTGTCAACATTTACCAGTCCGCTGCTGAATGCATGAGACCGCGTAATACACTTACAACTAGCAACGCTAACGCCACACAAAATGCAGTATGGTGGGACGCGGAGTGTGATTTGAAGAAAACTCAAAAACAATGTTTACTTAGAAAATTCCGCAATTCTAATGAAAGTACAGCTCTCACTGCCTATATTATTTGCCGAAATATGTTCAAAAGTCTTTGTAAAAATAAAATAAACGATTAGCATACGAATCAAATCAACGCCGTAAACTCGTAAACTCTCGAAATAATCCAACAGTGTTCTGGCAAACCATTAAATCATCAAATGATCGAAATCAGCCGGTAGACACAAAAATTACACCGCTTGAATGGCTTGAATATTTTAGAAATTTATTTTCGCTATCGGAGGACGCGGAAACGGAATCACGTGATTCGGAAACATCGCCCAGTGCACAAACGCTCAATGTTCCATTTACAGACCAAGAGGTAATTGCTTCTATATCTAAACTGAAATCTAAGAAATCTACGGGCCCTGATGGTCTTGGAATTGACTTCTTCAAACATACATCAGATACTGTAGCACCTTTCTTGACAAACATGTTTAACACCATTTTTGATTCGGGAATATTTCCTAAATGTTGGGGCCAGTCGATCATATGTCCAATCCATAAACATGGGTCTTATGATAATCCGAATAATTACCGTGCTATATCTCTCATAAATGCGATGAGTAAAATATTTGCTTCCACGTTGAACTCTCGACTAACCAAGTTGACAGTCGATAACGAGGTAATCGATGAATCACAAGCTGGATTTCGAGCCGGGTATTCTACGATAGATAATATGTTTACATTACAATCAATGACGCAGAAATATTTATCGAAACAGGGAGGGAGGTTTTATTGTTTATTTGTAGATTTTTCGAAAGCATTTGATAGGATACGACATGATAAATTATGGGAAAGTCTAATATTAAAGGGAATAGGGGGGAAATATTTACGGGCTTTACAATCAATGTATAGCAATTTGTCAGCAGGTGTTAAGACAACGTGTGGTTTAACAACCTATTTTCCTTGTCAGATTGGAACGAGACAAGGGTGTGTCAGTAGCCCTCTACTTTTTTCATTATTTATAAATGATCTTTCAACACTCTTACGTGAACGTTGTGGCGCTGGCATATTTATTAATAATGACATACCTGATATTCTTTGTCTTATGTTCGCTGACGACATAGCAAACGGTGCAGAATCAGTTGTAAAATTGCAACAACAAATTAACGTAGTCGAATTATTTTGCCAACAAACCGGAATGCAAGTTAACACGGATAAAACAAAGGTCATAGTTTTTCGAAATGGCGGTATGTTACGATCATACGAGAACTGGTCTTACCAAGCGCGACAATTAGAAACTGTCTCCTTTTATAAATATTTGGGACTTTTATTCACCCCAAAACTGATATGGACACGTGCTAAGGATACGTTAGCAGCGCAAGCGCGAAAATCAATTATGGCAATACATAGATATCAACGCAACTTCGGTTACTTTGATTACCAAGATATTTTTAAACTGTTCGATACCATGGTTACACCCGTCCTTTGTTATGGGGGTGAGATATGGGGTTATGAACTTTCAGAACAGATAGAGTCAGTTTAAACCAGCTTTTGTAAGTCATTTCTTGGATTATTCCGTACTGTAAATGATTCAATGGCGCTTGGAGATTGCGGTAGATATCCACTATGTACATCGTACTACTCTAAATGCATAGCATACTGGTGCCGTCTTCTACAAATGCCAAACCATCGGTATCCTAGAAACTGTTATTTGATGCTAAAAGCACACGATGATATGCGACGGGTAAATTGGGCCAGTAATGCTAAAAAACTTCTATACAAATATGGCTTTGGGTTAGTCTGGCTATCTCAAGATGTAGGGGACTTAACTATGTTTTTACATCAATTCAAACAACCTGTTATAGATTGTTGTCAACAAACTTGGCATAGCGCTGTTGACATCTCTGCTAAATGTATTCATTATAAACATTTTAAAAGTCTTTTGAATGTAGAAAGGTATATTACATGTTCTTTACCATTTAATTTGAGAAAAGCGATGGCAAAATTTAGGTGCTCCAACCACAATTTAAACATTGAAGTCGGCAGACATGCTGGAATACAGAGAGAGCTCCGGATTTGTCCGTATTGCCTAATACATACAAATCGAGAAATTCTGGAAGATGAATACCATGCGTTTTTTCATTGTAAATTATACGATGATATTAGATTGATCTACCTACCTGCTCAAATGTATTCCAACAGGTCTTTAGACACATTTTATAGAATTATGGGTTCAAATACTCACAAAACGATTTACACAATTTCCGTATATATTTACCATCTGTTAAACAAGCGTAACACGATATAATTCCATTAGATGTTCACTGATATTTGTTCAATTGTACATGTTATGGGCCAGAGGCCTACATCATCCAATAAACTATTGTATTGTATTGTATTATGTCAGTGCAAAAAATAGTTCTATCATTTTCATTCAACTTAACCAAAAAAGGTTAGTGTGTATGCTTGTATGTTTGTTACTCTTCAACTTCTGTTTGAGGGGAACACACTATCGAGAGAACAATTGGCGATAAGCCGGGTTTTCACTATGCCACATGGAAATCAAGCGCACAACGAACATGGAGGAGCTACAACATCGCACTTCTATTTGGCAGGCTGGATACGTCTTGGAAAAGTGTAGGCGCCTTGTTGAATCCATACCGTGTCGATGCTTTTCTTGTTGTGCATGTAATTTATGGATGCTCACATTTCGCCAGAACAGTTATTCTTTCAAATATATAATTTCATGATAGGGCAGTTTGACATTACGTTTATCAGGCAAGGATAGTAACTGTATATGAATTCCGAGTCTCGAAGAACGAAAGTAGACACACTGCACTGATCATTGTTAAACTTGATGATAAGTTAGAAATATACGACACATGCAATATATCCATGCTAATCGCCTAACACAACTAACACGTTATCGAGAGAACAATGGGAGATACGCTGGCTTTTAGCTTTTTCACATGTAGAGTAACCGCACAACGGAAATGGAGTCAATACAACGTCACACATCTATTTGGCAAGATGGACATGTTGCCTTGTTGCATCCATACCAGGTCGATGCTTTTCTTGTTGTGCTTGTAATTATATGGATGTTCACATTCCGCCAGAACAGTTGTGTTTTTAAATATAGAATTTCGTGATAGGGCAGTTTGATATTACGTTTATCAGGCAAGGATAGTAACTGTATATAAATTCCGAGTCTCGCAGAACGAAAATAGACACAAATTAGCCGCCACACTGTACTGATTATCGTTCAACTTGATGCTAATTTAGAAATATACGCCACATACAATATATCCATGATAATCCCCGAGCACGACTACCAGTAAAATATACGTTAAATGTGCGGTTTTATTATACCGTACATGTATCTTTCTATTACTGACTGTCTCAATAATGTTTAAGTCCACGACACAAACGCCTCGTAGCGTCAGTTTCAGCGAAATACAGTGTAATTAAATTAATGAATACCAAACTACAAATTTAGGTATAATGTGCACATCTGTCGAAATTACACTCGTGCACAACAACCGCGTAGGATCGGAACAAAATAATAACATCACCGAAGTAACATTCTACAGACGCCTAGTAATCAGAGTGTGCTGGTGTTGCTGACTACAAAAGTGAATGTGGTCTGTGACTGAAGATCTTAGGTAAATGTTATGGGATTTGTGACAAGCATAATTGCTGGTCAAATAACACACTCCTGTAGCCTGATAACAATATATATTCATTATCAGAAACATGAAAGATGGTTCTTTGATGGAATGACAGATAATGCGGCGTGGATACATAAGCCATAAGCCGCATGTCTCCGGTCAGAGTCACATATATTGAGACACGCCGTGTGATTTTGTACCTTCGGACAGCTGTGTAATTTCATTAAATACGTTTATAATTCCGCATGTACTCTGAAAATGTTGTCAACTTTTGACGCCATTTACAGAAAACAGTTGTACATTTTGCAAACGTATTTCATGAAATTACGCAGATGTCCGAAGGTACAAAATCACATGGCGTGTCTCATATGTCCTTGTATTTTAATGCACTGTGAACGCTCATTACATGTACCTTATGCAATGCAGTTGTCATTAATTAGGCACGGAGTGGCGACGTTCAGACGTGTGCCAATGCTCTAATTGAGAGATTGATGCGTGCCGCGTACAAGTTCAACAAAAAGGGTCCCGAAGTCGATCTCAATAAAATGGCAACTGGAGATTTGGTGAGTATGCCTTAAGTAAAGAAAATAGTCATGCAGGTGTGATAACCTATAATCTTCTATCAGTACAAAATGTATTTGTAAATGGCGCTTCAATCGCAAATTGAACGCGAAATGAGGTTGCCCTCGTCCAACGTCATTTCTCCTATTACGCTTGCGAAGGCCTGATATTGGTATGTATTTCAAGTGTGAATTCACCACGTGAAGTGTGTGAAATCTCAAGCTCCTACTACATGTATGTACATAACTTGCTGTATTTCAATTTTATAAAAGGCATACAAATCACACCGACATTCACATATTTTTTAAACAAAATATAAAATTACGGTAGAGACATACATCATAACAATGACCTGTTTGCAACCAACATCAGATACAAAGTGTCCTGTTGAGTCACGAAACATATGAGTAAACTATTAGAGTAGAAAATAAATAATTGTTTTCAAAATAATGGCATATCTCTGAAACATAATTTGCAGTTCCTTTCATTTGTATCGCATAAATTAAACTGGATGAACAGCTAGTGATGCAGGCTATACGTTCATCTGATTGACTGATGGTCATAGCTTACTAGAGTATCATGGTCGATGAATTTCCGCAAGGTTTCACAATATATATTCATGGGTGCATTGCCCATGTGTGATGAACATAGTGTGAGATGTTTGGGCCCAGTGATATTCATCGTTTTCATTCACACCGTCTGATTACATGTAGCCAGTAAATTATGTCCAGAGTCATTGTGAAGGCGTTCCTCATTACCGTGCGCAGCTTTTACGCATGCTGTAATTGCGTTGATTAATATAAATTGCATGTAATGTGCCGTACTTTTGAGTGGGATCTATCATTTTTGCTGAAAAACCAAATTTTACGTCAGTGACCGAAAGGCAAACAGTGTATGTCAAGAGCAGTCAGACTATGCGGAAGCGCGGACTTATATGGGTATATGCTGGTCGCATTAGTGGGCCACCGGATGAGAAAAAGTGCCATAAGACATGTGCTGCTAGCATAGCCACAGATCAGCCTGGATGCGCAGTCTAACCAGGACCCACGCTGGTCGCTATTCAGTCAGTACAACATTAATTACGTTCTTGTGTAGCAGTTTCTGATCAATGTGTTGAGTGTAATAACACAACTCTGATCAGGATCTACATTGGTCACAAATGTCTCTTTTTCTCATTCGGCGGCCCAAATATCGAAGGATTGAGGCTAGTCGGGGGCCCAGTTATATAATACAGAAACTTACGGATACGTTTCCATGTGGACAACGATCTATTAAAACTGGGCTTATGTCTTGGCGATATGTTGCCTACGCTGGTCACCCAGCATTTTCGGTGAAAAGACATACATTCGGTATGGCAAAGCCAAGGAGGGATTGGTTGGCTTAACAATGTCACCTGACGCGTTGGGTTCTATCATGTCATGTTTGCAATACCGTGTCTCAAGCTATGAACGATATGTTTGAAGATCGCGATGACGATGAATATGATACAAAGACAAACATACACAGGGAAGTGGGACATACACGAAAGAAACTTGATCAATCAGACAGAACGAAAATGTACAATGAGCTGAAACTGTATCCCCACCCACTAGAACAACCAGCATCAGACATGTTGTTGAATGTGGTAAAGCGTCGAGTCGCTGATGAAACCGTGAACGTACAAGATGCACTGGCATTTGGAGATTGTATGGTAGCAGAATTTAAGAAGACATTGCCCACTGGCTTTTACACTACTATCCACTGCAAAGTCGTGACAATGGAAGCAATGAAGAAAGGGTTCCGTATAGGGGTTAGAACAGTTTATGAAATGAAAAAGCTCTATGGAGGATTACTTGTATTGTCACAGAAGCGTGATGTTTCACTAGAGCACAAGCTTTGCTTCGAGCTTGAACCGCTTCCACCCGCTATATTTGACGACTATGGAAGCATGCGCAAAGGTACACAATCACCGAGTCTGCCTAAACTTGCAGTTTTGACAGACGGAAAAAGTGCACCAGATTTGCAGGTTATAGACGGAAATGATGAAATTATGTATCAAATAGATTGGGCGAAGACAATACAGTCAAACATCTTCATCAAAAGTTCATAAGGGCCGTCAGAAAGGATCATCGCGTCACAGTGGTGTTTGACAGCTATATAGAGGGGGAATATAAAGCCACACGAGCGACCCAGGTGAACAGGATCAAGTGTCTGTCCCACTGTCAATCTCACTCTCGAGACAACCTTACCTGCCAGGGATACATTCATGAAAAGTACACATATCAAGAGGTCGCTGATAAAAGTGTTTTTCACAGAGAAAGCTTCCGAAAATCTGACTATGGTTGGGGAAGACTCTGTGTACAAACACGACGAAGCAGACTGCATCATCATCAGCTATGTCATGTCTCTTATTCACCAGAAATACCAGCACATACAAGTAGTATCGGATGACACAGACGTGTTCACATTGCTTGTGTTTTACTATTGGAAGTGGGAGTGCACTGCACACCTGTCGATGAAAAAGTATGATGGAAGACTAATTGACATCAACGCCAGCGTCACACAGCTTGGTTCCAAGTCAGCCTAACTGCTTGATACACATGCACTGACTGGATGTGACACTGTTAGCTACCTATTCGGAAAAGGAAAATTCTCAACGGTTGCAGTCATGGTGATAAATGATATGTTGGTCTGGAGATACTTGGGTAATGAAAATCTCCTATGGACGAACTTATCACAGCTGGTTACAGCTTTGTAGGCTGGATGTATAAGGAAAAACAGACTCATACGTCCATACACATATTACGACACACCATAGTCATGAGTAAGAGGGACACTTAATTAATCAAAACATTATTATCGACAGACTATGCACTGAATGAGCACATCAAACCACAAGTTGAAGTTTCCGAGCGAGGTCTATAAATACATTAAATATGCATAAAAGCATCAATAAATGAAAGCAAAAAGAAGCTAATCGGTTTTGTTTACTCCTCCATATAGACTTATACAAAGGTACCGAAGTTTTTAATAGGCCGAACCCGGACGGCCTCGAGACAACGGACTCTCACGAAACAGTCAACCGAGTTATATTATTGTCACCTATTGCAGAAATTATGGAAAGGTTAGTCCTCCGTAACGATATATTCCCCGATGCGCTATGTCAACGCGTTTTCGAGCTATCGATTGTTTGGTTTTAAAAATATTTGCTTTATTGATAGGTCGTAAAAGATCGGACACATTTCCGAGGCCAATACTGCTATATAACAGAGTAAACATCGGGTTCAAAATACACTTTTACATCGTACAAACATCGTGGGACAGGTTTATTCGCCGGAACTTGTGCATTTACTATGTGGTAAAAAACGGAACTTTTATAATTGGTTATAATGCTTTGTCAAAATATTTTTTTTTCTAATAAATATGTTTTGGCAGCATATGAGAATCGTCTCCTAAGACTATTGTTATGTATTCTGTTGGCGACAACGCTTTTTTTATTACTGATGGTGAACACGTTTTGGTCTTCGTTAGTGGTATAATATACAATAAGCCCGGTTTTGTCCGATCACATCGTACATAATATGCACGTGCGGTTGTAATCATTACTGACTGTGATGTGTGGAGGGTGAGACATCAAAGGTTACAAAGTCGTGCTGATCTGACCTTTGATACATTCCGACGTTATGTCAACAGAGACACACATTTACGAAAAATTACTCGAAACATATTTATCCATTTAGGAAGACTATTAGGCATGGAATAAGTACTTTATTTAGTAAGATTTGGCTCTGGAATTATCTTTCGCACATAATTATTCCATAACTTTATGACATCGAAATTTAAAAGTCGGATGTGCAGAATCATCCAAATAAAGGTAAGGCAAAAACGGCGATGCGATGAAGTAACCAATAACACATATCGAAATATGTTCCCCCCCTCCCCCAATAAACATGTATTGGTAGCACATAAGAATCTTCTCCTAAGACGAAGATTATCATGTTTTTGTCAAACTATGTTGTTTTTTGTCAAGAAGTATTGGTGTTTTTCCATATTTGTTCTACTTCTTAATAAAAGCACGTTTCAGCAGCACATGAGAATCGTCTCCTATTTTTACGTGTCCACATTTGTTCTACTTCTTAATAAAAGCATGTTACAGCTTCACATGATAATCGTCTCTTATTTGTACGTGTCCTGTTGGGGACATTTTACAATCTCGCGTTCTCGCGATATCGAGCATATGTTGATAGCGAAAATGCGAAGTATGATCGCGAGATTGCGAGACTAAAATACGCGATTCGATCGTATCCAGTCTTGCTTTTTCGCAACCTCTCCCCCAGAGATGGAGGATCGCGAGTTTTTGCTTCGTGATCTCATCAACACGCATGAGCAAAACTAACCCAACCATTCTGTCTGTAACACAGTGTAAGTCGCCCTGCGTTATCTGCATTTTATAATGCGGGTTACAGCAAAATATATTTCCGAAAGCGGAAGGCGAGAAGGCGAAAACGTGAGACGATTCTCATGTCGTTAGGAGACGATTCGCATGTTTTCGCAAGACGGGAAATTGCGAAACAACAGCTCTAGACGAATCATAATGCTGATTGTTATATTTTGGATCGCAGATGAACGCTTTTAACATGGCAGACGTACCTTTGTCCTTTATCAACATGTTTGCAAACTGTAGATCCCGTCTTGTCAGTATCTATGCTATCCGTACGTACTCTATTTATACCAAAACAATACCCCTCATACATGTGCAGCGTAATGTAACAGTTCAACACTTAATATGAAATAGTCCGTGTCAGTTACTTGGGGATGAAATGTGTTATATAGATATTACAAACACGGATAACCACAGTGCATGGTTTCTTTATTTTATTTTTAAAATCATCAGAAATGGAGAATCTTAAATACCGGCTAAAGCCAGTCTATTTATAAACCACTCTACAGCTATCGAGACCTTCACCTGTACACAATTACCACGCGCGTGTTATGAAAAATCGATACGATATACATGTGTAGAAAGGCGACCAAACACACAAGGATTTATTACCCGACAATGTTTTAAAACGGATATGCCCCGGATATGTGTCATACAATTGACATTATTTGGTGTCAGCATCGGTACATCGATACATTTACGAGGTTGATACGGAAATAGCAGCCGGATTTCATTATTTTCCGACCGAATTTTAAGGACAATTTGCAAATTTCAATCGGTCTGAGATTTCAAAATCCGGTCCATAACCAACATACTCAACATTTTAGAAGCACTGTAATCCACTACCTATAAACGGAGCTTGTATTTGAATACACTGAATTGTGAAACAGTAGGAATGATAAATAATTGAAATGTAACTTATTCGTTTTCCTTTTCAATCACTCGGTGCCTCTGTCGTACATAGGCGGATGAACGGGACAATTATTGGGGGGGGGAGGGGGGGGGGCAATCGTGAGTGCACAAATGGAGGGGTCCGAGAGGGGTCCGAGCGGGGTCCGAGAGGGGTCCGGGGTCTGAACAATGTTGATAGAGGCGTTCGGGGACATGCTCCACCGTTACTTTTGAAAATGTAAGAGGCATGAAACGTCATTTCTGCATTCTCATGTCCCAGTCTTGAGGACCCAAAGGGCCTGGATGTTGCTAGACTGTTGAAATCTAAGAGGAAAGAAACGGCATTTCCTGCATTGTCAGCAAGTTTGAGGATAATTATATGTGCTTTATTTAACGCCCCCCCCCCCACACTTCCGCCGCCCCTGCCGTAAACTAATTGTCAAGCCGTATTGCCCCATACCAAGGATTTACTTTTTAGATGTCTCTGCCCAAATGATGTCTCTGCCCAAATGAGAATTTAACTCACTTACGTCCGAGTGTCACCTTTTCTACTCCAGGATTACTCAGCCCCCTTCAGTCACAGTTCAGTCCCCAGTCACAATTCAGCCACATGTCCTGATCACAGGTTGCATACTGGTACTACCCAGTGCTACAAATGCCCACTCAAAAGTGGCATACATAGTGATCCATTGGTATCTCCCTTAGCTCCCCAGTGATATTTCAGTCCCCCAGTCCTACTTCAGTCACCCTTCACCCGTAATAATCACCCACAACACCCTCCCGACAGTACACCTCAAAGTCCGAATCTGGGAACGATCATGTGCCTATGCTAGGGCAGGGATGATCAGCGGTTAAGACCTAAAACATAACGCGAAGTACATTCCCTGACTGGGAGCCACATCCATCCCTAGCACACATACATATCATACCAAATTGGAGTAGAAATATATACATTTAACTTGATACTTTTACCATCAACATAGGTATTATAAAATATGAATTATAACCGTTTATAAAAGTCTCGTTTTTTACCACATAGTAAGTGCACGAGTTCCGGCGAATAAACCTGTCCCACGATATGCATACAAAATGGCTTCTCGAGAATTGATATAAATGTCTGTGCGATTGAATCGTCTGTCGTGACGCACTGGACGCGTATACATGTAGGTTTGATGAACTGTACGATTGGAAACAATGTTTTTTCTGTGCAAAATATTTCTTTACGGGCCGGGACGACGTAAAAGTATATTTTGAACCCGATGTTTACTCTGTTATATAGCAGTATTGGCCTCGGAAATGTGTCCGATATTTTATGACCCATCAATAATACTAATTTGTTTAAAACAAAATAATCAATAGCTCGAAAACGCGTTGACATAGCGCATCGGGGAATATATCGTTACGGAGGACTAACATTTTCCTAACTTCTGCAATAGGCGACTAGGATGTCAGTCGGTTGACTGTTTCATGAGAGTCCGTTGTCTCGAGGCCGTCCGGGTTCGGCCCATTAAAAACTTCGGCACCTTTGTGTAAGTCTATATGGACATGATGGAGGGAGTAAAAAATCTTTTTTAGCTTTTTTTTTTCTTCATTTATTGATGCTTTTAGGCATATTTAATGTATTTATAGACCTCGGTCCGTTACTTCAACATGTGCATCAAACGGGCCCACTTGCAAACCATGATCTGGAAAGCAGCAGACCAACTGGAACTGCCCAATGTCGACATATCACTGTATGGCTGGGTTGTTACTAATGGAGTGCCCATTCCATCCACATGTGTGCCTGAGGTTGCTCCGCCAGAACTTATGAAAGTTGTTGCCTGTGGATGTAGTGCACAGAATTCTTGCTAAATAAGTACCTGCTCATGCCACGGCGCAGCGGTGTCACTTCATTTTGTAAGTGCGTGTCATTGGTGAGCTGCAACATCCTCACATAAAGGCTGATGAGACTGACTCGGACAGTGAAAACGAGGACGACACTCACGAATAATGCATGCGTTCGGTGGGAATGTGTGTATATCACAAGTGTCATATACATCGGGATTAGTTTTTGTTTGATGAGAAAAGTTTTAGCTGACTGAAGTAAAGCAACAAAAACTCCACACGGCAAATATTGAAACCAATAAATATGTTAGCCATTACACATACAAATGCAAATGAGTGAAACTACAATAGACAACAAGATACCCAAACAAGACACTAACAAATTACCGTCGATACTTTAAACAACGCGGCATAAACATGCACTTTGCGATCCATGCTAATCTACAGCCGAACACGGCTAGCAAACTTAGCCAGGTTAAGATAAGAAATGCATAATAATCACCGAATACCACTACCAGAAAAAGATAACATTGCATGTGCGATTTTATTGTCCAGTTCTGTCCAATACGCAATTTCATAATTTCATTTTGTGTGGGGGGGGGGGGGGGGCACAATTAATACCCAAGAGGCAAACTGTACTAATTGTCGAAACGATATGCAGACCTGTTCAAAACCCACAAAAGATATTGAAAAAAAAGAAGAATATCACAGAAAGAAAGTAATGGAGGACAATATAATAAAAGGAGACCCAAATAACAACCAATGCAATGCATAATGATAAACACATTATACGTGCACATCTGTGATCGAGCAACGTCGGTGATGTGAGATTAAAATTACAAGACAATGTCAACTGATTCTCAGCTCGGTTTTATTATACTTGTTCATTTGTGGATGAAGCAATTGCCTTCTTTTGCTAGTGGAGAGCTTTGGGTTGGGGTGGAGTGAGTTGTGATGTTAAAATTACTTAATACGATATCGGCATACAACTGATATTGATCTATGTAATACAAGTGAAGGTTAATATTAAAATGTGATATATATTATCATATGTTTTACATTTCCCGAGAAGGTTCACCCTAAATTAGACTCGACTAATATGGAAGTATGTTATAATACCCCGACATACGAAGTATGTCGAGGGGTATATCGTTTTCATAATTCCGTCCGTCATTCCGTCCTTCCGTCCATCCGTCCGTTTGACCTTTGTCCGTGTTTCTGTCCGTCCGTACGTCCGACGTTAACGTATTTATTTATCGTTCCAGGCAGCAGTCGCCGGTATACGTTTCTTTTTCCTTTTTCATTGTGATCCCGTCTGTACGTTAAGGAATCAGGTATTCCTTTCAAAGTTTAACTTGAAAAGAAACGTGGAACCGTCAACTTTGCCGTTTGTTGCTGTCGAATTAACATAATAGTAAGTAAGTTAATGTGCTGTTGTACAAGTACATCAATATTCATTTGTAACGTCAACTGCATGTACATGTATACTATGCCTACATATATCCAATATGTTCATAATGTTAATACTATATTTCATGGTGGTGCAGAAACCGCAGAAAGCGTCATCACATGGACTTCCACCGGGAGCAATAGGCGGCACAGGCCATCCAGAGGGTGCTTCCGAGCAAACGTAGGTGTTCACTTAGGAAGCAAAGACAATCAAGAGGTCGAGGATAATCGCCTAACACGGCAATCAGACACATTGTGTATTGCCATGCTAATGCACTCGTTCATCGGTATCACGGATTGTGTCAGCATTATCACACACCTGGCATCCGCTTAAGTCAAACACAATGAACTGAGGACACGGAACAAGATAGATATGAAAGAATATCGAAATGTGAAGTTTAACGTAGTGTCAATCTGTGTATCCTGATATGTGTGACCTAATACATGTCTGAAGTAGCCACACTGTCATTAGTAAAGCGATTAGACGACTCGATTTCTACAGACTACATGCACAAGAGCACTATGATTCACAACTGTTGTCACCGTCGTAAAATGTGAATATGACTGCAGAAATGGAAATTATTGTTTCAGCTACCAGTTTAGATCCATCGGCCAGAGCAGCCGCACAATCAGATCAGAAAATGTACTGTTATTCATTGCATCAATGAAACACCCATCATAGCGATAGTCATCATTACCAGACTACATGAGGGTGCTATTTGATCCATAAGCCCCATATCTCCAGTCACAGCAATCTGGAAACACTGAATTTAAAATCACAAATACGTTTTCTCAGCAGGCTGCCCAATTGTAGCTGCATATTTACCATTTTTAAACATTATTTTCGACAGAGGGGAATCTGATGTGAAACAGAAAGTGCATTTGAAAATATACACAGGATGGACTGGGCCGGAGGAAAAGGGTGAAGACCAACAGTAAGTTTTTATATTAATATGTCTTCTGTTCCTCGGCATGTCAAACAGGTACTTGACAAATACAGTGTTGGTGAGGGCGTGACTTCTGACGCCGCGTCTCACATACGCAAACCAACACGCACAGGCACACGCGCACGCGCACGCGCACGCGCACGCGCACGCGCACGCGCACGCGCACGCGCACGCGCACGCGCACGCGCACGCGCACGCACACATGCGCACGTGTATGCACACGCACACGCACAGCACACGCACACGCACACGCACACGCACACGCACACGCACACGCACGCACACGCACACCACACGCACACGCACACTCACACGCACAGGGGGGGGGGGGGGGGGACGCACGCGCACACTCACACGCACACGCACACGCACACGCACACGCACACGCACACGCACACGCACGCGCACACACGTCGCACGTGCACGCGCACGCACACGTACACGTTTATGCGCACGCGCACGCACACGCGCACGCGCACGCACGCACGCACGCACGCACGCGTGCCCGTCTTCCATCCCCATGCATGCGCGTTTATTGTAAAATGTGAACATATTAGTATGGTGGTGGAATTCTGCCACATGAACCTGATATACTTACGCTTTTTTCTTACACAAAATATAGTAGCTATACAAACGAATAAACTGTAATTTAGTTCCTGGAATACGATTGCCATTTGTCAGTTATTAATCGTTTCAGCAAGTTTAATTGATATGCTACATGTAAGACTAGTATTATGACATTTCTTTCAATTGAAATTCAATTCTCTCATTCAAGATGGCCGACATCTGTATTTGTATATCACATGACACATTTCATGTTTGTCAGATACAAAGCGTTTTCAGTAAAAATGCATTCGACACTGGTAACACTTTGATTGAGTAGTCCTGCACATAAATAATGTATATTTATGGGTACAAAATGGCAAGGTGGTTTGATGCGGTGAGTAGTGGGGTGGTTGAGGCGGGGGTTGTAAATAGTCCATAAGATAAACATGTTTAACCCTTTGAACCGAAAAGCTCGCAATAGCGGTTCATGCAAACAGTGCAGATCCAGATGAGCCGGCTCGTGACGAGCCGTTTCATCAGGATCTGAACTTTTTGAAAGTAATTTTCATATTTTTTAGAACAAAAAGTACCCTCTGTTCATAAATGGACTAAACGGAAAATCATTTTATGACGGTTGGATTAGTTGCAAAATGAACATATCCAAACTCATTGCAGTTACTTAGGGGTTAAACAAAACAAGGCTGTCAACCGAGATACCGATAGAAAGGGGTTACTGCGAAGTTTCTTTGCTATGAATATCTGATTGTATAACATATGGTATTACATGTACATGTTTCATGGGCCAATGAAAATTGAACGTCTTACTGAGTCGTAACAAAGTCAAGTAACAAACCGACTGTATAAGCAATGTATATTGTTACAAGACTGCCGTTGTTCGATACCGCTTACAAGCGTGTTCAAACATACAGCGCGTGCAGTTGAAAAAGGTGAAGACCAAACTAATAGCAGTTGGACCATGGCTGTAGACAATGCTCATTTCGGGGCTAAGCCAACACCTACGTAATGCATGTGTCTCATGACGTTACTAGAACGCAGCCATTACGTCACCAGACCAGTTCACAACGGTCGCACTGAACTTTTGAAAGTGATGCGCGATGTGTACTGCGGCCCCGGAATATGTATGTGTAAATCAGCTGTTTGAATGGTCTAGGAGCAGATTATCAAACTACCGAAAATACTGTATATATGCTCAAATTACACTATAATATTTCCTACGGATAGGTAACAATAACGTTCGACCATGTCAGCTCGAATATATATGTCTACTCGGGAACTGTTTCAACACGCGGCCTACAACAGTGGGGTTCCAACAGTTCCCTCGTGCCACGGCAAATGTTTACCCACGGCTGCACATGGTCGAACCATATAGTTTACCCATTACACATGTATTACTTCACTTGTTTCATCAGTCGCAGTAAATATATTCGTTGAAAGCATTTCCGGTCCCTATTATTAAGGCTAATGACATAACTGGAAATAATTCCAATGAGATTTCTGGTCATGTCAGATAAACCTGATATCGACGTTACCGGGGTGTATCTATTGATGTATTAAGGGATCAACTGCTAGATCTGCAAGCAAGCTGGTTCCGTGATCTGTTGTGGTGGCTAACACATGCATTCGTGGATGATGACGACCGACGGACACAGCTACCAGAGTTACCGGGTAGACTATCGGGGGATTCCGCTCCATGTGATGATATTCGAGACTTAGCCATCGGAATCCACACAAAGATTAGTGCCATATCTACACCTGCTGTTCTGAGAGCTGCCACGTATGTAGTTGTGCATTATAGTTATGCCGTGTGACAGTTTGCGACTTACTGCACTCATGATTAGTTGACACAAATGTTCATGTACGATAATACTTTTGGTGCTTCCTTAACTACTAAAGACGTAATCATGTATGTGTGCTTAGCGTGAACACGCATTGAAAGTGTACAACAGAGAAAGGCGGGCTGGTAAACGACGACTATGCAATAACGTGTATTATAATTTCTATGTTGCGTTTCATACAAAGGAGACGCCTTGAACTCCGACGAATTGACCATGGATTAAATTAATATTGGTTAGCATAATTAAACACATCTGCCAATCGCCACCGTATCAGTGCTATGCTATTGTCTATTTTAACACTTAACCTATGTGTTCATCACTTAATATTCGTCATCTGTTATTGAAAATGTGTGTCGCTGACAAGCAAATGTCTAGGTCCCAAAAGGAGCTAGATGTGTAGCATAGAAACATTCATATGTCCGCTGAAAAAATAATTCGGCGTAAATATAGTCGCTACCCTGTCATTCCGTCCGTCTGTATGTCCGAGATCGGCGTTAAGGCTTAATATCTCTCTTTCTGTAGCCTTGAATTATATAAGTATGTGTTAGAATCCATTTCTGCATAATATAACCCACCAATGTGGCCCTTGGACAAGGTAAAATTAATAACGTGATACTATGTATTTATGTTTCGAGGGGTACATCTATCAGTATCATTTATGACTTATTGTTGCACTGCTGTTTCGTTTCAAATAGCTGATTACCTGTGAAACGACACTACTCTTTATCAGTGGTTTATGTTTGTTATTAGATAATGAATAACATTCAAATCTGACAAAATTCACAACATTCGACACGGAATATATTTAATTTATATCATGTTATACCATAAGCACAGTGCAATTATGTAACTGGAAATACTGTGCGACCGTGAAACGGTTAAACGTGTATGATATCCTGTCAATATGACCTACTCGCACTTCATATTTTTACGCGATTTTAAAGAAACGTCCAAAACACATTGTTCAGCAGCGACTGATCTGTTTGATGAAAATGGGACTGTTAAGAGTGCGCGGGTTTAATTTGGAACATAACAAGATATGACTGCGAAAACAATTCAACTTAAGTGCACGCGATTTCCTGCATAGCAAATAAAAACCCATTCAATCCCTCTTTCCAATTATGCTTGCTCTTTAAAAGTCCTTGCATCATTCATAAATGACTGACGTCATACTTTTGATTAAACAGTCATTACGCAGTAATTCCAGTAAAAAATCGGAAAGTCATGTAGGGAAATACACGAATACAAGTCAAGTGTTGTTGTCGTGTTATTTATTGTTCCGAACATAATTATCGTAATTGTTGTATAACCTGCTTCGAATAAAACAGATGTGTCTGGTGAACTTTTCAGAGTAATGTTTGTTGAAAAGAAGCTGTAATTTCATTTTATTGGTTATGGACTATAATTATAATGTATCAACAACAGAACACTCAACAGTTTAATCTGGCTGAAGCACATGCATTTTATTGACTAATTCGGGATGCATTGATTGAGATCGTCATCATTCTTAATGTGATTAAATGGTACAGCCGCCATCTTGTTGTTTTTCCTTTTGTTTCCATGATTCAAGTGTGACAAACAGACCGAAATGATCGTTGTTAGAGTAATTTGTTATTGGACCAATTTGAAAACATTTCGATGAGTAAAAGTACATAAAACCTAAACCAATTAACGGCGTTTCTGTCGATTAGGGAATTTTACGACCATATTTGGCATAACTGATCGAAATCTGTTCTGAGCGTAAAGGAATGTTTGTTGCAATTCGGTTCTAAGCTATATCACGTTTCGTGGAGCGCGTGGTCGTGAAGTCAGGTGCGTCGGACTGCTGATCTTACGTTCGTGGGTTTGAGCCTCATCCGAGGCGTGCTTTGTGTCTTTGAGCAAGACAATTTATTCACGCTGTTTCAGTCCACCCATCTGTTGGGTGTATTCTATATGATATATATATATATATATATGGTATATAATTGGTATGCATGCACCGCTACGGTAGAGGAGATAGTAACACTAGAATGTTACATGAAACAATATTTAGTAAGTAACAATGTTACAGTACAGATAAATATAATTTCATGTGAATAATTCATGGGATTTGACGAAAATAATAATTTGTAGTGATCATCTCCCAACATGTATAGCATTACATTGTATAAACTAAGCAGCCAGTGATAAACACTAAATATTCCAGTTGATGTGCAATGGCCGCAGTTACATGCATTACATAATAAAGTAAGGTTATTCACACATATACAAGTACATATATTCATATTTGGGAGGAGAAAAGTTGGAAAAGAGAAGATAATGAGGTAGCCGATTCTTATAATAATTATGTATGCAGGCTGAAAGTCAGTCCTGGATTGAGGAAGTAATACCATGTTTGATACGTTACAAATGTCAGACATATATATAAGAGTGTGTTGACTCACGAGAATCGTTTGGTTTGAAGGATATATGCTTTGAACGCTAGGAATTATGTTTTATTTTATTCGTAATTATTTTCGGGTATATATCATTTAAAAGTTGCTCTTGGGTTATGTTCACACGTATATATTATACATATATCCCATCATATTTAGGAAGAAATTATGTGAATATCAGGGGACCCACGGGTCTTTAGTCAGCTCACATGCATTTATATAGTGTTGATAACAGCACACATGCTGACATCAAAGGAGATGACAGTTTGGACAGTAAGCCATAACACGGTAAGCAGGCCTATTCAGCATCAATACTGTTGTGGTATTATTACATGTATGCCCCCGGTCTCGGTAGAACCGAAATTCATATAGTGTTTCAATTTTCTGTCCGCCCGTGTCTGCGTGTCCCTGTGTGTTTCCGTATGCTTGTGTGCCAGTGAGTCCTGTTAAGCAGTTTTGTCGAGATTTCTGCCCAATCTGTCACTGGGGGCATTCGTTTGCCGATAGACCATATGTTTTGTACTCGTTAGAGAGCAGAAATTGTTCTATTTTTAGCTCGATTATCCGAAGAATAGTTAGAGCTTATGTAGTCACCCCGGCGTCGACGTCGGTGTCGGCGCCGGCGTCGGCGTGGCGTCGGCGTCGGCGTCACGCCTGGTTAAGGTTTTTAGTCAAGCTTGTAGATGGAATACTCCTGGCCCTACACCAACCATACTTGGACAACTTCATCTCTTAGTGATGTACATCAACAACGCCTGACCTATATTTGACATTGACCTACATTTAACCTTGAATTAATTAGTTAATTTCCCTTGGTTAATGTTCTTAGTCAACCTTGGTTAAGGTTTTTACTCAAGCTTGTACATGAAATACTATTGTGCTTACAGACACCATACTTTGACAACCTTTGCTCATAGGGATGTACATCAATAACCCCTGATCTATATTCGACCTTGACCTACATTTCCACTTGAATTACTTACTTAATTCCCCTTTGTTAAGGTTTTTAGTCAAGCTTGTAGATGGAATACACCTGACCCTACACCAACCATACTTGGACAACTTCATCTCCTAGTGATGTACATAAACAACCCCTGACCTATGTTTGACCTTGACCTACAATTAACCTTGAAATACTTAGTTAATTCTCCTTGAATTACTTAGGTAATTCCCCTTGGTTAAGGTTTTTAGTCAACCTTGGTTAAGGTTTTTAGTCAAGCTTGTACATGGAATACTATTGTGCATACAGACACCATACTTGGACAACCTTTTATCATAGTGATGTACATCAATAATCCCTGACCATTATTTGACCTTCACCTACCTTTACCCTTGGATTACTTACTTATTTCCCCTTGGTTAAGGTTTTTAGTCCAGGTTGTAAATGGAATACTCCTGCAACCATACTTGCAAAACTTCATCTCCTAGTGATGTACATCAATAACCCCTGACTTATATATGACATTGACCTACATTTAACCTTGAATTACTTACTTAATTTCCCTTGGTTAAGGTTTTTAGTCAACCTTGGTTAAGGTGTTTATGTAGGCCGCGGCCACCTTGTTTGTCAAGCTATGTGTACATCGACAACCCTCGTAGTCGAGTTATGCTGTTCTCCTACAGCACTTGTTAGTTGTGACGTCACGGACGTCACGGACGTTACAGATAAGAGAGTTATCAAGCGTGTAGCTAGAACGTCGCCATTAATTGACGGGAAAGTTAATTGACATGTAAAAACACACTTCCACAGTAAATAATCGTAATGCGACATACTATCGATGTTGTATATATGAGTTTCCCCATCGAAGCAAGAACATCTCGTCACCAATTTCGAGAACAGTTCGAGAATCGGCAATAAAACGTATAACCGAGAGATGTTGAAGAACACTAATTAAAAATGGCGACAATCTAGAAAAACCGAAGATTGGTGGTAGTGATGGCATTACAATCGACGACATGAAGGACACGGACTTCTTCAGCAAATAATCCCAACTGAAGAAGGAAAAGGCAAGAGTGAATTCAAACTTCACACTCGCAAGACACCGAGTTCTAATGCTGGTAGAAGTAGATGATCTGCCGAGCTGACGAGCTATCCGGGAAGCTTGCCAGAAGATGGACGGCAGTCTCGAGGTAGCGATGGATGTAATAACACAACTGTCGAACCTGTATGACTATTACAAAGACGCGGAACGAAGCACAAAGATCATCTCGGAATTGGAAAAGATGGACAATGAATTCTCGGCAGCACGCGATTCAGCGCGGGAATATCTCGATTCTCGCAAAGACGAATTATCTAGTGTTGCATCGGAAATGCTGCATATCGACCTGGAAAATGAGTTGAACATTACGAAAGACCAGCTCTCACGAAAATATATACAGGAAGAGGTGAATAAATCGTTGCAACCAAATCCACGGTACCAGTATGACCAGCCGACATCTGAGTACGGTACGATTTCGTAATGTAATTTTTTATCAAAATGCATATGATATAAATGCAATGTAACAACGTATGTTTTCACCATATCACGACGAACACAGAAGGCAGAATATGCATGAATATGAGATCAATGAGAGAACAAATATGCAAACCCCTCATTTGGCAGATACTGAATGGAAGTATCAGCATTACCTATCTGAACGAAGAGTCCCGGTGACGAAAAATAATGTTCACACGTTCGGTGGTAGTCAACCGTTTGACGCCAGTGTATGTTAATGTTAGTCAAATCACAATAGTTATCTTCACTTTATACTCTCCAGTAATGTAGTTACGTTTGTAACGTCGTGACGTCATAATAACGTCATAATAACGTCATGGCAACGTCTGATGGATTATTGTTTTAATGTGAGATAGTAACTGGATGTAATAAAGTGTACAGTAGAATATAACAGTGTGTGTGTTAGTGAGTGAATATTCCAGTGTGAATATTTAACAAATTGTAGCAGAGCGTGTGTGTCACGAATCGTAGCCGACTATTTTCTGTATCATCCATTAATTGTAACACGGGTCACATAGTCTAGAGCAGTAATCGAATATTCTAGTACAAGACGGTCGAATAGGTATTGGTGTGTGAAATATCGCCCGTGGAGTACACCGCTGGAGAGAATAGCGTTTTATCCGAAACCGGGCACGGACCACCAGTATTGGATTTTGCACTGGTCGTACCTGGGTGATCTACACTGTATATGCAGACTTAGATGCTAGCCTAATTACCTAGTAAGTCATACCTATTTATGACTGAAGTATTTCAGACTAATTCACCAGATATCTCATGAGCTAGACTGACTGTTAGATCATTAGTCCACTTACGTAAAATTGTAAGCCAAATGTGGGCACATAAGTTTTACATTGACAAGCAGACTACATGGGATAGTCATGCACTAGGGTGGGGGTATATATTCGTTGTAGCACCATATATTATCAGTCGGACATTCACTTTCATTATTGTGACATTGGAGCGCAAGTTTTTCACTGGGAATTGGTGAGTACATATGTTGTTACTTTCTAATGCTGCCATTTAAGTCTGAATCTTGCCAAGACCGGCAATTCTACGCAGTGTTATCGTATCCTCGATAATACTGCACTATTTAATTTACTGAGTTATTTGGCCCCGTTTCGACCAAACGCTTGGTCAATAAAAGCCGTATGGCATGTATCCGCTGATGTAGATTATCTCCCTTAATCAAATATTATTGATTCATTAATTCGTCGTGTTTACGTGTAAATGATAACGATTACAGGACTGGCATGTGGGAGCATTCCGTGAGTATTGTAATGGCATATTATTCTCATGTGTTTTTGTTGCATGTCACTCTGACTAATTGCATTAGCAATTTATTGTATTTGTAAAACGAAGGGCGAACTTGATTGAAATGTTCACTAACATTAGCCATGCATTTTATGTTACGATTCAATCGAATATCAGTCTGCGCCCTGTACAATACATGAGAATATTGCCAATTTTAACATGTCACAATTTTAACGTGAATTTTCTGGACGACTTTCATTACCCTATGGGGAAACACATGTTAACTCCTAACCAAGTCGTCTGTACATTCATTGTATTAAGTCATATTACGTTCGCAGTGTGTTGTAGATATTGTAAATGCTATTGCGACCAAGATGGGCCCGATCAGACAGTTCTGCTCTAAGTGCACTGATTTATACATCAGTAAGCTGCAATAAGGACATGATGTGAAGTATAATTTGTTTCAATCACTGATGCTTTGGGTCAGCCTGTGGAATCCTACAGTCTGATTAGAGTATACAGTGTGTATGATTAGTATTGTAATGTAATGTAATACTGTGAGTCTGCACAGGAGAATACTTGGCACAGTTGCTCTGTATTAAGTTAGCTCAGTTGGCCACGGGCAGTCTGATCAAAGTCGCAATCAAATGTTTGTTTACTAATGGTAAATAACTGTGAATGACGTCTGTATTCACATGTACGGCTGTGAAGAGGTATATCGTTGGGTACACTAGATATAATGGCTGTTCATTAATGTGTTATATCGCATTTTCCGACTTATGAATTCCATCAGCCGCCTTCTTCCAATTAGTGAAAATATCTTTGTGTACATTGCATTTTATCATGTTTCATCATTGTAATATATGATGATGTTTAGTATTGCCATGCAATCAGGATATTGATTTCATGTGCACTACTGTGACTATTATTGAGACTATAATCATGTTACATTCTGGTAACAACACCGTTGGTGTTTTGTAGTCCCAGCCAGTACACCAGCCAGGCAGCCAGCCAGTCAGCAACGAGCGACGGCACGTCCCTACTTTGTGTCTGCGTAATTCAGTACGCAACACAGAGTTATTTACATATTCTGGAGTCCACGACACGACACCGTGTGTTAGCGGGGACTCTGCTCCGCGTGGACCAAGGGCGTAATCGAGTGGGGCATATTCCGGTGACGTCATTCCGTCAAAGGACGTGAAAAATCGATAGGGACGTTCACCGATGCGTTATGGACCCCATCCGCCCAAGTAGGCTCAGTATCTCCTAAGAACCAGTAACTTTACGACGTTATTATAACGTCACTCCCATCATGGCGGAAGCCGGAGTTGTTTAGATGATCTCGAACATTGGATATTTATCCAGATTATGATGACGTTTACTTTTGACTTTACCTACCTGTTCCAGAATTGAGGATGTGCCTTGGTTGTGCAAGGGCCTGTGGCGGTGGCTGCTAGGGGACGTTGTCCGTACTGACATATTCATCTATTGTTTGTGTTTATCATTTATGTAAATATATCATACTTGTAAAAATATACCTTGTTGTCTCTGTCCACAACGTGCTTGGTGTTCCGTCCCTTCAGTAGACTAGCTCGGTGTCACCCTGGTGTGACAGTGTGCAACGGTTCTCCAGTGTGACAAAGTGTTAATTAGCGTAATAATGTTTATACAGTGTGGTGTATTCAGAGAAAATTGACAGAATCTTGAAGATAAAAGGAAAAGTGAAAGCCACGATGACAACAAAGATAAACATTCCATACTTGTATACAACAAAGACATATGAACAGTTTAAACAAGAACTGCTGGCATGGAAAGAAGTTACAGATGTATCAAAGGCAAACCAATGGATAGTGGTCGCATCATCTCTTCCAGAAGATGACGAAGCAAGAATACGAGAAAAAGTGTTTAAAAAGGTATGCTTAGATGACATAAAGGGAGAATGTGGTTTAAATATTCTTGTTTCATTCTTAGACAAACGTCTTGCTAACGATGATTTAACTGATAGTCTTCAGACGTTTGACGATTTTGATGATTTTAATAGAGAAGAATGGCAATCTATAAATGACTATGTAGAATTATTTTATGCAAAATTCAGAAAAATTGAAAAAAAGCATATGCAGATACCATCTGCAATACGAGCATTTAAATTGTTCAGGAAAGCAAATATAACAAACACAGAAAGAACATTAGTTCTTACAGGAATGAATTATAATAATAAAGTAGTGTTGTATGAAGAATGTGTCATTGAAGAAGTTTAAAGGGACAATATGTAGTAGAAATGCAAGAATAGAGATTAATATTGACACACAGTCGGTGCCGGTAGCTGGTGTTAAACTGGAAGAGGGGTATATAGCGGATGGTAATGTCAAAGGAAAATCGTCGACAAATAAATTTAACAGCCAACACACATCATGGTGGAACAGTAGAGATGGTGATTGTGAGTACGAAGGTGTTCAGCGGAATTTTAAACCAAAAATGCCAATTCGTAAAAAGGTGAACCCGCTAGGAAAATATTGCCTTATTATAGTAAACTTACATGTTACCTGCGTGACACGACACCCAATCCATGTCCCGTGAAGGCTGGGCTAGGCCCAGAGTCCAATGTCGGGTATTGGGTCATGTCGGGTACAGGTTATATGCACATGTAAAGTGTACTACCAATACAAGTGAGAACACTATATAATAGGACAATATAAAGTACTATATAATAGGACAATATCTCCTAACTATCCCTGTGTGAGTGGTGAGTATCCCACGTCCAAAGGTCCTGCCTGTAGGAGATCCTGTCAATAGGTGTTGTCTGTCTGAAGTCCAAGTGTGTTCTGCATATAGTGTGTAGGAATATGGATAGCCACAAACTTGAGTGTATGCACTGGTTGACTAGACACACAGGGTGTGTACATTTGTGCACTACGAGAATTGGCTTCGTACTACAGTATTCTAACATGCAGATCGTGTGGTTCATTTAAACATGTATTATCATCATTTACAGGCTGCAAACCGAATGACGATGTGCAGATGGAAATGGATACTCCTAATTCTGCTGTTCTGGACAGTGCATGCAGTAGTACTGTATGCGGAAACAGGTGGATGGATAACTACGTAACATCATTAAATAAGCCAAAGAGAGATACAAATAGATATGTTCAAGGTAAGAAAATATTCAAATTTGGAGATGTAAAACAAGTGAAGTCAAAAGGTACATTTACATGACTCCAGCGGTGATTGCAGGTAAGGGGGTAATAATCAAGACTGATATAGTAGACTCGGACATTCCATTTCTATTTGGAGAATTGCTATGAAAAAGGCTGGTGTACACATTAATGTAGAGAATGACACTGCTAGAATAATGGGAAAACAAGTATATTTAATAGTGACAGAATCAGGCCATTATTGTATTCCCATTGATACATCTGCAGATACAGTAGGTGGAAGTATGTAGACTCCATGGTATGATGAGGGTAACAGAATGGACATATATGAGCATTTAGTCAATGTCGATAGAAACGTAACATCATCAAATGAAGTGCGAGCGTTGAAGTCTGGTTTGAGTGTATCCGTGACTTTGTCCAATGGCAACTTATTTCAAACTAAAGTATATGATATGACAGGCATGCTGTCCGGTAGATCTGGAGGTAATGAATAGTCAGATATGGGGACATGGAGGCTGCTCTGATCAAGAACAGTGTGGCAAAATCCAAAATGGAGTAGCGTCATAACAAACCTGTTATTAGACGACTACCAGATGGTCAGTAATGGAACAGCTGCGGATCATGGAACAGTTCACATGTCAGTCAGGAGGGGTTGATTCAGAAGGAAGACAAATATGTGACAACAATTGAGTTGGAAGGAAAATTTATACCATACTCAGTTTGAAATGTGTTGTGATAGTTTTGGATGTATTGTGAGTCATAATGAGAACATGACAGCTTGGAGATATAATGCAATGCATGTGCAGGTTCTCCAGGATGGTGTGAAGGAAATCGACAACATATATATTGGTGATGCAATATACGGATCCATCATGTTCAAAACTACTGACAGAAATATGGGTGAGGAAAGTGTTTTCGGAAGCTTGCAGAGAGAACATAAATGTTTACAGATCATATAAGATGACGAATTAGAAGATGATGAAACCACAGCGATATCCATGAAGCAAATATACAAGTACAAGCTAACATTTAAAAAGGAAATGAATGATGTTATCCAGAGCAAGTGGCAATCGCCTGATGACTGGCCATCAGCTGTCCTATCCATAGCGGACAGAGTGGCTAAACAGAGCCGAGTGTTGTACGATGTTGTGGGTATGGTTATGCATGAACACAAGCGAGTTGATTATGGGCTGCTGCATCGGGATGTCACTGTTTTCCATTGTGTTTGATATGTTGATTGTATTTTACAAATTCAAGAGAAATGTGATACACAAGCCATTGCAGGTAACTGGGTATATCAGACAATAACGTTACGTATACTGTGCTGTTTCAGCATTCATGATGGTGTAGGACTATCAAGGCATAACATCCACTGAATGTCTTTTCACTGGTGTGGATAAACTAAAGAGGGCACAACTTAACCAAAATATTGGGCATGAGTTTAATTATCAAATACATGTGTCTTTATTGAGTGTAGCTAAACGTAATATGTGTATGTTAATACATGTAGTGGCATCATGTGTGAAAAAGGTGAAGGTGGCTGAAAATTTTACTATCATGAACTATAAACTTCCTTCCGAAAATGACAGTAACCAGAATGTATATTTTCGCCAATTTAAACTGTGCGATAATTTCATTAGGTTCAATAAAATAATAAGGAAATTAAAAACACACTGGCATAGAATACATGGTAACATTTTACAGTTATGTGGTAGTGTGCGAATCGTTTTGAAGCAAGTTGTGTTTTTTGAGTGAAAAGTTATACATCTAGCAGTTAGGAAGAGTGGAACAAGTTGCTGCAATGAGGAACGGGTTTGTCAGCTGATAATTCGCCGTGTGATAGATAGAGTATACAGTATTTGGATGATATGTCATGCATATTTTATGGAATAATGTTCTCACATGTCGTCACAAGAAGAGGGCACAGTGCGTAGACAATTAATCAGTGAGGTCACACATTCATTCCATGGATTGAAATTAGACGATAGTTGTGAAAATGGTTTTGTATCTCAGATGAACAATAAGAAAATGGTAGTAACATCTAGTAATACACTTGAATAATTTGGTTTATAAGCGGACCATTATTTCAGAAAATCGTTTAATAATATTGTAAGCATACCACATACAACTAGAACAGTTGATACTTATGGTTACAGACACATATTTAAAGAAACAAAGGAAGTGATATGCGAATACATAAAGGCAGATAATGTAGCAATTGACAAATCCCAGGTGACAAATAATGCGAGCGGAGCTACGTGGTATCAAAGTAAAATCCAGATGGCAGACTGTTTGGTAACATATGAAGACGCTAGCAACGACCCAAGATGGACACATCGTAGGAGATCCTGTGCCTCAGTTCCAAGACATATTGATGTAACATTGATGTAAGTCTAATCTGATGATGACCAGAGATGTATGGTATTTTTTCAAATGTATATTATTTATATTCTCATATTATCATTGGCTATTTGTATACATTTGTTTTTTTACAGTTTTCAAATATATAAACCACAAATATAACTATTATAGAAAATAAAAAGACGGTATAATTAATGTTAAAGTTAGTCTTATCACAATAGTCATCTTTCCTTTATACTCTCCAGTAATGGTGTTACGTTTGTAACGTCGTGACGTCATAATAACGTCATGGCAACGTCTGATGGATTATTGTTGTAATGTGAGATAGTAACTGGATGTAATAAAGTGTACAGTAGAATGTAACAGTGTGTTTGTTAGTGCGTGAATATTCCAGTGTGAATGTTTAACAGTGTATTCCAAAAGCCGTACATATGCCAGGACCTTTGGAAGCAATTACAACGGGTACTGATACCGGTATTTGCGGGGGACAAACGATCATATCAGAGCTGGAAGCCCGCATTCCTTGCGTGCATAGACAATGCGCCGGCTACGGCAGAGTATAAAGTGCTGCAACTAAAGGCAATTTCATTCCGGTGAAGCATTACAAGTAATCGAAAACCTTGGTCATTCGGCTACTGCCTACGAAGCTGCAAAATAACGTATGGAACGGAAATATGGAGGCCAGCGTCGTCAGATAGCCATTTATCTGGAAGATTTAGAGAACTTTAGACAGGTTCGGTCCGGAAATGCACATGATATCGAACAGTTTGCAGATTTATTGGACATTGGGATCATAAATCTTAAAGAAGCTGGACAATTTCAAGAATTGGGAGACGATTCTTTGTATACTAAACTACAACGAAAATTACCTGAACCTGTACTAGCCAAATATCATCGTTGGATATTTGAAAACAATACATAGGAGTCTGGTGTATCATTGAGGGTCTGGGTGATTCAATAATCCGAGTTCCAGACAATAGCGGCGAGACTGTACAGGGAATTTCAGTCAGATCTAGTAATAGTGAATTTAAAAGGCCATTTACAAAACATCATGACCAACGTACATTCTTTGGAGGGATAAGAAATGCTCGGGAAACGCAAAACAAATACAGACACTGCAAAGTTTGCGGTTTGCCACATGCGATTTGGATGTGCATAGATTTCCAGCAGATGGGCGCATCAGAAAGATGGGCTACAGCTAAACGACAAAACCTGTGTTACCGCTGTCTAGGGGTTGGTCATCGTGGGTGTGCCTGTCCGAGGAGGAGAATTTGTGAACTGGACGGTTGCAAAGAGGTGCACAATATACTGTTACATAAGTATGTAACACAACCACTGGAAGCAGGTTCACAAGATATTGATGTGACAAGAATGCATCAGACTGAGAAAAGGAAGATACCGCAGTCAGTAGATACAATTTTACCAAGGACGGGAACCAGAAGAAAAAATCATATGGTAAGCAAACTACAATGATGGCGCAAAAGTACAACAAAACAAATTATATTGGACTTAGTACAGTGCCGGCAATTCTAAAAACACGGCAATCTACAAATTACCACCAATGCCCGGATGGATGATGCTAGCACAAAGACTTATGTAAATGTCGATATCGCCGCCGAACTTGGAATCCAGGGAAAAACAGAGAATGTAAAACAGTAAATGTGCTAAATGGATAGGTGGACACCTTTGAAACAGCACCAGTATACTTTACAATTCTAAGTGTAGATAGAATGGCCAGCATGAATGTCACGGCATATGCGGCAAACAGAGCTACAGGAGATATTAAAGTGGTAGACTGGGGCAAATATGCCCGAAAATGGTGCCATCTTAAAGATATTTAATTCCCACATATGGCATTCAGGCCCATTGTGGATGTATTGATCGGCTTGGACTGCGCCCTGCATTCAGTGCGATGTAGGCCAGGGGAACACATCGCCAGATTAACGCCACTATGTTGGACTTGCATTGGAAATCCAGATCTGAATAACAAACAATTACTTCAAACGAACATGGTACCTACTTCATCCGTGACCAATCATAAATCGAACAGCTGAACGCGAACCTTAAACTGTTCTAGGAAATCAAAGAAGTTTCATTATCGGAAATGAATCCCATCGTGAGAATTGAAGAACAAATCGCAATGAAAAAGGTAAAAGAATCGTTGCTGTATGAAAACGAAAAGTACCATGTCAGTATCCCGTGGAAACAAACAAAACCGGTACTGCCAGATAATAATGAAATGGCACTTCAAAGATTGGAGAATAGTGAAAATAGACTCCAACGGTCTCCTGATATAAGTAGAGCATACAGAGAGTGCATCGATCAATATGTAGAAAAAGGACAGGTGATACGTGTTCCGACGAGTCAGCACAATCTATCGAAGTGGTATCTACCACACTTTCCAGTTATAAGGACAGACCAAGACACAACAACAACAAGAATTGTATTTGATGCATCGGCGAAATGTGGAGATGTATTGTTGAACTCGGCGATATACCAAGGACCGAAGTTACAGAGAGACCTGTTCGATGTGTTACTCAGGTTTAGAAAATATCCGATAGCACTGGTGTGCGATATCGCAGAGATGTATCTGCGAATCGGAATTGCGCCAGAAGATAGACCATATCAACGTTTCCTATGGAGCAGAATGGACGTAAGTAGACCTACAGATGTGTATGAATTTAGCAGCGTTGTGTTCGCTGTGAATTCGTCCCCGTTTCAACCGCAATTCGTATCACATCAGCATGCCAAAGAATATAAACGCGAATTTCTAATGGCGGCAGAAACGGTTCTAAAATATATATACATGGAAACTTCAAAGGACCCGGAAATCGATAAGGAAAGAGGAATCAGGCTATACAAGGAACTTTCGAAATTATGGTCAAAAGCTGGAATGCATGCATGTACATTTTTATCAAATTCAGCAAATGTGTTATCAGAGATTCCAATGCAGGACAGAAAATCAGAAGATGACTTAGACAATGAACAATTGTCATGTGCAAAAACACTTGGAGTATGGTGGGTGGCCAATGAAGACGTGTTTACATTCAAGGAAAATGAACCAGATAGCGACATACACCAACGTAATTTCTCGAAGAAGATCGCCTCACTCTTCAATCCAATTGGGTTGATGGCTCCTTTCACAATTCGGGCGAAGATGTTATTACAAGAAATGTGGACTGTGTGAATGGATTGGGATGAAACACTTAGCGAAACTCTAGAAAGTTCTGCTCGCATGTGGTTCAGTGAACTACATGACTTATCTAGAATAAAAAAATACTGGAAGTTGTCTGAAATACAGGAGAAGGTTACTATCGTAACATTGCATACATTCATTTATGCTTCGCAAGATGCATATGGCTCTGTTATCTATGCAAGACACACTTATCAGGACAGCAGTACATCAAGCAATATAATTTCAGCAAAGACTCGCGTAGCTCCAACAATATCAACAAGCATTTCGCGTCTAGAACTAATGGGTGCAATCGTAGGTATTAGGCTCGCAATATCGGTTCGAAAGCTCTTGAAATAGACATGAATGACATACTATTCTGGTCTAACAGTCTAAATGTATTATGGTGGATTTGATGTCGGAGTCCTACATTTAAGCCATTCGTCGCCAACAGAGTATGGGAAGATACATAACTACAGCAGACCTGGGCTGTGGCGGAATGTACATACAAAAGAAAAATCCCGCCGATATTCTGAACAGAGGAATGAAAGTCGGAGATCTTGCATTTGTGGACATTTGATGGAAAGGTCCACATTTCCTGCGCGCATCACAAGACCAGTGGCCGATGAACACAATCTCCGACAAATGTGACGAATGTAGTGAATAGAAAAAACCAAACATGAAGACATTATCGAAAAAGATACAGAGACATGTAACATCATATACGGCGCTACCTTTATCGCTGTAGAGGGGGTTAAATCATCAACTAGTTTAGTTACAGCCTGAAAAATACTCCAGTTGGCTAAAATTAACAAGAATCAATGCATGGATCAATCGATTCGTACACAACTGTCAATTACACAAAGGATAACGAATTTCTGGAGAACTACTATCAGGTGAAATAACAAGTACGGAGATCGATTTAATTGAGCAAACACAGCGCTTTGTCGCGTAAATTACCACTATCAACAAGTAGCAAACTATTAGGGTTGCAACCAACACTGGATGATGATTGACTGATGCGATCTGATCTGACGGCCGACTGAGATATGCAGAATTCCTGTCCTATGACGTGCGATATCCAGTCATTCTACCACGAAGATGTTGCATTACACAATTGATAGTAAAGTAATTTCATGAACAAGATCATCACGCATCTGGTACAATCCAGACACTTTCTGCACTATCGGCACGATATTGGATTATTTCTGGACGGGAAGTAATTCGTGAATGGGAAAAAGAATGTGCAGAATGTCGTCGACGAAAAGCAAAAGCATGCAAACAAATAATGGCACCACTACCAACAATACGATTAAAACCGGCACGTACAGCCGTCACCCGGACATAGGTCGATTTCGGTGGACCATTCATCACTGTACAGGGTCGAGGAAAACGTCGTGAAAAAAAGATATTTGTTTATTCACGGGTTTAGCAACAAGGGCCGTGCACTAAGAAATCGCATTCGGCCTCGACACTGATTAATTTCTCAATGCGTTCTACAGAATTGTTAGTCGTAGAGGATTTCCAGAAGAAACGCTATCTGACAATGGAACAAATTTCAAAAATGTCGACAAAGAATTAAAGGCATTAGTTTCTCAAATAGATGAAGACAAAATCAACGAATCGAAAGCCAATAAGGGAATAAAATGGACGTTCAATCCACCCCTTGCCCCGCATGTCGTTGGGGTACATGAAACAATGATAAAATCGGCGAAGAAAGCAATACAAGCCATACTAGGAACTGCAGACATCAACGACGAAGAACTGATGACCGCAATAATCGGAGCAGAATCATTGATAAACTCAAGAACGGTAACGCATCAGTCAGCCGATCCAACAGATGAAACGCCGTTGACCCGAAATCATTTCTTGCATGGGCAGATCGGGGGTCAGTTCGCTCCAGTGACAGTTGACGATACGCAATTTAATCCACGGAAGAGATGGCGTCGCATTCAACAGTTGGTGCGCCATTTCTGTCATCGCTGGCTTAGAGAATGGCTGCCAGGTTTGAACGCCAGAAGAAAATGGTTTTCACCACAGCGGGATATCCAGATTGGCGAAGTCGGTGATCATGTACGCGTGGCGAAGATCCAGTTGGGGCAAGTACCTTTGTGCGACCGGTGACGAAGCTTTGAACTGTTTTTTTACATTTTGGATATATAATGTATTAACTAACATTATTAACCCTTTCGCTGCCAAACGTATTATTCAAATTTGCCAACTGTCGACGTTACGTCAAAATGACGTCGCTTTTTACGTATTGTTTACTAACGCCCGCATTGCATGACGTCATTCAAAACGTAACGACGCTAATTGATTTACACTCGGCAGTAATTTGTATTTAGTCAACAGAAGACATATGGATCGTGTACCGAGCACTGAAGTAGCAACTTTAGACTGAGAAATATTGAATTCGAGTGTACTGGGATTTGCGGAAAGGTTTCTCTATTGCCGATATTTTTCACACCAACTTGTAAATATGAGTAATTAATTAATCCAGTGTATTACACGTATCATCAATATATTAATGCAATCTCATACATGTACTCGTTCGCATCTAAGAAAGAGGAGCTGAATTAGTGTTCTTAGTCAGCGAGGGTCAATAAACCACACACATCATACATTCAATCGTATTAGAAATTTAAAAAAAACACGTCGAAATGCGAAATTTACAGTTACCGTCGATGGTGTCTAGTATTGACGTATTGTGCCTTTTAATGGAATGTTGACTGTGGAGTAAAGCCCATGCTACTACATAATTAGCATTGTCGCCACTGCATGTATATCTACTAAGTGTATTATGTATGCTCCCGAGTATTATACATTGAAGCAGTCAGATAAATTGACTCTATTACAAAACTGTGGTGTGCTGTCTCAATAAGTCATGTACATGTATGCACATGTATATGTATCGCATTGTTTCTTCGTAGTGTAAATAAAAACAACGAGAACATTTGAGAGAACACAGGCACCTTACACATGTACACTCGACTAGACAGTTGCAACACTGTGTTCGCTAAACATAATTGTCTGTCTGTAGACTGTACCGCATGTCAACTTACCTAGGTCGCCCTGCGTTACAGACAGACAATTTGGATTAAATGCTCGCCAAATGTACAGGTATCTCAGTATTCGCTCATACGGACCGTCGAGTACACCCTCTGACAGTTGACAGACCTTGTTCGCCTAATGGGAGAGTATCGTAACTTACAAGTGACGCAACACTTGACTTGTTTCCCGGCCGAAAATGGCATTAGCTGTTGATATGCAGTTAAACACCAATAAACAAGCAAACACTTGACTAGTTCAATGAAAACAATGCTGTTCATTGTCGCCATTGCGCCCGCCAGTCTGAACCTAAATATATGTACCTCCCGCGGGGCAACTGTGAGCCTCTAAGTGCAACAAGTTTTACCATTGTCAGGGGCTCGACTTGTTTATTTGAGGGAGAAATCGCTCCTCGGCGGCCAATTGTATAAGCCTCGGTTCAATGCTAACCACTGGTTAAATCCGTGGTTAGGTTAAATATTTGGTTAAAGTATTGGTTAGCGATTGTATTAAACTCCGGTTAAATTTTAACCATGATATTTCTGGTTAAATTTAACCGATCTAAAGAAGCCTGGTTAAATTTTAACCAGGCTCTTTGGAGAAAACAAAATGGCAGCCTTTCGGTAAATTCGCTCCACATTGATTAAATAAGTAGTGTTTTTACCGCATTCACAATCTATTTATACATCCAGCTGCAGTATCAGTGTTACGTCACTATATAACACTGTCGCATACGTGTTAACTCCAGTACACACGCAGTACATTTTGCAGAGTTACTTCCCACAACTAGCCCAAAATTGATATACATATTATTTAATACATTTAAAAGATTTTGTGTATATAAATGACTATTGTAGATTTCTAAATCCATGCATATTTGTACCTAGTACAAAGAAGTTACTCTAGAATACTCCCGTATCGTCCGTACACAGAGTATTCTGCAGTTACTTCCCGCAACTAATTTGTACCAACTTTTTCGGAGAAAAAATGGGTATATTCTGTTTGTCACAAGTGTCCGTTCGTACATACGTCTCACGTCCATACATGTATGTCCATCACCTTTTCTTGTCGGAGGTAACACGTTTAAACCATAACAGACATGATAGATATACATGTAGTTGCGAACAGTAACTCTTGCAATCTACTCTCCTACCATCCGTAGATGTGCAGTACAGTAACAGGAGTAGATTTCAAGAGTTACTACAGGGCACCGAAATTCTTGAAATTTGTACTCGTCCTTACTTTGACAGGAATGGCAAAATTAAGAAATCTACATTACAAAAATTGAAACTCGTCCTGCTGGCATTTCCCCTCGCCAGGACGAGCGGACGAATGGAATTTTTGTGCCCTGTACTATTCACAACTATGATAGATGGAGACTTGAGATTTGGTATTTGGCTTAATTACTTATAATGCAAGTTACGGATTGTACATACATCCGCAAAGTGATTTTTCATTTGATTTCCGGCTCATTGATTATCTACCCATTTCAGACCATGAAATTTGGAAAATGGGTACATTGCGATACACTTTCGTCTAGTTTTATTTTTGCAAATGGGTTGTTGATTTGTTTACGTTATGTAATGTGCAGTGGTAAAATGAAAGAAATGCTGTTCTTTCATTTTACCACTGAATATTTTAAGTAATCACTGGATTTGATAAGATGTCTACTTTATTCAAATTACTGTCTTTAAATATAAATTTTATTCGACTAGTTGTATCATATTTTTTAATTTATATTTTTCAGGAAACCATAATGATATGATGAGAACATCCCTACCAGAGTTGGCTGGATCTGTATTCAGTACTACATGTATCATCTAGAGCACCAAACTTCAAACAATTTCACTGATTATATTGGATTCTGTGATACTCTCAGACTTTATATATGGTTATCAACCCTTAGACCGCTATCTTATTTATTGTTGTCGTCTGCTGTTTAGTTTTTATTTTCAATTTTTATCATCAAAAACATGCCTTGACAGCACTTTAGAATAATTTACAATATGTTTTGACAGCAATTCAGAATCATTGGAAATTATTCTGAAGTGCTGTCAAACCATGTTTTTATTGAGAAATAAGGCAATATATAAAAGCAACAGCAGACGACAATTGTAGTGAGTAGCGGTCTAAGGGTTAAAGCGTCTCAGATGGTACTTCCGAAGATGTGCAGAAACAGTTGAGATATGTCACTCATGTTGTATGAATTCGGGCGCAACTTGTCACTGGTCATACACATTTTTCAGTTAATGTGAATGTCCGCTGCCGATATAGTAAACATCAACTCCAGGAAATTTCAGAATAAATTGAACTATGTTGTAGGCCTATTGCGTCATAGATTTATGGAAAACCATTGGAGTAGTTATGTAATCCCTTTTACCGATTCATGGTTACTACTGACCACCACTTTGCTGCAGATAACACACAAAGATATACCTGCTTGAAACTCTTTAAGAACTGTATTAAAATATATTTTCAGCATGTTACATGCACATGTATCTGGTACATGTATAATCAACACATACACTGTAATATCTTAAGGACCCGTTCTATACCTGCTCATCGTTTGATTCAAAGATATAATTATTGCTTCGTAAATGTGATGGAATATATGTATAACATATATGTGAACATGTATGTGAACACTGCCTTGTTACGGCATATGGAGTGGTCAAGTTGGCCATCTTTGTGTGTTCCAGCCATTACCCAGTTTCCCCTGTTCTGTCGTTTGACAAAGAACGCAAAATGTGAAGTAGAACATATCATATAATGAACATGTAGCTACTCACATCTGTCTATGATGTATTGCACAAAATAGTATTTGTTTCACTGTCATATTATTTCTGTTTGTATCGCTCGAAGTGGTGAAACTGCATGGATACAATGTAGCTTGTACACTCTTATGAAACAAAAATTGAAGGCAAGTGTATCTTTCTATGACCTTAAGTTATCGTTGCCATTGTGTCTAGTCAAAACAAGTTTGTCCTGTGACTACATCTGCGAGAAATAAGACAGCAATTTTTTTTGCAAAACTAGTTGCACAAGTTTGCAACTCTAGTAATGTTTTCAATGATATATATTTTGTTTACTATGTTCATGTCATTCACTAGGTCGTATATATGGCTGTGAATGGAAAAATGGGGCATATTTATTTTGCGACCAGTGTATATCTAGATCAGCCTGTGCTTCTGCACTGTTCACCATTCCATCAACCAAACTGACCTCATTCTTCTAGTAAACAATATAAATCATTATCAGGCTACAGGAGTATGTCATTATCCCCTCGCCGATAGGGGATATAACGTTAGTCTATGTACAAGTACGTACATACGTACGTTAGTAACACCATCATTTTTCAATAACTCCTGAACCATTTCACCGATTTTGATAATACATATTTGTCGACAATGTGCGTCTAGGGATGGTGCTTTGTTTTGAAGGTCAAGGTCACTGAGGACTTGTGTTTTATTTTATTATCAAGGCTGACAGCGAGGGATAAGCTTCATTTAACGATGCCATTTATTGCTCGATCAGGAGCTACACAGGTCACAAATTCCATGAGCACCATTTCTCCAGTCACAGTCAAAATACATGCCCAGCAGTAGTATAGGAGGAGTCAAAATGATACCACCGAGGTATGGAGTGGTTATAATAGCCAGTAACGTATTCCAGCCCTCCCCCCCGCCCCCGAAAAACGTATTTTTCGCTTGTTTTAACTAAGTACGTGCCAATACCAAAATATTTTCCAAAAAAATATATTCCCAAGATTCAGTAACCAGGTTTTCGGCAACCGCATAAATTTGTGCTTACTTCCCCCTTTGTGTTTTGAAAATATAATTTTGTGCTTACTCCCCCCTTTGTGTATTTGTACACAATCGGGAAGCATAGAAAAAGAATTCCGTTCCCAAGAGAAAATATTTTTGAAAAAATGTCTACAAGATTTTTTCTCTCAGAGCGTGAATACATGACTCGGCATAAAAGTTTCCTCTTTCTCCAATATAGCTAATTTATTTCGCAGATCATCAACTAACTCTAACAGCTCCAGTCTACCACGTTCCCCCTTAGCCACTTTACAACGAAGAGTTTGAGCACTAACAAACTTACAAGGGCAACTTGGACATTGAAATTGTGGCGAGACACAGGAAACTTTTCTCTTTCTCGATATATGCCGTCGTAGATAGTCTTTACACGTAAACGTCTTACAACATGTCACACACTCCATTATATATAGAAAGCGCATATTTCGTCGAAGCTACTAGTGTTTCGGCTACCGAAATTGTGGGGGTAGTCGAAACATGGTAGTTGAAACAATGGCAAATCGGGGACGGATTTTATGTTCCGTATGGAGGGGCAGTCGGAACAGCTGGACTGTATGGTGGAGGAATCTCCTGCTGCCGCTACAGACACGCGAATAAGCATATCACGTCCCGAGACGGGCGAGGAAATTTTTTCTCTCGTCGGCCCTCCCCTCCATAACGAGTTTTTTTACATCTTCGTCCGCGAGAAATTGTGGTCGGGCCTTGATTCGGATCGTGCCCTTTAACTCCTGGTACCTTGACATTTCCTCGACAACCATCTTGAACTCGCTATCTGATATATCGTTGTCGGCTATCGCTTTCGACACGATAACGTCGATACTGTTTTTCTTAGATCTCGCGAGAACCGCTATTCGATCGTGCTTTCGACTCTTGGCCTCTAGTTTTCGGTCCACGAGTCTGGTCGTCATGCAAAGCAGTCCCGCCCCCGCAGCTACAGCACTCAAGGTCGCCGCGACCGGTGCAGCGACAACTGTTGACAATAAAGACACACTCCCCACCCCGCTTACAACGGCAGCTGAGGCTAACGTGGTGCTCACCCCTCTAATATATTGACCGACCGCCTATATTTCTTCGCATAACCCGTCCGCGTCTCTCCCTCGTGTTGTAGAATCTGCTGTATCTCAACGATCCTGGTCATCCTAAAGGATGCCGGGTCGGCCGTCCCCGAAAGTAAGTGTGGATATAGTTTATTGTCATTCATCATAAATCAAGTTGTGTTAACAGTGTAATTACAGTAGCTGAACTCGTTTGGTCACCAACTTTTGCTACAAAGTTAATAACACTACCGGCTGAAACTTTAATTGCAGCGTCATCATCGAATATCGTAAACCCCGACCTCTACCCCGCGTGCTTGGTGATGCCAGACTTCTGTTCTACACCATTCAGGACGAGATTCACTCGGACTTCAGCAGCGGCGTGTCCGCGAAAGTTGTCCGAGCAGACCGCCATTCGAAAAATCGTCCCAGACACTGCCATGGTGTATCCCCCATATCTGTTGCTCGTGTTGGCACCAAATGAATATTCGTAGGTCCCCTCGTTCAGTGCACCCCGCTCCTCGGCCCAAACTGTTATGAAGGTTTTCGAGCTTGCAATTTCCCCATTTGCGCAACCGCCCTGGTTAAAATTTTGTGGGACTGCGCTACGCCCCTCTCCAGCCTTCTCATTGCGGCTTCATAGTATGCCGCGCCCGCGACGGGAACGTCCTGTTCTAAGTTGGAACTACCTGGACCGTATATACTCATGATTAATATGTAAATATATTATGTTTAATCGGTTATTTCGAGAACGACCGAAATCGGGTAATCGTTATTCAACTTTCTCGCTTGATCATCAAGAATAGACACCGTAAATTCGTGGATATGTCCCGATTTCAAAACTTTCATCTCGGGGTGTGGGAAGTCTAAGGTCACAGTCTCCCCAAAGAAACAGTCGCTGGCTTGCACTGTTTTCAGTAATGTGCTGGGAGCTCCGTCTAACGTATTGTAAGATGTGTTCAATTGATCCAGGTGCACCCTGAGTGTCTTTGTGAAGACGAAGTCCACCGGGTCGTCGCCGGTGTGCACACCCGGGTTACACCATCCCTTATTGTCGGAGTATGTTTTTGAAAAACCAAGCCGCACAGCCAAAGCCGGGGTGATCGTTACCCGGTTGGTGCGTCCGACGGTAAAGGTTGCCAGTCCGGTGACTTTCCAGATTGCGAGGCTGGCTATACCAGCAAGCTCCGACGCAACAAAAGCTTGGAGTGTTCTCGAACTCCAAAGGCCGGGAGGCAGCTTTACACCTACGTGTTGTCCATCCTTCACATAGCCAAACCATTCGCTCTTCCCCACGTGTTCACAACTCTCTTTTTGAACATTCTTGATAGTAGCAAACATAATAATATCTTTCAATGGATACCAAAGCATTTAGCTTTAATTATAATGCAAAGTACGCGGTCGGAGGTAAATACACACAAAAAGACGTTGCTAACCCCCTTGTACACCCAACTGTAACGGTTAGACCGGACAGTGGCTTTGCCACCAATTTTCACAACATCTTTGAACAATATAGGCTGCCCAAGATTACTACAATGGAGGCCGTGAAAGGGTGGAAAGCAACACCGATGCAGTTTTGGCAGAATCAGCTCAACTTCGCCGTATGGTGTGCAACAGCCGGACGTGGGGTTTCCTCTCGGGACCATCTGACATCCAAGAATGTCATGCTCCGAAGTGTCTACAACTTTCATGTGTATTATACTATTAGGAGGATTCTCAAAGAACTAGGTATTCCACTACCTCAAGATGACGCATGGAATCCCATTTCCAACACATACGACCGTAGGGCGTTCGAAAGACTGTAACGAATTTAACGTTTCAAAAGACGAGAACTGGAGACAGAAAGCATTTTCTAACAGCACTGGCCTCGGGGACGTTCTCATTCTGGGCCAGTCCGGAAATTGGACGCAGACAGATTTTAGACACGATCACTCCGGCGACCACATCGTCAGTCGGAACGCCGGGAATTTCGATCCCGCGACGATGACCTTCGGGCCGGAAGTGTCTGGAGGTCGGCACTGTGGCGTCTCATCCTGCAATTGGTTACCTCCGAAACGAGCTCACACAGATTACATACAGTAGGCTGCTGAGGTCCAGGACGCGTGGGGTACATTTATGTTAGATAAGGGTCTGGGGTTCACGCAGGCCGGGGTTACTCGCCTCAACGAATCCATTCGCACATATGTCTGGGCAATCCTCGCCTCACAGACGCAAACTCTCAGTGCTATAATAGGCACGGGAACGGCGTTTGACGCACAAAAACAATTATTGGCACTTGTAGAGGTAGAATTATCAAGACGCTTTGCAGAATGCCAGTACCCCAGTAGACTATGTATTTGGAATAGGTCTTTATATGGCGCCGAGCAATATGATACTACGAGACGACCCGGTTGACGGTTACAATAATCAGATCGTAATCGCCACCGTCAATCAAAAAATCGGCCACAAACGGGAACGTGAACGCGGATATTATCAAGCGCACCCCCAACATGATCGGGTTCAACAGTGTAAGTGGAACTGATTTTATAAAACTGCAAGCACCCACCCCACCACAAAGCCCCCATCAAGTTCATTTGAACCCAGTGTTCAACTGAGTTCCGCGGTTGTTCCACCCGCAGCAATAGGACCAGCAAGTTCCCCCAATTCACGAATTGGAATAGGAGTGAAAACTAGTGTCACAACCCACGAGGAGGAGAAATTAGGGCTCGTCGTTGCCCTCACGGTGTTCAGACTATTTGTGCTTTGGTTTTAGGAACTCTCGGGCGGAGAATAGTAGGAGACCGGCGATCGCCAAGATTAATGTCCAAGCATTCTCAGCGAGCCATCCGACCGTTTTTGATAATATAGATAACATGAAGGAGAGGAGACCTCCTATCAACCCAGGCAGCGCGGCAGCCACCTTTCCGGCTAATTTAGCCAGGAGACTGGCGAGGGCTTTTAGTTGCTTTTTTACCCACTCCTTGGCTCCACCGGAAGGAGCTGGTGCTGGCGTTGGTGCTGGCGCTGGTGCTGGCGCGGGTGCTGGCGCCGCACCACCCGTGATAGATATAACTAGAGACGATATAGATATAATTAGGGTCGATATAATCATGATGAAAGCTGTGAGGATGGTTATTATCGTGACGCCCTTCTCTCTGAACAGAATGCGAAGACGCTCACCGAGTGTCGTGTCCTCGTGCAGGACCCTCGAGATTGTTTCGCGGCTCCGACTTAATTTTCCAGAGAGCGTCTCACGGTTAGTCGAGGCAGCCTCCAAGCGAGCTTCTCTTTTATCCCGCAACGACCGTAGGAGTTTGTTGATCCGGTCGGTTGATTCTCTATCGCCACGTGCTTCCTTTATTTTTCTTTCTTCTAGCGCGATATGTTTGTCCAGCGCCGTGAGTTTGGAGAGGTTATTGACCAGTTCGCCCCGGGTTGTTTGCAGAGCCTTTTCGAGTCCCAGGAGTTCGCGAAGAGGTAACGGTGGGTCATACTTTGTGCCGTTTATTTCGTTGACCGTGGTTTCAATTGTGTGAATAGCGTCGGCGGCTATACGAGGGACCTCGTTGATATCGCTCGTTTCTATAGTGGTGGCCATCTTCGCCAGCATTTCGTCGGTAGCCTGTAGGGTTTTTACCGTATTTTTAGGCAGCTGCGACCGGTCCCCGATCACTCCGAGAGCTCGAGCTAGGTCCACTCCATATCTTTTCACTGAAGAGGCCCCGAGGAACCGGTTCGGGTCGTTCTTGAACGTCAGCAACTTCCAGTTCTTGCCCCATTTAACCCACAGGTCTCCTCTTTTAGTGCTGCGGAACTCCAACGTGGCCTTGATGCCGTGTTTAGACACCTCACTCTCCCACCGTTTCACCTGAGAATCCGTTTCCTTGAGAGGCGCCAGGAACTTCATGGAGATCCCCCGCAGGAATCTCGGTACCGCCCGCCCATGCCGGAGATTCTGGTGGGGCCTCCCACATATAGCTAACATCACCAGCAGCTGAAGTTCCTGGTGTCTCTATGAAGGTCGTTTCGTCAACGTCGTCGAGGTAATCATCATCGATGTCATCGTCATCGAGGTAATCGTCTCGGTCGCCCGTAGTGCGATCGAATTCGTTCATGCCAATATCGTGACCAGCCATCTTTATAATTATGTATTAAACAAAAAACCATACGGGTTTAATAGAGTTATTTATTTTCAGTGAAAATATGTCTTCGAGTCAATACGGTCGCAAACTCAATCCATATCACAGACTGCGTGAGCCCCTCAGGGCAAAAGGTGTGAGACAGAGTGTCGTTATTACGAACAACCCATCGACGATCGACCAGAACCAGCATCTCTTAGTCCGCTTCCCCAACCTCGGAGCTAGCGACGTCATTATGCCGGGGACTGTTCGCCTCGCTTTCACTATTTCGCTCACATCGACGGACGCGGACCGAACCATCGTTCAGAACCTGGGTCGCACCATCGTCAAGAAGACCATGATAAAGATTTCTGGTAATGAGGTGATGTCGATCGATGACAGCGACGTCTACCATTGCTACCAGGACCTGTGGAAGACGGCGCAAGAGTGTCAAAATGCGGTATATCAAGGTATTGACACCAGTCGAAATAAGGACGTAACCAGACTTAGAATCGGGGCTGGTGACAAGATATATAACGTCGCGAGCGAAAACACGGTCGCGGTCGCCTACGGCAACCGCTTCTACATCCCGCTCGACTTTGAGATGCTGGAGAGTCACATGCCCTACTATCAGAGTGCTTTGGCGGACCGCCTCGAATACGAACTAACGTTCAACGACTACGGCCGAGTTATCATAGCCACCGACATGACATCGAATTATACGATCGATAATGTTTCGCTGGAGTACGACATGGTCACGATGCCCGAATTCGCGCGATTAATCAGATCCCAGTACGCTGGGCGCGTTGCCATAATTTACGACCGAGTTCTTCGCCACCGCAAGATGACGAAAGACAAAAGCGACACATTGTGGAATATTAATGTCAACGTACCCGCTCGCTCGATGAAAGGTATACTGATGTTGTTCGAGGATGCTCGGTTCGCGCTCGGTGCTAGAAAAACCGACAAATTCTATAACCCCAAAATCACGAAGGTAGAGGTGACGATCGAGGGAGTACCCAATCAACTATACAGCGCGGGTCTTCGCGCGCACCAGCAGTGGGACGAAGTCAGAAAGCAGTTTGCTTCCGGCTCTAAGCGCTCCCCGGAGGTTGCCGCGGTTGCCAAAGACCTGCAGCTCTCGGACGTCTCCCTCGCGGAGTTCCTGACTACCAAATACGGGTTATGGCTAGACATGCGAGCCAGCGACGACGACCAAATGCACGGTAGCGGACGCCAAGTTGAGAACGCTAGCGAGGGTGTGACGATCCAGATAGCTAAAGAGGCGGACGGAGCTAGCTCATTGAACGTGTACTTATATATAATTACAGATGCGCAACACAACATCGAAGATGGCCGATACGTCTCAGCTTTATACTAAAACTCTACCTTCAAACAAATCCAATTTACCAATTGGTGATGCCCACTCTGCCATAATATGTGGGCAGACAGGATGTGGAAAAACGGTTTTCATCCTGGACTTGCTGGAGGGGTCATATTGTGGTGCCTTTCGACACATTGTGATCCTGTGTCCCACTGTGCGGCACAATGATACTTATCAGCCGCGCCCGTAGATATGGACCGACCCTGAGGTATACGTTATTGACCCCGGCGACAGGCTTCACAATTGGCTGCGTGGTTTATACCAAATATTCCAGGATGAGCCCACCCTATATGTGATTGACGACTGATCGGCCAAGGCGGCGATGACTAAAAAGAAGGACATGCTCTCCGAGCTCGCATTTTCTGGCCGCCATGCGAGGCAAAGCGTATGGATCTCCACTCAAAAGTACAACGCCGTCCTCAAGGATCTGCGCGAGCAAACGAAATGTGTCGCCCTCTTTCACTGCAAGGACCGAGACTCATTCGATGACTGTCTTCGAGAGAACGACGTTATCACAACGCGCGAGGAGCGCCTGGAGGTTCGACAGATGCTTTCGAAACTAAGCACGCCAAGCTTCTGCTAAAGACCGATCAACCAACTGCTTATAAAGTTATTAATTAATTAAATAATTTTAAGAAAATTTTAAAATTAATTAGCAAATACTTAGCAATGCTGAACAAATGGTGAACAATGCTTAACAAATGCTTAACAAATACTTAACAATGCTGAACAAATGCTGAACAAATGCTGAACAATGCTTAACAAATACTTAACAATGCTGAGAAATTGCTGAGCAATTGTTGAACAATGTTGAACAATGCTTAACAAATACTTAACAATGCTGAGAAAATGCTTAACAATGCTGAACAATTGTTAATGTGTTGCTCCGCTGCGAGCTTTGTTGCGAGCATAACGGTGATCTTAAGTATCTGGTGGTGCGCTTGGCAATATGTTAGACTTATGAGACTTGTAAGAATAGTTAAATTAATTTTAAGAAAATTAGCAATAATGAACTGCGACGAACTTCTCGATCAGTTAATGGAAGAAACCTCAACTCCGTTGATGCCCAACACCAATCGAGAATTGGGAGGAACTGAAACCTCAACTCCGACAGTGCAATCGGGTTCAACTCTAATTTCGATTGGGTTGAGTGCAACTCCAATCGCGATTGGGGCCGATACGAATGAAAACACGGCGCGACGCGAGCGGCTAGCTGCGCTGGTTGCTGGAGGACAATCGGAGCATTACCTCGGTAGGCGTCTCTCAGTTTGTCAGGTGAATAAGATGTCAGATGCGGAGGTCGATACAATGTATGCGCGATACGAATCCAAATTAGGTGCGGAGATGACAAAAACTCTCGGATCGGCGGCTATTCATTTGTACGCTACCACCGTTAGTATACTTCTCCCTATACCAGACACTGCGGGGTTGATTCGCGATCTAGAGACTGACCCTTTTATAGGACACACTCTTAGAACAGCCTGCTGCTCAATTTATCACAAGTTTGGAATGTACTTAGCTCCGCTGACAACCGCGTTGACCACGGGTAAACACTGTCAATTTGGACATATATGCCCACTAACTATAAGCCCTAATATTATAAATGATTACACAAGACACACCTGTGAGAGTGACGGAACGCTCAACTCCAACAGGGTTGGGGTTGAACCCGATTGCAGCACTTCCAACTCCGATTGATCCTCCAACAGAACCGCAATCCCCGATTGCTCCAACACTGTTGAACCCGATTGCACGACATAAAAATCCAAAAAGACAGGCAGCTGTGCGAGCAGCGGCTGCCACACAAAAAGCTAAATCTTGCAATCGGAGACAGAGACAGCAAAACACCCGGTGGCAGCTGTTTCTCCCCCAATTCACTAATTGGAACCGATTGCTCCAACTCCTGATTGGAAAATCGTCCCGTTGGTTGTTGGTGGTGGTCTGTTGGTTGTGGGCACCCTGTATGTGCTTTACCGTTTCAACAACAGGTACCCCCTATTACACCAATCATCAACAATGTTGAAATTGGAAAAACAACCCCCAACACTGTTGGATGCGGTTCCGAAGAAAGTTACGAAACACCAATCGCAATTGGATGCGCCCCATTTAAACATTGATCGCGATCCATTTTATATGCAATAATTATAATGGCTGAACACGATGGTAAAATGATAGTGAATGCGCTTTATCATGCCGTGGTGATATCGGGTCTCAGTATCGGGTTTGCTCGAATATCAAAGATGGCCTTCGGGGGGCCCGCTCCCAAATTGGACTTCACTGTGAAAGACGTAGGGCTCGTGACCTTGGATGTAGCGGCCGCAGTTTGGACCCGAGATTATCTAATTAAAGCTGGAAATCTACCCTCTAATATATGGAAATAAATGGCTTCGATCGGAATAATGATAGGTGGTGCGCTTGTAAACGCATTGGCGTTCAGCGGTAGCAACTTTATATTCTCTAAACTACAAAACTCGGACGCGGACGTGGAGCGCAAGCGTCACGATTTAGCTGAAGAACAACTCAAGAGCGCAGACGCAGCATGGTCTGAAAAACGAACCGCCGATCTGGACTGGGTCAACGAAGAGCTTTGCCGTGAGAATCACGCCGAGAAAACTTTCCAGAACGTTAAAGAAGCCAACCGCGAGTACGCGCTGGCATATCCACAGAAAAGTCTCGCGCCGCTGGATCGCGAGCCCCAACTTTCAGATTTCTATGTACCGTCAGAGCCCCAAAAAGACCGCGAGATCTCGTTCATCGTCGTGGGAATGGGTGTGGTGCGTCTCGTCGGCTACTATATTCAATCGAGATTTCAAATTAATTAATTTTATAATTATTTTAAAAGAATTTATTTTTTTATAACTATATATATATATATAACGATGTTAGTTGACGAACTTTATTTTGCTACGATCGATGTAGGCCCTTAAACACCGTATAGCTGGTGCAAAGAGTATGATTCGTCTGGCCCGAGATTCTCTCGAGACGTGGCGCGAGGACGAAAAAGCGGTCACCCTTTTCGCAAAGCGGATGTTAGATTCCTCCACCATTCCTGGGGGATTGGACTCCCAATCGAGATTTGATGAATTAGATTCCTCCGAGTTCCTTCAGAACTTAACCTCCAATCGTGATTGTACTTCCAACAAAGGTTTATTATTATCGACGCAGTTACCGGACGATCTGGCGAGGGCATGTTGGAGATTGTCCGATATATTAGAATACATCGCATACGATGGACACACGCAAACTTGATACCAAACTATCAGTTCGCCTAGCGCGCAAGCTATCAAACACATACTACAGCCCCCGCGGCTACTGGAAGGGACTCGCGGCCATCAAGAACCTCGCGGCGGCGACCAAGGTTTCAGAAAACGCCACCAAGGAATGGCTCAAGAAGCAGGCCATCTGGCAAATCTATTAACCCGCGCCTCACAATATTCCGCGCCCGAAATTCGACGTGCCGTTGCCGAACCAAGTTCACCAAGCAGATCTCCTGTTTCTCCCTCACGATCGCGTCGGTCGCAAAACGTACAAGTACGCACTGACAGTCGTTGACGTAGCGAGTCGCTATAAGGGGGCTGAGCCAATGGCTAAGAAAGAGTCTAAGGAGGTGGCCGAGGCTCTTTCCCGAATATATAAAAGGAGTCCTCTGAAATGGCCGAATCTTCTCCAGGTCGATCCCGGCCGCGAGTTCATGGGCGCGGTCTCTCAGCTCTTGGCTAAACACAACGTTTCTATCAGACGCGGCCGCGTCAACATCCATCGGGACCAGGGGATTGTGGAGCGTTTCAATCGAACCCTGTCTGAGAGACTGTTCGGTCACCAATACGCCAAAGAACTTGTAGACCCTCATTCGCGATCGACCGAGTTGGTGGCCAGGCTGCCCGCCGTGGTCTCCGCACTGAACGGTGAGGTGACCAGATTGATCGGTAAGAAACCCGTAGATGCTATCAAGTCTAAAAAGGTGACGAGCAAGCCCTCTGCCGTCTCGCGCGGGCGACCCGTTGGTTTAGAGGAGCAACGGCTTCCATCGGATGTTGACGTCCGGTACCTCTATCAACCGGGAGAGCTCGAAGGTGGCAGCCGCCGCCTGACGGATCCCGTGTGGTCTCTCAATGTATATCATCTAGATCGATATATTACAAAACCCGATGAGCCCGTGCTCTACTATTTGGCTGATGGACCATCTCGCGGGTTTGTTCGCGAAGAACTTCTTATGGTGCCTTCTGACACCCAGCTGCCCCCGGATCGTCTGAGTCTTTAGAGAGGTCCTGTATGTATTCCGTCTGATAACACGCATCTTGTATCGTAGTACGCCGATAGTCCTAATTTTTGTTGACAGTACGTTTTCATAACACCGTCTTTCATTTTAAATCCTCTATTTTGTGCTACATCTATAATGTGTTTTCCATCTTCTGTAGTTTCACTTAATACTCGTTTATATCTATCCCAATTTAAGTTGTTTGTTCTCTTGGACATTCCTTTCGCAGAGATTTTATTAATTAAACCATTTGATTGAAATGAATTAGAATTAGTGGAATTAATTTTATCTTCACATAGTTTTTCTACGAAATAACACTTACTGGATAATGCTATCGCCCTATCTCCGCTAAATTCCATTTTGAAAAGTCCTGGCTCTCTTTCGCTCCATTTATCCCAAGCCAACCATTTATTTTTTTCTTTTTCAAATCAATTCCTGTATCGTTTTTCCGCTAACTCCTATATACATACTATCCATGTCCATCAGTATTAATTCAAAGTCTTCTCTTTTTACGTATTTGTCCAAGAAGTCGTAGTAGAACTCCATTCTCAATTTAGCTAGTTGATAAACCGCTATTCCACAATGGAACGGTCTCTTTACGGATGACCTTGGTTTTCTGGAAGATCTCCTCCAAATCATCGAAATACGCCGATCTTAAGGTCTTGTCAACACACGTTTCGTCTTGTGTATATGTAGTATTTAAATGGCGCTCTGTCGCCTCTATCATCTCTCCACAACACGAGTTTCCTAATAATTTCATTATATCTGCTACGGGTTTCTTATTTGGTTCTACATCGCCTGTTCGCCTTGCGGCTGTAACTTCTTTCGCGAACCATTCGAATGGTAATCTATAACCCTGTGAACTCCAGTTATTTCTAGGCCATGTTTTAAATACCTTTTCAATAGTGGTGCGTACAATAATACTTTATTCGCGGTCATAGATCCTACTAATTTTGTACCGTCTCCTCTTGTTCGGCCTGTATCTGTTAAATATTTTATCATGTGTTCTGGAACTTCATTAGCCTCTACAACACGATTGATAAATATTGGAGACATTTCTGAAAACTTACCTTTTAAGTTCTGTGGAACCTCTATATCCACCTCCGCAAACCCAAACCAATCTCCGCACGAAACTCTTTTACAAAACTTTTTAATAAACTTAGGGCTATGTGGGGAATCTATATGATGTATAGACTCTTTTCCACACGGCATCTCTTTATTTAACGTAGATAAATATAACGCGTTTGCATCGTATCCCAAAACGGCCTCGCATTGTTTAATTCCGCAAGAATTGCTACTTCTAATCTTTGAAACACCGGCTTCTGCATATCGTGTAAATACTATTGATGGCCCTCCAACTAGAACGTATTTCATCATTTCATATGTTTCTGTTTTTGGTGCGTATAGTGTGTCTTTATGTCTTTATTTCTTCCCCCCCCCCCGTTGGTAGTTTTAATGGTTCCTCTCAACAAATATTGTATAGCAACTCCAGGCAGTGTCACCGCATCTTCGAAAATATCTACGCCTCTGTGTTCATAAAATTCGCTCATTTTCCCCACTGCTTCTACGAACGGTGCTACATCCAAATCATTATAATATTTCAACCAATCTCTGAAAGTTTTCATATTATTTTCTTCAAAAATTCTACGAAATTTACTTAATTCTGTTTCGTCTAGTAACATTTTTCCCGATAGTTTTGAATACCAATTCTCTATATCAGGCAGTCCGGGGTAATCCAACTTGTCTGTAGAATCGAACCACTCGTAAGGAAACAACGATTTCTGCCCCTTACAATCATATGCTTTTATCCAACTATCATAACTTACACCTGGTCCTAGATAAAGTATTACATCAAGAAATCTAAACTCTGGAGTAAATAGAAATGTTGTTGCGTTTGCCCGTTTTCTGACCATTACTTTCGTTGTTGTTGCTGATAGTTCACCTACTAGATATTTCTTTATTAAGTTTATATCGTACTTACTACTGTTAAATCCTATAACAGGCACTTGCTCTGCCCACTGCTCGATCTGAGCGATTTGTTTTTCGTGCAAATGTTCTGTATTGAATCTATATATTGACCACACTTCCTCTCTTATAGCTTTTCCCCTGACTTTCAAATCTTCTATGAATTTTTCTATAAGTTTTTCGGGATCGTGATCACAAATATGTGTTACTGTTCGCGAGAAATTATCCCCTATACTAACACTTACTGGAACATGCTCCGCCTCGTATACTAAACTAGTTCCTATGGCTTTATCTTCAAATTTAGGTTTCTTTAAATATGCTTCAAAATCATACACTATCTGATATGGATAAAGAGTAGTATCACAACCGATCTTTATGTCTTCATCGGTTCTTTGAAACTCGCATTCCCACATAACTACTAGGTTAAATTCTTCGCGTTTAATGCATTTATCTCTCCTCATAGTAGCGGCTCGTTCTGCTGTTCTATGTTTTGCGTGAAGCTCACACCCGTGCCAAAAACAACCGTGATATTGGTATACGGTATTATTTTCTTGGCAATATCCATCTGCTGGAGCACCTAAAATCCATCTTCTCCTCCGTGTCCACACTGTTCGTGATGGATATGAATCCCCTCCTGTTTTTCTACAGAGTTCATCCAATATACCGCCCCATAGCTGTCAGAACTTTTTGGGTAGAACGCTTTCTCAAACGCCGAACGCGGAAATTTTAACGGATCGCCCTTACACGACACTTGTGTCTCGCCTTTGTCCCGTGTCTCTTCATATTACTCGCTTTCGTGAATTTCTGTTTGCAATTGTCGCAGGCGTATTCGTTAGACAGGTTTTTAAGGTTTTTTATCAGAAATGCGTGATTATTATACAAGCCTATTGTCATTGGTTTATTACCTATTGCATCGTAGTGTGCCGGCACCTTTTTCAACCACCAAACCCCCTCTTGTGTCGGCTGATTTACTTCTATACCGATTTTGAAAACCCCTTCAACATTTTTCAGATCCCCAAAAGGAATTGGTAATTCTTTAATTTTTTTAGATTTATCAGATTTAGATAATGATTTAGAATTATCATCCTCTTTATTTGATTTGCTATCTTGATATTGATTACTAAGTTCTCTAGCTTCGTCGGTACACCTGTCTGATATTTTACCGTACATGTGCATGGCAAGACATCTGAATAGGCAAAGATTATCATCGTACTTATCGAAAGAATACATACCCTTTTTATTTCTCAACCAGTCAGGAAGCTCTCCTCCTGCTACTTCTGTGGATTATAATCCCAAATCTATCCCCCTTTTCCCCTGTATTAGCTTTACAAAAACATCTACCCATCTTACGAACATCCACTTTGTATTTGGCCTATCTATTTTATCTGACGTTAATCGTGATTGCTCTTTCTTAAATAACAACTTTCTCGCGGATTCTAGCGATGAAAGTGATTCACTACCTATGAGATTCTTATGAAATATTATAGTTTGAGGTTTTCCCCCAATTTCAGTTTCTTCCACATGTTCTAGATTATAAGAAAATGAATATCTTAAGAAAAAATGTGTAGTTAGGTGTGGAGCTAGTTTATCTGACATCTGTTCGGACTGGTTATTATTAATATTTTTTCTAAACGAAAAAGCAACTACCCGTCTTCCTTTCTCTACCTTTTCAGATATTTCATCATGAGCCCCCAATATTTTTCCCCTTCTTCAGCTATCGCGCGAACGATAGCTTTTTTATTAATTCTTTCCCTTGATTCAAATGGTTTAATTTCTGTTGCTGGTTTTGGTTTAATTGCGCTAGCTCTTAAACCCACAATACTTTCTTTTTTAATTTTGTCACCAACTTTTTCTGCTAATGAAATATCTTTAAAGGCTCCTCTTTTGTGGGCGCGGGCAAATCGGTTCATAAACGCCTCATTCTTTGTGGTATTTATCAACTTCGTTAACCCATTTACCCTCAATCGTTTACTATACGTAATCCCTAGGGATTCGGCTTCACTTCTCAAACTTTCTATTTCTGCTCTAGTTTCTGGCGTTATCATATTTTCTGTATATAACCTATGAAATGTATGTGTTCAATTGGACGTGAAAAATTTACATCATGTTTTTTTCACGTCCAATTGAACATATACATATACATATATAATGGAGTGTGTGACTTGTTGTAAGACGTTTACGTGTAAAGACTATCTACGACGGCATCTATCGAGAAAGCGAAAATTTCCTTGTGTCGCGCCACAATTTCAATGTCCAAGTTGCCCTTGTAAGTTTGTTACCGCTCAAACTCTCTGTAGACATAAACAACTTCGTTGTAAAGTGGCTAAGGGGGAACGTGGTAGACTGGAGCTGTTAGAGTTAGTTGATGATCTGCGAAATAAATTAGCTATATTGGAGAAAGAGCAAACTTTTATGCCGAGTCCTGTATTCGCGCTCTGAGAGAAAAAATCTTGTAGATATTTTTTCAAAAATATTTTCTCTTGGGAACGGAATTATTTTTCTATGCTTCCCAATTGTGTACAAATACACAAAGGGGGGTGTAAGCACAACATTATATTTTCAAAACACAAAGGGGGGAGTAAGCACAAATTTATGCGGTTGCCGAAAACCTGGTTACTGAATCTTTGGAATATATTTTTTTGGAAAATGTTTTGGAAAAAATATGTTTGGGTATTGGCACGTACTTAGTTAAAACAAACGAAACACACGTTTTTCTGGGGGGCTGGAATACGTTACTGGTTATTATAACCACTCCATACCTCGGTGGTATCATTTTGATTCCTCCATACTACTCCAGCAAGCACCGTCCAATAAGGGTAATTTTATCAGAACAAGGTCCATATAGTATAGACAGCCCATTCAGAACTGAAGATATGTGCCTTATTATAGTGCTGAAAATTAGTTTAAATGTTGGGTTGTTCTCTATATGTGTCTTGTACTTTTTGGATAAATGTCCTACTGTTTTGTTTGCTTTTCTTCAATCCTTTCGTGTGTGAACGTCATACCTGCAAGCTTTCATTAACTAGAGGAGTGAGCAGGGGCTAAGTGATAACCACACCCCCCCCCCCCCCCCACCCCCCCCCCCCCCCCGACTCTCATTATGTCAAGGATGTGGGCAGGGGTATACCACTTACAAAACTCCCTGAAAATGCTAAAGTTCGCAGGTATGACATCCCTACCATGTGTGCTGAACACCGTGATCATGAAACCACTCTCCGCCCACCAATTAATCTTAGATTTTTCATTGAGCCTCCTGATAACATGACGTAGACTCACAGTGAAATACTGACGTCATATTATGTAATAGTGACGTCATATTAATCACAGCGGTAAAATTATGTTTTGACGTCATTCCCTCGACATACGTCACAAATCTAGCGACGTAATTCAGCGGTGGACGGCGTCCACGCTAGGTAGGTTCGGTATTGTATCTGATTTAATGTCCGAATTATTTACGATGAGCCTTAATATTGGCTGTTTTTAGACTACACAGATGTCATAATAAGCATTGCAATCGTAATGGACATATCCATACCCCCCTAGCAACATTGGGGCATTTCGGACCTCAATACTGGGCCCTGAGGATGCAGGAAATGACGTTTCACACCTTAGATTTCAAAAATTCTGGTGAAGCATGGCCCCGGACCCCCTAGGCCTAGCAAAATCGGGACATTTGGACCCTCACGATTGGGCCCTCAACAATGTTCCCGTTCCGCCACATATGAAGTGCTGCATTTAAAGTTGGAAACATCTTACGTTCATGTTGATATGCGGCAACTTTAGAACATTTTTAATACGGCCCGATATGAGCAAATTAAAATCTAGTTTAAAGACTTAGCTCGTGAGCCGCCATTTTCAATTGTAAACACGTCGCTATGGGCATATTTTAATGAGACAAGGGCATTGTCAGGGGCGGCGGAAGTGGGGGGTGCCCTGCCCGCCCCACCCCACCCCCCCCCCCCCCCCCCCCCTCCTCCCACCCAAATCATTTTGTTCCAATACTTCTGTAATAAAGCACATATTGTCATCCTCCAACTTGCTGAGAATGCGGGAAATGGCGGTTTCGCTCCTCCTAGATTTAAAAAATTTCCGATTGAGCATGGCCCCGGACCCCCACCACCCTCCTAGCAACATCCATGCCATTTGGGTCCTCAAGACTGGGACCTGAGAATGCAGGAAATGGCGTTTGACGCCTCTTACATTTTCAAAATTTACGGTGGAGCATCCCCCCGAACCCATCTAGCAACATCGGGCCATTTGAGCCCTCAAGACTGGACCCTGAGCTGAGGATTGAGGATGCAGGAAATGGCGTTGCATGCCTCTTAGATGTCAACAATTTCAGGGGGAGCATGCCCCCGGAAAAATCGGACCCTCACGATTGCCCCCCCCCCCCTAATAAGTTTCCCGTTCCGCCGCCTATGATTAGTGTTTATGTTTACAATAACCCATTCTGACGCAATGACAGATGCCGCGAAAATACTCGGAACCGGAATTAGTATTGCAATGCATTGTGGGACGACTTGCACTGGTTTGGTTAATTTAACCAGTGGTTAAATCTTCAAGAAACTGGTTAGTTAACTATATGGTTAGTGGGTTTTATACAAACGGTTAACCTGTCTGGTTAACTAACCACGCTGGTTAAAATTTAACCAGTGGTTAGGCGCTAACCAGTGGTTAATTTAACCAAGGTTTATACAATTGGCCCCGGAATGCTAACCAGTTGAGTGCTGCACGTATTCACACACTTCATGCAAGTGATATGATGGTACTAAATATGCATGCTCGTTCCATGAACGTAAATTTCATGAAATTTCTTAATAATCATTCCATATATCACATATTCACTTGATTCACCAGTAATATATAGACATATAATTACTATCGGTTCGTATTGTTATTTCTACCCGTAACTAACGGAACAATTCCCTATTGAAATCTGCCCGTTCCGAAAGCCCAACTCACTCCGACCAGTCGGTTTGTAGAAATCATTCAAAAAGGTGCTGCCACTCTCTGGGAGAACTTGATTCCGACAGGCGGGAATTAGAATATAGAATTTATATTTTTACCAACTCTACCCCTCACCCAACCAGGACGGTGAAAACATTGGTAGATCAATACATAGATTTGTATTTACTGTTAACTATTTTGATCAGTCTTTCTGCTCCTGTGTATGTTTTGAAAATCTCGCCAATCGGAATTAATAATTATGTGACTATTTCCGATCAGTTAGGGTGGTGCTTGTTGTCACCCGCCGTTACACATGCCTTCGTACATTTTCGCTGGATATGTTTACATTGCCAATCTAACCAGATCACAAGGCAGATTTGTATTCACTGACCGTTCCTAGACAGTTTCCTTTCTGGTATGCTTCCGCGTAACTTATTTCAGTACGTTAGTACTTTTTTCTATGACCGTGTTTTTATTAACTGTCTGTTTGTCTATATGATGGGGTTTGGACAGGTGGGTCTTGTGGGGCGTGTCTTGTTTTGAAAAAATATTGTTTTTTTTTATTTTGATTGTGTAGCTTGGTGTGATCTTGGTCAGCGCCGTAGCCACGTTGAGGCATGACTCGGTGATATTTTACGGATTTCTTTTTTAAATTATTATTATTTTATGCTTTCATCATAAAAGCAGATCGTGATTTGACTATTCGTGATCATACAATTTGTGCCTTCTGGTTTTCCTCGGGGAACAAGTCCCCGGTAGCATATATCATCAATTATTCTGCCATTATTTCAAAACGTTCCTATAAATACAGCAAAATATGTTTTCGAACATATTCATGGCTCTAAAACACGCCAGAATGCAGGAAATGTGATGTATATTTCAAAACTTTTACGGAGGAGGGGTGCCCCCCCCCCCACCCCCACCGCCCCCCCGGACCCCTTTCCATACTCCCTCGATCCGCTCGGTCGGAACGAGAGATACTCGTTCGCTGGACCAATGTTATTGCCTCGGAGTTTTTCAAGCACTGGCTACCATGGCTACGCCACTGTTGGTGGCTGTGCACCGCCGGTTGACGTATACACTTGGTTGCTGTCTCTGCAACCACCGTTGTACATGTACCTGAGTATGTGTTTGCTACCTATACTTGTGATACCATATATCTTCCAAATTATAATATAGACTATAATCTATCCATGTCTGACGAGTTTTTCTGCTCATCGCACAGCCTGACTTGGCAGGGCGTCTCGCTTGCTCGCCTGGTGGTCGGGATAAACGAGGGCCAAACCATCAATAATTAACCATCAATTTGCGTCGCAAACCGACTTAATTGCAATAACATAGATGACGTAATCTTTAGCGAGCGACGTGACGTCAAAAATACCAGTGTGATGTTGCATGTCTCGAACAAAATGACGTCATGTTCACCAACTCAATTTCTAAAATGGAGACCGCTATATGACCAATTTAGCACTATATAGGCCTCGGGAAATCGGGAAAATAGACGACTAATAAACGTTAATTGTGCATTATAAAACTACAAAACCACATTTCAAACACCGCACATTTACAACGCCACTCGATGAACACCGTATTCCGTGACAGGTGACCATTATGATCCGGTAAAGATCCCACCTACTCAAATATAGTGTAAATATGGCCTACTCATTGCAACTCTTGCGCCATGTGTGAATGAAATACACGCTCTGCGTAGCCTACTAGCATGCTATGTTACGGCACAATGTATATTTTAACGCATTTCGTTCATATATTTAGGATTTATAACGATGTACTTGTGCAATGAGCTGTTTCAAAAACTTACTAGACGTGCGCTGTTGAGCCTCTACTAATGCATTATCGTGTGCCAACACGTCGTTCACAATCGCGTGTATGACTGGTAATAATGTCGATGTGACATATTAATAATAAAATATGTTCATTCGGTGAAATTTATTACGTTTAAAGATTGTCAAAGTTGGGCCGACATATCGGCCCAGTTGGCAAACTTGGGGGTGTTTATATCGGCCCCGTGGCACAGAGGTGGTTAAACTATATTAGGTGTGAGCAAAACACATGTGATATGTTTATAGCACACCAATACACAGAGAATAGTAGGTTAGTGCCGTGAATGGGAAAACATATCTGGCAAGGCTTAGGAAACGGGATTGGCGAGGCTCTGCCGAGCACATCCCGTTTCCGTGCCGCGCCAGATATTTTTTCCCATTCACGGCACTAACCTACTATTATATTTATCCCGTCAACACCTACAAATGGCTTTAAAATGCAAAAAGTTATCGCACATATTCATGCACAGTGATTAGGTCGTATTGACAGGATATCAAAAATATTTCACGGCATCGGGTTTCACGGCACACACGCACTGTGTTGACGGGATAATATTTATACTGACTTTAGCAATTGGAAGAAACATCCGGCATACCTGGGTTACTTGTAATAGCTGCACTATTATAGCGGATGTGTTATCAGCGTCAATATCTGATAGATTTTACGTAATTTTGTTATCAGCCATGGTTACCGGACGCTTAACAAACAGTTTGCGAATGTAAACAAGAATATAATTATGTGGCTGCCACTGCCAAATGGAGATTATGGCATTTATGACCCATACACCTACTGACCAAACAACACATTCATGTAACCAAATGGAAGTATATAATGTTTATTAGAAGCATGACGGGTGTTTTATTGATGGAATAGCGAAAATTTCAGATCCTGTGCGGATACACATTCTGATCTGGATCTACGCTGGTCGCAATACCCATAATCCCCATCTCTTTAGTCACAACCACATGCATGGTCATTGTTTCGGCAACTATCATGGAAATCTTGACGATGTCTTGTATTTTTGAATAATGCAATTTAGTGACTTTATGCATTGCGTCGCAAACACAATAATTAGTATTACATAGGCATTCATACTATTTTTGTAAGTTTTCATACACACGTTGCTATATATATTATCACCTCCCATACAAATTTTACAGGAATGACAAAACCGCAAACTCTTATGACACAGAATAGAGAATGAACAAAAGTGATAAAAAAACGGTAGGTTAATAATATCCTATTCAGCATCAATATGGTTCTACTCGATATTCACCGTTGTGCTTTGTTATTGATATACATGTACTCACTGCATATTGTCATGATAGTCATAATACTATGGTTAACTTAATGAATTACACAAATGGATGTGATTATTAAATGTGTTACTCGATCTGCAAATCGATATTCATTTACCGTGCTGGCACCGTTAACCCGGCATAATTAATATGACGTTAATTGTTGACAGTCTGTTAAACGCAATTATAGAGAACAGCAGGTTAGTGCCGTGAATGGGAAAAAGTATATGGCAAGGCTTAGGAAACGAGATCGGCGAGGCTCTGCCGAGCCCATCCCGTTTCCGTGCCGCGCCAGATAGTTTTTCCCATTCACGGCACTAACCTACTATTCTATTTATCAAGTCAACAGTGTCAAACAACATTTAAATCAACTTAATTTAGTTAATTTAGGCTTAAGCGCGAGATAAGTTAGAACCGAATTGCATCAACCACTCCTCTGCGCTCACAACATAGTTCGATACATTAGTGTTGTAATATTCCCTTAATGAACAGCTATGACAGTAAATTGATCAATATTTGTTTTATGTACTTTACTCATCTGAATGTTTACAGAATAATTGTATCATGTTACAACGATTTTGTTTCTATTCATTTCATCGTTCATCATGGATGATGGAAACAGAAAAAAACAAGATGGCGGCTTTGCAAATTAATCCTATTTAGAATGGTGACCAGCTGAATCAATGCGACCAGAATTAACCAGTACAATATGTATACTTTAGGCGGCTGTAACAGATGATGTTCCGTTGATACTTTAAGTCTTTATATTTTGTCACCGACAATGTGAAATTACAGCTTCTTGTCAACGAAATATACTGTCAAGATTCACCAGACTCATCCATTTTCATTCGGAGCAGGTTCCGCAACGAGTGCGAGCTGTCCAGAATAATAATCAACACGACAAACAACTGTTTTATTTGTTTACTCCTTACCTGACTGGAATCACTGGGAACAGCCATTTGTATTTTAAATGACGTCGTAGACTTACTCGCGTACTTATAATTATGACGTTAGTCATGTCTGAATGACGCACGGAATTGGGAAGAGAGCAAACAATTGGAAATTGAGGGCCATAATGGTAATTGATTTGGGATACAGAAAATGGCATGAACTTAATGTTAACAAATTTGTTTTCCGGCGATGACGTTTTTGTATGCGAAATTTAACCAGCAGGTACACTAGTACTGTGAACAATCCCATTGTTACCAGTCTGATTAATCAGGCACTGGTCAACACTGTGTTTTCGACATTTCCATGTAACCGCGTATGAATTGTGATTAGGTCGTATTGACAGGATATCAAATCTGTTTCACGGCACCGTGTTTCATGGCACATAGGCACTGCGTTGACTTGATACAAATACATTACTTACAATCGCCGCTAGCACGTACTTCAGTAAGTTAGTGCCTTAGTCAGTTAGTACGAAGTTAGTAACATTCTCTGTTTTCACCATATCCGGTATCAGATTGTGATAATCTACCTTACACAATATGTGCCTACCCCACCCCCTCTCACGTCACAATGCCACATATAAATGTCACTTAGTTGTCATGTTGCGTTGTTTGTAAGGCAAATGTGCTAAATATAGTTTCGTACCTTTTTAACCATTTAGTAGTAGTAAGGGAGTCAAAATGATACCACCTACAGTGATATCATTTATAACCCTCTATTCTACCCCCACCACCCCCGAAAAATCAAAAATTGGTTAACGAGGAAATTGTCTCCCGACAGCAAATTTATGAATTTTTGAGAAAATAATTTTGAAAAGAGGGAGTCAAAATTATATTGGAAATTGAACAGAAAAAACAATACCAATTATTAGAGAAAATGGATAATAAAATATGTTTGGAATTAAAAGCTTATAATGCCTGTGTCGAAGAAGTTTACGAAGAATACGGGGGTTATAGTCCTATATATACAAATTCTATAAAATGAAAACACTAGGCGATATCGAATACATGAAATATCAGCGTAATTTATTACGCTCCGATAAAAACGTTGCATTTCCAATATTATACCGACAATTATGTGAACTATACAAGAGGCAAATACAAACATTAAGACTGATAATGCGTATCGGATATAAAACTAAGGTGTATTATATAAAATTGTTAAAACCCAACGATTCGTTTACGAATATACATTTCTACGATATCGCTTATAAAGATATATTGAACAAAAAATAGCAAAAGCCTCCACTCGTGCACAACACCCCAGCGACTGGGAGCATTTATAGCCGGCACCCAGCCACTGGGGTGTTGGGACCTTTCTTAAGCCCACGCATCTGTTGGCTCACAGTCTAGTTTTACGGGTCGCCTTGAACCCCATTGCCAATTCCTCTATTAAGAGAAACCAGCGAAGTAAGGCGAGCCTATGTGTGAATTTGGTTTCCGAAATTGTAAAGCTCTTAGGCAGAAACCTTTTAGGCCGGCACCTTTGAGCTACGCAATTACATCACCAAATACACACATATTTATAAATTGCTACCATTAAACAGACGAGACGGACGTCATACCGGATCAACAACATGGCATGCACGAGATGAGACCAATTGTTGTAAGGTCAACAAACATATATATACTCATCAGTTTCCTATACAACATACAAATGGTGTGCAAATTATAATTATTTATTAATACCTATTGGCGAAAGAAAACATGGAATGGTTCGTTATTTTGTTAATTTTATAATTAATTTTGTAATTTTTTTTAATAATTTAAAGCTGAGCACCCCCTATTATTACATAGTAATTAATTTAAGTTGTAACGACAATGTTTCAATTACACGGGTTATTGAAACAGACAGTTATTTATAGCCGAGTGTTTCAATTACACGGGTTATGTAAATTGATAGCCGAGGTAAACAGACAGTTTCAATTACACGGGTTATGTAAAATAATAGCCGAGTGTATCAATTTACACAGACGGTGTGTACACAGTCGATTACTGTGTAATCCTCGACTGAATAGCGTCTCATATGTACATTGTTATTGTGATACAACCAATAAGCGATTACGGCGTAATTCTCAGTGAAAAACACATGTTGTATAGGTATGTAAATTTGTTTACTGCACCAATATAAGAAAATTAATTATTTTTTAAAAATTATTTTATAAAATATCACAATGGTGCTGTAACATTTCCTCCGACTTTATTTCCAAGTTTTACCCTAAATTTATCCCAATCAGTACACTCAATTTTGGGCATGGTGGCGCGCGCTTTGATTCTAATATCATTTTTTACTTCTTCATATCTCCCCATTTCTTCCACCACGGATTTCAAACTCTAAATTTGATATTTTCTTATCGGCCAACGCTTTGGACACCATAATGTCGATGCTATTTTTCTTAGACCTAGCGAGAACGGATATTCTATCATGTTTTCTACTTTTTTTCTCGAGTTTTCCACCCGCCGCCCTAATTACCATACAAAGTATTCCAGATAAAACGGTAATTCCACTCAAAACCCCTGCAAGTGGAACCGTTACAATTGTAGATAGCGTTGCAGCAGTCCCCGCACCACTCATTACAGATAAACTTGCCAGAACCGTACTAGATGCTTCAGCTATGTTCGCCGATCGCTTATATTTGTTAGTGTGTCTTTTTCTATTTGCACATTCTCTAACTAAGATATCCTGCATAGCGAGGATATCATTCAACCTAAAATCTGAACTTCTTTCGTTTAGTTCCGTTTCTCTGATGAGAGGGTCCTCTGAGCGTAACACCTTATAAGCCGCCTGATCTTTCTCAATATCCGTTCGGACTCCCTCAATTTGTGCAGTCGCCGTCAGCACTTCTACTCTAACATCTGATATACTCCTGTGAATCCCGTTTGTGACCTTCGATATAGTTTTATTGATCAGGGCCTTGGTTTTTCCACTAGTTAAAAAGTCGCCCTCTGTCGGGATGAATCCCCCTTCTGCCGGTTCCAAATTCTTTGAATTTGTCACCCAATCGGAAGAACTACCTGGTCCGTATATACTCATAATAAAATTAAATTATAATATTGGGGCACCTATACTCAATTGGAAATTTCGAGAACGACCGAAATCGGGTAATCGTTCTTCAACTCTCGCCCTTTATCATCAAGAATAGAAATCTTCAACTCGTGGATGTGTCCCTATTCCAAAACTTTCATCTCGGGGTGTGGGAAGTCTAAGGTCACAGTCTCCCCAAAGAAACAGTCGCTGGCGGGCACGGTTTTCAGTAATGTGCTGGGGGATCCGTCTACCGTGTTGTACGACGTGTTCACCCGATCCAGGTGCACCCTGAGAGTTTTCGTGAAGGCGAAGTCCACCGGGTTATCACCGACGTACCCACCCGAGGTAAACACTCCTTTATTTACGGAGTATGTCTCTCTAAAACCGAGTTGAATACCCAACCTCGGGGAGACCACTACTTTATTACCAGGGCTGATGGTCATTGTTGTGAGCCCGGTAGCCTTCGATACTGTGATGTTGATTATACCGTCAAGCTCTGAGTTGACAACATCTTTGAACTGTCTTATTCCCCACAGTCCGTGAGGCAGCTTTACACCGAATTGTTGTTCATCCTTCACATAGTAAAACCCTTCACTCTTTCCCACATTCTGCTATCCAACCGTGAAGGTGATTGATCTGAGGCCCACCCGGCGTTTTCCACAGCAGTTGTCGATTGATTTTTGAAGTTCACAACTCTCTTTTTGAGCATTAGTGATAGTAGCAAACATAATAATATCTTTCAATGGATACCAAAGCATTTAGCTTTAATTCTAATGCAAAGTACGCGGTCGGTGGTAAATACACGCAAAAAGACGTTGCTAACCGCCTTGTACACCCAACCGTAACGGTTAGACCGGACAGCGGCTTTGCCACCAACTTCCCCGACATCTTTGAACAATATAGGCTGCCCAAGATTACTACGATGGAGGCGGTAAACGGGTGGAAAGCAACACCGATGCAATTTTGGCAGAACCAAATACATTTCGCTGTATGGTGCGCAACAGCCGGGTGTGGAGTTTCACATAAAGACCATCTGACATCCAAGAATGTCATGCTCCGAAGTGTCTACAACTTTCATGCGTATTATACTATTAGGAGGATTCTCAAAGAACTAGGTATTTCACTACCTCAAGACGACGCCTGGGATCCCATTTCCAACGCATACGACCGTATGGCGTTTGAAAGACTGTGTGACGAATTTAACATTTCAAAAGACGCGGACTGGAGACAGAAAGCATTTCCTACCACCACCGGCCTAGGGGACGTTCTCATTCGGGGTCAGTCCGGGAAATTGACGCAGACTGATTTTAGACACGATCACTCCGGCGACCACATCGTCAGTCGGAACGCCGGGAATTTTGACCACGCGACGATGACTTTCGGGCCGGAAGTGTCTGGAGGTCGGCACTGTGGCGTGTTTTCTTGTAAAATGTTACCTCCGAAACGGGCTCACGTCGATTACATACAGCAGGCTGCTGAGGTTCAGGACGCGTGGGGTACATTTATTTTGATACGGGTCTAGGGTTCACGCAGGCCGGAGTTACTCGTCTCAACGACTCCATTCGCACGTACGTCTGGGCCATCCTCGGCGCACAGAAGCAAACTCGCAGTTCTATACTGGGCACGGGAACGGCGTTTGATGCACAAAAACAATTCTTGGCACTTGTAGAGGACTCCATCTCAGCTAGGGTGGACCTGGAGAAGGCGATCCAGAATTATCAAGACGTTTTGCAGAATGCCAGCACCCCAGTACTATGTATTTGGAATAGGTCTTTATATGGCACCGAGCAATATGATACTACGAGACGACCCGGTTGACGGTTACAATAATCAGATCGTTATCGCCACAGCCAATAAAAAAATCGGCCACAACGGTAACGTGAACACGGATATCATCGGGCGCGGAGTTGTAAGTGGAACCGATTTCATAAAACCCCAAATTCACGAATTGGCCACCCCATCAAGTTCATTTGAACCCGTTGTTTCACCCACACCACCAATTCACGAATTGTGTTCCCCCAATTCAATCGTCAACAGTGTTGAAACACTAATCATCAACAATGTTGAAATTGAAAGCACAACACACGAGGAGGAGAAATTATGGCTCGTCGTCGCCCTCGTGGTGATAGGACTACTCGCGCTTTGGTTTTAGGAACTCTCTGGCGGAGAATAGTAGGAAACCGGCGATTGCCACGATTAAAGCCCAAGTATTATTGGCGAGCCATCCGACCGTTTTTGATAATATAGATAACAAGTAAGAAACGATACTTCCGATCAGTCCAGGTAGTGCGGCAGCCGCCTTTCCAGCTAATTCAGCTAGAAGATTGGCGAGGGCGAGGGCTCCACCGGATGGCGCGGGTGCTGGTGGTGGCGCGGGTGGTGGCGCCGCACCACCAGTGAAAGCTAGAACTATGGTTGATATAGTCATGCCGACAGCTGCGAGGATGCTTGCTATCGTGACGCCCTGCTCTCTGAACAGAGTGCGAAGACGCTCACCGAGTGTCGTGTCCTCGTGCAGAACCCTCGATATTGTTTCTCGGATCCGACTTATTTGTGTGCGGAGAGCCTCAAGGTCAGCCGAGGTGGCCTCCAAGCGAGCTTCTCTTTCGTCCCGCAAAGACCGCAGTCGTTCGGCGATCAGCTCGGTAGATTCTCTATCGTCACCGGCTTCCTCCAGTTTTCTTTCTTCTAACGCGATATGTTCATCCAGCGCCGTGAGTTTGGAGAGGTTAAGGACCAGTTCGCCCCGGACCGTTTGTAGAGCCTTATCGAGTCCACGGAGTTCTCGATAGAGGTAATGGTGGGTCATCGTTGAGTATTTCGTTTTCGCTGAACGTGGTCTCCATCGTGTTAATAACGTCGGTGGCTATTTGAGGGACCTCGCTGAGCTCTACCGTTTATATCGCGGTGGCCGTCTTCGCCATCGTTTCGTCCGTAGACTGTAGGGCCCCTACAGCACGGGCCGGCATAATTATTTTACCATGCGCCCAATCTGGAAATCCTAGTTCGTTCTTTATGATTTCGCCACCGCCCCGGTTTCCGGCAATGGTTTTTAGCGATAGGGGTTTACCGGTATTCATGTTGATGATCGGGATATTTGATGATTTTAGTCGCAACCTACCACGCATATCCAATTCGAACTTGGAGTAGTCGCGACCGACAGACGGGACCAGACCGATTTCTGACAAATTGTTGTAGTAGTCGTTTACAGCTCCCTCAAGTAATTCCTGACTTTGACCAACGCTGCTGGTAGCGCCACCTATTTCCTCGCCGGGTGTTTTGTCGAAGGTTGTGATGGAATCCTCGAAGTTATCATCATCATTATCCTCATCGTCTCTGCCGATTTCATCCATGTTAATATCGTAATCATCCATCTTTATAATTTTCTTAAAATTAATTATCTATTAAAGACAAAACCATACGGGTTTAATTGTTTCACTAAATTATGTCTTCGAGTCAATACGGTCGCAAACTCAATGCATACCGCAGACTGCGTGAGCCCCTCGGGGCAAAAGGCGTGAGACAGAGTGTCGTTATTACGAACAACCCATCGACGATCGACCAGAACCAGTAGCTCTTAGTCCGCTTCCACACCCTCGGAACTCACGACGTCATTGTGCCGGGTACTGTTCGCCTCACTTTCACTATTTCGCTAACGTCGACGGACGCGGACCGAACCGCCGTTCAGAACCTGGGTCGCGCCATAGTCAAGAAGACTATGATAAAGATTTCTGGTAATGAGGTGATGTCGATCGACGACAGCGACGTCTACCATTGCTATCAGGACCTGTGGAAGACGGCACAAGAGCGCGAAAACGCTGTCTATCAGGGTATTGACACCAGCAAAAATAAGAAAGTAACCAAACTTAGAATCGGGGCTGGTAACAAGGCAGATAACAACGCGAGTGACAACGCGGTCGCGGGCGCTTACGGCAACCGCTTCTACATTCCGCTCGACTTTGAGTTGCTGGAGAGCCACATGCCCTACTATCAGAGTGCTTTGGCTGACCGCCTCGAATACGAACTAACGTTCAACGACTACGGCCGAGTTCTCATAGCCACCGACATGTTATCGACGTATACAATCGACAATGTTTCGCTGGCATACGACATGGTCACGATGCCCGAACTCGCGCGATTGATCAGAACCCAGTACGCCGGGTGCGTTGCCATACTTTACGACCGAGTTCTTCGCCACCGCATGATGACGAAAGACAAAAGCGACACATTGTGGAATATTAATGTCAACGTACCCGCCCGCTCGATGAAAGGTATACTGATGCTGTTTGAGGATGCTCGGTTCGCGTTCGGTGCTAGAAAAACCGACAAATTATATAACCCCAAAATCACGAAGGTAGAGGTGACGATCGAGGGAGTCCCCAATCAACTATACAGCGCGGGTCTTCGCGCGCACCAACAGTGGGATGAAGTAAGAAAGCAGTTTGCTGCCGGCTCTAAGCGCTCTCCGGAGGTTGCAGCAGTTGCCAAAGACCTGCATCTCTCGGCCGTCTCCCTCGCGGAGTTCCTGAATACCAAATACGCGTTATGGCTAGACATGCGAGCCAGCGACGATGACCAAATAAGTTGAGAACGCTAGTGAGGGTGTGACGATCCAGATAACCAAAGAGGCGGACGGAGCCGGGCCATTGAACATGTATTTATATATAATTACAGACACACAACTGAACATCGAAGATGGCTGATACGTATCAGCGATCTACTAAATTTAGCAATCAATACCAATTCACGATTTGAGATGCCCACTCTGCCATAATATGTGGGCAGACAGGATGTGGAAAAACGGTTTTCATCCTCGACTTACTCGAAGGGTCCTACCGCGATGCCTTTCGTCACATTGTGATCCTATGTCCCACTGTGAGGCACAACGATACAATCAGCGGCGCCCGTGGATATGGACCGACCCTGAGGTATACGTTATTGACCCCGGTGATAGGCTTCACGATTGGTTGCGTGGTTTATACCAAAGATTCCAGGGTGAGCCCACCCTATATGTGATTGACGATTGCTCGGCCAAGGCGGCGATGACCAAAAAGAAAGACATGCTCTCCGAACTCGCATTTTCTGGCCGCCATGCGAGGCAAAGCGTATGGATCTCCACTCAAAAATACAACGCCGTCCTCAAGGATCTGCGCGAGCAAACGAAATGGGTCGCCCTCTTTCATTGTAAGGACCGAGACTCATTCGATGACTATCTTCGAGAGAATGACTTTATCCCAACGCGCGAGGAGCGCCTGGAGGTTCGACAGATGCTTTCCGAAAATAAGCACGCCAAGCTTCTGCTAAAGACTGATCAACCAACTGCTTATAAAGTTATCAATTAATTTTAAGAAAATTAGTAACTGTTTAACAATTAATTTTAAAAAATTAGCAATTGCTGAACAATGCTTAGCAAATGTTGAACAAATGCTGAACAATGGTTAACAATGTTAACAATTTGGTGCTCCGCTGCGAGCTTTGTTGCGAGCATAACGGTGATAATAAGTATCGGGTGGTGCACTTGGCAATATGTTAAAGTGATGAGACTTGTTAGAATAATTAAATTAATTTTAAGAAAATTAGCAATAATGAACTGCGACGAACTTCTCGATCAGCTAATGGAAGAAACCTCAACTCCGACTGCCGACATCCTGAAAGATAATGCTCCGACAGAGCAATCGGGGTTGACAATCGCGATTGGGGCCGATACGAATGAAAATGCGGCGCTACGCGAGCGGCTTGCTGCGCTGGTTGCTGGGGGACAATCGGAGCATTATCTCGGTAGGCGTCTCTCAGTTTGTCAGGTGGATAAGATGTCAGATGCGGAGATTGATAAAATGTATGCGCGATACGAATCCTAATTGGGGGGAGAGATGACAAAACCTCTTGGATCGGCGGCTATTCATTTGTACGCTACCGCTGTTAGTATACTTCTCCCTATACCAAACACCGAGGGGTTGATTCACGATCTAGAGACTGACCCTTTTATAGGACACACTCTTAGAACAGCCTGCTGCTCAATTTATCACAAGTTTGGAATGTACTTAGCTCCACTGACAACCGCGTTGACCACGGGTAAACACTGTCAATTTGGACATATATGCCCACGAACTATAAGCTCTAATATTATAAATGATGACACAAGACACACCCGCGAGAGTGACGGAACAGCAATCCCCGATTGCACCTCCAACGGCGTTGGGGATTGCTCCAACTCCAATTTCGAACCCGATTGCAGCACTTCCAACCCAATCGCGATTGGAGTTGGAGTTGAACCCGATTACACGACATAAAAACACAAAAAGACAGGCAGCTGGGCGGGCGGCGGCTGCCACCCGAATAGTTAAACAAGATAAAATACTCGCCGAGCTTCGGGAGGCCAAACTCCAATCGAGATTGGGGACGGAGACAGCAAAACATCTGAAAACAGAGCAATTGGTTCCGAGTGCAACAACACCCCCGGAACCGATTGCTCCAACTGATTGGACCCCGTGGGTTGTCGGTGGTGGTCTGACAGTTGTGGGCACCCTGAGTGTGCTTTACCATCTCTACAACAGAACCCAAACTCCAACGGCGGTTCCTAAAAAAGTTACGAAACGATTGGATGCACCCCATTTAAACATTGATCGCGATCCCTTTTATATGCAATAATGGCTGAACAAGATGGTAAAATGATAGTGAATGCGCTTTATCACGCCGTGGTGATATCGGGTTTCAGTATCGGGTATGCTCGACTATCAAAGATGGGCCTAGGAGGGTCCACTCCCAAATTGGACTTTACTGTGAGAGACACAGGGCTCGCGACCTAGATGCAGCGGCCTCAGTTTGGACCCGAGATTATCTAATTAAAGTTGGAATTCTAACTGCTAATATATGGAAATATATGGCTTCGATCGGAATAATGATAGGTGGTGCCCTTGTAAACGCATTGGCGTTCAGCGGTAGCAACTTTACATTCTCAAAAATGAGAAGCTCGAACGTGGATGAGGAGCGCAAGCGTCACGATTTAGCTGTAGAACAACTCAATAGCGCAAAGGAAGCGTGGTCGAAAAAACTAACCGCCCATCTGGACTGGGTCAACGAAGAGCTTCGCCGTGAGAATCACGCCGCGCAAACTTTCCGGAACGTTGAAGAAGCCAACCACGAGTACGCGCTGGCATATCCGCAGAAAAGTCTGGATCCAATGGGTCCCGAGCCCCAACTTTCAGATTTCTATGTACCGGCAGAGGCCCAAAAAGACCGCGAGATCGCGTTCATCGTCGTGGGAATGGGTGTGGTGGGTCTCGTCGGCTACTATATTGAACAAATTAATTAATTAAAACATTTTTTTTTATAAAAATATATATATCGAACGTTGTTAGTTGACAAACTTTATTACGCTATGATCGATGTAGGCTACACTGCCCAAAAACATCGTATAGCTGGTGCAAAGAGTATGATTCGTCTGGCTCGAGATTCTCTCGAGACGTGGCGCGAGGATGAAAAAGCGGCCACCCTTTTCGCAAAGCGGCTGTTAGAATCCTCCTCAACTCCAATCGATGAATTAGATTCCTCCGAGTTCCTTCAGAACTTAACCTCCAAAACCAATCGCGATTGGACTTCCAACAAAGGTTTATTATTAACGACGCAGTTACCGGACGAACTGGCGAGGGCATGTTGGAGATTGTCCGATATATTAGAATACTTCGCATACGATGAACACGCACAAACTTGATACCAAACTAACGCGCAAGCTAGCGAATACATACTATAGCCCACGTGGCTACTGGAAGGGACTCGCGGCCATCAAGAACCTCGCGGCGGCGACCAAGGTTTCAGAAAAAGCTGTCAAGGAATGGCTCAAGAAGCAGGCCATCTGGCAGATCTATTTACCCGCGCCTCACAATATTCCACGCCCGAAATTTGACGTGCCGGTGCCGAACCAAGTTCACCAAGCGGATCTCCTGTTTCTCCCTCACGATCGCGTCGGTCGCAAAACGTACAAGTACGCACTGACAATCGTTGACGTAGCGAGTCGTTATAAGGGGGCTGAGCCGTTGGCCACTAAAGAGTCTAAGGAGGTGGCCGAGGATCTTTCCCGAATATATAAGAGGAGTCCTCTCAAATGGCCGAATCTTCTCCAGGTCGATCCCGGCCGCGAGTTCATGGGCGCGGTCTCTCATCTATTGTCTAAGCACAAAGTTTCTATCAGACGCGGCCGCGTCAACATCCACCGGGACCAGGGGATCGTGGAGCGGTTCAATCGAACCCTGGCTGAGAGGCTGTTCGGACACCAATATGCCAAAGAACTTGTAGACCCTCATTCGCGATCGACCGAGTGGGTGGCCAGACTGCCCGCCGTGGTCTCCGCACTGAACGGAGAGGTGACCAGATTGATAGGTAAGAAGCCCGTAGATGCCATCAAGTCTAAAAAGGTGACGAGCAAGCCCTCTGCCGTCTCGCGTGGGCGACCCGTTCGTTTAGAGGAGCAGCAATCGCCGATTGCACTTCCATCGGATGTTGACGTCCGGTACCTCTATCAACCGGGAGAGCTCGAAGGTGGCAGCCGCCGCGCGACTGATCCCGTGTGGTCTCTGAATGTATATCATTTGGATCGCTCTATTACCAAACCCGATGAGCCCGTGCTCTATTATTTGGCTGATGGTCCATCTCGCGGTTTTGTTCGCGAAGAACTTCTTATGGTACCTTCTGACACCCAGCTACCCCCGATTGCTTAAATCAAGAGAGGTTCTGTATGTATTCCGTCTGGTAATCCGTCTTTTATCGTAGTACGCCGAGAGTCCTAATTTTTGTTGACAGTACGTTTTCATAACGTCGTATTTCATTTTAAATCCTCTATTTTGTGCTACATCTATAATGTGTTTTCCATCTTCTGTAGTTTCGCTTAGTACTCGTTTATATCTATCCCAATTTAAATTGTTAGTTCTCTTGGACATTCCTTTCGCATAGTTTTTATTAATTGAATTCAATTTTTCTACGAAATAACACTGACTAGATAACGCTATCGCCCTATCTCCGCTGAATTCCATTTTGAAAAGTCCTGGCTCTCTTTCGCTCCATTTATCCCAAGCCAACCATTTCTTTTTTTCTTTTTCAAACTCGTCTAGTAAGTTAGGTCTAATCAATTCCTCTATCGTTTTTCCTCTAACTCCTATATACATACTATCCGTGTCCATCTGTATTAATTCAAAGTCTTCTCTTTTTAAGTATTTGTCGAGAAATTCGTAGTAAAATTCCAACATTCTCAATTTAGCTAGTTGATAAATCGCTATTCCACAGTGGAAGGGGCTCTTTACTGCACACCGGGGTTTTCGGGAAGATATTTCGTACGCATCTCCTATCTCTTCCAAATCGTCAAAGAATGCAGATCTTAACGCTTTGTCAACACAGGTTTCGTCTTGTGTATATGTCGTATTTAAATGTCTCTCTTTTGCCTCTATCATTTTTCCACAACACGAATTGCCTAATAATTTCATTATATCCGCTACTGGTTTCTTATTTGGTTCTACATCGCCTGTTCGTCTTGCGGCTGTAACTTCTTTTGCGAACCATTCGAAGGGTTTACCACTAATATAATCTATAACACGATGAACTCCCGTTATTTCTAGGCCGTGTTTTAAATACCATTTCAATAGTGGCGCGTACAGCAGTACTTTGGTGGCCGACATAGATCCCACCAATTTGCTTCCATTTCTTCTAGTTCTTCCAGTATCTTCCAAATATTTTAACATGTGTTCTGGAACCTCATCAACATCTACTTCTCTGTTTATAAAAAGTGGAGATATTTCAGAAAACTTATCTTTTAAGTTGTGTGGAACTTCTATATCCACTTCCGCAAACCCAAACCAGTCTCCAGATAAAACTCTTTTACAAAACTTTTTAATACATTTAGGATTATGTGGGGTATCTATATGGTGTATAGTTTCTCTCCCACACGGCATATCTTTATTGAACGTAGATAAATATAGCGCGTTTGCATCATACCCCAATATAGCCTTGCAAGGTTTGTTAATTCCTGTGGAATTAGATTTAATATTTGAAACACCGGCTTCTGCATAGCGTGTAAATACGATTGATGGACCCCCGACTAGAGCGTCTTTCATCATTTCGTATGTTTCTTCTTTTGGTGCATATAGAGCCCCCTCCGGTATAGATTTTTGTTCTTTAATGGTTCCGCTCAATAAATATTGTATAGCCACACCCGGTAGTGTTACCGCATCTTTGAAAATATCCACACCTCTGTGTTTATAAAATTCACACATTTTTTCCACCGCTTCTAGGAACGGTGCTACATCTAAATCGTTATAATATTTCAACCAATCTCTGAAAGTTTTCATATTCTTTTCTTCGAAAATTCTACGACATTTACATAATTCTGTTTCATCTAGTAACATTTTCCCCGATAGTTTGGAATACCAATTCTCTATATCAGGCAGTCCTGGGTTATCAAGTTTGTCTGGAGAATCGAACCACTCGTAAGGAAAGAAAGATTTCTGTCCTTTTCAGTCGTAGGCTTTTATCCAACTATCGTAACTTACACCCGGTCCTAGGTAAAGTATTACATCAAGAAATCTAAACTCCGACCATTACTTTCTTTGTTGTTGATGCCAATTCGCCTACTAAATATTTCTTTATTAAGTTTATATCGTACTTACTGCTGTTAAAACCTATAACCGGTACTTTCTCTATCCACTGTTCGATCTTGGCGATTTGGTTTTTACGTAAATGTTCTGTATTAAACCCATATCATAACCACACTTCTTCTCTTATAGCTTTTCCCCTGACTTTCAAATCTTCTACGAATTTTTCTATAAGTTTTGCAGGATCTTTATCACAAATATGAGTTACTGTTCTTGAGAAATTATCTCCTAAACTAACACTTACCGGAACGTGCTCAGCTTCGTACTATAAACTATTACCTAGCGTTTTAAATTCTGGGTTGAGATACGCCTCAAAATCATATACTATCTGATATGGATAAAGAGTAGTGTCGCAACCGATCTTTATATCTTTACCCGTTCTTTGGAATTCGCATTCCCACATAACTACTAGGCTGAATTCTTTGTTTCTTCTAATAAATGTATCTCTTCTCATAGTGGATGCGCGTTATTTTTTTCAATGCTTTGCATGAATCTCGCACCCGTGCCAGTAACAGCCGTGATATTGATATACGGTATTGTTTATTTGGCAGTATCCATCTACTGGAGCTCCTAAAATCCATCTTTCACCCCCGTGTCCGCACTGTTCGTGGTGAATGTGAATTCCCTCCCGCTTTTCCACAGAGTACATCCAATCGATCGCCCCATAACTGTTAGAACTTTTTGGGTAAAACGCTTTCTCGAACGACGAACGCGGGCGCTCTAAATAATTACCATCACATATTATTTTTGTCTCACCTTTCATACATTTTGGTCCGTGTCTCTTCATATTACTCGCTTTCGTGAATTTCTGTTTGCAATTATCGCAGGCGTAAATTTTAGATAGGTTTTTAAGGTTTTTTATCAGAAATGCGTGATTATTAAACAGTCCTATTGTCATTGGTTTATTACCTATTTCCTTGTAGTGTGCTGGTACCTTTTTCAACCACCATACGTCACATTCGGTCGGTTGATATACTTCCATACCGATTTTAAAAAGCTCTTCAACCTTTTTCAGGTCTGAAAAAGGAATTGGTGAAACCACATTACTACCGAAATATTGCTTACTAAATTCTCTCGCTTTGTCCGTACATCTGTCGGGTCTTTTATCTGTCATATGCATCGCTAAACATCTGAACAGACAAAGGTCGTCATTATACTTATCTAAAGAATACATACCTTTTTTATTCTTCAACCATTCTGGAAGTTCTCCTCCTGCTGCTTCTTTGGATTGTAGTCCCAAATCTATTCCCCTAATGCCCTGTATTAGCTTTACGAAAATCTCTACCCATCTTACAAACTTCCACTTTGTATTCGGTCTGTCTATTCTATCGGACATTATTCGTGTTTGCTCCTTATCTGACAGCCATTTTATAACGGTTTTCATTGATGATAGTGGTTCGCTACCGAGATTTTTTTGAAATATTAGAGTTATAGGTTTTCCATTTTTAGTTTCCTCCATATGTTCTAGCTTGTAAGAATATGAATATCTCAAATAAAAAATTATTGTTAGATACGGAGCGAGTTTATCGGACATGCGTTCAGACTCGTTGATGTCAATGTTTTTACGAAAGGATAATGTAACTACAGTCTTCCATTTTCTACCTTTTCCAACGTTTCATCATGAGCCCCCAATATTTCTTCACCTTTTTCCACTAGAACGATAGATTTTTCTTATTATTTGGTATTGGGTCACCTGTGCGTTTAATTTGGGATACATTAATGGTGCTTGAAGGTTTTATTACACTAGCCCTCCCCACAATACTTTCTTTCTGGATTCTGTTACCAACTTCTTCCGCTAGTGAGAGGTCTTTAAAGGCTCCTCGTTTGTGGGCGCGGGTAAACCGCTTCATAAACGCCTCATTCTTTGTGGCGTTTATCAGATTTGTCAACCCCCTAACTCTCAACCGTTTACTATAAGTAAAATCCCTAGAGATTCGGCTTCTCTTCTCAAACTTTCGATTTCTGGCGTCATCATATTTTCTATTGTTATAACCTATGAAATTTATCTGTTCAATTGGTCGTGAAAACATTATGTTTTTTTCACGACCAATTGAATATAAACATATACATATACATATATGATGGAGTGTGAGACTTGTTGTAAAACGTTTACGCGTAAAGACTATCTACGAAGGCATCTAGCGAGACGTAGAAAGTTTCCTTGTGTCCCCCCCACAATTTCAATGCCCCAGATGCCCTTGTAAATTCGTTAGTGCCCAAACTCTTTGTAGACATAAACAACTACGCTGTCAGGTGGCTAAAGGTGAACGTGGTAGACTAGAGCTGGTAGAATTAGTTGCTGATCTACGAAATCAATTAGCTATATTGGAGGAGAAAAATGGGGTGTTGGAATATAAACTATCACTCGTGGGCACATTGAAATTGCATTAATTATTTTCTCAAAAATTCATAAATTTGCTGTCGGGAGACAATTTCCTCGTTAACCAATTTTTGATTTTTCAGGGGTGGTGGGGGTAGAATAGAGTGTTATAAATGATATCACAGTAGGTGGTATCATTTTGACTCCCTTACTACTACTCATTTGGAACCAGTCATATTTGGCCACAATGTGTCGGCTGCTGTTTTGCTACGCATGACCCCATGTCCCAATGCCCAAGGTCAAGGTCACTGAGGACTCTCTAAGACAAATACGTTAATGTTTTATCTCAATGACTGTTTATGCTTTTGAATGATTTCAATAACATCTGGCCACAGTATGTGTCCAACATTTGACCTTGACCTATGTTTTTCCGCGTAATCGACTTAGCCATTGTCAATGTTAAGTTTTCCATTGTCAATGTTAAGTGTTCGTGTTTATGTCCATTTCTCTGTTATTGTAAAACCTACGACCACCATACTTGAACAACTTCATCACCAACTGGTGCCCATCATATACCATTATTCAACATATGACCTCTTTTGATCGTGACATATTTTTTCCGCGAAATCGACTTAGCCATTTTCAAAGTTAAGCTTTCGTGCCTAGGTCCTTTTCTCTGTTACTGTATCACCAAGGACCAGCATACATACATGAATTCATAACAAATAGGTGCCCGCTACATACCACGATCCAATATGTGACATTGTTTACCTTGACCTATTGTTCTGCATCACGGGACTGTTGAAAATAGCCAAAATTGACAGCTCTTCTGAGGGCGGCGGGTGATTTATACAATTACCGCCTCTTGCAATCATTTAAGGAGGCGCTTGCGACAAATATTAAAATATACTCGCAATTGAAGTACAAATCGCGAGTCACAATAAAAATACAGTAACCATTTCCAGAAAATGATTCCAAAGTGAGGTCATAACCATCTCAAATTTTCGCTACAAATGCCCAAAAGATAATTCTGATGTGAAATCGTACAGCCTAGACAGCATAGCATGTGCCATTTTCCAAGATGTCAAAATCAACCGGAGCTAACAGTGAGTTTCATAGAATTATGAAACACCTGTCATGAAATATTCATAAACCTATTTCTCTAGCCAGACTGGTGTAGCGTGCAGGGTCGGTACTGAAATATCCCCGTTTTTTACCCCTAGCTGCGCACTATCCCGAAATACCTTGATTGTCAGTTGTCACTTTCAATCGTGGTCATACTAACATTAATAGTCAGGTATCTGTTATCGAATTGTCCATTGTCCAAGCCTTGAAGAAAACCCGGCCTTCGTGGCTTTGCCTCGTTTCTTGTTACCGATGTTGTCAGCGAGGGGATTAGCTTAGCGATAGAGATGTCCTTGTTATTCTAGAATTGAAAAGGAACTGAGCAACGTGAAGAATGATATAACTGGTATACATGATCGAGTGTCAAAACTCCTGATGACGTTTGGAAGACAGGATGAAAGCAAGCAGGGCAATAGTTCAGATATAACAACTGCACTGGTAAACGAGAAGATAAAACAGTAAGTTAGTGAGGACGATCTTCAATAAACACATTTAGATCTGGGCAATATAAATTACCATGCTAGTGTATTTTTATAGTTTATGTGATGAAAGATGTTTAAGACATACGTTGGAATTACGAAGCTTGGCAAGCAATACCTACTGTTTCTGAGACGAAACGTACATGCTCTATACCGAAACTAGCCGGGTGTTATATTTACCAGGAACAATTAATATATACTTAAAAATCAACCCGTATATTTATAATGTGTATTTATTGAATTGAACTTGGCGCAAACCTTTATAAATGCGTCATTACACCGTCGTCATTCGGTAAGGATGCGTCACGGCATTTATTCTATGAATAATTAATAATGTTGGTGTTCTTGTCAATGGAACATATTTATACCAGTCACTCACTATAAAGACAATGTGTTGTTCTTTTTCCAGCTGATGTGGTGTTGATATTGCTCTTTCGTATCGTTGCATTCTTCATTGTATTTTGTACTTGTATCCCTTATGTCTTATAATGGTATATAATTATGGTTCTTATATTGCATGTGCGCCACGAAATAACACACACTGGTATATGCATGTTTGGTAATTATTTGGTATCATCCATGATTACATTGTCTAGCATGCATTTAATGCATTCGTTTGTTTATTCGGTATACCCCCAAAAAAGGCACACACTTAGCAAAATATAGCATGATGAGTATGCAGCTAAGTCAACCTTCATAACAATATAAATGCCTGAAGTAACGGTAATGCAGAATAAGGACAGGTATACTGTTATGTAAAACTACACGATGGAGCCAGTGTCACTGGGAACAACATTGTCACATGGTTTATTGGCGATAACTGTCATACGCATGTCTTTGCAGGTGTCAGGAAGCCGCCTTACGTCTGTGTGACCGATATAAAGAGACAGAAACAGCCGTATCGAAGGTATACAAGCAATTCGTTACTAGCAAAGGAGTAATAATACCCGGAGTCGATGATCAGGTTCGAGAGATTTCAGACATCCTGAGCAAACAAGAGCGATCACAGAAGTTGTAAGTACATATACATGTGCATGTAGCTCTAGCCATGTCAACGATATACTTAATAGAACAGTATCATTGGTTTGAAAAAGCTTTGCTTTACAAGTGTACTTGGATATACACGCTCTTATCAAATATACATGACTATTCACCCGTTTCAGTATACTATATTTCGTCCGTGTTGCCATATCCGCCATCTTAGTATGTACATGTCACCGTCGATTTCGCCTATTACATGCATACCGTTTGACAGAAACTATTATACACGAACATTGAATACGTTTGGTGCACTGCGTCCTAAATATAGCATCGACAATCTGCCACATGTATGACTATTATTCCAGCAGGCTATAGTACAATGTCTTAGCATAGTATATTATTCATTGCCACGTCAGTCTCATAGTATTAACTGGACACGTTGCAATGTATACACTTTCAGACAGTCGCACACTATAGTATTAGAAGTACATCATTACCCAATATGTTCGTAATTAGACCGCATCTTGTCTTGTTCTGTATATGTGTACACAATTAAACTACACTAGTATACGTTAATTGACTGTAATTGAAACTGTATAAGCATATATTTACAGCTATGATAATTTATTTGTTTGTCTTACTTTTACGCAGCTGTAGTATATTCCCAAATAGTTCATCATACTGTGGAAGAAAATCATCCTTATATCCGGATATGTATATGCGTTTGATGTAAACTCTTATGACCCAGAATAGAGATTGAACACAAGTGAGAAAACAAAACGGTAGGTTAATAATATCCTATTCAGCATCAATATGGTTCTACTCGATATTCACCGTTGTGCTTTGTTATTGATATACATGTACTCACTGCATATTGTCATGATAGTCATAATACTATGGTTAACTTAATGAATTACACAAATGGATGCGATTATTAAATGTGTTACTCGATCTGCAAATCGATATTCATTTACCGTGGTGGCAGCGTTAAACCGGAATAATTAATATGACGTTAATTGTTGACAGTCTGTTAAACGCAATTATACAGAATAGTAGGTTAGTGCCGTGAATGGGAGGCATCCCGTTTCCGTGCCGCTCCAGATAGTTTTTCCCATTCACGACACTAACCTAATTTTCGATTTATCCCGTTAACATTGTTAAACAACATTTAAATCAACTTAATTTAGTTAATTTAGGCTTAAAACGCGAGATAAGTTAGAACCGAATTGCATCAACCACTCCTCTGCGCTCACAACATAGTTCGATACATTATTGTTGTAATATTCCCTTAATGAACAGCTATGACAGTAAATTGATCAATATTTGTTTAGGTACTTTACTCATCTAAATGTTTACAGAATAATCGTATCATGTTACAACGATTTAATTTTTTGTTTCTATTCATTTGATCGTTCATCATGGATGATGTACACAGAAGAAAAACAAGATGGCGGCTTTGCAAATTAAACTGATTTAGAATGGTGACCAGCTGAATCAATGCGACCAGAATTAACCAGTACAATATGTATACTTCAGGCGGGTTTAACAGATGAATGTTCCGTTGATACGTTAAGTTTTTATATTTTGTCACCGACAATGTGAAATTACAGCTTCTTGTCAACGAAATATACTGTCAAAATTCACCAGACCCATCCATTTTCATTCCGAGCAGGTGTCGCAACGATTGCGAGCTGTCTAGAATAATAATCAACACGACAAACAACTGTTTTATTTGTTTATTCCTTACCTGACTGGAATCACTGGGAGCAGCCATTTTTATTTTAAATGACGTAATAGACTTACTAACGTACTTATAATTAAGACGTTAGTCATGTCTGAATGCCGCACGGAACGGGGAAGAGAGCAAACAATTGGAAATTGAGGGTCGTAATGGTAATTGATTTGACATCCAGAAAATGGCATGAACTTAATGTTAACAATTTTATTTTCCGGCGATGACGTTTTTATTTGCGAAATTTAACCCGCACGTACACTAGTACTGTAAACAATCCCATTTACACCAGTATGATTAATCAGGCACTGGTCAACACTCACTGTGTTTTCGACATTTCCTTGTAACCGCGTATGAATTGTGATTAGGTCATGTTGACAGGATATCAAATATGTTTCATGACACCGTGTTTCACGCCTCATAGGATCTGCGTTGACGGGATAAAAATACATTACTTACAATCGCCGCTAGCACGTACTTCAGTAAGTTAGTACGAAGTCAGTAACATGCTCTGTTTGCACCATATTAGGTATGAGATTGCGATAATCTATCCTACACAATATGTGCCTACCCCCAACACCTCCCACGTCACAATGCCACATATAAATGCCACTTAGTTGTCATGTTGCGTTGTTTGTAAGGCAAATGTGCTAAATATAGCTTCGTACATTTTCTGCCATGTGTAACCAGTCATATTTGGCCACAATGTGTCGTTGCTGTTTTGCTACGCATGACTCCATGTCCCAATGCCCAAGGTCAAGGTCACTGAGGACTCTCTAAGACAAATACGTTAATGTTTTATCTCAATGACTTCTTATGCTTTTGAATGATTTCAATAACATCTGGCCACAGTGTGTGTCTAGAGAGTGTGCTTTGCTTCGCATAACACAACGTCTGAACACACAAGGCCTATGTCACTGAGGAAGCCTGTACATTTCATTAGCCGTATTTTAGACAAAGAAATCTCGGGTATTGGATTGGCGAAAGCCGGGCGGGTGGGCGGGCGGCAGGTGGCGGCGTCCAAGTCCAATTTTAAGCTTTCGTCTCGTGCCCATTTCTTTGTTACTGAACCACCTAGAACCACCAACCATACTTGCACAACGTCATAACCAACGGGTGCCCACCACATACGGCTATCCAACATTTGACCTTGACTTATGTTTTTCCGCGTAATCGACTTAGCCATTGTCAATGTTATGTTTTCCATTGTCAATGTTAAGTGTTCGTGTTTAGGTCCATTTCTCTGTTATTGTACCACCTACGACCACCATACTTGCACAACTTCATCAACAACTGGTGCCCATCAAATAACACTATTCAACATGTGACCTCTTTTGACCGTGACCTATTATTTCCGTGTAATCGACTTAGCCATTTTCAAAGTTAAGCTTTCGTGCCTAGGTCATTTTCTCTGTTACTGTATCACATAGAACCAGCATACATACATGACTTCATAACAAATAGGTGCCCGCTACATATCGCCATCCAATATGTGACATTGTTTACCTTGGCCTATTGGTCTGCGTCATGGACTTCTCAATTTTCATTTGTTTTGGCTTAGTTTGCCATCTTAGGTATCACGGGACGGTTGAAAATAGCCAAATTTGACCGCTCTTCTGAAGGTGGCGGGTGACTTATGAAAATCACCGCCTCTTGCAATCATTTAAGGAGGCTCTCGCGACAGATATTGAAAAATACTCGCAATTGAAGTACACATGCCCAAAATATAATTCTGATGTGAAATCGTACAGCCTAGACAGCATAGCATGTGCCATTTTCTAAGATTTCAAAATCAACCAGAGCTAACATTGAGTTTCGTAGAATTGTGAAACACCTATTCATCCTCACAAAGTCAATAAATATTCATAAATCTATTTCTCTAGACAGACTGGTGTAACTTGCAGGGTCGGTACTGAAATATCCCCGCTTTTTACCTCTAGCTGCGCACTGTCCCGAAATACATTGAGTCACTGGCAGTTGTCATTTTCAATCGTGGTCATAATACCATTAATAGTCAGGTATATGTTATCAAATTGTCCAAGCCTTGAAGAAAACCCGGCCTTCGTGGCTTTGCCTCGTTTCTTGTTACCGATGTTGTCAGCGAGGGGATTAGCTTAGTGATAGACATGTCAAAACTCCTGATAACGTTTGGAAGACCGGATGAAAGCAAGCTGGGGAATAGTTCAGATATAACAATGCACTGGTAAACGAGAAGATAAAACAGTAAGTTAGTGAGGGCGATCTTCAAAAAACCCATTTAGATCTAGGCAATATAAATTACCATGCGAGTGTATTTTTATAATTTATGTGATGAAAAAGATGTGTAAGAAATACGTTGGAATTATGAAGCTTGGCAAGCAATACCTACTGTTTCTGAGCTGAAATGTACATACATTATACCAAAATTAGCCGGGTATCATATTTACCAGGTACAATTAATATACTTAAAAATCAACCCGTATATTTATAATGTGTATTTATTGAATTGAACTTGGCGCAAACCTGTTTAAATGCGTCATCACACCGTCGTCATTCGGTAAGGATGCGTCACGGAATTTATTCTATGAATAATTAATAATGTTGGTGTTCTTGTCAATGGAATATATTTATACCAGTCATTCGCTATAAAGACAATTTGTTGTTCTTTTTTCAGTTGATGTGGTGTTGATATTGCTCTTTCGTATCGTTGTATTCTTCAGTGTAGTTTGTACTTGTATCCCTTATAATGGTATATACTTGTGTTTCTTATATTGCATGTGCGCCACGAAATAACACACACTGGTATACGCATGTTTGGCAATTATTTGGTATCATCCATAATTACATTGTCTTGCATGCATTTAATGCATTCGTTTGTTTATTCGGTATACCCTCCAAAAATGCACACATTTAGAAAAATATAGCATGATGATTATGCAGCTAAGTCTTGAAACCTTCATAATAATATAAATGCCTCAAGTAACGGTAATGCAGAATAGGGACAGGTAGACTGTTATGTAAAACTACACGATGGAGCCAGTGTCACTGGGAACAACATTGTCACATGGTTTATTGGCGATAACTGTCATACGCTTGTCTATGTAGGTGTCAGCAAGCCGCCTCACGTCTGCAGGACCGATATAAATTGACGGAAACAGCCGTATCGCAGGTATACAAGCAATTCGTTAATAGCAAAGGAGCACAATTACCCGGAGTCGATGATCAGGTTCGAGAGATTTGTGAATTCCTGAGCAAACAAGAGCGATCACAGAAGTCGTACGTACATATACATGTGCATGTAGCTCTAGCCATGTCAACGATATACTTAATAGAACAGTATCATTAGTTTGAAAAAGCATTGCTCTACAAGTGTACTTAGATATACACACTCTTATCAAATATACATGACTATTCACCCGTTTCAGTATACAATATTTCGCCCGTGTTGCCATATCCGCCATCTTAGTATGTACATGTCACCGGTCATTTTCACCTATTACATGCATACCGTTTGACAGAAACTGTTATACACGAAAATTGAATACGTTTGTTGCACTGCGTCCTAAATATAGCATCGACAATCTGCCACATGCATGACTATTATTCCAACAGGCTATAGCACACTGTGTTAGCATAGTATCTTATTCATTACCACGTCAGTCTCATAGTATTCACTGGACACGTTGCAATGTAAACACTTTTAGACTGTCGCACACTATAGTATTAGAATTACATCATTACCCAATATGATCGTAGTTAGACCTCATCTTGTCTTGTTCTGTCTATACGTACCGCATTTAAACTACACTAGTATACGTTAATTGACTGTAATTGAAACTGTATAAGCATATATTTACAGCTATGATAATTTATTTGTCTGTCTTACATTTACGCAGCTGTAGTATATTCTCAAATAGTTCATCAAAGTGGAAGAAAATCATCCTTATATCCGGATATGTATATGTGTTTGATGTAAACTCTTATGACCCAGAATACAGATTGAACATAAGTGAGAAAAAAAAACGGTAGGTTAATAATATCCTATTCAGCATCAATATGGTTCTACTCGATATTCACCGTTGTGCTTTGTTATTGATATACATGTACTCACTGCATATTGTCATGATAGTCATAATACTATGGTTAACTTAATGAATTACACAAATGGATGTGATTATTAGATGTGTTACTCGATCTGCAAATCGATGTTCATTTACCGTTAACCCGGCATAATTAATATGACGTTAATGGTTGACAGTCTGTTAAACGCAATTATAGAGAATAGTAGGTTAGTGCCGTGAATGGGAAAAATATCTGACACGGATTAGGAAACGAGATGGGCGAGGCTCTGCCGAGTCCATCCCGTTTCCGTGCCGCGCCAGATAGTTTTTCTCATTCACGGCACTAACCTACTATTATATTTATCCGGTCAACATTGTCAAACAACATTTAAATCAACTTAATTTAGTTAATTTAGGTTTAAAACGCGAGATAAATTAGAACCGAATTGCATCAACCACTCCTCTGCGCTCACAACATAGTTCGATACATTATTGTTGTAATATTCCCTTAATGAACAGCTATGACAGTAAATTTATCAATATTTGTTTTAGGTACTTTACTCATCTAAATGTTTACAGAATAATCGTATCATGTCAATAACAATATTCTGTTTCTATTCATTTCATCGTTCATCATGGATGATGGAAACAGAAGAAAAACAAGATGGCGGCTTTGCAAATTAATCTTATTTAGAATGGTGACCAGCTGAATCAATACGACCAGCATTAACCAGTACATTATGTATCCTTCAGGCGAGTTTAACAGATGAATGTTCCGTTGATACTTTAAGTTTTTATATTTTGTCACCGACAATGTGAAATTACAGCTTCTTGTCAACGAAATATACTGTCAAAATTCACCAGACCCATCCATTTTCATTCCGAGCAGGTTGCACAACGATTGCATGCTGTCCAGAATAATAATCAACACGACAAACAACTGTTTTATTTGTTTATTCCTTACCTGACTGCATTCACTGGGAGCAGCTATTTTTATTTATTTTAAATGACGTAATAGACTTACTCACGTACTTATAATTAAAACATCAGTCATGTCATGGGAACGGGGAAGAGAGCAAACAATTGGATATTGAGCTTTCGTGTCTAGGTCATTTTCTCTGTTACTGTATCACATAGAACCGGCATACATACATGACTTCATAACAAATAGGTGCCCGCTACATACCACGATCCTATATGTGACATTGTTTACCTTGACCATGCGTCATGGACTTATCAATTTTCATTTTTGTTGGCTTCTTTTACCATTTTAGGTTTCACGGGACTGTTGAAAATAGCCAAAATATACCTTTCTTCTGAGGGCGGCGGGTGACTTATACAAATCACCGCCTCTTGCAATCATTTAAGGAGGCGCTTGCGACAGATATTGAGAAATACTCGCAATTTAAGAACAAATCGGGCGTCACAATAAAAATACAGTAACCATTTCCTGAAAATTGTTCCAAAGTGAGGTCATAACCACCTCAAAATTTCGCTACAAATGGCCAAAAGATAATTCTGATGTGAAATCGTACAGCCTAGACAGCATAGCATGTGCCATTTTCCAAGATGTCAAAATCAACCGCAGCTAACATTAAGTTTCATATAATTATGAAACTCCTAATCAGCCTCACAAAGTCAAGAAATATTCATAAACCTATTTCTTCAGACAGATCGATCTGAAACTATACACACGTCTTCTAGACATATTGAAGATGTGCACGTTGGTGTTTGTATGCCGAAAAAATATTTTTTAACAAAAATATCACCTGTTTAACTTAGCCATTTTTTCTACATGTTTCTATACAATTCTATATACGGTACAGAGTTTGTTTACACAACTCCTCCGAAACCGTTCAGCCGATCGTTCTGAAACTATACACACGTCTTCTACAATTGTTGAAGATGATATGCACCTTGTTGTTTTTATGCCGACAAAATATTTTTTAACAAAAATATCGCCCTTTTAACTTGGCCATTTTGTCTACATTTGTCTATACAATTCTATATACGGTACAGAGTTTGTGTACATAACTCCTCCGAAACCGTTCCGTCGATCGTTCTGAAACTACACACACATCTTCTACACATATTGAAGATGTGCTTATCTGTGTTTTTATGCCTAAAAAACATTTTTCAACAAAAATATCACCTTCTTAACTTAGCCATTTTGCCTACATTATTGTATCCAATTCCCTATCATTTCTACTTTACACTCTACTTTTCTACCTCTGCCTAAATTAGTATACATGTTTAGCACAACGAGATGAAGAAATCATGCTATAGACTTTCAAATTCTCATTAATGTGTCTTGCCTTGGTGACAGCTTCACATTTCTGCATCTTCGCTGTCTGGCCCATATTCGACGGGCGTATTTTGTGACTTGCTGTACTCTTGTTGCTCCATTTAGTTATGCATTGTGCTGATATTGTTCAGCGAAGATTTTTATTCTTAGGTGCAACCTTGTCATTGCATCATATGTGCTGAATTGTTATATGGAACAGGCTTATTTTCATAATAATAGACGCAGTTTGTATTATTACATGTAGTTAGGTCGTCCGTGAGTTATGTATATATCCAGGTTTCGGTGTCAATTTCCAAAATAAATATTCAATTTGCTTCTCTTGCAGCTGGCTTTTCCCAATGTTAAAATTCCTGCGAAATCATTTATTTTCGTAATACAATTAATATTTTACCAAATGTCACGAAATGTCTTACTGTAGCCATGATTCACATACAAATGTTGTCACAGTATTGCCAACTCCTTGCAATTACGTGTTTGCAGGATTTTATGTCAGTCGTGGGTGGTGTCTTAGAAATGATTCAATAGGACAATAAACAGGAACTAAATAAAAGCTAGAAAAAATCCTGGTTTCACAACGTTAATGTCGTTGTTGAATGTTGTAACTTTGTGAAATGGTCAGTTATTGCATGAAGCAGGATGGAAGCATTAAAACAGTGTTTTAGGTCCTTCAAAATAAGTGATTTTGCATGTTATGAAAAAGGCAATGTTGATAGCTGTTATACTATTTGATGGGTAAACATATTTTCTTTGGGTTACGCAGTGTCAGCATATGATTATAATAATATGTATATTGTAATGTGAACTACAGCGTCCGATTCGTATGTAAGATGAAAGCCTCTCGTATAGATCGTGTAGTCAAGATTCATTCAGAATCAGTGGACAAGCGCCCAGTAAAACACACCGACTTCCAATGGCAGATGATAAGTTACACAATTTTTCATCGTTTCTGCTTACAACAATAATAAAAATATTGACAAATATAGACATTCGCCAGCAAAAGTTAGTTCATTATTTTATTTTCTGTCAGGATCTAGTTCATGTATGATCGATTTATTCTGCAAACAAATGGTGTACGCCTGGACCTATGTTACCAGCTATTCACGATCCGAAATAGGGTATCATTGTCCGTACTGTGTCATTATTTAATCTATTACTACATGTAAGCACTGGTGTATATTTCCATGTATCGTATGTACTGACTTTTCTACATAATAACATGATAACGTGCATACGATTATGATTTAGTTAAGCAATTGGTACTCGACCTAGAACGCAACTTCAATATATCTTGCTGACTTTTTTCTGGCCGACAAGGCGACAAAATAAAAAGTCGACAACTTGAAAATGCATGTTGATTTATGTTGATTTGTTATATTATTATCAAGGCTGCTACCGAGGGGATTATCTTAGTGATGCCCTTGCTGTATATTCATATGATACATTATTTTATTTCCATGAACGAGTATTGAAGTGTGAAAATAATGTTTTAATTATAATGCAGCGTTTGTTTTGCTGTGTTAGTGACATATTGAAATATGGCAGTGGCTTGAAAAAGATGTGACCAGCGTAGCTCCTGTAGGGAGCAACACAGGAAAATGATATTAAACGCCGAAAATGCATTTTGACAGTGACATACATATGTACTAAGTGTTCAAACTTCCACATTACGTCATATCAAACAAAGCTACAACAACCATCGGATCGGGAATTAAACATATACTAGGTGTAATTCCAAATGTCGGGTATTTACGATTTCGAATTTCATATTGCCCTATCGTCTGTAATTCTTCTTCATGTTTCACTCTTCGTGTAAAAAAAAATCAACATATTAATAACTCGAAGGTAATATGTATATAATATTAGGTGAGTAATTGTTCGCATCACGTTCATCAATACAGGTTAATAATCGTGTAGGAATTCCGGGAATAGTCGAATAATGTTTTGCAATGAAAAAAACACGAATTTGTCGATGCTACGTCACATTAGCTTCATTCGGTACTTCACATGACGTCATTTTGTCCACTGAAATGTCAGCGAAAGTAGTTTAATGATACGGATTGACCATACCAGACATAGCCAGCGTCATTGCTTGATGTAGATCTTTGTTATCCGTCCATGTGTTCTTATACCATGCCTTACGAACTATGTCCGTCAAATCTCATCAATGCTATTGATCAATGCGATAATCCGATTATTACCTGACAATTTTGAGTTTCAGCAATAACGAACGTATCAAAACAATGTCGGTTGAGAAAGAAGAATATGACCGAAGAATAGAAGACCTTAACATAGAGTTGTATTGTCTAACCGGACAGCTAAAACAAGCTTCGCAGGAGTGTGATGGTGAGAGGAATTACCCTCTGTCCAGGTAAAGTAATTTCTGAAATATGCCTCTACTATATACAGAGAATGTGTACAGTTGAGTGTAGTTTGGTATCACGTTTATCAGGTAATGCTGGGAATCGCGTAGGAGACGAGCATTGGAATTATGATCGTATCCGGGCCTAATATGATAAACTTGATATCTACTGACACTAGACGTGTATTTATCAGGTAACATTTATGCTAGCCGTTGGTCAATATTTCTTTGAAAAAAACACAGAATTGTTTAAGTAACGCCATTAAACTAACGTCAATCGGTAACGCCATCTGACGTCGTTCGACCAAGGAAACGTCAGTTTTCAATTCGTTGTAACCCGCATATTCGTATATTATGGCATGCCAAATGCATTGTAATCTAGGACATGAAAAAAACGATTGATGGCATTTTTTTGTTACATTTGGGTAAAAATACTGATTTATATTTGATGGTTAGGCTGTCGGATAGGGATGGGTGGCCCTCGTATTTGATCGTTTGGCCGTTTTGTGTTATTGTCAATGTCAGTCAAGGGTCAAATTACGAAAATTTGAATTTCTTATATTTAAGGGTGGGAAATGGCTCGAAGACCTTCCATACCCGGTAAAAATACGAAAATGCATTTTTGTTCATATATAGGCAAACCCCACTATTAAAATTGGGACTGCAGATTAGAAACAGTTACATCCTTTCTGTAATATGACTTTAGTAGATATAAAATTACACTCTAAATTCTATAATTGTTTTGTGACACGGTATGTCATTCATTATATACCGTTTATTTAACCAGATGAGCTGATTATTCTGAAATGATTGGGTCCTTAAGCGAAACAAACGAGTGAGTGTAGCGAACCGAGTTTATTTAGCGGTAGGACCCAATCACGGGGGCATTATTTCAAGATAATCAACTCACCTGGTTAAATAAACGTTTAATTACATTTCATACACGATACTTTATAAAAACAAAGCGAATCAAGTGTAAACTATGGTCAAGAGGTGTGCGAATTAATTACTGGAGGCGTGTCGTTGTGAAAGAGACTATCTCGTAATTCAGGGTGTGAGAACAGCATTTGATAGGAAACACGTCATTGCAATGTTACTGACGTCATTTCTCCATATATGGTAAGCACGAGAGTATTGTACACTACTGCTGCCGAGTGATGTAATTCACCGTTATATTTCTGTATACTACTGGCTGAAATGTAAGAATATAAAATAGAATGTAATTTACTAATTTGACGGCTAATATGGCCGTTATAGATCATGTGTTCGCAATGGTAAAATGTTTCATTTGACTTATTCCATTCCAAGTACTTGGAATATGTGACAGTAATATGCATACTTTAAGTTTTATATATTTACAGGCTGTGATAAGCCCTTGCAAAATATGCCTTACTGAGCGATTGACATGTGTAGCTTCTGATCAGTCGGTACACACAACGCCGTAATCCTGTTGAAATGAGTAACTCGTCAACACTGTGAAACTGTAAATATTATAATGCGGATTCCTAACATTCTTAATTCTTAATTTATCTACATGTAGCCTGCTTAATTATTTTACATACATGTGTCTATCCATATGCACTTGTAGTAGTCATATTTCAGTGAAACTTCAACCTCATGCAGAATGTGTAGAATGTGTCCCATCCTATGTTCTACAATACTAAAACAATGACATATGGCAGCTGCATATAGGTTATCCAGTAGGATAATTTATGATAGTCCAACCCTCTTTACCACGGGGTTGCTTTGTTGATTATTATGTTTAACATATGAGGTGGTCAGTATTACAGATTAATACCGTTAGTACCAAGGTATATACATGCATATAAACAATTCTAAATTCTAGTGAGCTGAGGTGCAGGTCAACCTAAGAATATAGTTATCTGAATGAGTGTTTTTTGACCAGCCATTGACATTCCAAAACCTTACGCGAATCTATCTAAGTCTAACCACCGTTAAATTTGTTAGACACATTATCACGATGAGCAGGTCTGTTCGATGACTTCAGAGTAGTTTAACTTACAATCTCGATATCTACAAACCACAATATTCGCTGTGCTGAGTTTTGAGTAGATCTGCCGAACTTTTACAACTATTGAATGCACGTGACCTTTATCGTGTCTAACAAAACATAGTCAAAGTTTGACCACATTTTTCTATACCGAATAGTATATCAAGAGTAAATATCTCCACATCACGACTTAATAAATGAATGCATGTACAAGTTAGCTGCAGTTCTCTGTGATTCAGAACTAGTATTGTCTGTACACCATTAATTCAGTGGGACATGACACCTGCCTCAATCTGCCGTCAACTAAAATACAGTTGTGTTAATAGCGCAGCGTCTGTAGGCGTAATATGGAAACGGATACATGTGCTTGTACATCGTATCACTGATTGTGGCTTGTGACGTGGTCCAAGGGTAAATGTATTCTTGATTTAAATAAAGATGACCATGTAATATTTATTTGAAGTTATATACAACAATATTCATTGACGCCATTTATTTATCTAACACTAGTTTGTATAGTATGGCAGTATTGTACGGTGGCTCAGGGGCCAGTTGGCTCCATGCAATAAACTGCTTCTATATCATATTGTGACCTGTGGCTGTGACTCGAGAAATGGGGCATATGGGATTTGTGACCATTGTATATCCTGATCTGGACCCACACTATCGCAAAAACCCATAAGCCACATATTTCCAGTCACAGCCACATGAATATGTTACTTGCAGACTGAGTCAATTTGCGGATGTCCAAATATTGGAGAACTATCTGGCTATAGAAGATCTTAGTGACCGCGATCGGCTAACGAAAATCGCCGAACGACATATCGAACTGTATGAAAACGAGTGGGCGGATGCCTTCATCGCCCTTACTAACAGACTCAAGTATGACGACAGGGATGCTATTGACGCCTTATTGAACATAATCACGGTATGGACAGGGTGTCGTCTTTATAAATTTGTGATCGACATTAGCCCGCTTTTACCTATATTGGTTAAATGCAAATTGGACTGGAATAATGGGGTTTATTAGATATGTGACCAGTGTACCTCCTGATCAACTAGCACCCTCCCGTACTAGTCTGATAACGATATATTGTGCTAGTTAGAAGCACGGTCGGTGTTTCCTTGATGAAATGGCGAACGGTGCAGTCCTAGTCAGTCTGTGCCAATTCACTGGCTGATCTGGATATACACTGGTCGCAAAACCTATACACCACAATTATCCAATCACGGCGACTTTAATGTCAGAAATGGCAAGATTGGTCCGTTTGACGTGACGTTACTTAGAATAGTCTCTCCTTATTGTTGTTATTGTAAAGCTATGCACATGACGTCAAACTGACAAATTCCGCCATGGCTAACGTCAAAGATACCCTGGAAGTAGTTATGTGAAAGTTACTCGAGTTTTTCCAAGGTAAGGCGCTTAGTTATGTGACTGGTCCTTTCTCATTGATTTCTGCTACATTGACTTCCATGTGTGCACGTTGTGTTTGCATTCCAGTAAACATAACATAGTTACCTACGTTTTCTATTACTACTAACAAATTGTTTATTAGAATGTTAGCAATTGAATGTTAGACAGTTGCAATACGGTGTGCATAGTTTCTGAAAGGTCGATGAGCCAATGCCGGAATAACCATTCTCAGACTGATATTTCAAGTTTATAGAATACACCTGTAAACAATATCATGCTGTATGTCGCGTATGTCGTCTATAACGTGTACTATTTCGAATGTGTCTGTGTTGACTTTCACAGGGTGCGTTCCAATACTGTGTTAGTATTGCTGAGAAGCAGAAGATGGATATCGAACGGGCGATGTCGTGTCCCGCCAGCAAAGACAAAGCAAGTCGCGTACGTTCCTATGGTTACCAAATCACATTGATTTATATACGCCCACATGTACCCGTACCATATGTAATGAGAGGAGTCACTATCTGTGGGATATATTCTACAGTTTACATTTCTAATGTACATGATACTTATTTTCTTATATTAAATATGAGTGTTCCGTGTATGACCAAGCCAACCGTTTGTTGTTATAGACATTTGGTGTCGTCATATATATAGAGGATCACAAACCAGTTTCCATTTGATATGAGCTTTATGAAACGAGTCGCGCACAGAGGCTCGGTGCATGCAATTGCGGAGTCTCACGAGTTTCATAATTCTCATATCACAGTGAATCGAGTTTTAGATTCTGTTTATCACATGACTTCACCCTTCAAAGAGAAGAAAACTTGTCAGTGAGCAGACGCCATTGACTATTTTCGCATCTAGTTGAAAATCTCCACAGAGAACAATAGTTTTAATTATGACAGTAAAATTATAAATATGCAATATTACAGGTTCCAGTTTCTTTGTAAACACTTCATATTATCAAACGGGAGCTCATTCTGACAACTGCAGTAATTGTAATGAGTCACGGACGCTTCTAATGACGTTTAAAACATGATGACGTCAACGTCGAACACCATTGCTTTGTCGCGCCATTACGGACGTCATTTGGAACGTCTCTATTTTATGCATTTGACATAACATTGGAGCATAATATGAATACGTAAGTAGGGTGAGGCGGCCAGCCAATCAAATTCGCTGCAGGTGTTATTACACGTGTGTCATAACATATTTGTGAAATGGGTTAAAACACGGCATAACAAGGATTTCATATGATAAACAGAGAGTATTGTGCATCCGGAATGTGAACTTATTTTTCAGTAGCGTATCATTATCAGTTCATACACAAACACTATGTTCTAAGGAAATGTATTATATCACGTACATGTACATGTAATGATTGTAAACTAGCATCTAGTTTTTTCGTTATTGCAAACGTGGATGTATCGCATACACCATATACAGAAGGGTATAAAATGTATGCATTTAAGTTACGCAATGAACTAAAACAAATAGCCCAATATTATGTAACTATAAATATACTAATACAATAAAGTCACGTGATGCCAACTGCACGCTAGCATTGTGCTGGTAATGTATACATAACTGATTATCTGTGACCCTGACTGGAATATGGGGCTTATGGCATTTCTCGTCAGTCTGGGACCTGATCTTCTAGCACATTCCTGCAGCGATATATTGATATATTTTTGACTGAATGGTAAATGGTGTAGGGTTTGATACATGTAGTTCGACTTGGAGATGCAATGGTCACAGAACACATAGACATATTTTTCCAGTCACGGCCACGTTTATTGTTTGGATCAACATTTTCAGCTTCCAGGTGTCCATGGTAAAACATTGACGGATCTTATCAAGGAATGTGCTGATATTTCTGAAAAGGACTTGCTAAAGGTAGGAGTGTATATTTATAGATTGGTTGACGTGTATGTGGATATATGCACGGGTTCTACAGCGTGCAATCTCGTTTCGAGCGAGTGGCATATATCTACAAACACATACAATGTAACATCACTCGCAATTTAGAGGCCCCTCAAATACACAAAATATACATAAGATAAACAAATCAGTGGTGATTTGCATGTTACGAGACGTCAATGTGGAAACATATTGACGGCTTGCGTTCCATTGCGTTTGAATGGGAAACAAAAGACTACGTATATAATAACATTAACTATTTCATATCCCCGGCATGCATGTTGAGATGCTTGTTCATTGGAGTACCACAAATTGTTATCAATATTATAGTTATTTCATTTTGCACGAATTACATGTTAGTATTGAGGTGGATGTTGTTGTGCTAAGGTATATTTGTTTGGCACAAAAGTTCGATAATGTCAGGCACATACTTTCCCGGTTAAAATTTTCAATAGACCAGTCTTGCAAATAAGTTACCAAACTTGGAAAATCACGATTAACTTCATTTAGAACAACAACCCGGCGGGGAATGAAGCAAATTGTAACGCCGGTGATGACCGGAAGTTGTTCTAAGGAAAGTTACTCCATGGTTGATCATGTATTCATAAGATTGGTCTAATATACTGATTCACAGAAATACTTAAAATGGCACAGAGCAAACAAATATCGCAACGTTCATAATTATGATATAATTACACATTACAATATATAGTGGGGTCAGCGTGTAAGTGCACACACGAACGAACACGACAGATTGGAACCAACCTGTCGTGTTCGTTCGTGTGTGCACTTACACGCTGACCCCACTGTACGTGGCAGTTAATTTTTTATTTGGCTTATTTGGTTTATCTTATATAATTATAAAGATAATACACTGTATTAATACAAATGAATATAATCTGTTACGTGTGTCATGGATATAATTTCGTTGGGCTAAATGCATAAACTGCATAATCATTGTTTTCACAGACACCCATTCTTGCCCTGTGTTGAGCTATGCCGCACACCATTGGCTGCGAATATATAATGTCAAACGTACACATCTAATCGTACTGTCAACAAGACTGTACCGATCATGAGACATATCGCTACTGCGTGATATGTTAGCCCTTACAATACTGAATTAAATGATGACGTTTGCTGCTTAACTTGTAATTTCCAATTTTCTCAACAAAAAACATGGTTTAGCAGCAAGTTTAGAATCATTTCCAAACCCTCTTTTTATTGATTCAGATATAACATGATAAAACACCAAATGACAATGTGCATTTCTAGCATTCAAATGATGAGCATTGTGCGATATTACTTCCAAATGTCAAGTTATCAGCAGAGTCGAATAATATGTAGGTTTCCTACGGTATAGAGTACACATACATAATAATACCCATGCCAATATAAAATGTACACTTAATTGAAATATGATTTTAGACATATACATTACAACTGGAACATTGTGATACCTACGACCGTAATTGTCTAAAGCGGGAGGAATGCAGATTGTACCAGGAGCGCTGTGTTAGCCTATGCTGGAAAATGGCTCTCCAGTCTCCGCCCGTTTACCTGGAAGGTTTACTCAGGAAGATGTCACCGTTTGACACGAAAATGTACAGGCCTTACCATGCTAGTGGGCGGAATGGGGCGTATCTTGTATGGCCAGCGCTCTATATACACGAAGGTGGACAATTACTTGAGAAAGGTGTTGTGGAAGGTGTGAAGTAAACTATTGAAAATATGATGTATCGTTGAGTGAGCTTTATGTCCCAGTCACACGGTCGCGTATTGATGGCTAGGTATTATTACATTTCCCACCCGACGGCGTACGGATTGCCAAGTGTTTGCCCCGTGTTGAGGGGTATTAGGTTTTACTAGGTTTCTTGTAGGTTTCCACAACGTTCTACAAGGTTTTACTACTTATCGCCCCGTCTTACATGTGACAGGCCGGGCATCAAAGCAGCTCATTGTCACGATTTCACTAGGGATTAGTAGGTTTTACAAGGTGACTGCCACGTTTTGCTACTTTTTACTACGATTCAGCACGTTTTTACTACGGATTGCTTGGTAGTGTCAGCGATTACTACGAGGTCAGGCAAAACGGAAACACGGCCGCATTGACAAGCCAAAGCAAAAACGTAGTAATATACGTATTAAAACGTAGTAGAACGTATCCGGCTATATACGTTATGATGATTACTCCCGCCAAGTTTGTTTTGGACATGTTCAAACGTAACGTGCGGTTTCGATATACGTAGCATATATCTATGAAAACGTAGTAAGAGGTATTAAACCGTATTACAACGTAGTTAAAACGTATTAAAACGTGTCAAAACGTATTAGATACGTCCAGAAACGTACTTAGCCATGCCTACTGAAATATAATAAAACGTAGAAATAAAACGCAGCAAGATATAGTAAAAAAAGTAGCAAACCGTAGAAAATTCGTAGTAGTACGTAGTGAGCCTGCATATAAGCTAAATACGTTTGTATGCGTATCTAATACGTTTTATTACTCCTTAGCTATGTTTTAATACGTTTTAATACGTTCTAATATGTATAAGCTACATATATCGAAACCCCATGATATGTTTGAAGTGTTAATACGTATATTGCCGTTTTACTAAATGTACGTATTAAAAGCGAAGTAACACCTAGCCTTCAATACGTGAGAGTGTGACTGGGGCTTTACATTGGCATAATACATGCACATACTGAATTTTAATGAAGTTTCGTATCCTGCATTGAAGTCATTGCTCAAACGAGGTCACGTGACAGTACCGAATCACGTCAACGCAATAGCGCAACATAAACTATTGTCTGTTTCATGTTTTGCTACCGACGAAAGTTTCGTTATGTCACACATTCGATCATAACAATATTTAAATGCAAGTACTTTGTCATCAATAACAAAACAGTCACCTTCCCCAATTATTTGTATTGGATGAAAATTCCACCAAATATTGATTTTACTGCGAAAATGTAACCTATTGCAGAGCTCTATGTCATATGGGACAACACTCCCATAGCAATATGTCATGATTGACATTCAATCCGAGCGCTCTATGCCATGATATATAATCCCAGAGCAATATGGAATGTGTGATATATAACCCCATAGATATATGTTATGATTGACATACAATCCCAACGCTCTATGCCGTGATATATAATCCCAGAGGAACATGGAATGTGTGATATATAACCCCATAGATATATGTCATGATTGACATACACTCCCAGCCCTCTATGTCGTGATATATAATTCCATAGCAATATGTAATGTGTGATATATAACCCCATATATATATGTCATGATTGACATACAATCCCAGCTCTCTATGCCGTGATATATAATTCCATAGCAATATGAATGTGTGATATATAACCCCATATATATATGTCATGATTGACATACAAGCCCAGCTCTATGCCTGATATAATTCCATCAATATGTAATGTGTGATATATAACAGATATATGTGATGTGTACACTCCCAGCGCCTCTATGTCCGTGATATATAATTCCATAGCAATATGTAATGTGTGATATAACCCCATATATATATGTCATGATTGACATACATCCCAGCTCTATGCCGATGAGATATATAGCAATATGTAATGTGTGATATATAACCCCATATATATATGTCATGATTGACATACAATCCCAGCGCTATGCGTGTATATAATTCCATAGCAATATTAATGTGTGATATATAACATAGATATATGTCATAGAGTTGACATACACATCCAGCCCAGCTCTATGTCGTGATATATAATTCCATAGCAATATGTAATGTGTGATATATAACCCCATATAGATATATCATGATGACATAAGCAGCGCTCAGCCCTATATAATCGTGATATATAATTCCCCATAGCAATATGTAATGGTGATATATACCCCATAGATATATGTCATGACATACTCCCAGCTCTATGCGTGATACAATCCATAGCAATATGTAACCGTGATGATATATTAACCATAGCATTATGTGATGTGTGACATCAATCCCAGCTCTCTATGCCGTGATATATAATTCCATAGCAATATGGAATGTGTGATATATAACCCCATATATATATGTCATGATTGACATACAAGCCCAGCGCTCTATGCCGTGATATATAATTCCATAGCAATATGTAATGTGTGATATATAACCCCATAGATATATGTGATGTGTGACATACAATCCCAGCGCTCTATGCCGTGATATATAATCCCATAGCAATATGTAATGTGTGATATATAACCCCATAGATATTTGTCATACCGCAGATAAGTTTCTCGGCTTTTGATTGGCTAGCTTGCCTGGTCATATATAGTATATGACCATGCCAAGGCCGTCGGACATACAAGAATCAAAATATGAGCGAAAAATTAGCCAAAATAACGAAAATTGCTTTTCAAATCTCAACGCGCTTGCCTTCGTGACATGGCTATATTTAGGTCACAAACTATGGGTTCCACGCAGGAAACCGCGGCGTAGCAATGACAGCGAATGTTTGGGAACCATTCGCATTATTCTAGAGGCGCCAAAGGGAGAGCAGATCGCTAGAGCAGTGGAATATAAATTAAATTACACGATATAAAAAAACTGTCATAAAGTCGTTTTCGATGGATTTCTTACTCCATATTTAGTTTGTTTTCGTTTAATAAAAAAAGAAAATGTTCATTTACGCCTTTATATTAAGACTGACGGTAGAACATCGAATCTCGGATTATTTTTCTTCCTGAAAAAACGCAAAGATCAAAATAAGAGATATGTTTATACGGACAAATACAGGATCTGCGGTATGACAAATACGTTATTGTGATTCTACACAGGCTATATGGTGTAATATTGCCCGTCTGAAGGTATGTTCACCCTCGGCTATCGCCTCGGGTGAACATACCTCCAGACGGGCAATATTACACCATATAGCCTGTGTAGAATCACAATAACTTATAATGTCATGATTGACATACAATCCCAGCGCTCTATGCCGTGATATATAATTCCATAGCAATATGGAATGTGTGATATATAACCCTATAGCTATTTGTCATGATTGACATACAATCCCAGCGCTCTATGCCGTGATATATAATCCCATAGCAATATCTAATGTGTGATATATAACCCCATAGATATATGTGATGTGTGACATACATGTATAATCCCAGAGATGGCATCTGGGCAAGATTAGCGCAGCCGGTTGTGTAACAAGCAGTTTTAATGCATAATTCTATGATTATGCAAATGAATAGAGGATATTCATATTTTTGCAACGAATATGACATATATGTTCATCGAGTGGTGAGAAATGTCCATAATGATATTTCACGAGTGCCTTGTTCGTTGCAAAAATATGAATATTCTATTTATTATATACCGCTCCATGGAAATTAGCAGTTTTTTAGACTGTATGCGATAATGAATGTATTTGCAGCCTTTTTTCTTTCAGGTGCGCTTTAAGAATATAGATAGCGGAAGAAGGCGTATTTTCACTGGAAGTTGTCTATTTCATCGATGAGAACATATGACTTTTATTTACATCTTATAACTATGTATTTAATGGGTAGGTATATAATAAAATAGTGATTTCTGAGATTATTAACTATGATAACAATCAAACTGGACATAGCTCCATTGCTTATGAAATAAACAAATCACAGCATATAATAAAGAAAATAATACAGTATGGTGCAATTAAGATGATGGCCAAATATCGGTGTTGCGTCTTGAACATATGCTCGCACATGTATATACAAGAGAACAAACGCGCTTTGCCCCCTTACGCGATAATGAGTGATATTGCTGTAATATGTTATAATAGTTCATATCCAACCCCACCCGTTCATTCTCGTCACATGTATATATGTGTGTGTGTGTTTAATTAGCTCGAATACATGTGTTGACGTGCATGGCGACGAATGTATATAATAACAATAGGCAATACCTTCATGTAATATATATGCATGTGACACATGTAAAGAAGAATATGCGTTGAAGTATACAAATGCAGTTAAAGCAGCATACATGTACCAATCGACTGTCCCTACACTTGGTTTGTTAATTGTATTGTTATTAAATATTCTCCGTAACATACATGTACGTGTATGTATACATGTATTAGTGATTACTACTGTCTGGCACACTCTAAGGTACTGTGTCTCGGGTGTCTCGTATACATTGTTATCACATGAAAACCTTGTTATGACGTGGTGTAACCCATTTCATAATGTGATATGACACACGTGTAATAACACATGGAGCGAATATGACTAGCCGTATCACCCTCATTACGTATTCGTATTATGTGATAACGTTATGCCAAACGAACAAAATGAAGACATTCCAAATGATGTCCCTAATGGTGTGACAACGCAATGTTGTTTTGACGTTGACGTAATCCGGGTTTAGACGTCATTAGAAGCGTCTGTTCCTAAGTAAAATTACTACAAGTGCTGTATAGTGCTCCCGTATAGTAATATGAACTGCTTACACAGAGAGAGAACTGATAATATCACAGATGTATAACATGTGTATTGCTAGTAGTAAAACTAATTTTCTCTGTGAAGATTTTAAACTATATGTACATGCGAAATTAGTCAATGGCGTCTTCTCACTGAAACATATCAGATATCTCCAAGTGTTCTGATGTTTGGAGTGTGAAGTCATGTGATAAGCAGAATTTCAAACTCGTTTCCATTTGATGAGATTTATGAAGCTCGTCAACAATTTTAAATGCACCTCGCCACAGACTCGGTGCATAAATTGTGCGTGACTCGTTTGATAAATGTCACATATGACAAAACAATACGCATATGACACCAAAATAATGACCATCTTTTCAGTGCAAAATATTTTACTAAATATCTTATGTGGATCAGTCTGTGCATCCGCACAGTCTGATATGCATCTTCACTGTTCGCCATTCCATCATTGAAACACATATTATGCTTCAAACAAGCAATACAGCGGCCCGTTTCACTAAACTTCGTACGAATATTATGTTCGCAAGTGCAAATTTAGGATCGTCTGGAAATTTCAATTGATGGATTTACATTTATTGAGCATAGGCTGCATATGCAGCATATGCTAAATAAATGTAAATCCAATAATTGCTTGCAAGAAAACTTTCTTAATGTGAAATTTACAGACTATCATAATTTTGCACTTACGAACATTTTAGTCGTACGAAGTTTAGTGTCCGCAGCGTATCTCCGATTGTAAATACAAATGTACTTTTAACGTCGTTTGATATCTAAGTTTTGCACTGACAATATTTCTATTAACGTTAACACCCACGACATTAGTTAATATCTAAATGCCATAAGCCCAACATAAATAGCTACCCGGTATCTATAATGTATGATGTATGCAAACCGCGTGTTACAACAAGCACTTCAAACATGCATAAATAACTATTTTATGATATTGCAGAGAAAAACACTTTTATTTGCCTAACTCCTGCAATGTACATGTACGGACATACGGAGGCCCGCAGCGGACGTAGAATTCTGTTTAATTAATTCGTTCACACGAAATAACAATTTGTTCCCTCAATTTAACAATTCGTTCCCACGAATTAACAATTCGTTCCCTCGAATCAACAATCCGTTCTCTTGAATTAACAATTCGTTCCCTCGAATTAACAATCAGTTCCCTCGAATTGTTTTAGCGCCCAGCTGCGCGCGCAACACCTTTGTGAGCGCGCATCTCGGCGCCAAAACAATTCGTGGGAACGAATTATTAATTCGTGGCCGCGGAACGAATTGTTAAATTTAGGGAACGAATTGTTATATCGTGAGAACGAATTGTTATTTCGTGGGAACGAATTGCTATATCGTGGGAACGGATTGTTAATTCAAGGGAACGAATTGTGAATTCGAGGGAACGAATTGTTAAATTGGGGGAACGAATTGTTAAATTGGGGGAACGAATTGCTATATCGTGAGAACGAATTGTTATTTCGTGGGAACGAAATGTTATATCTTGGGAACGAATTGTTAATTCGAGGGAACGAATTGTTAAATTGAGCGAACGAATTGTTATTTCGTGGGAACGAATTGATAAGAAATAGTCCATGACCCCTGAAAACTTTACACATTGATATTTATTTTCAGATTGATGGGAGAAATACTAAAATATGTCGTTTTTTTCAGTTTTAAGTTTTTATTTCCATACATAGTCATATGCAAACAATACATGAGTTACAAGCAGTTTAGCAACATGCATTTACAGGTTACACTACTTGTTTGCAAATCAACTATGAGTACATGTATTGTAAATAATCATAGATTATAACGTATTGTTCATGCATGGTTAGGTTGGATTTATTAAAGAATGTTATGTAGATGAGAGAATAGAGTTGAAAATGAGATATGGTGAAATAGTTGTTGTGAATAATAATTGAACAACACACCACGATACAATACTATTACGGTATATGCTGTTATACCTAACTGTAATATGTGTATGTATAATCAGAAGGTTCGTGTATCTCTAAATGAGTGTTAGTCTAATTAGATAACATTCCATTTTCGTTCATGAACTATGAGCTTATTTCTATTCATTGCAATTTCTTTTTCAATATTTTGTGTTGCCTTTAGGTAAGACATAAACTCTGGAAATTTAGGTTCCGAGTTTTGTAATTTACATGTATATATAAAGTATTTTCCTAGTATGATACAAAAGTTTAAAAACTTGTTGTCTTGCTCATATTGCCCGAAGCAAACAGTGTGCCAATCAAAATTACATACAATATTCAAGGTACAAGGTATTCAGCTGTGACCAAAAATGTTGGATTATAGTGCATTCCCAAAAAAAAAGGTGCTTATTTGTTTCACACAAATTGGAGGAGACAATGTTACACTGAAGTAAATAAACGTTTGTAGCGACAATTCTCATCAACAATTTGTATTGAAAATGTCTAAGTTTAGAACTTATAGAGTTTGTAAAATGATTTGCGTAGACTATCTTCCAATTTATATTTTTATCCGCGAATTCGGTTTCTGTTGATTAAGAAACATGTTATATAGCTTCTTATTACATTTGGTCGTGGTTTTTCTTTGTTCTATTAATAGTATCTTTGTATTAATCGTGTTTATTCTTTCTTTTTTATTTCGTTTTCTCCAGTCTTGAGGAATGCACGAAATCAGTTTGAAGTATTTTAGGTAATCGTTATTACTAACATCAAATGGTTCTTTTATTTTTGTAAAATTAAAGAATGATGTAGTTCTATAATCGTATAGTTGTTCTATATATTTAATCCCTTTATTAGCCCATTCCTTGTATTAAAACATTCTTCCATTACCTTTTATTTTCGAATTGTTCCATACAATTTACTTTGATATTGTTTCTGGCTTATCGCAGAAGCTTAGCTTGCACCATGATTTAAGAACATCTGTCAATAACATATTTTTTATCAAATGTTTTACGTCTGTTTGGTTTACATTTCCTTCAAATATATGTACACCTCCAAAATGCTTCAAATAGTTTAAATATAGTACTTTCCATTTTCCGTGATTTTCAGTTTCTACAAGTCTTTTGACACATGTAGCCTTTAGTGCATCAATAAACGATTCTAATTCTATCATTTTTAGCCCGTCTTCTTCGAACGTTTTAACAATATTGTTTCTACTAATGTTATCAGGCTTTGAATCCCAGAGAAAATCAAACATAATGCGTATACTTTGCTTTAAAGTCTCCTGCTCCGGATTGTCTAGAACTGTTTAAGGTAATATTTATTTTGGAAATGCAAAACTTTTAATGACAGTTATTTTACCTAGTGTGGTGAGCTTTTTTTATTTCCATTTGCCTAAACATTGCTGAAATTCCTTTATTTTATTTAAACTATGCACTTTATTTTTATCATTGCAAAAATATATCCCTAAAGTTTTGGCCACATCTGCAGTCCATGGAAATGGTTTATCATCACAGTACGTAGCTGTAGAGTTCTTCGTCGAACCTGTTCTAAACAACATTGACTTAGAATAGTTTAAACGTAAACCTGAAATGTTTCCAAAATTATCTATTGTGCTAATTAATATTTCGAGAGATTGTCTGGACCCATCCATGCAAAATGTAGCATCATCCGCGAACATAGTATTTTTTATTTCTTCACTACTTATATTTATTCCTTTCATTAATTGATTTTTTCGGACACTGTGCGAGAGCATTTCTATTGCGATTATGAATAAATAAGGAGATAATGGACATTCTTGTCTTACTCCTCTTCCCAAGCAAAAACAATTTGAAAGATAGCCATTATTTGTTACACAATTATATATATTATGATAATATATTTCAATCCATTTGATTAAGCTGGGTCCGAAGTTTAGAAAGGTTAATACCTTAATTATATACTCATGGCTTATACTATCAAATGCTTTTTTCAAAATCGGCGAATAATTGAATTCCTGGTATATTTTTATCATTTGCGTGTTCAATTACTTCTGATAAGAGCCTTATATTTTCTCCAATATATCTACCTTTAATAAATCCTGTTTGTGAAGAATCTATTAAATTATTTAATTCCTTTTTTATTCTATTTGCAATGGCCTTTCATAATAATGTTTTTCTTCTAGTAGAATTTGTTCCTTGTCTGTAACAAGTTTTCCATTTACATTTAGCTGTGAAATAATTTTTCTTTCAAATTTTCTTTTTTCAAGCTCCGCAAAAAATTTTCAATTATTTTCTCCAGCCTCCACCCAATTTACTTTCGATCGAAAAATAATACTTTTGTAAATTTCTTCGAAACGGCTTTTACAATTATTTAATTCATTGATTGCTTCAGGTGTTTGAATATTGTCATTACTTAATAGATCAATTTGCTGCTGTAATTTATTTTCGTCTGTTTTATCTTTTCAAATACATTTTGTAGTATATTTGATAGTTTCATTTCTGATTGTTCCTTTAATGAACTCCCATAAAGTGTTAGGGTTTGCTTCATGGTTAATGTTGGCAATTTCCGCTATATTGTTTTTAATAATTGTTTTATAATCATTTTCGAAAAGAATTGAATTATTCAATATAAAATATCCTGGGCCTCTAGGCTGATCATTGATATTTATCATGATTTGTACCAATGAATTATATGTTTTTATACTACATTTTATTTCACTTTTAGAAACAGCATTCACCAAATTGTCCGATAGTAAAAAATAATCTAGTCTACATAGGATAGGTGGTCTATAATTAGAATACCATGTATATTTCTTTTTGTTCCAAGTTTTTGCCTCCATACATCAGTAAAATCATAGTTTTCTATAATATTTAACATCATTTCTCTGTTCTGTTTGTTTGTACTTTGTAACCCACCTCTTTTATCCAAATCAAAGTTTCGGACAACATTGAAATCACCACCTATAATAATTCGCGAATTTTCATTTTCGGAAAGAAAATCTTCTAGTTATTTCAAAAATGTTTTATCTTCGATATTTGGCCCATATACATTGATAAGCATAATCTGTTTATTGTTTATATCAATTGCCTGAATTCTACCGGGAATTATTTCTGTGTATTTGAGAACATTATTTGTTAAATTAGAATTAAACAGAATACAGACTCCTCCAGAGTTGCTTGACGTTCCACTAAAGAATCCTTCTGCCCACCAGTCAGTTTCCCACTCCTTTTCTATTTTTATTACTGAATGAGTTTCCTGCAAAAAATATATCACGTAATTGTTATCCTTGAGCCACTGGAATATTTGTGTCCGTTTTAATTTAGATCCTAGTCCTCGGACGTTTAAAGTGCATATGTTAGTTACCATGGAGAGTTAGGGTGAAATGATACATGTATACCCTGTACGTAGCTGTAAAATGTCTACTGGTATTGCATCGTGTTGCTCAAAAGAAGGAGGATGGAGGGAAGACCAGATATAGGTGATTAGAACAAAGTAAGTTAAGGTTATCATAAATACCTTCATTTTAGGGAGATGTTGCGATATGTCTTTTGTTTGTATATTGTGCTGGCATAATATTTATAGCACGCTGTTGTCATATCTGTCTATGATGTATCGCACCAAATTGTCGTATTATTTTTGATGCATGTGTCAAACGAGCGAAGTGGTGAAACTCTACGATGGCATGTACATACAAAGATGGCGGACACGGCAACTCAATGTACCATATAGTATACTGTAGCAATACAATATCCACATATCTTATATTCATATATCACATCACTCTTATGAAGCAAATATCATTGAAGCCAAGTGTATCTGCATATGACCTATTTCCTGATTGCAAAAAGGGCTAATTTTTGCCACTTTTCACTCACAATATAAAGGAAATGAGACGCTCCGCACTTTTCTCAAATACAATAGATACAATGGAATCCATAATGTATGTTATTAATAACATTTATAGGAGGCTCTTTATCATGTTTACCATTTGAATGAGTATTGGCGCATAGCAGGAGAAACTCTAATACATAATATAATGTATGTGTCATACACAATAATATATAGAGGATCTTACAGGAGTGATGACTTAATATGATATTTATTAAACGAGTTTACTGATGTCATAAGAAACGAGGCTATGCCTCATTTTTTATGAACTCAGTAAACAAGTTTAATAACTTTCATATTAAATCAACACAAATGTTAGATCATAGTCATTGCATAAGAACAGGACAATACGTTGAAGGTGTAATGACCACCTAGCGTATTTTCTCATTTGCATATTTATTACACTCGTGTATTATGATCTTTATTACACCGTTAAATACGGTTCAATGCAATTTGAGCGACGAACACATCCCCATATCAGCACGGGTTATGCGCAGTCGTATCAGTGGGTACACTGGTCAGTATTCAATTAAAATAAATGAAACTGAGTATTTAAATAATACAATATAGTTTTGAATCATATGTGGCCATTTGAACGCATGGGCATTTCACCAAGCACCAAGATTAACTACTCTAGAATCTGCTCTTTTTTCAATATTTTGTATAATTTCTTAACAAAACATGTTTTGGCAGCACATGAGAATCGTCTCCAGGGGAAAATAATTATAAAATGAACAGCAGATGACAATTTAAGTCAGCAGTGTTAAGAGTTAAGAATATACTTGAAATATGAAACTAGAAATGACCCGTACAAATATTGTTTTCTGTTATTTATATCAAAATTGCTATTTTAAATGGGTCTGTATTGTGTTTGCAATAGGATCATACACACTGTTGTAAGGTCATACAATGTATATTTATAATACATGTACATACAATTGCATGAGAACAGCAAGTCTTCGAGATCGTGTTTTCATGATATAAAACTGAATATAAACTGACCGGCAACGTTAACGACGACCTGCTGGTCAGTACACATCCTTCACGGTAGCATGGATACCATCTCGGCTCCATCAGACTGTGCCACGACGTCGTAGATAGAAACACGGCTGCTACATGTGAAACTGTAAAAACTAAGTTACATATATAACTGTTAACCCTTAGCAGGCGGGAAACATAAATTGTCGTCTGCTGTTTTATATTGTCCTAAATCACAATTAAAACATGTTGTCACAGCACTTTATAATCAAATTGTTCTGTACTTTAGAATCAAATGATTCTGAAGTGTTTTCCAACCAAGTTTTTGTGCGCAAAATTGAAGGTTAAAAAGAAAAAGCAGACGAAATTTAATTCAGCATTGTGAGAGGTAACACCGAGCGTTAAACAGTTTAGATCCAGATAAGTCCTATTGAGCCGTCTCATCAGGGTCTGCTCTATTTGTGATTAAAACTTTACCTCTTACATACTATGTACAGTGGGGTCAGCGTGTAAGTGCACACACGAATGAACACGACAGGTTGGAACGCTGACCCCACTGTATTTCATGTATACAAAAACAATGTAAATATTTTTCTGCATTTTTTCTCATTTCGCATCGAAAGTGTATGTTGTTACCACTCAGTTGAACCGTCTCGGCGAGACGGTTCAACTGAGTGGTAACAACATACACTTTGGGTGGGTAGCGAACCAACCTGTCGTGTTCGTTCGTGTGTGCACTTACACGCTGACCCGTACCCAATCATTGATGCATGTACATTCCATCGTGTGACTCCACCTGTTATTTACCTGTCTGACATTGAGACTAGGAGAACTTGAAGCATGCATAATAATAAATATATACATGTGTTATATAATATATACATATGTGCGTTATTATAGGACATATAGGTATATAATTATGGTATCTATACATATAGGACATACAGGTATATACTTGTGGGCCATATATATAAATCTGGTTTAAAATGTCACAGCATACAAGTAGCATTAACATGTAGTAGAACAAACATCAGCATGTTAACATACCATTGCATAAAATATGATTTTGTCATGTAATAACAGAGTGCATTACAGTGTATTAATAAACTAGTGCAATAAATAAGCAAATGACACTGCTACAGAAAACAAATTAGGCGATTAGTACAGCTTCAATGCATGATGCTGCATTTATGCAAATAATAAATCTTACATTTGTGTCCATTTAAAATGATATTGATTAAACTCATTGACTCAATTGATAAGAAACTTGGCCACAATGTATATTTATTTTTTGTAAGTCCAATTAATGCATCAGTGAACGTGTTAAAAATGCATTAAATCATCACTCAGGTAAGATCCTCTCAATATATTGACCTGCTTCATGGTTGCTATCTCTGTCCAGACTAACACTGGTACACTGCTGAAATTATGTAGGCTGCTTCTTTCTTAATTCCTGTATTCCTCTAAAATAACATGTTTTGATAATGCATAAGAATCATATCCTATTGGACATTGGAACATCAAGAACAGCATGTCGAATAGTAACCCAACATGGAATTTAAATTAACTCATAAAATACATTGAATTTATCAGTATTTACAGAATTTCTTTATTATCGATGAGATTTTCCGTAATAGTACACTTATCTTATACGTACCACATTCCCAGTAGCCTATTTCACCAACATTGCAAAGTATACTTTTATAGCAAAGTATAATTTGAGGGAGAAATTTTCAATTTTAGGATCAATTTATTATTTTTTATTATACTGAATTGATTACATTATCACAGCCATTTTGGCTGTGATAATGTAATAAATTCAGTATAATAATTATGCATACATTTAATCATCAAATATATGCAATCGTTAGTTCTATATGAAATAATGCATTTCAGGAAAAATAAATTATTACTCCCTCAAGGTATACTTTGCTAGAAAAGTATACATTGCAATGTTGGTGAAATCGGCTTCAGGTCATGCGACATCCAGACTGGTCATGCTGGTAATTATCTAGAAACGAATCCTCATGAAATGTAAACATATGTTAGTCCAATAGAATGCAACAAGACAAAACATACCATTAGCATTATTTACAGAATTGTTTCATTATCAACAGGATTTTCTGAAAAAGTATAGTCATTATAAAGTATGCCTTTTATATACTACCTAATATCCAGAGCTGGAAGTGCCCGGCAATTGTCTGGAAACACGTATATATGGAACATAGCATTATGTACAGAATTTATTTTGTTAACGAAGAGATTTTCTGCAAGACTGGAAATTGCAAGGCTTACGATTGACATATTATGTACCCAAGTATTCCTGTACACGTATGACATTCGGTCAAGTAGAGCCATCTGAGACTGAGCTGCGAAACGCGTGAACATACATTTGTGTCAGCGGAATGACATTTCGCATTATTTACTACAGAATGTCTTAAGTTTCGATAAAAATGTATGCAAAATAATGATACACGTAACTGCAAAGTTTACCTTTTTCATACTATGTACCCACTAATTTCTACGCATTCCATCATGTAGCTCCAATTGGGAATAACCAGTCCAAAAGTCAGGATCTACTGTCTGTTTCACGAAAGCTGCCTAACTGTTACGGCTAATCGTTTTTCGCAATAAAATCAATATTTGATGGAATGTCATCAAATACTTATTTTTGGGGAGGGTGACTTTTTTGTTACTGATGAAAAAGTACTTTCTTTTAAATAGTTTTAGATGTAATGTGTGTACATGTAATGGCCAATTGTTCGTCGGCAGCAAAACGTGGAACAGACAGTAGTGTACATGTATAGCCATTTTAATGTGTGTAGCAATGAAAAACAGACATATAACGCAATAAACCAATTGATAATGATCAAACGTATATAATAGTCTTTGTTTCCAGTTTTCTGTAGCAATTTTGCATTCCATATTCGGATCATGCAGATATGTACATATCAAGATAAATTTTATTTTATTTTATAGTTTTAACGGCCTGTCAACAGCTAATACATTAGGCCTACTGTCTGTTTCACGAAAGCTGCCCAAATTTTACGGCTACATCAACAATTCAAAAACAAGATTTCTCTTGATAACATTAAATTAAAGGAAAAATTAAGAATGAGCCTTCTTTTTATTTCGTGAAATTTGGTCAAATATTGATTTTATTGCGAAAGAAAATTTGCCCATGTTAAATCCCCATAGACATCTTCACTCCGTGAAGATGTCTATGGGGATTTAACATAGGCAATTTTTTTTGAATTTTAGAAATACTGGACCGATTTTTAAAATTTAACTTTTGTTTTCTTAGTTAGATCATATCCAAGCTATCTAGTCAGGTTTCGGAGTCAATTTCCAAAATGTTTAGTTTTTTTACTCCTCCCACACTTCCTTACCACTTGTTCCCCCATGTTAACAAATCAATTGTTCGTAATAAAATCAATATTTGACGGAATTTCACGAAATAAAAAGAAGGCTCAATCTTAAATTTTCCTTTAATTTAATATTATCGAAAATAATATTGTTTTTGAATTGTCTATATGGCCGTAACATTTGAGCAGCTTTCGTGAAACAGACTATAGCTAAATGGGTCGGATCCCATATGTTACATGTTGTGATGGGGGTGGGGTACAGAAACAAATCGTTAACTGTTCCCTTCATCGGTTCCCAACCAACCACCCACTCCAGGTAAATTAAATTTGCCAATCATAAATGAGTAATGTAAATTGTCAATATCTACCCATATACATTCTACTGCTGAGAACCAAGTAGCTGTGACTGTGGCTGTGACTCATCGACCAAGCAAGCTGTATATGTGAAAACTGACATTTTGTCTATAATGATTTGACGAATAGTGTATATACTGATTACATAAACCAACTCCGTAGATTAATCAAGAGCCTTAAACGATTTTCGAAACACACCGCTCAGTATATTTTAGTATAGGGGAATGTTTTGAAAACAGCCCGACTAACAATTTTCAAAATATCCATTGTATCGAACGCGAGTGTTTGGGAAATGGACAGGTAGCCATATTCAAAACACTCCCCTTCAATACACTGAGAGGAGTGTTTTGAAAATGGCTACCTGTCAATTTTTAAAACACTCTAGAATAATGTTATCATGGGGAATAGTTTGTAAGGTAACCACGTGTCTGGCTGGTATCCAGTCAATGTAAACATATACAGTGGGGTCAGCGTGTAAGTGCACACACGAACGAACACGACAGGTTGGTTCCAACCTGTCGTGTTCGTTCGTGTATGCACGTACACGCTGTAAGCGCCATTCTGCCAGTCAAAGCCACATTTTGCTTACATGTATGTTCTTCCAGTGGGTTGTGTGTATAGCAGCGTGGTGCGGTGGGTTGGTCCTACACGTCATTCGTGTCGTGTTTGTTCGTGTGTGCACTTATACGCTGACCCCACTGTATAGGTATCGACTCGCGCGTGACACCCCACGAATCTCGGCCAATGTCATAGACAATAATTATAGAAATATATTGACTCTCGTGAGAGTCCGTTGTCTCTGGGCCGTACTGGGACGGCCCAGAGACAACGGACTCTCACGAGAGTCGATATATTTCTTTAATTCTTGTCTATGACATTGGCCGAGATTCGTGGGGTGTCACGCGCGAGTCCCAGTACGGCCCATTTAACAGAAAGAGACATTGTGTTCTCAAATAACAGGGAGTAAAAAATAATCACTGTTGATTTTGTTTAATTATTTATGGAAGCGTCCTGGTGCCAATGCTAAAATAATATGTTATCTCCTAATTAGCAGATACTAAGTCTTAATTAGGAAATAGAAAGACCTAATTAGAAATTAGGAGATAGTAAATCCTAATTAGGAGATAAATATTCCTAATTAGTAGAAAGTATATCCTAATTAAGAGATAATATATCCTAATTAGGACTTATCATCTCCTAATTAGGAGTTAATATATGTGTCAATGCTGAAAATATTGTATGTCCCAATTAGGAGATACTAAGTCCTACTTAGGAGATAGTAAGTCCTAAATAGAAGATATTAAGTCCTAATTAGGAGATACTAACTCATAATTAGGAGACACTATCTCACAATTAGGAGTTACTATCTCCTAATTAGGAGTTCAATATATTGTAGCATTGGCACCAGGACGCTTCCATAACTATTGGTACGTTTAGGTATGTTAAATCCATTTATAGACATTGGTCTGTTACTTCAACCTGTGTCTGAATGGTGCTTTCATGACTTCACAACAGGACATACAGTGGGGTCAGCGTGTAAGTGCACACACGAACGAACACGACAGGTTGGAACGCTGAGCCCACTGTATTTCATGTATACAAAAAAAAGTAAATATAGTTTTGCATTTTTTCTCATTTCGCATCAAAAGTGTATGTTGTTACCACTCAGTTGAACCGTCTCGGCGAGACGGTTCAACTGAGTGGTAACAACATACACTTTGGGTGGGTAGCGAACCAACCTGTCGTGTTCGTTCGTGTGTGCACTTGCACGCTGACCCCACTGTAGAGGGGTCAGTGTAAGAAGAGGGCTAAACCCAAAATAGACTTAGTCCGCTTCTTCCACCGAGTCATAAAATACGCATAACTAAACAGCAATACAGTCATTTGTTTATTATAAAAGTAGGATTTGCATATTTCATGTTTGGCTATACATTCTAATACATCACAATACACAATTATAATACAATCAACAACTTGAAGACAATAAACATTTGAAACGGTACAATGTATTTATACATTTATAATTTACACACTGCAAACTGACGACATCGCTATACATGTATCAATAGCCCGAATATGTGAAATTCAATTTAAATATACATGTACCTTCTCCGTGTGTTAGCTTATAGTGGCTGTGTCTCAGATGGAACCTCCGAAAATGCATTTAACAAAAACATGAATGTTACATGAATGCGGTCACAACTTGTCACTGGTCATACACATGCGTTTACCAGATAATTAAACATCAACTCCGGGAAATGTCACGATACATTTAATTTGGCTTTAGGATTATTAAGTCATATATCTATCGGAAAACCACGCGAATATTGACGTAATTCGTTTCAAAGAATCATGTTACCACTGACTACCGTTATGCTGCAGGTAAGACACAACGATAAATGTGTTTGAAACGCGTTAAATGCTTTATTACGAGCTATGGTCAGCATTGCACACTTTTCAATAACACATGTAATACCTAAACACACGATGTACGTGCATGGTCATAACAAATTACAAAATTTAAAAATGCGAGAACTGAATATTATCGCTAACGTAGTCGATGACATAATGTCTAGTCAAAGCAATGCACGTGACTTCTAAATGCGAGCGTATATGTGGGAAAAATGAATGCTATATTAACAGAAGAAAGCTAGTCATTTTTGAATATTACCTGTTACCCAGTGATTTACCGTGATTCTGGAGGGATTTATGAAGACGTAATTGACGTCACCTCATTTCCGGCGAACTTCCAAATTGTCAAGTTTAACGGTATAAGCTGGTCTAAGAGCAAATGTCACATGTTTCGAAGAGCATGTAATATACATTTTAATATACAATTTATTCCACTACCATTTTGAAATACCGCACTCGTTTCTTTATCAGATTTCCAGATGTCTCGGGAAGTAAATCCAGTATTTCAAAATTGGAGTTGAATAAACTCTATATAATACTTTTTTATATTTTTACTTTATGTTAAAAAAACCCGATACAAATCTCCTGTGAAACGCTCTTTTACCAACTGGTGTGCTCGTAATTTATCCGCATCTGAGACACAGGGCGCCTAAAACCCTCATTATGGCGAATTATTTAATATAAACAAGGTGACGCAGGGCGTTTAAAACCCTCGTTATGGCGAACTATTTAATATAAACACGGTGAACGCTCCTTGCTATATATATATATAGAAAATACACACTCATTATCTGTAGTTGACGTTGATTCGTTCGTTGGTTGTTTTTTACTTAAAACGAGTAATACAATACATGCACGTTTATATTTCTATCTTATATGGTGCTAGTTGCGAACAGTAACTCTTGCAATCTACCCCCGTACCGTCCGCTACGGACGGTACTGTAGTAGATTGCAAGAGTTACTGTTCGCAACTAACATGGTACCAAACATACACGCGTATAGGTAGGTACATACATTATACATTATTTACATTTCAGTGTATCGTGGCAGGTAATTGTGACGATAATAAATGAGAACAATACAATTAATGTTTGGTTTTCAAATATGCCATATATTTTTGCAGTAACAAACACTACAAATCCCAAGATATCCAACATAATCACCGGGCACGTCAACCAGAGATATACAACACAAGTGAAGTTTTATCACACTTTTCAATTGTGTCACGAACTGTGCAGTTTAGACAATGACACAAACGCATCCCAGCGCTGTCTGGGAGCATTAGACAGTTCGAGATTAATGATTTAGTTAGACATTAATGATTAAGAGGATCTTACGTGAGTAATGATTTAATATTATATTTATTAAACGAGTTTACTGAAATCAGTATATCATAAACATATCATATTAAATCATCACACATGTTAGATTATATTTATTGCACAATCACATCGCCATACATTAAAGCTGGACTGATCAACAAACCTGCTATCTGTAACGAGCTAATTTGCATATTTATTACACTTAGTCTAATGTAATATGATTGGTATTACACTGTGTTAATATGCCTGACGGTTAATTGGTCAAACGAAGTCATATGCCTTGGCTGTGTTGATCCCCGTACTATTCACCCACCAAAAGTGTAACATGTGTGAATGGGTGAACAGTTGGTACCCTATTTCACCAACATTGCAAAGTATACTTTTTTAGCAAAGTTTACTTTGAGGGAGAAATTTTCAATTTTCGGATACATTTATTAATTTTTATTATACTTACTTTATTACATTATCACAGCCAGTTTGGCTGTGATAATGTAATCAATTCAGTAAAATAATTCTGCATACTTTTAATCATGAAATATATGCAGTCGTCAGTTCTATATGAAATAATGCATTTCAGGAAAAATAAATTATTACTCCCTCAAAGTAGACTTTGCAATGTTGATGAAATCGGCTACTGGAGTTCCACATACCCCATATATCAGTTCATGTACTGAGTAAACTCAAGATGTATGTCTAGTATATACTATTGCTTTTAACGTTTTTTGATTGCAAACAGAATTTGACTCGCAACGTTTTCATTTCGATTAGTGGTGGTTGGTTTGGAGTGTGCGATGGGTAATGCAACGATCAGGAGTCATCCTTACTGGAATCCTGACAGGAGACCTGGTTTGACCCTCAAGTCCGTATTCGGTATTATTGTATGTGAGAGCTGAATCTGGTTGTACCAGTTATAAGAGTAATACGATAATTCCTAATCCTATTACCTTTAGGGGAAACGGCCAAGTCACGTTGAGGTGAAATGGACCTGGTACCATGTCAGGTTATTCTATATATATTTTATTCAATGTAAAATTTAAATATTCCATTCTGATTTTGGGATTTCCCCAATGCAGCAGGTTAAATGCGGGATGAAACCCGTTACAGTAAACCCGGTCTTACATGATAGGCCGTTAAATTCACTTCGAGTAAGTGATCACTCGTGGTTGTCATTTATTTGGAAATACGGATAAGTTATCTAAAACAAGTTTTAGTAATGCGATAGCAGAGTACAGACGAACCTCCCCGAACAGCCACATCTCTACAACGCCCTCTCTGGAACAGCCGCTATTTTATATCCCAAATGGATGATTTCCTCTGTGTCGAACCCTTAGACTGCTGAGCACGAAAATTGTCGTCTGATGTTGCTTTTGCATTCTTTCTCAATAAAAACATGTTTTGACAGCACTTTAGAATCATTTCCATTGGAAATGATTCTAAAATGCTGTCAAAGCATGTATTTGATGAGAACAATGGAAGAAATTAAATAAACAACAGAGTACAAAATTTAATTCAGCATTAACCTCCCTACAACAGCCACCTCTTTACAACAGCCAGTTGTGCGTCTTCTCATGGGTGGCTGTTGTAGAGAGGTTGCACTGTACATGTGCATGTAGTGGTCTGGATGTAGGTCTACACATAATGTCAGTACACCAACTACCATTGTGCTTGGTTGTCTCGTGAAATATATTCTGTATTCAACAAATGTCGGTTGTTTTTCTCTGGTTATGTGTATGCAGCAACATTCCTAGCATGTCAGTCGCTATGACAATATCGCTTGATGAGTCAACGAAACGCTTTTGCAGGTCCGACAATTTCAACCGATTAACACAGGCATATTTCGAGTCCATGCTCAAAGCGTTCAATAGCCTATACCAGCGCTTTGTTTTGGGTACATATTCTGTTTCGTGATCACAATCAGAAATGTTGATTGGTCGAAACACAGATGTCCTCGACTCTCCAACTCACAAGGGTCCGAAGTCCTGCTGATCCGAATCGTTCGACCTGGGAGAAAACGTCAACTGTGTGATCCAACTGCGTTCTAGTGAGTACGAATCTGGAGAACGTGCTCTGGACGTGAAGTTTAACAGCACGGACAGGGATATTATACAACCTTGCTCAAAACTATAATTAAAACTGAAGCACACTGATTGGCTGGTGCCGACTATACAACGCAGGATAAGCCAATCGATGTGTCATAGTCTTGGCATTTCAGCAACACCATACATAATCAAAGTACTGAAAGTACTGAGCTGCGAGCCCAACTGAAATGGGTGGTAAACAGTGTTTTAGTATATTCTCCTTTAAATATTTCAAATAGAAACAGGAAACAGGAATAATCCAGTAAGGGCTTAGCATTTGTTTTCTATGCATTACATACACATCCGCATTAGCTCTGAAATTTTTATCAATTTTCGACATCATTTAAGGAAAATATGACTGATTTTCGAAATCAATATCCGCGAAATACGGCGATGCGATCAGGGTGGCAATTCCATATCCGGGCTCAATTATTGTAAGTGAAAGTGGACGCTATTACCACTCATTCGAAACATGCCGACGCGACGATTCAAATGAGTGAACCATCTAGACGACACGGTTCAAATGAGTGGCAACAGTATATTTTTATCAATTTTCGACATCATTTAAGGAAAATATGACTGATTTTCGAAATTAATATCGGCCAAATACGGCGATGCGATAAGGGTGGCAATTCCTTATCCGGATTCACTCTTCAAACACCTGTGGTTATCGTGTTGTTTAATGCAAATTTGTACACACCGTAGTTGTGAATGAAAAAATCCAGACAGGTGTGATTCGGGTTTACACACCAATCCAGACGGGTGTTATTCGGGTTTACACACCATTAATGCGCGACCAAAATCGTCCGTTTTATTTGTGGAAAATGAACGGCTAAATCTGATGTTCCATTGGTTTTTCTTCAATTAATTATGTACCAAAGATATACATTCTAATAAATGTGAAAAGTAAAATATTATAAAACGAGTCATTAACAATGACCGAGATACAAGATGTATACATACGCGCCACAAAATAAATAGCGCCGTGATATCTGACTGTATTTTGAGAACCGGCTACATAAGCTGCGAGAGGCTCGCAGCTAATAATAATTGATTGCATGGGTTGCCGCAGTATCAAGGTGTATGATCACGTGGTACTAGTAACAACAACAACAAGTACCGATTCAAAGTACGTATTCTTTTATAGTGTCCTTATTACGTAACGGATTTTGATGAAATATGGCGCATCAAACGCGTCTTGTTATATACATGTAAGCTGCATTTGGTGGTCTCTGTATTTTCGCCCAAACTTCTGTCGTTTGTGCCATATTTCATCAAAACCCGTTGCATATTAAGGAAAATTTCAAATAATACTTACTTTGGAGTGTGCGGCGTTGTTATTGTTGTTGTAACCACGTGATCATGAACTTTGAGTATATTAGCATAGCGTATTAAACTAGCGTACACAACATGTGATCAGAACAGTTTCAGTGTATGATATTGTGTTTATGCAATACATATAATCTAACGTGTGAGCTGATTTAATATGATATATATTAAACGTGTTGACTGATTTCATAATAAATTCTGTATAAGATCATTTCTGATTAGACCAGTAAACTTGTTTAAAAAATATCATGTACCATCCTCAATTTAGTAAATGTTGACTGATTCAATAGACACTTAGCGTAGCATCGTGTCTTATAAAATCAGTAAACGTGTTAAATAATAAATATCGTATTGAATCATCGCTCATCATAATATTTGTACATATATACGAGGGCCACTACAACAGTTCACCAAATGAGAGCGGCATATGTAGAACATTAAATCTGAAAAAATATTTAAAATTAAGTACTTTTTTATCAATAACAAAAAAGTCACCCTCCCCAAAAAAAATTATTTGATGAAATTCCATCAAATATTGATTTTATTACAAAAATCGATTTTCCTATGGGAATTTAACTTGAACATGGGTGCTAAACATATATATTTTTAAATATCTGTTTTATTTGTTGACTGATTTTCAAAATCTAACTTTTGTTTTCTTAATTACATCATGTTCAAGCTATCTCGCCGGGTTTCGGATTTAATTTCCAATTTTTTTTCGTTTTTTGATCCTTAAGGATCAAAAAACGAAAAATTTTGGAAATTGACTCCCCATGTTAAATTCCCATAGGAAAATCGTTTTTTCACAAAAAAATCAATATTTGATGGAATTTCATCCAACATAATTGTTTGGGGAGGGTGACTTTTTTGTTATTGATGAAAAAGTAGTTACTTTTAAATATTTTTTAGATTTAATGTGTTTAATAGCCAACATTTCGTCGGTAGCAAAACGTGGAACAGACAGTAGTTTATCTATTTCAGTTTCAGTATTTTTAGTCTATTTTTGAGATTATACTCAATGAATTGTGATGTGCGCATGAATAGTTATACAATGACGTGTTCTCCCGCGTTTTTACGTTACGCTGTGTGCATCAAATGTGACGTCATGTAAGCTTTTCGAAATTCATATTACGCAGTAGTTTCTATGAACCAGACATATTTGAGTGCATGTTTGGAATGTGTTCAATCACATTGTCATTCTAGATTAGTTGAGACCCTTTCCAAATTTTCAAATAACTTTTGACTGTAATGAAAATTAAACATTTTGCATGGTAGCTCGTGGTTTCCAAGAAAACAGGCGCGCAATTACGGGCGTTCTCTTCTCTGTATTATTGGTAAGGAGTTGATTATGGGTTTTCTCTGACAGCGAAACCCGTGCAAATAATGTGCAAGAGTGTAATAATTCCAGCACAAAAATATTTACACAATTCCCTAACATTTGATTGGTCCGTTGCAAGTCTCCGTCCAAAATTTATATCCCAGTAAACTCCATGCCGAACTACTTTCCGTAACCGTGAGGCGCAGTTAAAATAATTATTAAGAAAACAGAAAATAAACACATTTTCTTGATGAATTTATTTTAAATGCTGGAATTATAAGGAATGAATGGCCTTTTTGTGGAATTTATCGGGGATATAAACTTGGAAAAGTCGCGGGAATACTGGACGAGGCCTTCCGGCCTTCGTCCAGTATTCCCGCGACTTTTCCAAGTTTATACCTCGATAAATTCCACAAAAAGGCCATTCATTCCTATAATAAAAATATATACCAATAGTGGGTGTATTGATACAATGAATGTTTTCATTAACTTCTGACTCAGAATCCTCTATATAACCTATACGTTTACACTATGTTGGACGCTAGTAGATAATGACCGCATCGCCTTTACGTATGGTGTAAACATTTTATAATTGGAATACGGACATTGGATGAAGGGGGCTAAATCCCCTATGGTCTTAGATTCCCTTCTTCCCCCGATCCCTTAACCCATTCCGTTCGGAATACACCTTTACGGGTATATATTTTATTTTTAGCTTTTTATTTCTGAATGAAAGTATATGACGAAACCACTCATTTGAACGGTACAAATGGTGATCACGGCATATAAGTCTGGGCGCAAATAAGGAAAATATTTAGGATTTTCCACAAACATAATGGCGTATCCCCAGCAGGGAAAGGGTTAATTTGTATGTCACGCTCATTTAGCGAACTCCTGGAATGGCCGTGACATGAAACAAACTATAATAACACAAACGGCATAGCACATATCCATCTAACTTGAAATATTCGGCCTTTGTAAGGTCGAACGATTCAAGTTCGAAGGAAATTTGTTCTGAAATTAGTCTAACAACACCTCCACGTGGAGTACATTAATACACAATAATACGTTTGGCGTAATGCTTGTTTTGTTTATCTACATGTCCATGTATCTGGTGGCCACCAACCCGTCGTATCACCTGAGCGTCACCTCCCTACTGCGCACACCCATGCCATGCCCTTGTTTCGCAATCGTCCCGCCCCCACAACGTGCCACCCATGCCCCGCCCACGTCAGGCCCACGTCCGCCCACGTGTTTGTCTCCTACGCCCAGACCAGATCTCGCTCACATCCAGCCCTGTCAGTGGCCAATCTCGGGGTTCACTGAAACACGAGAAACATATGAATTCATGTATCTGCATAACGCCCATACACAGAGTATAGGATCACGTGGTCTATTGTTTTGTCTGGAGTAATGGCGGCACCCATGAGGTTTCAGACACATCTTAGATATCATCAATACGACTGAAGTTTCTTCATTTTAACGATGACCATTTTCCAGCCCACTAATACATAATTTAGCAGCATTACTTAGTAGTTAGTCTGTAGCCAGTTTCACCAACATTGCAAAGTATACTTTTCTAGCAAAGTATACTTTGAGGGAGTAATCTATTTATATTCTATTTTTGAGGGAGTAATTTATTTTCCCGAAATGCATTATTTCATATAGAACTACCGTTTGCATATATTTGGAGATTAAAAATATGCGGAATTATTATACTGAATTTATTACATTATCACAGCCAAAATGTAATGTAATACATTCAGTGTAATACAAATTAATAAATTTATCCTTAAATTGAAAGAATCTCCCTCAAAGTAAACTTTGCTTAATAAGTATACTTTGCAATGTTGGTGAAATAGGCTACTGAACGTTCGTTCTACAGAGACATTTGATTCGGGCAGAATTGAACGTTGTTTAAAGGTAAGCATGAAATGTTCTTTATATCAGAGACATCATCTGAGACATATTCTGGCAAAATAAACATTAATTCACCATTACCCCATGTATTGCTTGGCATTATTATACAATTGATATCAGATCTAACTTTCCACACTGATATCAGGGGCGATAACCGTGTTTCCTTAAAATGTTAACGGACATTACTATTTATTATCTTTATTTATTGTTCGATGTGCAATGATCATACTTTATAATCTGTCAAAACAAATATGTTTTGCAGGTGACGCATGTAATTAATATAAATAAATACAAAATATCATGCCTCATTTGCATATGAAAATAGCCTGATACCACCGCGCGTAACTATCAGTAATATAAATATTACTAAATTATTTTATCTGTATAATGGGCACTGGTAAGTTTTATAATTGGTGGAATAGTGACACAATTATACACCTATTTAATATCCTAGAAAGAGCATGTTATGCCTACTGAGTGGGCATGCACCTTTACTCTTGGTCCGATTCATAATTATGTAGATATGTCATGATAGACTTTCGCAGAACCAATGTAGATGTCAGTGCCACGAGGACATGTTACATTATGACAGTGAAGGAAAACACAGACCTACCATAAAAAGATACGACAATGTCTGGCCCATCGCATTGTGCATTAATTAATAAAACCATGGGTTGTTGCTGTAACAGACACAACATTTGATCTGTGTAAAGTCTGAAGGACTCCTTGCAAACTTTAAACATACCACACCCTTTAATCATACCAAATGACTTCTTACCACAGTAAACGCAAAAACTTGTACTTGTATTTAGATTGCATTTTCTGATAGCTTAACACATGTAAATAACCAAATATGTCCTTAAAATTAAGAGTCATTGTGTTTTACGTCACTTTCTGTCGCAATTCCTGGGAACACGACGTTGGCCGTCAAAAATTGCCGTTATTGACAACGTTGTGGAGATTAATGAAGCCAAACGGACGTTAACCAATCAACAACGTCGCCCGACACCACGTGGGGCTAATGTAATGTATTGGGATATACTTGCAATGTGTGGAATGGCCGTTTGCATTATGAATTTATTTAAGGAATAAAACAATGGGTTATTGTATTTACTGTAGTATGAAAAATATTTGGTCTGTTTAAAGTTTGCGAGGATTCCTTCTCTCTTCTTCTTTTTCATACTACAGTAAACCCAACAGCCCATGTTTTTATTATTAATTTTAGTTACATTGAATTTTCTGATAGTTTCAAAATGTAAATAACCAATATAGCGTTCAAATTATGAATTTATAGAAGATGTAATAGAAGATGTAAATATTAGGCAATATTACTTACCTTGGTAAAATTTATCAACTTCCATTGTGCATAATCGCGTCTGAAATAGTGAAATGAAATACAAAGTTATTTGGAATATACAAATAGAGGATCTTGTATGAGTGATACTGGATTTACATGTATTGAGCATAGGCTGCATATTCAGCCTATGCTCAATAAATGTAAATCCATAACTTCAGTATTAAATTATTAAACGAGTTTATATGATATGTATTAAACGAGCTTTTTGATTTCATAAGAAACGAGGCTATACCGATTTTATTATGAAAACAGTAAACGACTAAACACAAATGTTAGATTATATTATTGCACATGCACATCGTCATACGTTGAAGCTGTACTGATAACCTAATATGTTTTCTGGAGTAGGCTCATTTGCATATTCATTGAACTGGTATATTATTACTTTAATACACTGTTTTATTAAACTGTGGAAGACCATTTTATGCCATAAAGTGAACATAAACAGGTGTTGATGATAAATATGTTATGAAGATTACGACAGACTAATCTGCGAGAATGCAAATTCTACTCAATTTGCACCGGTTACTAGACGAAATATGCGTTTATGTAATAGCTCTAAGTAGAACTGAATGGCATCTTGTCAGGACACCGGTTCGATTTTCGACCAGAAACATTCTACGCCGGTGCGCAGTGCAGCACTAGTATCTGTTTCACGAAACCTGCCCAGATTTTACGGCCATATAAACAATGCAAAAACAATGTTTTTTCGATAATATTAAGTTTATCAAAATTGAAGTGAGCCTTCTTTTTATTTTGTGCAATTTGATTCAATATTGCTTCTATTGCGAAAAATTATTCCCCATGTTAAATCCCCATAGAGAAGATGTCCATGGTGATTTAACATGCGGACATTTTTCTAATTTCAGAAATAGTGGACCGATTTTCAAATCTGGATTTACACTGGTCGCAAAACCCATAAGCCCAATTGTTTCAGTCACCGCCACAGTGGACAGTTGATTATCTGGACCCGGTTGCGCAAAACCTCTGTTAGCTTAACAGACTGTTAAATCTAGCCTCTGTTAGCTTAACAGACTGTTAAATCCTTAGCAATGCTAAGGATTTAACAGTATATTAAACTAACAGAAGCTTTGAGCAACCGGGCCCTGATAAATAGAGAAATGGGGATTATGGGATTTTGACCAGTGTTGCTACCGGGGCATACACAAAAGACGTGTGGCGCAGTTAACGGTCCAGAAAGAAAACAAATAGGTAGGGAGGGTAGTTTTTATATTGTTTTAATACTACCAGACAGCTGTATGTGCCAATATGTTGGAATATGCTTTCTATTTGGTACATAATGTTGTTGTTATTGCTTATTTATTTATTTTTAAACGGCTAAAAAGTCTAGGATCGGCGGCATATGCATAGGTGCATGTATGGTCGGGTTGGCCCCACCATAATACTGTCTGGGCAAGATTAATGCAGGCGGTTGTGTAGTTTAACCTTATAAAAGAAAGTATCAATATTGGATGTGAGTCACGTTGATTTATTGGTCATTTGATGTGTGGCCAGTCTACTACTGTCTATTCCACGTTTTCCTGCCGACGAACTTTTGGCTATTGAACACATTAAATCTAAAAAATATTTAAATGTAAGTACTTTTTTATCAATAACAAAATAGTCACCCTCACCAAAAAAAATGTATTTGATGAAATTCCATCAAATATTGATTTTATTGCGACTTTTGTTTTCTTAGTTACATCATTTTCAAGCTATCTCGCCAGGTTTCAGAGTCAATTTCCAAAAAGTTTCGATTTTTGATCCTGGAAACGAAAAGTTTTGGAAATTGACTCCCCATGTTAAATTCCCACAGGAAAATCGTTTTTTCGCAATAAAATCAATATTTGATGGAATTTCATCAAACCCATTTTTTTGGGGAGGATTACTTCTTTGTTATTGGTGAAAAAGTACTTACATTTAAATATTTTTTAGATTTAATGTGCGTAATAGCCAAAAGTTCGTCGGCAGAAAAACGTGGAACAGACGCATGGTCAATGTTCTATTGATGCAATGGCGAACAGTGCAGATCCAGATCAGACTGTGCGGATGCACAGTCTGATCTGGATCTACACTGGGCGCAAAACACACAAGCCCAATATCTCCAGTCACATCCACACTTTATCAACGTACCCGCTTCCTAACGTTAATATTGGTACGGACTGTGCGGCTGTTTAAAGGCATCACGGGTCGCGTGTTCGATTTCCGCCACTCCTGGTATGGAATGTCCTGTAAATCCCGCATCTACAATACAGAAACACCGTACAGTGCAACCTCTATATCCCGGACACATTTGGGCATCCCAGTAGCCGATTTCACAGAAATTACAAGGTATACTTGGTATAAACATATTTTATTAAATAGTAATTTCACCATATTTCGTTATACAAGCAGTGTAAAGAGGATTGGAACGAAATATTGCTATCTTATAGAGTTCCTCTCCTTCAAAGTATACTTATCTCGCTAAGTTCACTTTGAGGGAGAAATTTTCAATTTAAGGATACATTTATTATTTTTTATTTCATGAAATAAAATATTTTCTGACCAAATTATTGTACTGAATTTATTAAATTATCACAGCCGAAATGGCTGTGCTAATGTAATAAATTCAGTATAATAATTATGCATACTAGTATACGGATTACATTCGACATATGCATGTAAGTACCATTGCAACTAGGTTATGGTCGCGGAAGGTTGTATTCCGATTTGGGGTTAAGTATACTAGTCCCCGAAGCCGGGAACTAAACTAGATCAACAAAGCATGACTTCGATATGTTATATAGTCAGCTACATGTACACTTGATTTAAGAATCCCAATTGGCTCTCAGACATTGAATATTCACTGACCAAGCCGCGATATGGCACACCTGGGTAGAACCAGCTGGTAGAGCGGGAAATACAATTGTATTTCACAAACTCCAGAGGTGGAATCGGCTACAGTTTCACTCTACAGTTTCACCTTCATTGCCAATTACATAACAGTGGGCCGGACGGTTAGAAAAAGGGCTTAAGTCACATGTGTCCAGTTTGTATCTCGATGGCTACCAGCGTTTGGCTCTGTATAGACTGCGCGGAGGAGCAGGCTGATCAGTAGCATATTTCATCAACATTTCAAAGTATACTTTTCTAGTAAAGTATACTTTGAGGGAGAAATTTTCAATTTTAGGATACATGTTTTATTATACTGAATTTATTACATTATCACAGCCATTTTGGCTGTGATAATGTAATAAATTCAGTATAATAATTCTGCATACTTTTAATCATCAAATACATGCAGTCGTTAGTTCTATATGAAATAATGCATTTCGGGGAAAAAAATGATTACTCCCTCAAAGAATACTTAGCTAGATAAGTATGCTTAGCACTTTGGGTGAAATCGGCTACTGGTAACCATGGCGGCCACGTAACTCTTGTAATTTATCACGTGGACGGTACAGGAATACAAGAGTGTGGTGTTTGGTTGGGAGCTTGCGATGGGTAATTTAACGATTGCGATTCTAATTTCTGGGCTGAATATATGTTTGGCGATGTGAATATTCCGTTCTGTTTGTGGGCTTTCCACCCAATACCAGCAGGTTAAACGCGGGGTCGAACCAGTTGGCCGGGCATTAAACATGTTAAAGGAACTTATCCATTGATATGCCGTTAAACTCCAATACATCAAATCAATTGCAAGAGTTACCGTTTCCTGTACTACCTCACAGGGCGTCGGTTTATACAGGTTGCACTGTTCTATTATCAGACATCGGGGGCCCGTTTCACTAAACTTAGAACGACTAAAATGTTCGTAAGTGCAAACTTATAATGGTCTGTAAATTTCACATCAACATTGTTTTCTTGTAAATAATTATTGGATTTACATTTATTGAGCATAGGCTGCATATGCAGCCTATGCTCAATAAATGTAAATCCATGAATTGAACTTTACAGACAATCTTAAATTTGCACTTACGAACACTTTAGTCGTAAGAAGTTTAGTGAAACGGGCCCCGTGTGTAACAGTTTAGTCTATAACGGACTCATTATTTGAGTAATTTATTTAATGCTTGCATATTGTCCATGATTATAGGGTTAACTGTATTGTAATTTTGAAATTTGCGGCGTCTATCAGAAAATGATAGGTCAGAAAATCTATTTCATGGCGACGCGCTAGCGGAGCCATTAAACATGTTTTCCGACCTATCATTTTCTGATATACGCCGCAAAATTTAAAATTACAATACAGTTAACCTATTTCTAATGCACTCCTTTACTGGTTTGCAAACTTTAATATTTAATACAATTGAAATAATTTGCGACCGTTCATCAACAATGATATACCTGTAATGTATGACCATCAGCCAATCAGATTGAGTGATATTTATAGAGTGCATTAGAAAAAGAAGTGACACGCCGCCGCACTAACTCTTGCAATGTATATTGTCTTGGAGATATGTACGGTGATTATCACTGATCTCTTGAATTTCTCTTGAAATTTCATATTTTATTCCTTATCACATATTTTAGTTGACTTTATTTATAAGTGTATGTATTAAGCAAAAATGTTAATGTAACCGATACTGAAATTCACATTTCCGCATCACATGTGTGCATATTTCGAAGTATATATATATAGTTCACTATGTCTGCACACGTAGTGTACCTACTGTCTCTTGAACTTTTGTATCATTAAATCAAAAAAACTATTTAAATGAAAATTCTTTTTTCACCAATATTAAAAAAGGCATTCTCCCCAAATTTTTTGTTTGATGAAATTCCATCAAATATTGCCAATGATTTTATAGCGAAAAAAAGATTTGGGGAAAAAAGAGGTGGATTTTCCTATGGGAATTTAACATGGGGGCTAAAAATATTTTTGTTTTTAAATATTTTTTGTATTTGTGGAACAGTGCAGGAGGAGTCAAAAAACGAGAAAGAAAATGGAAATTGACTCCAGAACCTGTTTAGATGGCTTGGAACTGATGTAAATAAGAAAACAAAAGTTAGAATTTGAAAATCGGTTGACAAATAAAAAAATATTTAAAAAAAATCTATTTTTAGCCCCAATGTTAATTTCCCATAGGAATATCACAATACAATCAATATTTGATGGAACCTGTTAAAACCGGCGATACATGACAATGATATGTGGTTGTGACTGGAAAAGTGTGGCTTATTGGTTTTGCGATTAGTGTAGACCCAGAGCAGATTAGTATAATTCGTTATCAGAATACCGGAGTGTGCTATTGATCTGGAGATAAACTGATAAAAAATCCCATAAGCGCCATTTCAGCAGTCACAACCACATACTTATGTTCTTGCAGTCCAGCTTAGAGAGGTTTCAAAGTACCAGCGACCGCTTACCTGTCGATGTGATATATAGATGGGTTTGTTGTATATCACCCACGTCACTGTCTCTCGACACCCGGGCTGGGTGAGGGAGCCACTATACGTGAGGAAACTATTCGTCTTTGGTATCAATTCCTCCACCGGTAAACCCCGTATCTCTGTACAGTTGCCTGAAATTGAATGGGTACGAGCTGTAGGTACTATATACGATATTTCAATTCAATTAAATCATCACAAATATTAAATTATATTTATAGCGTAAGCACATCATCATCAATTGTAGCTGTACTAGTCACCAAACATGTACATTACTATTATAGGAATGAATGGCCTTTTTGTGGAATGTATCGGGGTATAAACTTGGAAAAGACTTTTCCAAGTTTATATCCCCGATAAATTCCACAAAAAGGCCATTCATTCATTATAATTCCAGCATTTGAAATAAATTAATCAAGAAAATGTGTTTATTTTCCGTTTTCTTAAGAATTATTTTAACTGCACCTCACGGTTACGGAAAGTAGTTCGGCGTGGGAGTTTACTGGGATATAAATTTTGATCAGAGACTTGCTACGGGCCAATGAAATGTTAGGGAATTTGTAAATATTTTTGTACTGGTATTATAACTGGTTAATGTTCATATTTATGATTACACTGTGTTTATACACATTCAGCGCCCATGTTATGCGATACTCTCAGTGGAGTGTGTCATGACCTGTGAAGTACTCCCATTGTTTTATCATTCAACGGGCTTTGTATTGGCCTGGTACGTACTGATAACATACTGTCGAAGCATGCGTCGACTAGATACGTATATATAGGTCACAATGAACACAAACAGATGTTTCATTGACCGAACGAAGTCGCATGACGTTAACGAATGTCGTCAGAATACAGAATACAGAATGAGCCAGTATGGCGTGGGCTTCGTTGAAAATGACGCGAACTTGTTTATTTATTGCCGTAGCTTCGTTGAAAATGACGCGAACTTGCTTACGTATTGCCGTAGTTTCGTACGGCAATACGTAAACAAGTTCGCGTAATTTTCAACGAAACCCACGTCATACTGGCGCATTCTGCTAAATATAATTCTACGCTAGTTTCTTTTGATATCCCAGTTATCAGGCTCGTCTTGGAAATGGTAGGAATTCCTAAGCCCGACTCGGAATTCCTACGCATTTCCTAGTCTGACCAGATAAATCTGATATCAAAAGACACTAGGCTGGTGTTCTGTTTATCCGTTCAATGAAATATAATTAATTTTAAATTATCAGTTGGTCATAATTAACTAGCGAGTTGTGTTGCTCAAATTGCCAATAAAAGGCTCGATACATTATACGATATTCTCTCCCGGGTATGGAAGGTGTTCGAACCAGTTCACACCCTTAAATATAAGCCGAATAGAATATAATATTATACAATACGATATTCTTACCTTCTTGTTCTATAGAAACAAACTTTTCTCGGAAAAGTTCAAATGCTGAATTCATATGGTCTCCGACCTGAAACATATACATGGCTGTATGCATATGGCGTTAATTACTGTTTTAATACATTTGTCTACAGCCAGTCGTGCCAGGAATGTCGTGCATTCAACATCTGCTAGCATTCCTAGAATTCCATGTATGTACAAAATACATGGATAAGTCTTTAACTCCTAGAATGCTGTTGCTTTATTTTGTCTTCTTTTTCAATAAAATAAATGGTTTTATACGCCCTTTAAAATGCTGTCAAAACATGTTTTTTGATAAATTGAAATTAGAATTAATCGTAAGATGAACATATTTAATTACATTTATTTATGTAAAATTCAATTACGTTTTTTAAGTTTGGTATGTACTAAAACAGGAACAGGAGGAATTGTCTTCGCATAATTCCAAGCTCAAACTACGAACAGTAGCCTATTTCACCAACTATGCAAAATATACTTATCTAACAAAGTATACTTTGAGGGAGTAATTTTCAATTTTATGATAAATTTATTATTTTTATTATACTGAATTTATTACATTATCACAGCCATTTTGGCTGTGATAATGTAATACATACAGTATAATAATTCCGCATACTTTTAATCATCAACTATATGCAGTCGTTAGTTCTATATGACATAATGCATTTCGGGAAAAATAAATGATTACTCCATCAACGTATACTTTACTTTGCTAGAAAAGTATACTTTGCAATGTTGGTGAAATAGGCTGCTGGTGTGACTTAACGTAACAAACGCCAAAGGACACGACGACAACGCAGGCCATGTACAGTAGCGCTTTTCTGCTCCTTACCTAATATCGTATGCATATCGTAATCGTATAGCATTGGTGTATTTAATGAGCATATCGTTTGATCATATAATATTGGTATGTTTGTACCATATCATCGTATAGTACAAACGTACTATACGAATATTATTCAAACATACGATATCCGTTCGTGTATACGATATATCCGTACGGATATGGTATGAATATACCATAATCTGGTACGATACAAACGTACCAGAATTATACACATGTATACAAATCGTATAAACGTACGATTTGAATGGTATATCTACATGTATACGATATTGGTTGGTATGTACGGTACCAACATACCGTACGTTCATATTATATGCATATCGTATAGAAAACATATCGTATTGGTATAGTATACGTATAGTATTGGTATAGTACGTATATTTGACCTGCAGAAAAGCGCTACTGTAATTGTATGACCTATAAACTGTACAGGATATGCACCAGGGGGGCGTTTCACTACACTTCGTACGACTAAAATGTTCATAAGTCCAAATTTAGGATCCTCTGGAAATTTCAATTGATGGATTTACATTGTATTGAGCATATGCTGCATCTGCAGCCTATGCTCAATAAATGTAAATCCAACAATTGTTTACAAGAAAGCGTTGTTAATGTGAAATTTACAGACTATCATAATTCTGCACTTACGAACATTTTAGTAATACGAAGTTTAGTGTAACGGACCCCAGCATCCGTGAAAGACAGACAGAGAAACGAGGGAACGGACATGGGCGATGCACCGGTGATCTTACGGCGACAAAGACGGCGACAATGGCCACGCCCCTGGGACTGTCGACCGCCACTGGGTAACTCGAGTACAGCTCCGCATTGTACGCCATAAACTGCAACTGAAAACATATATATAATACTGCTGATACAGTCGACACTCGTTACCCCAAACACTGTTAAGTAAAACTAGTGATAAAGTCAAATTCATGGTCCGATGTACATGTTTTCCTATATAATAACTCCCGTTAACTTTGTGTAAACAAGTCTAGACTATACAGTCGTGTCAGCGTGTAAGTGCACACACGAACGAACACGACAGGTTGAAACCAACCTGTCGTGTTCGTTCGTATGTGCACTTACACGCTGACCCCACTGTAATTGGATACAATTTGTTTTGGGAAACCCCTATTTTATAGGGATTTCCCAAAACAAATTGTATCCAAATGTGTATAGTTATTCCGATATGACAAGTAGTGTATACACTGATCTTGTAGGTTATTTTAAAGTCGATTGGATTCGCCTGTTTTAGTGTCTCAATTGAATTTCATCGCAGCTGTAATTGCATTTCACTCATCTAATATTAGGGCGTTTAGTGTGTCGGAGCTCCACATAAGTTTTGTGTCTGAAGACTATTCTACCTCCTGATTTCAAATGATATGCATATATTATGTTTGCAAATGGATTATTGCATTATCACATATTTTTTCTCATTTAACCCTTTCACCCCTAAGTAACTAGAATGGACTGTGATATGCTAATTTACCGACCAATCCAACCGTCACCAAATGATTTTCAGATTAGTCCATTTATGAAAATGTGGGAGTTGTTTCTTGTAAAAAATATGAAAATTGCTTGGAAAAAGTGGAGATCCTGATGAGACGGTTCGTTACGAGCCGGCTCATCTGGATCTGCATTGTTTGCATAAACCGCTATAGCGGGCTTTCGGGTTCAAAGGGTTAATCATATTCAAAGTATTTTCCTCAGTCCCTTAGACTTTCTGTAACCGGGTGTAGACTGTACACGCAACAGTGGCCATAAATGTTGTAAATATTTGTAATGATATATCGCACATGTTCGTAGGTACAAAATCACAATGCGTGTCTCATTGGGCGGTTATACAATCCTCGACCCCCATTTATTACACTCTTGCAAATTATTTGCACGGGTTTCGCTGTGAGAGAAAACCAGTAATCATCTCCTTACAAATAATACACCGTGAAGAGAACATCCGTAATTGCGCGCCTGTTTTCTTGGAAACCACGAGCTACCATGCAAAATGTTTAATTTTTTAAATCAGGCAAAATAAAGTTATTTGAAAACTTGGAAAGGGTCTCGACTAATCTAGAATGTTAATGTGATTGAACACATTCCAAACGTGCACTCAAATATATCTGGCTTATAGAAACAGCTGCGTAATTTCGATTTCAAAAAATTTACATGACGTCACATTTGACGTCACACTACGTAACGTCAAAACGCGGGAAAACACGTCATTGTATAACTATCCATGCGCAAAAATAAACTAAATGTGCATAAAAATCCACCGTGGAAGTGTAATAAATAGGATATTCCATCGTGCATGTTTAAATAGAGGAAATAATACACTCGTGTCCGTCTTCGTCCGTGCAAGCAACTCGTTCGCTACGCTCACTCGTTGCTTACGCGGAAGCCGACGTACACTCGTGTATTATTTCCCGCTATTCAAAAGGTACGATGGAATATCCTCTATCTACTCACCTCGGCAGGGAAGGACTGTCCGTCAATGGTGTGCTCGGACCCCAGCACGTCTCTGCCGAAATGGAACTTGATCTGGTTTAGTCGATACCGGTAGGACAGGGGCCCGGCCGTGATGTTAATCCCCGGCTGCCCCGGGTTTAATATAAAACTAATGTCTCGTTTGGCATTCTTCAAGACTCCGTTAACCTGTGGATAATGATTCAGCGGTTGCAATCAAGCATCTCTTTTGAAACAAATAATGGATATGGGTTGTGGATTTTATTATGTACATGTATATTCCCTAAGTCGAAATGAATGCAGCAATAGTATTGTTTTTGTTCCGAGTTTGCACGTGTCGTTATTGCTCGACACACGTTTTATCTTCATTGCGCATGCTCAGTGATACAAAAACGGTGGAACGATTCCGATAAAAACGCGGCAAAATTGCGTTTTTGTTTCAATGCGCATGACATTTTAGAGGAAATGCTACGCCATCAAAAAACGGCATTTCCATTTCCGTTTTCAGACGCTTTAAACCGAAATGTAGGGATTGTAATGGCTAAAATATAATGGGGATACAGAATACACGCGTTTGGTCCACTTTTTGACCACGTTTGGACTACGTTTACTTGTGCTTTCCAATGGGAAGATAACCACAAACGTTACTGTAATACACATTGTTTTAAAGTCACTCTTTTTATTAAAAAGAGTGACTTTAAAACAACGTGTAATAATTCCAGCACAAAAATATTTACACAATTCCCTAACATTTGATTGGCCCGTAGCAAGTCTCTGTCCAAAATTTATATCCCAGTAAACTCCCACGCCGAACTACTTTCCGTAACCGTGAGGCGCAGTTAAATAATTCTTAAGAAAACAGAAAATAAACACATTTTCTTGATGAATTTATTTCAAATGCTGGAATTATAAGGAATGAATGACCTTTTTGTTGAATTTATCGGGGATATAAACTTGGAAAAGTCGCGGGATTACTGGACGAGGCCTTCCGGCCTTCGTCCAGTATTCACGCGACTTTTCCAAGTTTATACCCCGATAAATTCCACAAAAATGCCATTCATTCCTATATTAAATGTGTTTCCCTTCGGAGGTTATTGGAAATTGCTACTGTAATATGATCGTGTTAAAAATACAAGCGTGTAATACTTGACATTGCACTCCCGTCTGCACAAATCTTGACGATAGCTGTCAATTTCTTTCGTTCAAAATACTGGAATATTGCGCTTGCAATCAAGCAGCTTGATAGTCTGAGTCTAAGCTGTTTTACAGCCCAGGCTCAGACAACCAAAGCACTTGATTGCGATTTTGGTATGGACAATAGTTGCGTTGATAATCTCGTCACGATTAAAACAGACGGTTTTGTAACTCGTTTGTTGGATATACGTTGCATTCTGATATAATTGTTTCATTAGCTACATCACGAGCTTATTATATATCGGCAATTGTGACGTAATGCGTATATTTATAATACGCCAATTGTATAAATCAGGTGCCCTACTTGGAAAATCGCGAGTATTTTCCCTTAGAACAAACTCCGGGGCATTCTTGGTGTTAACATTGGTGGAATTTGTTGGTTTGATGTCCGGTTGTTTCGTGTAAACCGATCGTGTCAAACCGAGTCTGAGTAAATTCCGGGTAACAGAAATCAAGGATATGTAGCTGTGACTGGACAAATGGGGCTTACAGGTGATGCGACCAGTTCATACGCGCAGCCTGATCAGGGTCTGCACTGTTCGCCATTCAGTTAATGAAACACCGGTAATGCTTCTTTTAAACTTGATCGTTATCTGATCTTTATCTGGCTGCAGGAGTGCGATAGACGATCATACGTTTGAAACACACATAAGCCCCATTTCTCCTGTCACAGCCACGTATTTCAGAGGTATAAATAGAACCCAACTCCCGATATGCCGTGGAAGTAGTTCTTCTAAGGGACATTACTCGCAATTATTCAAGTGTGCTACACTATGTATATGACTAGCACATGTGGCTGTGACTGAAAGACGGGGCTTGTGGACTTTGTGGATATTCCAACGTGTGATCTTCTATCACACTCCTGAAGCCTAATACAAAATAAAAGACTATATGTTAGAAGTATTACCCGTGTTTCATTCACCGACTGGCGAACAGTGCAGGCCCTGATCAGACTGCGCGGATGCGCAGGTTGATCTGGGGCTACACTGGTCGCAACACCCATGAGCCCTATGTCTCCAGTCACAACGACATATATCCTTGATATTTCTGTTACGTCTGCGAACATTCAATTACGCCTAAAGCTGACGGTTAAATACCCAACAGTGTCTAAAACAAATTACGTCCCGATAAATGTCAAACTGCAGCTGGAGATCTTGACTCCTTATTATATACGTGTATTCGGTTCCCATTAAAACCCTACGGAGCTCCGCAGGGGACATGGATTTGTTTTTATTAATTCGTTCCCAGGAAATAGCAATTCGTTTCCTCAATTTAACAATTCGAAAATTCGTTCCCTCGAATTAACAATTCGTTCCCATGAAATAACAATTCGTTCCCTCGAATTAACAATTCGTTCCCACGAAATAACAATTCGTTCCCTCGAATAAACAATTCGTTCCCTCAACGAATTGTTATTTCGTGGGAACAAATTTTTAAATTGAGGGAACGAATTGTTAATTCGTGGGAACGAATTTTAAATTGAGGGAACGAATTGTTATTTCGTGGGAACGAATTGTTATTTCGTGGGAACGAATTAATACAAAAATAATTCTATGTCCACTGCGGGGCTCCGTAAAACCCAAATGGAACGCAAGCCGGCAATAGTGTTTTCCATTTTGACGTCTGGTGAGCTCATCCTGGTCAGTGCCGGTTATACGTCGTAAATGAGTTCCGTCTTATATTATAATAATCACTAATTTGTTTATTTTATTTCTGTTTTGTATACTTTTTGAGGCGCATATACATTGTGAGTGATATACGTTTATAATAACAAGGTTATTTGATTTGTATGTGGATATATTCCACTCGTTCCGCCGCGCAACGATATTGCGCTCCTAAAGTCGAGCACTATCGCACGCTGCGGAACTCGTGCATATATCCACATACAAATCAAATAACCTATGAATATTGACAAAACGTACGTTATGATATTTTGGAAAATAAGTAAAATCCAGAATAACTTTTTAGCAAGTTTTATGATTATGATACGAACAGTTAATCGAATGAATCGCAGACAGTAAACAGCCTGATCATGCCGATCAATGGGCCGTTTCACTAAACTTCGTGCGACTAAAATGTTCGTAAGTGCAACATTATGATAGTTTGTAAATTTCACATTAACAACGTTTTCTTATAAACAATTATTGGATTTACATTTAACGAGCATAGGCTGCATATGCAGCCTATGCTCAATACATGTAAATCCATCAATTGAAATGTCTAGACTATCCTAAATTTGCGCTTACGAACATTTTGTCGTAATAAGTTTAGTGAAACGGGCCCCAGGTGACTGGATGATCTGGAAATGATTCTAAAATGTTGCCAAAGCATGCTTTTGATGAGAATTCTCGAAGAAAATAAATAAACAGCGGACGACAAAATTTAATTCAGCATTTACCTCTACAGCCATCTCTGTACAACAGCCAGTTTTACGGCTTCCCATGGGTGGCTGTTGTAGAGAGGTCGCACTGTACATGTATTTAGATCATCACAAATGTAAGAATACAAGATCATAAGCACAGTCGATGATAGTTGAAGTTGTACCGATCACATAACGTATTGTCGTAGCGGTCTTATTAAGTTAATACAACGTGTTATTATTACACTTTGACAGCATAGATTATGCAATTTACATGTTTTATTATAACTATCCCGTATTCAAGGTGTATGATCACGTGGTACTAACAACAACAACAAGTATCGATTCAAAGTACGTATTATTGTATAGTGTCCTTATTACGTAACGGATTTTGATGAAATATGGCGAATCAAACTCGTCTTGTTAGGCTGCATTTGGTGGTCTCTGTATTTTCGCACAAACTTTTGTCGTTTTTGCGAAGAATCGATTTCCGTGTCTCCGACACGGAAATCGATTCTTCGCAAAAACGACATAAGTCTGTGCCAAACTCCCTAGACCACCAAATGCAGCTCATGAAGACGCGTTTGCTGCGCCATTTTTCATCAAAATCCGTTGCATATTAAGGAAAATATCAAATAATACTTACTTTGGAGTGGGCGACGTTGTTGTTGTTGTAACCACGTGATCATGCCCCTTGGTATTACCTTTGTGAATTCGATGTGCAGATCCTTGAGATGGGGGTCAAACAGCAGGGTACCCGGCTCTATGTTGATGGGCGACTGGTTCTTTCCCAGTTTACACAGCTCCCAGTCGTGGATATGATCGCCCCATTGTCGTGGTCCTGTGGCCGAAATGAAATTATTGGATGTAACTTACTAGCAACAGCTCATAATTTGATGATATAGGGACGGGACCATATTTTAAAGTCTCATCCGACAGACCAGTGGGATAGAAATACTATGAACGTATTTTGCACATAACTTGTCTCAAATTATTGCATATACTATTATGTAACTTTGAGCTCAGCAACTTGATTTTGTACATACGAAAATGTGCGGTTCCTTGCGATTGCCAGTCGTAGCCGGCCGTAACTTGTCGGCAGCTATATGCACAAGTCACGTTAAGAGATAAGGCAACTTACAACCATAAGAAGTCCTGCACTAAGTCCAGTAGCCTATTTCATCAAAATTGCAAAGTATACTTATCTAGCAAAGTATACTTTGAGGGAGAAATTTTCAATTTAATTATAAATTTATTAATTTTTATTATTCTGAATTTATTACATTATCACAGCCAAAATGGCTGTGATAATGTAATAAATTCAGTATAATAATTCTGCATACTTTTAATCATCAAATATATCTTCTATATGAAATAATGCATTTTGGGAAAAATAAGTGATTACTCCCTGAAAGTATACTTTGCTAGATAAGTATACTTTGCAATTTTGTTGAAATCGGCTACTGGGTGGTTTTGGATGGTCATGTGTAGCAGCAAGACCGAATTCGGACATGGCAGGTTTTCGACCATGTTCAAGTTACCAGCCTGCGACCAATATAATCAATATTTGATGGAATTTCATCAAATAAAAAAGGGAGGGTGACATTTTTGTTATTGCTGAATAAGAATTTACATTTAAATAATGTTTAGATTTACTGTGTTTCATAGCCAAAAGTTCGTTTGCAGAACAAAAAGTGTCAGCTATATGTCTACATGCACATGTATATGTTGCACCACATCTACAGCGTGATTGTATACTGTTTATCATGTATATCTAACACTTCGATTTCTTGTTCTCTATACATTAGTTAATCAAACCTACCCATGTCTAATTATCGTAAAAGCCTAGGGTTTCAAACTGTTGACTGCATCTTTGTAACGATCTAAGGTAGAAACGTAATTGTAAGAAAGCATCTTACGGGAGGCATCCATACAGTGGAACCCGTCTAAACCAGAGGACACTCGGGGAATATAGATGTGAACTTTAGATGCGTTTCGCTGTTATGTATCTCTGATTACAATGACTTTTCATGATTGCAGAACACTACAATGTGTCATGAAGTGCTTTATGTTTTTATTTTTTTAAAGAATGTGTCATGAAGTGCTCACATGTCTGATTTACAGTGGAACATCTCCAAACCGGACACCATAGGGACCTCCCAGGGTGTCCGGTTTGGAGAGGTTCCACTGTACATTAACTGGTTCTGATAGAAGGGGACTATACGAGTTATGAAGGATCTTACACGCGTGATGATGGACTGAATTATAGGTTAGAACACACCAACTACTTTTACTATATGATTTAACCGAATCCCAACCAATAATGCCAGTCCCTCCTACTTTCACTATTCGTATGAATGCCATGGGACCTACTTGTACCTGACCTGCAGCCAGTCTGTACTTGTTCTGCATGAATTAAACAATGGATTCACTTACTCCTAAGTAAGAAATATCCAACCTCGTCATATCCTCCAATAGTGTTTACAATTTTTGGCCCCGACACGTGACCAACAGGTTCAGTGTTTTCTTTTAAATGCTACAAATATGATGAAAACAGGTGTTAAAAGCACCCAAAAATGTTCCTCAAATGAAACTGGGTAGTAATAGATTAAGATCTGTGACCTCAAAACGTCCGCACTATATTCTTTTTTATACCATACTACTTCTGCATACCCCCTGGGCGATTTCGCGCCATTTGGTAGTCTCTAACCTATATGATGGGGTCGATGGAAGACGGTGCCTGAGTCCCTTATCGTCTCGGGTTCGAGTCCCGGGCCGGTGCAAATTTTTCTCACCCTGTGATACAGTATAAGCCTCGGCGCTTTTGCTCTCTGACTATGCTATGGCCCTTCTAAACAATATGGCCATATTTGACGTAGAATATTCTCTTTCTTTGCAAAAAAGGAAATAGAGAAAAATAAATCACTTTATCGAGCGTGTAAGGCATCTAACTCCACTATCAATACCAATAACAGCGGGAGGGCAGTTGTTAATTTAGGCGATTTGCATTTTGGCTCATGTCAAACTCGCTACAACAGAGTTATTTATTGCTAGCATGCAACGATATTGAAACGCGTGACTTCAATAGATGAACCAGCGCGTGTGGAACTCGCGCTCGAATTGAAGGGTCAGTGAAAGAAGGGGGCTATGTCTCTTATACATTGAAAGGGATGTGGAATAAGAGGGCTAAGTCTCTTATGCATTAAGGTGCATGTGGAAGAAGAGGGCTAAGTCTCTTATACATTAAGGGGCATGTGGAAGAAGAGGGCTAAGTCTCTTATACATTAAGGGGCATGTGGAAGAAGAGGGCTAAGTCTCTTATACATTAAGGGGCATGTGGAAGAAGAGGGCTAAGTCTCTTATGCATTAAGGGGCATGTGGAATAAGAGGGCTAAGTCTCTTATGCATTAAGGGGCATGTGGAAGAAGAGGGCTAAGTCTCTTATACATTAATGGGCATGTGGAATAAGAGGGCTAAGTCTCTTATGCATTAAGGGGCATGTGGAAGAAGAGGGCTAAGTCTCTTATACATTAAGGGGCATGTGGAAGAAGAGGGCTAAGTCTCTTATACATTAAGGGGCATGTGGAAGAAGAGGGCTAAGTCTCTTATACATTAAGGGGCATGTGGAAGAAGGGGGCTACGTCCCTTACGGACGTAGCCCCCTTCTTCCACTGCCCCTTCTATGTATTTCCCGGAAAAATAACAAATACATATCTTCGAATGCTAGCATGGAACAGATAATGTTATATGCATGTATCTACGAGATATTGATATTGAACATGCTGGATTAAAATGTTGTCTTCCTTTGCAAATTGACAGTTCATATTTTAAAGGTACATGCCCACTCAGTAGGTACAAAATGTTCTTTAAATCAGAGACATAATCTGAGACATTTTATGGCAAAATAAAGATTCATTCACCATTATCCCGCGTATCGATTGGCATTTCTTAAAATGTTAACGTACATTACTATTTATTCTCTGTATTTATTTGTTGAGGTGCATTTATCATACTTTACAATCTGTCGAAAATATTATTTAGTTTCAGGTGACGCATTTAATTAGTATAAATAATTAAAAAATATCATGCCTCATTTGCATATGCATGCAATGATCCGACTCCGCATCGACGTGACGTAACGCAATATCAGTGCGTTGGGCAAATTCCTCCATTCCCGTTGTAACGCCCGTGTAAGATCGCGAACATTGTCAATCTGATGGTTAGCTCGTGCTTTGCGGCCCAGCTCATCCCATATGTGCTCAATGGGATTGAGATCCGGGGAGACCGCGGGCCATGGCATGACGTCGACGTTGTTTTGCTGTAAGTATTGAGTGGTGACCCTGGCTACGTGAGGGCGGGCATTGTCGTGCATCAATGTCACATACAGGACCATGCTGACGGATAAATGGTAAGGCATGTGCATTTAGCACATCTGCAACATAACGTTGTGCATTGATGTTGCCCTGTACAACAACTAAATCTGTCTTCCGGTTTCCCATGATCCCACCCTAGACCATTACGCTCCCTCCCCCAAACCTGGTTCTTCTCAACAATGCAACAATCGGTGAATCTTTCATTTTTACGCCTGTATACACGTAATCTTCCGTCAGCATGACTAACTGTGAACCGAGATTCATCGGTGAACAAAACTCGGTTCCAGTCAGCCCTTCTCCAGTTCAGATGACGTCGCGCCCATAACAGTCTGGCAGCACGTGACGTTGGGTCATTATCTGACCAGTGTACTGGCGGCGTGCCCGGATTGGTTGGGCGTTACGACGTAACCGGTTGCGAATGGTCTGCCCTGAGACACCGTATCGCCTAGCAGTGACTGTGGCTGCCAATCGACGTTGACGTAAGTGCGTCAACGTAATGTAACGATCGGCTCTAGCCGTCGTTACACGAGGCCTACCAGGTCGCTGCCGGTCGTGAACAGCCCCAGTCTGCTGGTACCGGGCTGCAAGACGATCAATCGTCTTCCGACAGCAACCAAACCGAGGCGCGACCGCCCTGGCGGCCATCCCACCCGCAAGCATCCCAATTGCCTGATTTCGCTCGTTTTCGGAAAGCCGTGGCATATCGAAAACAGTGAATAATTAAAAAGTTTTTTTAATTTTCCGAATAGCCCCATATCGCATGAATGGTACGACATGAACTGAATCACCTTATCGATGACAAGTATAGCGTGCACGTGCAAAAAGCGGAAATCAACGTTCCGGTCACTGGCCGCTATGTAAACCGTGTGTATCGGCTAAACTCTACACGATCGTATTCTGAACATCGCCACGGTTTAAAATACATGTACTTTGAACATGTGGTACATACATAGACAGAGCTACACCGGCTATAAAACAGGGACGTTTCTAGTTTTGTTGAGTATACTTTACAATCTGTCGAAAATATTATTTAGTTTCAGGTGACGCATTTAATTAGTATAAATAATTAAAAAATATCATGCCTCATTTGCATATGAAAATAGCTTGATACCACCGAGCGTCACTATCAGTAAATTAAATATTACTAAATGATTATATCTGCATAACAGGCACTTGTAATTTTTCGAACTGTCGGAATAGTGACACAATTATACACTTATTTAATCTTATAAAGAACATTTTGAGTGGGCATGTACCTTTACATATGTATGAACCGAATTAGATTGTGACAGCATATGAATTGGACATGGTTAGAAAAAATCTACCAACACAAGTTTCTTTTTTCGTTAAAACATGAAGCATTGAGGAATGAAGAAAAATGAAAATACAAACTACAATAATCGAAAATATTGCTTCTCGCCTCGTCTATTGTCTGTTTCACGAAACCTGCCGAAATCTTACAGCCTATATGGCTGGCAAAAACAATATTTTTTTCGATAATATAACTTTTATCAACATTTAAGAATGAGCCTTTTTTTCATGAAATTTGGTCAAATATTAATTTTATTACGAAAAATGTATTTGTCTATGGGAATTTAACATGGGGGAAAAGGACGTAGAGGAGTAGCTACAATAATTCGCCTCCGATATGTTATAGAAGTAGATATACGCGAGAAGTGTGGAGCTGGGTAGCAATTTTGTTTCTACTGTCTGTTCCACGTTTTGCTGCCGACGAACTTTTGGCTGTTAAACACATTAAATCTAAAAAATATTTAAAAGTAAGTACTTTTTTATCAATAAGAAAAAAGTCACCCTCCACAAAAATATTTATTTGATGAAATTTTATCAAATATTTATTGTGTTTAATAGCCAAATATTCGTCGGCAGAAAAACGTTGAACATACAGTAGTGGAGGAGCTGTGGGCGGGGTAAAATGAAGAAAGAAAATTGGCTCCGAAACCTAGCTACATAGCTTGGAAATGATCTAACAAAAGATAAATTTTGAAAATCGGTCCAATATTTCAGAAATTCGAAAAGAATTCCCCATGTTAAATCCCCATATACATCTTCACTGTGAAGATGTCTATGGGGATTTAATATGGGGAAATTGTGTTTTCGCCATAAAATCAATATACATGTATAACCAAATTTCACTAAATAAAAAGAAGGCTCATTCTTAAATTTTGCTTTAATTTAATAGTATAACAAATATTGTTTTTGCATTGTTTGTATATCCGTAAAAATTGGGCAGGTTTCGTGAAACAGACAGCAAGTGTTAACTTCTGACACCAAGTATGGTAGTCGAACCGCCCTTTTAACGGTCACCTCTCTCTAACATTCGCCTCTCTGTATATCCCAATTGGATATTTGTTTAAATCTAAATAGTTCACCTCTCTACACCACTTTGTGGTCGTCCCAAGCCTGGCTGTTGTAGAGAGGCTGCACTGTGCAACGCAAGGATTGTGATAGTTCTGAGCACATAACTATAATTACATTACATTACATTGCATTGTATTGCATTTAAGAGTTATGACGAAGTAGTTTTTTTAATTTGCATTTGAAGCGGTTTTTATTTACTTTCAGCTTCGTGGAGTATGACCTAATACTTTAGCTACTACACAGGGTAGTATGTGAGTTTATGTAATTTTTTTCTTATAGTGTAGAATGTTCTCTCAAGAACAACATAGCGAAGTGTGAACGTCAACGCCATGCAGACAATTGCTATATTTTAGTGCGCGAAATGGAAACGTTATTCCGCAAATTTATACCGTTGACTGTGGTGTAGCGATATAGTGCAACATACAGTGGGGTCAGCGTGTAAGTGCACACACGAACGAACACGACAGGTTGGTTCGCTACCCACCCAAAGTGTATGTTGTTACCACTCAGTTGAACCGTCTCGCCGAGACGGTTCAACTGAGTGGTAACAACATACACTTTTGATGCGAAATGAGAAAAAATGCAAAAATGTATTTACATTTTTGTATACATGAAATACAGTGGGGTCAGCGTTCCAACCTGTCGTGTTCGTTCGTGTGTGCACTTACACGCTGACCCCACTGTATGTCGTCCCATACCAGGCTCTTGTAGAGAGGTTGCACTGTACAATGCACGGACAGCGATAATACATATTTTCACGTGCTCCAGGACAATCATATCGGACGGCGCGTATCGCTGTGAATCAACAAATCATTTCCGAGTAATATCCGTTCCATCTGTGCTATTGCACGATAAAAGGCACCTTAGTACAGGGACGTCCGAACTGGGGGCCGTTTCACTAAACTTCGTATGACTAAACGTTCGTAAGAGCAAGCTTATTATAGTCTGTAAATTACACATTACCAATGCTTTTCTTGCAAACATTTATTGGATTTACATTTATTGAGCATAGTCTGCAAATGCTCAATACATGTAAATCCATCAATTGAACTTTTCAGACGATCCTAAATTTGCAATTACGAACATTTTAGTCGGGACCCAGGTGCCGGACCAATATTATTACAGAAAAACAGTTTTGTTTATTGAAATATTTACAGGAATGTATGCAATTATTAAAAATAATAGTATACACACATGAACTATGCATTTGTTGACTTCAACATGAATTTTCGGTTTGTTTTCCGTGTCGGCTAGAACTCGTTTCATAATATTATATAAGCCGATGCACACATCTCTAAATGGTTTTCGGTATTTGTTCTCAATTCTCACCAAAGGTTTATGTTGTTACCACTCAGTTGAACCGTCTCGACGAGACTGTTCAACTGAGTGGTAATAACATTCACTTTGGGTGTGTGGGTGGCGGGGCGAGATCCCAGACCTTCGCCGGACCAATCTTATGATGCTTCCGACGCTCCTGTACCAATGTAGCTTATTTCACCAACATTGCAAAGTATACTTTTCTAGCAAAGTAAACTTTGAGGGAGAAATTTTCAATTTGAGGATAAATTTATTATTTTTTATTATACTGAATTTATTACATTATCACAGCCATTTTGGCTGTGATAATGTCATAAATTCTGTATAATAATTCTGCATACTTTTAATCATTAAACATATGCAGTCGTTAGTTCTATATGAAATAATGCATTTCGGGAAAAATAAATGATTACTCCCTCAAAGTATACTTTGCTAGAAAAGTATTCTTTGCAATATTGGTTAAATAGGCTACAGAGCCCATCAGCGTAAGCCCGTGTCACCACCTCATGTCAACATTATAATAGGTACACAGCCGCCTGCGTAAATCTTGCCAGTACGTCATCGTTTCGGAACATCTATTTGCAATCTAGGCTCACAATCAAGCAATTTGATTCGCTGAGCCTGCGCACTGCTTGATTGCAACCATTGCCAGCACAATATTCAAGTACATTCTACACTCGTTACACCAAACCCGCTTCAGTCAAACTACTGATAACTCAAAGTCGAATCCTTGGTCCCAAGTACTAGTACCGTAAATCCTGTGAATAAAGACCAGCCATGGGAAGTGGAAAGTCTGGCGTTTGTTCACAGGTGGTCTTTATGCGCAGGGTAATTTATATAGTAATTGTGCCATTGGGACAACAAAAGTGTGGCCTTTACAGCCAGGTGATTGCTATTCGAGGTGGTCTTTGGCACAGGTTCGACTGTATATGTTTTAATATATAATAACTCAAATATTTGTTAACTCAACATATCTTCCTGTCCCCTGGACTTCGAGTAAACGAGAGCTGCCTGTACATTGTGTATTTGGAAATAATAAACCTGAAACATATTGGCAAGATTGGCGCAGCCGGTGGTGTATTTTGCAATAAACAACATGACAAATATTGGCAAGATTAACGCAGCCTGTGGTGTAACCATGTAAGCTTATACTTTTTCGTCTACACCAAGCTGCATGATCACGTGGTTATAACAACAACAACAGTGGCTGAAAGTTTTGAAATCTTGCCCACTCCAAAGTAAGTATTATTTGATATTTTTCTTAATATGTAACGGATTCTGTTGAAATATGGCGCAGCAAACGCGTCTTCATCAGCTGCATTTGGTCGTTCAGTGAGTTCGGCACAAACTTATGTCGTTTTTGCGAAGAATCTACCGACACGGAAATCGATTCTTCGCAAAAACGACAGAAGTTTGGGCCAAAGTACAGAGACACCATATGCAACTCAGCAAAACGCGTTTGATGCGCCATATTTCATCAAAATCCGTTACGTAATACGGACAATATAAAAGAATACGGACTTCGAATCGGATTGATTCTGAAAGCTTCAGTATTGGTTGTTGTTGTTAGTACCACGTGATCGTACACATTGTACACTGTTCGCAATGCATTCTCTGTAGCAGCTGTATGCGTCCGGATTCACACATACATGTAATATATATATGTGGCTGTGACTGGAGAAATGTGGTTTTTGGGACTTGTGACCAGTGTGGCTCATTATCAAATAGCACACTATTGTAGCCTGGTAGCAATGTATTGTGCTTGTTAGAAGCATGGCGTGCGGATGCACGGGCTGAACTGGTTATACACTGGTCGCAAAACCCATAAACCTCATTGATCCCGTCAACACAGTTCGTATGTGCCGTGAAACACGGTGACGTGAAACCTTTTTGATATCCTGTCAATACGACCTAATCACTGCGTATAAATATGTGCGGTGGCTGGGGTTATTTGTATTGCATTTTAAAGCTATTTGTAGGTGTTACGGGATAAATAGAATAGTACAGTGGGGTCAGCGTGGAACAAACCTGTCGTGTTCGTTCGTGTGTGCACTTAAGTATACACGCTGACCCCACTGTAGGTTAGTGCCGTGAATGGGGAAAATATCTGGCGCGGCACGGAAACGGGATGTGCACGGCAGAGCCTCGCCCATCCCGTTTCCTAAGCCTTGCCAGATATTCTTTCCCATTCAAGGCACTAACCTACTATTCTCTATATACACTGGTCGCAAAGCCCATAAACCCAATTTATCCAGTCACAGCCACATTTACAGTGGGGTCAGCGTGTAAGTGCACACACGAACGAACACGACCTGTCGTGTTCGTTCGTGTGTGCACTTACACGCTGCCCTCACTGTAACTCTAGCACCGGGACAGGAGTAGCGAAATACAGCGGAACCTCTATAAGTCGGAGACATTGTGAATCGCAGTGGGTTCTGATGTGACGATTTTCAATGTAAATTATACCAAATGATAATATTTGCAAAACACGCAAACAGCAGTGCCTGAATTACAGTGAAACATCTCTAAGTCGGACACCCTGGGACCCACATGGTGTCCGGCTTAGTGAGGTTGCACTGTTCTACTTTCAAACTAATTTGTATGTATACGCATGCATGTTGTTTTGTCATCTTGTATAATTGATAATGTTTTTCATATTGCTTAAACTAATACAACATAAATTATGCAGAGTTCCCTGGTTCGAGTCCTGTGGCCGGGTGCGCATTTTGCACCCGCCCTTTGACATTCAGAATAATCAGGATCTACGATGGTGTGGACGGTGGTAAGGTCCGTCACTCCGCCGGCGGTGTGTTTGTCTATTGCCTGTTAAGCCATCCGTCATGCCGACGGGACAGTCGATGGTGAAACTAACATGGTCTTATTCTGCACCGGAGCACGCTGGCTGCGATAGACCATATATGGTGGCATATATTTGCCATCGAGATGTGGAGATGTTGACATAATTTATGGCAATATGCTGACTTAAATATCACGACATTTCGACATAACGTGAAACTATGTCGATATTCTCAGATAAATTATGTCACCATTAAGTGATAATTGATCACAATAAGTCGTCATACAGTGCTAATGTAACACATGTCGACATAACGTGATCAGTTAACACAATTATGTCGACATAACGTGATCAGTTAACACAATATGTCGACGAATTGTGATCTTGTATCTTAACAGGTCGACAAAACGTGATATTTTATATCAACATGTCGACATAATGTGATCAGTTATTGCGACAAGTCGACATAACGTGACACAACATGTCGACATCATTTTATGTTGACATACTTATCTCAATATTTCGACATAGTTTCACGTTATGTCGTCATCACGTGATATTTACGCCGACATGTTGCGATAAATTTCCACATTTCGATGGCAAATATATGCCACCATAGCCATCAGATGGCAGTAGATTAAATTGGTATAGACCCATCGATCAGTGAGTAAGACACGAAATGTGGCTGTGACCGGAGAAATGTGGCTTGATAGTTTTGGCGACCAGTGTAGATCCCGATCAGACTGTGCATCCGCACAGTCTGATCAGGATCTGCACTGATCGCCATTCCATCAATGAAAAACCCGCCATGTTTCTAAAAAGCAGAGCAATTTGCTCTCAGGCTACAGGAGCTACACTGGTGACAAATCACATAAGCCCATTTATCCAGTTACAGACACAAATACGTCTCCGCGATGGAGGAATTGGACACTTCTGACCATCGTAGATTGGATTATGTACTGATGTTAGTATATACACGGTTTGCTGATGGTTGTAGGAATAATACTATATACATGTAATGACAAACAATGTAGACACTGGTGAATCTACTCTGATCCGCAAGCTGATTTGCTTCATTGCTACACTGCTGGAAAATACCATAAGGTACCCCTAGTGTGTCGGTTCCACAATTGAGGAATTGTCCATTCTTGAGATTGTATGATTTGTGTCCGTATCTTCACTTTTGACAAAAATATTCTTACACAAATAGAGATTGTCCTCTAAAAACGACAGATATAATTAGTAATTCGTCATGTTTAGTTGCTGTTTGCGCATTTTCTTAGGAAGTCTGATCCAATTCCATACAACCCGGGAAATGCACACATCCATTTTCCCGTGTACAGCTCCTTGTTAAGTGATGTTTCAAATATCGTGATATCGAGCCTTTAAGCAAACATGATTTGATTAAGTTAGCGTCCGACGGCAGAATGATCCCCGCTCGCTGCAAATATTATTACCTCGTTTTACGATCGCCATTTTCGGTTAGCAAACCGTATGTGACGGTCCGCGAGGTTGTTGCCATGGCGACAAATACAACCAGTGTAGACCCAGATCAGACTGCGCTTGTCGCGCAGTCTGATCAGGGTCAACACTGTTTGATATGACTGCATCGGAACATTGTTGTTGTTAATATGAGAATGTTTAAGTGTCCTACGCGATCATGTTCTGTACTGATAATAAGCCACAATACGACACAGTTTATCATGACGTACACTGGTATTACCATCCGTGATTTGAGAGAGCGTCTGGAAGACGCAATGATCTTTATCACACACATGCTTTCCGCAATTTGTCTTTGGTACGATAAATAAACGATAAGGTTTCATTTCTAGTGTGATTTGCCTCAATGGAATAGATATTTTCAAATTTCTTGTATAAATGATGATGAAAACATGTGAAATTAGAAGTATGGTGTTTTTTTATTTTCTTGGTTGTGACACAATAAATGCGACTCGTCTCATCTGGGAAAATAGAGGTTTATTGATTTTGTTCGACCAGTGTATACCCTGATCAGCTGCCATAGCGCATGTAAGGCTTGGAAGGGAAAGTGTCTCAAATGGTGTCTCAGATATCAAATGTGTGATTTTTCGCTTCATGCACATTAAATGGCATATATACTGAAAGGATAAAGAAACGCAGGGTAAACATTTGAGGTGATTTAAATTGATGTGTTTGCTGTTATATACAATATTTTATATGAGTATTAAAAAAACATCTTTAGTCAACACATTACCAAAATTGCATTAGGTTTTGACCGATAATTCAGAATCACAATTGACGGTACCCCCCAATATCGCACAGTGAAATCCACTGTTGTGGCAGTATCTCGTATGCCCCCCTCGCGCATCTGTCACAGCCCTGATTCTCTTGTGCATGGAATTCATCAGTGCATTTATCCTTCTTATTGGGATATTATTCCACTCTTCCAACAATGCAGTTCTTAGTTGGTCGAGATTAGAAGGGGTATTCCGACACCCTCTTATCCTCCTGTCAAGTTCGTCCAACAGATGTTCGATTGGGGACAAATCGGGACTCTACGCTGGTCAGTCGAGTGGGTTAATGTTATGGTCAGCGAGAAAGTCTTGACAAACTCTGGCTACATGGGGCCGGGCATTATCATGCTGGAAAATTAGTTGACGCTGTTGCACAAATGGAACAACAACCGGGCGGAGGATTTAATCCCTATAGCTTACGGCGGTTAAATTCCCGGCTACCACAATCAACTGAGACCTTACCCCGTGAGATATCCCTCCCCAGACCATAACCGAGCCACCTCAAACCTAACCCTCTCAAGAACGCATGCGTCGGCGAAGCGTTCCCCACGACGTCGGTATACACGACGTCGACCGTCCGGACGAAAAAGAGTAAACCGGGACTCATCTGTGAAAAAGACTTGTCTCCATTGCCTCATTGGAAATCGTCTGGGAGCATGTGCCGCCAACCAAGCCATACGACGTGCACGAGTGAGAGGCAGACCAACGTAGGGATGACGTGCTCGCAGACCAACCTCGCGCAATCGATTTCTTACAGTTCTGGGGTGAATGTGGCGATTATGATTGCCTACCGTGTTAATACCGGTTTCAGTGACAGTAACGTGGCGATTACGTAGGTTGGCGAGACGAATAGCCCTGTCTTGGCGTCGCGACTTTACGCGCGGACGTCCCGATCTCGGTCGGTCGGCAACCCTTCCGGTCTCTCTCAGACGACGGACAAGACGTTCTATGGTGGAAACATTCACACCGAACTGCATAGCAACCTGCTGTTGCGTTTGACCTTGCATTAGCAATGCAATAGCCTGATCCTATTGGTTATTCCTTTTTTGTTTCTTTTTTTTTTCTATTTTTTTATTCATTTATGACCGATTTCACTGTCACATATCGCTAATGTGTATCAGTATTCATGATTGCAATGCATACAGACATGTGTTTCAGTGCTCTTACATCGGAATTACAGTGGAACATCTCTAAACCGAACAACCTGGCGACATCGGTGTATTAATGTATGACCGATTTCACTGTAAAATGTCGCTAATGTGTATCATTCAGTGTTCATGATTGCAATGCATACATGTGTTTCAGTGCTCTTACATCGGTCTTACAGTGGAACCTCTCTAAACCGGAAACCCTCCCAGGGTTTCCGGTTTAGAGAGGTTTCACTGTACGTGTACTTACCCGAGTATCCGTCGTACCCCCACCAACCACTCCAATGGGACTCGTTCGCCGGACAGGCACCCAATACTGGAAATATAGAACATCTATGAATCAAGGCAGGGCCCAATTAAAGGTACATGTACATACCCACTCAGTAAGGCAAAAACTGTTCTTTATATCAGAGACATCATCTGAGACATTTTCTGGCAAAATAAACATTCATTAACCATTCCCCCACTTATGAATTGGCAGTATTATACATGTTTATACACTGATATCAGCGGCGATAACCGTGTTTCCTTAAAATGTTAACGGACATTACTATTTCTTCTCTGTATTTACTTTTTGATGTGCAATGATCATACTTTATAATCTGTAGAAAATTTATTTTTTTCAGGTGACGCATTTAATTAGTATAAATAATTAAAAAATATCATGCTTCATTTGCATATAAAAATATCCTGATACAGTCACATTCAGTAAAATAAATGTTAATAAATGATTATATCTGTACAGCGGGCACTCTTAATTTTTAGAACTGGTGGAATAGTGACACAATTATACACTTATATAATTCTTATAAAGAACATGTTGTTTTTTTATTATTCGTTTCACATAGTTATGACAATATGAGGTAAATACAATACAACATTATGAAATGGCACAATGGCTACTCAAGATAAATTACTGAAATGTGTACGTATAACGACTAGCTGACCATGTGCCTACTGAGTGGGCATGTACCTTTAATTGAAGGGGTCAGTGGAAGAAATTCTGGCATTGACCTCTTCAATCTCATTTCGCCCTTTTCGCTGTAATAGTCAAGGTGTGTGCTCACGTGTTTCCGAACGGCGTGACATCAAGTTTGTCAGATATGTTTACAGTAGATTTCCTTTAATATCTTTCTAATGGAATGACATATTTTTATGAAATATACCGGACACCCTGAGGACCCCATTGTGTGTACTGTAAATGGGTTTCATTGTAATATATTTCATTGCAGTGTCTGATCTTGATTGAAAATGACAACACTTGTTCGTGGAGCGCTTACTTACAGTGAAACCTCTCTAAACGGGAGACCCTGGGGACATCCCAGGGTGTCCAATTGAGAGAGGTTCCACTGTATAAAAGTTCCAGCTCAGGTCGAGACATGCTCGATTCGTAATATATAGAGGATCTTAAATGAGTTACAATTTAATAATAATGATACGACTTTACTGATTTCATAACAAAATAGGCTATGTCGAGTTTCTTATAAAATCCGTCAACGAGTTTAATAAACATCATATTAAATCAACACAAGTGTTATATCTATGTATTGCATAAGCAGAGCACAATTCGTTAAAGCTGTAATGACCACCGAGCGTGTTCTCTGTAGCGGCATCATTTGCAAGTTTATTACCCTAGTGTAATATGATTTAATACACCGTGTTATTATGCAATGCATTCGTTAATTGCTCTCAACGGCAATGCAACTCGTTTTGTGGGAGTTTTAAATTTTCATTGGAGAATTATCGCTGTTTGGTTAAAACACATAGAACACAAACACGCATTGTTAATTTAGGAATTAAAGTAGAACCTCTTTATACTGGATACCCTGAGGCCCCTATTGTGTTTAATTTAGATGGGTTTCATTGTAATTTATTTCATTGTCATGTCTGTTCTTGATTGAAAATGAAAAAGATTGTTAATGGATTGCATAGTTACAGTGGAACCTCTCTAAACCGGACACCCTGGGGACCTCCCAGGGTGTCCGGTTTAGAGAGGTTCCACTGTACTTTGTAAATTATAAAGTGTTGTATTGCAATACGCTCTCAGACCTTATAGCTTAGTTAGCTGTACGGATGCAGACAAAAGCAAGCCAAACATTAGTTACACGTTTTAGGCTGTATAGGCCATAGGTTCCATTATATCGCTACACCACAGTCAACGGTACAACATTGCGGTATAATGTTGTTATTCCATTCGCGCACGACACTATAGCAATAATCTGCAGGGAGTTAACGTTCATATTTCGCTATATCGTTACATGTAGAGAAAATTATACAACATAACACAAACTAGTATCATAAACTTACATAATAAATTGTGTATTAGCAAAATTCTTAGGTCACTCTCCACGAAGTAGAGAGAAAATCCAGAATGAACCAAACGCAAATTTGGATATACTACTGTGTCATGATGCTTATGTATTGCAATGTAATGTAATGTGTAATAAAAGTTATGTACTCAGAACTATTAAAACATGTACAAAATCACACCGGAAAATGTTGACATGTAAATATATTGCATTGCGGAACTATACTGGCTTAAAACAGTTTTCTTCGTGAGAAATATCATTTCATGCACTACTGTCAGTTTCACGAAACCTGCCCAAATGTTACGGCCATATAAACAATGAAAAAACAATAAAAAAAATTCGATAATATTAAATTTTATAAAAATTTAAGAATGAGCCTTATATTTATTTCGTAAACTTTCGTCAAATATTGATTTTATTACGAAAAATGTATTTGTCTATGGGAATTTAACATGTGGTGAAAGGAGGTAGAGAAGCTGTGGGAGGAGTCAAAAAACTAAATATTTTGGAAATTGTCTCCGAAACCTGGCAAGATAGAAATAGAAATGATCTAAGAAAACAAAAGTTCAATTTTGAAAATCGGTCCACTATTTCTGAAATTAGAAAAAAAATCATCATTTTATATCCCCATAGACATGTTCACTCTGTGAAGATGTCTATGGGGATTTAACATGGGGAAAATGTTTTTTCGTAATAAAATCAATATTGGACCAAATTTCACAAAATAAAAAGAAGACTCATTCTTAAATTTTGATAAAATTTAGCATTATTAAAAACATACTGTTTTTGCATTGTTTATATAGCCATACCATTTGGGCAGCTTTCGTGAAACAGACACTAGGTGTCGTCTCATGTAATTACTTGAAGCCATAAGTGGATTAAAAAACTTCAAACACTAGATTTAACGACCCCTGGGAATATTGATGTATCTTATTTACATTTGGAAAGCGGAATAAAATATCCAGTTATTGGCACGTAAACTAGAATCAAAGCAATAAGAATCACAGTTTGGAACAGTAGATCCTATTTATTTAGTTCACTTCGATTGATATATATATATATATATATATATATATATATACATGTTACAAATAGCGCCTTACGACTGCTATAATTAGCGTATTGTCGCTGTGTCATTGGCTCACAAAGCAACAATATGAGTCTGTTACTAGAGAAATGGGGCTTATGGGTTTGGCGGCCAGCGTACAGTGGGGTCAGCGTGTAAGTGCACACACGAACGAACACGACAGGTTGGTTCCAACCTGTCGTGTTAGTTCGTGTATGCACTTACACGCCTCTGACACTGTTAGTGCATACTCGCAGACAAAGCCACATTTTACTTACAGGTATGTTCTTCCAGTGTGTTGTGTGTATAGCATGGTGGTACGGTGGGTTGGTCGTACACATCATTCGTGTCGTGTTCGTTCGTGTGTGCACTTACACGCTGACCCCACTGTATAGGTATCGACTCGCGCGTGACACCCCACGAATCTCTTATGTGTTTTGCGACCAGTGTATTACCAGATCAGCCTGTGCAACCGCACAGTCTGATCATGATCTGCACTGTTCACTATTCCATTGACGAAGCACCCGTAATGCTTCTAACAAGCAATATAGCTCGATAGCAGGCTACATAAGTGTGTTATTTGATCAGAAGCTATACTGGTCACATATCCCATAAGCCCCATTTATGCAGTCACAGCCACATGTCATCACGAGCTGGTCATACATCTCATGCATTTCTCCAATCACAGCCACAAGTATGTTAAACACGTGGGTTCTCACATAACAAGCATGGTGTACATGTATGTATGCGTCACCGGTATCAGAACCTTCTGTACTTTTATTCTTAAAAAATGCTTACGATACGAAATCTACGTACAGTGGGGTCTGCGTGTAAGTGCACACACGAACGAACACGACAGGTTGGTTCCAACTTGTTGTGTTCGTTCGTGTGTGCACTTACACGCTGACACCACTGTATATCCATACCAGCCTGTGCATCAGCATAGCTGCACAGCGATTGAACAAACGATGGCATACAAGAAAGTGGTGATGTATCAGGCATATACGCCGATACGATGAAACACAGTCAATCTGTATTCGACAACTACATTCACTGGCATTCCATTGGTCAAAAGACGTCGGTGTGATGACGTAAGCAAGTTCACCTACCTTTCAGTAAAAAACAATTCCCCATGTTAAAGTGAAGATGTCTATGGGGATTTAAAATGGGGATTTTTTCTAATTTCAGAAATAGTGGACCGATTTTCAAAATTGAACTTTTAACAGTTTAATTGTTTAACCTCACATGTGACCTGATACATAGACAACCTACTCTTGACCTTGATATTTAAAGCCATTGATTGACGCTTGAACTCTACATATTTAATAAATGCATACATGTATATTGAATAAAGCTAATCCTTATCTGCACAGTGGGGTCAGCGTGTAAGTGCACACACGAACGAACACGACAGGTTGGAACCAACCTGTCGTGTTCGTTCGTGTGTGCACTTACACGCTGACCCCACAGTAATACTACACAATATTTCTCGAAAGAATTGTGTAGACCGCCGGAAAATCACATCTCCTACAATATGAATCACCTGATGGCGAAGATTCAAGGTAGACCGTTAGAAGCTAGTTCAACAAAGAAAAGGATTTGATCTGTGCGCCATCTTTGGTTCAATCGCGCATGCTCAATGTATCAGCATAAATATCACGTGATACCCGATTCAGAAAAGCGCGAAATTCAAGAAACCTTGAAACCGTTGGTGCAACGCCCCAGGAAAAATGATATAAGACCATATTTCTGGTGGGTATTAATATTCATAATCATAGACAATAAGCATATTAAACAAACGAAGGCAGTTAAACACATTTCCGTTATAGTATTATTTGCAGGTCAATGCCTAAACAAACACTAGCATGGTGTTCTCTATTAAGGATAATGTATAAGGTTATGCCTCTATCTCTATCTATGAACACTTATAAAACCAAGCTAGTGTATTGTGATATCAACTCGGATTTCCTATGCGTTTCTTGCCCTTGCTATTTAAACAAACACTACTGTCTGTTTCACGAAACCTGCCCAGATTTGACGGTAAATAAATACAGAGAATAAATAGTAATGTCCGTTAACATTGTAAGGAAACACGGTTATCGCCCCTGATATCAGTGTTGACATTTTACGTCCGATATAAAATGCATAGTACTGCCAATCAATGTGTGTGCTAATAGTGAATGAATGTATAGATTGCTAGAACATGTTGTGCCTACTGAGTGGGCATGTACCTTTAAGGATGCATTATGGCTCTGTCTCTATCTATGAAAAATAGAAAACCAAGCTAGTGTATTGTGATATCAACTCTATCGGATTTCCTATGGAAGAGTCCTAGTGTCAATCCTAAAAATATGTATCTCCTAACTAATTGATACTAACTCATAATTAGGATTTGTAACTAATGGAACTCCTAATCAGGAGATAGTAACTCCTAATTACGAGATAGTAAGTCCTAATTAGGACTTACTATCTCGCAATTAGGAGTTACTATCTCCTGATTAGTTGTTACATTATTTAGCATTGGCGCAGATAGTAAGTCCTAATTACTTCTCAATATCTCCTAATTAGGAGATAAACTATATTAATATTGGCACCAGGACGCATCCATAGATTTCCTATGCATTTCTTGTCCTTGATATTTAAACAAACACTAGTATGGTGTTCTATATTAAGGATTAATTATGCCTCTGTCTCTGTCTGTGAACAAATATAAAACCAAGCTAGTGTATGGTGATATCAACTCTATGGGATTTCCTATGCGTTTCCAGGCCTTGATATTTAAGCGGACAACAGCACGATCTTATCTATGTGTGCAGCGGCGATAAATGTGTGTGTGTTTGCAACTTTATAGGTACCAAGGTGCATGATCACGTGGTTACAACAACAACAACGTCGCCCATTCCAAAGTAATTATTATTTTATATTTTCCATAATACGCGACGGACTTTGATGAAAACGCAGCAAACGCGTCTTCATGAGCTGCATTTGGTGGTCTAGGGAGTTTGGCACAGAAACTACAGAGACCACCAAATGCAAAATCCGTTACTTAATAAGGACACTATAAAAGAATACGTACTTTGAATCGGTACTTGTTGTTGGTGTTCGTACCACGTGATCATACACCTTGGGTTCACGTATGTGTGCTTACGAGTAGAACGCGGCTGGTATGAGACGGGTTATACGGGGCGATTATTATGTGTCTGTGCCGCCACCTTGTCCGCGCCAACAGCGATACTTATGTCAATATTCGACTTTTTTTATTTCAAAATACTTGAATATCGTCCTTGAAATCAAGCAGCTTGAGTGACTGAGCTTGAGCTGTGGTACATTATTATGTGCCTGGGCCGCCATCTTATTAAATGCCTGGACCGTGATAATCCTGCTAATATTCGATTTGTTTCTTTTTTCAAAATATTTGAATATTCTGCTTGCAATCAAGCAGCTTGATTGATTAAGCCTGAGATGTGCTACAGCTCATGCTCAGTCAATCAAACTGCTTGATTGCGATTCGAGATTGCCAATATATGTTCAGATACGTTGACATCTGTAGCCTATTTCATCAACATTGCAAAGTATACTTTACTAGCAAAGTATACTTTGAGGGAGTAATCATTTATTTTTCCTGAAATGCATTATTTCATATAGAACTAACAACTGCATATATTTCATGATTAAAAGTATGCAGAATTATTATACTGAATTTATTACATTATCACAGCCAAATTGGCTGTGATAATGTAATAAATTCAGTATAATAAAACAAATTCAGTATAATAAAAATTAATAAATTTATCATAAAATTGAAAATTTCTCCCTCAAAGTATACTTTGCTACTAAAGTATACTTTGCAATGTTGATGAAATCGGCTACTGGACAAGATTAACGCAGGCGGGTGTGTACAGGCAATAATCACTTGGTAGCGATTGATCCCCGTAATTAACGGATACATATAACCGTTATATACAATGGAAGATGGCATAATCATCAATAGCGGAACATTCCTCTGCGCCCGATCCCTATAATAAACATGGGGAAGTTATCGTCCCACCACACGCAAGATCTCGCTCTGGGGTATAAAGCACCATGTTCTGTTGCCGATTTCACCAACATTGCAAAGTATACTTTAATAGCAAAGTATACTTTGAGGGAGTAATCATTTATTTTTCCTGAAATGCATTATTTCATATAAAACTAACAACTGCATATATTTGATGATTAAAAGTATGCAGAATTATTATACTGAATTTATTACATTATCACAGCCAAAATGGCTGTGATAATGTAATAAATTCAGTATAATAAAAATTAATAAATTTATCATAAAATTGAAAATTTCTCCCTCAAAGTATACTTTGCTACTAAAGTATACTTTGCAATTTTGGTGAAATAGGCTACAGGACCCACTCACATGACACTGACACATAGCGCAACATACTGTACTGTCTGTTCCACGTTTTGCTGCCGACGAACTTTTGGCTATTAAACACATTAAATCTAAAAAATATTTAAAAGTAAGTACTTTTTTATCAATAACAAAAAAGTCACCCTCCACAAAAAAAAATATTTGATGAAATTCCATCAAATATTGATTTTAATGCGAAAAAACTATTTTCCTATGGGAATTTAATATGGGGGCTCAAAACAGATTTTTTTATTTGTGGACAGATTTTTAAAATCTACCTTTTGTTTTCTTAGTTACATCATTTTCAAGCTATCTCGCCAGGTTTCGGAATCAGTTAAATTCCCATAGAAAAATCGTTTTTTCGCATTAAAATCAATACATTTTTTTGGGGAGGGTGAGTTTTTTGTTATTGATGAAAAAGTACTTGTACTTTTTTTTTTTTCTTAGATTTAATGTGTTCGTCGGCAGCAAAACGTGGAACAGACAGTAGTTGCACGATGTCCTCTTTGGCAATAGGTTGCACTATATACAAGGTGCATGATCACGTGGTACTAACAACAACAACAAGTCCCGATTCAAAGTACGTATTATTTTATAGTTCCGTTATTACGTAACGGATTTTGATGAAATATGGCGCATCAAACGCGTCTTGTTAAGCTGCATTTGGTGGTCTCTGTATTTTCGCCCAAACTTCTGTCGTTTTTGCGAAGAATCGATTTCCGTGTCTCCGACACGGAAATCGATTCTTCGCAAAAACGACATAAGTCTGTGCGAAACTCCGGAGACACGGAAATCGATTCTTCGCAAAAACGACATAAGTCTGTGCCAAACTCCCTAGACCAACAAATGTAGCTCATGATGACTCAGCTTATTTCATCAAAATCCGTTGCATGTTAAGGAAAATATCAAATAATACTTACTTTGGAGTGGGCGACGTTGTTGTTGTTGTTGTAACCACGTGAGCATGCACCTTAATATCGCTACACCACAGTCAGCGGTATAAATTTGCGGAATAACTTAATTTTGCACACTAAAATATAGCAATAATCAGCAGGACGTTTACGTTCATACTTCGCTATATTGTTATTGAGAGAACATTATATACTATGAGACAAAAATAATATCATATACTCATATAATAACGTGTGTATTACTGTCTGTTTCACGAAAGCTGCCCAAATTTTACGGCCATATAAACAATTCAAAAACAATATTTTTTCGATAATATTAAATTAAAGGAAAATTTAAGAATGAGCCTTCTTTTTATTTCGTGAAATTTGATCAAATATTGGTTTTATTACGAAAAATTGATTTCTCTATGGGAATTTAACATGGGGGAAAAGAGGTAGAGGAGTTGTGGGAGGAGTCAAAAAACTAAAATTGTTGGAAATTGTTGGAAACCTGGCTAGATAGCTTGGAAATGATCTACCTAAGAAAACGAAAGTTAAATTTAAAAAATCGGTCCAGTATTTCTGAAATTCTAAAAAATTTCCCCATGTTAAATATACTACTCCGTCATAACGCTTATGTTATGCAATGTAATTAGAGTTATGTACTCAGAACTAAGCGCAACCATAAGTCGAGTGTGACGGTCATCGTGTGTCGAGGTTACGGTCTTATTGCGTGGTAGTTGCCAACTGTAGCTCTTGCAATCTACTCCTGTACCGTCCTGGGGCTCGTTTCACTAACCTTCGTACTACTAAAATGTTCGTAAGTGCAAACTAATGGTAGTCTGTAAATTTCACATTAACACTGTTTCCATTAAACAATTATTGGATTTACATTTATTCAATACATGCAATTCATCAATTGAAATTTCCAGACGATCCTAAATTTGCACTTACGAACATTCAAGTTTTAGTCGTACGAAGTTTAATGAAACGGGCTCCTGATATTGACGATACGGGAGTATATTAAAAAGGTTACTGTTAGCAACTAACTGTTTGGTAGTTGCTTGCGTTCGAATAAAAATATTTTGTAAACTTGTTTGGTGAAGATCGATTTCAAAATGGACCCGTTCCGACAAAATCGGGTTTATCGTATTTCCAACCAGTGCACATACTATTCAGTATGTGCAGTGATCTTCATTGTTCGGAGGGCGGTTCATGTATGTCTTGCGAAGTATCGGAGCAAGACAATACAGTTCTTACAGATGCATTCCGAAATGCTCCTTGCTTACACGAGTATACACTTAGTTGTCCGCTGTATAGGCAATAAGTTGCTCTATATCGCTACACTGCAGCTAACGGTATATATTTGTGGCATAATGTTTCCGTTTCGCGCACTGAACATGTCGATAATCCAATGAACGTGCACGTTCATACTTCGCCATATTCTTAGTGAATAAATGTGCAACACAATGAGACATGACAAATGATCATCAACTCACATAACCAGATGAATATATGTAAGACATTTCGGGCTACACGTTCCATTGAATTAATTAGGCTTTCAATTTATAGTGCCTATATTATGTAGGCAAATTATGTACATTTAAGTTAAAATTCATATATTTCTATACCGCAATATTTTCGCCGATTTTGACGTCATTCATTGATAATTTCTCGCGTATAAACACCAAAAAAAACAAATATAGGGCACTTTGTCTCACATTGCAGACACAACGGAAGGCAATCAAATACAAACTCCGTGTATTTTATTGTTTCCCGGTCGTTATTTCCTTCATATGATCGCCATTACACGCAAACAATCAATGTATTCATGGAGCAGTTCAAACATAGTTATGTCAGTCGCTTGAGGTTGATCTACAATGTACACGAAACCATCAGCTTTTTTTCTTGCGTGGTGTAGTACAGTCACAACATAATCCAGATGAGTTATTGTATTGACACTCTTTAAACAGAAACCGTTACATTTATTATAGAGTTATACCGATGAAAGCCGAAACACGCCGAATGCCTGTGGATCCACAGGCATTCGGCGTTTTTCGGCTTTCATCGGTATAACTCTATAATACATGTATGAACAAGGCTTCTAACCATGGTCGGACACGACCTCGTATCATAACAAAATAACATGTTTAAAGTGTAATTTTCTATGCATTCTATGTATTTCTGCAAGATATCGATAATTCTCAAATGATCATATGGACGTGCCACTACAATATTGACGTTAAAGCCTTAAGCACATTATTTCATTTATTATGATACGAGGCTGTGTCCGACCTAGGAAAAGGAGCTGTACTTCGTTATTGTTTGCATACATACGTTCTAACTATGTTATTTTAGCAAGATAACAATAATTCTCAAACATGTGCACTTTACGCCAAAATAATACATTAGCGTTAATAAAATCGCGGAATGTCTTATGATACGAGGTCGTGTCCGGCGGTTTCAATTCCAACCGTTGACTGTTTGCGCCACCACAAGGGATGTCACAGGAATTTGAATTTATCTTTCTTAGCAATAAATAAAACTATTTTTTAATTAGTGAATGTCCAAAGCAAGATGGGTGCAGGTTATGGGAAAATATGTCCTACAGCATTCATACAAAATGAAAGTTAAATGCATCACTGAATGTGGCAATGTTCTTAAAAGTGTTGTATAACAAACTTGGTATATACGGAATTGTACTGGGATACGGCGCTCTGCATTTTGTAAAGCATATTTCTGTATTTACTTGGAAAGCATCAATTGGATGTAAAAACGTGATAACGCCACGAATAGTAGTATGTGGCTGTGATTGGAGAATTCGAGCTTATGCGATTGATGACCAGTTGACACCATGGTATCACACTCCGGTTACCCCTGAAAAAGAGTTATACTGCATATTAGAATCATGACGTGTGTTCATTGATGCAATTGCGAACAGTGCAGATTCTGATCAGACTGTTCAGATGCACAGTCTGATCTGGATCTGCACTGGTCGCAAAACCCCATAAGCCACATTCCTCCAGTAACAGCCATAAGCCACATTCCTCCAGTCACAGCCATGTACGAGTTTGAATAATGAACGGCCACATCAACACGACATGGTCAGCTATAGACGCCCTCGGGCTGTCGTAATATTGTGACCCGTGAACCGAGGGCCACGATTGTCTGCTTATAGCTCAACGATATGCACCGACGTTAAAGGTACATGCCCACTCAGTAGGCACAAACTGTTCTTTATAGGAATTAAATAAGTTATAATTGTGTCACTATTCCACCAGTGTACCCGCTATACAGGTATAATCATTTAGTAAAGTTCGTCGGCAGCAAAACGTGGAACAGATAGTAGGTCCGAGTGTTGCACCTGTGTCACATTCAGTGGCGGAAGCATAAAATGTTTGTACGACTATTTTACTACCATTTTCTATCTACATGTACACATCATTAAATGTGGCTGTGATTGGAGAAATTGTTTAGCGACCAGTAGCTTATTTCACCAACATTGCAAAGTATACTTTTCTAGCAAAGTATACTTTGACGGAGAAATTTTCCATTTTAGGATACATTTATTAATTGTTATTATACTGAATACAGCCAATCTTGCAATTTGGCTGTGATAATGTAATACATTCAGTATAATAATTCTGCATACTTTTAATCATCAAATATATGCAGTTGTTAGTTCTATATGAAATAATATATTTCAGGAAAAATAAATGATTACTCCCTTTGGTAGAAAAGTATACTTTGCAATGTTGATGAAATCGGCTACTGATTATAGATTCAGATAAGCCTGAGCGCCCGCATATACGAGGGATGATTTAATGTGATATATATTAAAGGTACATGCCCACTGAGTCGGCACAAACTGTTCTTTATAGGTATTAAATAAGTGTATAAGTGTGTCACTATTCCACCAGTTCTAAAAATTACAAGAGTCCGCCATATATAATACAGGTATAATCATCTAGTAATATTAATTTTACTGATAGTGACTCACGGCGGTATCGGGCAATTTTGATATGCAACTGAGGCATATATTGTTTAAGTATTTATACGGTGTTTTTTTTCCGACATATTATAAAGTATGATCATTGCACATGAAACAATAAATACAGCGAATAAAAAGTAATGTCCGTTAACATTTTAAGGAAACACGGTTATCGCCCCTGATATCGGTGTGGAACTTTACGTTTGATATAAAATGTATAATAATGTCAAACAATACGTGGGGTAATGATGAATGAATGTTTATTTTGCCAGAAAATGTATCAGATGATGTCTCTGATTATAAACAAACATGTTGTGCCTACTGAGTGGGCATGTACCTTTAAATGAGTGTATTATTAACATAAACAAGGATATCGCGAGCGAGTGGCTCACCCATGTAGGTCAATGTCAACAAGATCAATGCCACCCGAATAAATAGAGAATAGTAGGTTAGTGCCGTGAATGGGAAAAAATATCTGGCAAGGCTCAGGAAACGGGATGGGCGAGGCTCTGCCGAGCACATCCCGTTTCCGTGCCGCGCCAGATATGTTTTCCCATTCACGGCACTATATAACCTACTATTGTGTTTATCCCGTCAACACCTTCAAATGGCTGTAAAATGCAAAAAATAGTATTGACTGGATATCAAACATGTTTCACGGCACCGTGTTTCACGGCACATACGCACTGTGTTGACGGGATAACACTGTGTAGATAGCCATTAATGTGAGAAAGCTATTGATGACGTTTGGTAATGATACAACTAATGGATCAGGAGATACATTATTCTCACTTGCACATGTATTACACGACGTGGAGTGTATTATTCCATTTGTACCATTGAACCCGAAAGCCCACTATAGCGGTGTTTGCAAACAGTGCAGATTCAGATGAGCCGGCTCGTAGCGAGCCGTCTCATCAGGATTTGCACTTTTTGCAAGTAATTTTCATATATTTTTAGAACAAAAACAACGCCTTTTCACAAATGGACTAATCTGAAGAAAAAAACAACATTTTGTAACAATTGGATTGGTTGAAAAATTAGCATATCACACTTAGTGTTGAAAGAGTTAATGCACCGTGTTATGTTACTGAGAAAGCTCATATTATGCAATAACGAAGTTTCTGCACTCGTTTGTTGATCATAATTACATTACGCGACGGACTGCGCGAAGCTTGTAAGCCGGCGGCTCTAGAATTATTGCCGTCGTGAAGGTCCTTGGATCGCAGGACGTCATTGTTTCTGTCTCCGGTGGCAATATCTCGAACTTCTGTATGATACCAGACACGTACAGAAACATCCGGGACCTGGCGAACACCTCCCCGACACAATTACGCCTGCCAGCCCCGAACAAGAGGAAAGCCCGACGGGTTTTATGTTCCGGAGGAAGAAGATTGCCGTCCGAGTCTAGAAACCGCTCCGGGCGGAAAGTCTCCGGTTCGTCCCATGTTTCCGGGTCCTGATTGATCGCCCACAGGTTGGGAAGAAACCGTGTTCCTTTCTTTATCTCGAAGCCCTCAAATATTATGTCCTCTGAACAGTTGTGCGGCATTGACACCGGATTGATGTTTGCCACCCGCTGGCACTCCATAATCATCGCCTCCGTGTACGGCATACGGGGCTTGTCCGACAACGTCGGGAGCCTCTCCGTCCCGACCACGTCCATGACTTCGTTATACGCCTTGTTCAGACACTCCGGGTGTCGCAGTAGGAGTAGAAACGCGGCGATTAGCGTTTTGGACGTCGTCAGCAACCCTCCGCCAATCGTCGCAATAACCAGACCTTCCAGTTGGTCGTCAGTCAACCACGTGGTGCCATCCGCGGCCGTGTTCTCCGCTTGTAGCTTGATAAACGCGTCGACCAGACCTCTTTGTAAACCAGGTTTGTAGCTAGCCTTATAAGGAGCAAAATACCTACTAACAAACTGGTCGTTGCGTCGAGTTGCCTCTCTGTAAATGTCACCGAAGTACCCCGGCGAGAACCGTAAGAGCGGCATATTGTACATGCAGAACTCATAAGTAGGTAGCAAACATTCGTTTATAGCACTGACGAAATTCCAGATTATATCTTTATCTTGGCCTGACATCGGCTCCCCGCATAACAAAAGGCTCATCAAGTTGCCCAATGATAGTTCGAATATCGGCCTAGGATCAAAGTCATCTCCGCCTGTTTCAGTTAAGTTTTCAATCAGCCGCTCTATCTCTCTGTGAACAGCGCCTTCAAATGCCTCGATGCCGTCACCATACATGTGTAGACCGGTGTGGAAAATTTTTCTGAGTTTGAACGTAATATCATTCCTTCTTCCAACAACGACCGCTCTGTAATTTTTGAATATGTATTTCCCCAGGAATGACGAGGGTCTGTCGCTTAGAATCATTCCAGTCTCGTTGCTGCAGAATGCTTTTCGAACGAGCTCTGGTTTGCTCAGCACCAACATATCAATCCCCATGGCGTTGCACTTAATTATGGGTCCGTATGTCTTCGCCCATTTCTCCAACTGAAGGTGAAATGTCTCTGGTTTGAGTTGCAGTGAGTTGCCCACGAGGGGAAATCCCGGCGGTCCTGGTATACGAGGTCCATTTCGCCGTTTTGTGAGCATCCAAATAGAAATGACAACGACAGCGAAGGCGATTTAGACAATCATTTTCTCGAGTGCACTAACAACCTCTGTTTAATCCTAGATTCTACTAGTCTAAGTACAAGTAGTAGGTGGTCTGATTTCAACACATATTAGGGCTATCAGCAGTCCTACGGCGGCACATTTATGCCATCTACGTAACGTGATAACATGATAGCTAAGTAGTTGAAATCCATTCCTTTCGGAATACACCTTTACGGGTGTGAAATCCATTACATATATTATTTTTATTTTTGTTATTTCTCAATGAAAGTATATGTTGTGACCACTTATTTGAACCGTCTCCACGAGACGGTTCAGATGGTGGTCGCGACATATACTTCTGAGCGCATAGAAGGAAAATATTTAGGATTTTCCGCAAACATAATGGCGTATCCTCGGCATACACCTTATACGTCGTCTTGTCGTAGTTTCAACTTCCAGCCGATGATTTTCTGGGCCACCACCAGAGTTGTCATATGATATTGAATTTATCTTTCTTAGCAAGGAGTACACCTATACATTGTATTTTAATTATTGTAGTTCCAGAGTCGGATGGTGCAGTTGGTGGAGAGATAGGTCCCACAACATACATACGAAACTAGAAAATGTGTTCACAGCTGCCCCATATATCACTTTGATAGCAAACGAGGCAAAGTTCTAAGTCCAAAACGGGTAGATAGATAATCCTTGGCTAATTAAAAATAGAAATTAATTAAATGCATCTATTCATCATATAAAAGCTACATACCAAGTATCAAGCGTCCAGCTATTACGGTTTAGAAGTTTTACAAGTTACAAGGCAAACTGGTGAAAGTCTAAGTCCAAAAGTGGGATGGGCGGGTGATAATCCATGACCCCGGGGTCGAATAAAAAATCATCTACACATTATAAGGACGCTACATACCAAGTATCAAGCATCCAGCAAATAAACTTTAAACAAGGCAAGTCACTATGTAATTATTGGCAATTATAATATATATAAATACGTCAATGTCATATGAAGGTCATTTTTCACATTGGTTTGCGATGCACATCACTAGCTCATGATGTTGTGCAAGTATGATGGCTGTATGCCGAATAGTATTGAAATTGCACGCTGAAACAAAATATATAACCAAGGGAAATAACTATGTAGCGATTGCATTTGTAGGTCAATATCAAACACAGGTCATTGGTGGCCTAATTATATTGAAGCCAGCCAAACTAGTAGGGGCACGTGACGAACCTTATCATCCGTGAATAACTGGCTAATCAATATCACGTGCAAATCTGCATTTCATTCGTCCTTGTGGGTATCGCGACCTATATGTATCTGAACCCTTTCAACCATACAAACCATAAAGGTAAAGTGGAGTCGTCTCATCAGGATTTGCAGTATGTGTCAGTATTGTTTAGGTCTAGAAAGAAATCAGCATTTTCCGTAATAGAATCGTCCAACATTAGCATGGAAAAAGCCAATGGTTAAGTTAGTAGGTGAATATTGTGCAATACAAACGTTACATTCAGATAAGAACAAATCAACAAGTGCACATTTGGCTGTGCCTGGAGAAATGGGTTAATGGGAGATATTACCAGTGAATCAAACGTGATCAAACAGCACACTGCTGTAGCCGGATAACGAGCTATATTGCTTGTTAGAATCATGTCTGGTGTTCCATTGATGCAACGGCGAACCGTGCCGACACTATTCAACCATAATCCCAATTTCTCCAGTCACAGCAACAAATATGAATTTCGCCTTCTCGGCGACACAATATAATTGTCGACCGGCTCAGACAAGGCGGTCACCGGTGAGTGTCTCACTCACAAATGTGAAGGTTACCAAGGTCAATGTCACCCGTATGACACGACATGGATAAACATCAATGGGATGAAGATATTGATGAAGTTTGGTAATTATAAGGTTCGATAATGTCCAGCCGTCGGTAAACGTTTGCCGTGGCACGAGCGAACTGTTTGAACCACAGGGCCGTAGGCCGCGGGTTCAAAACGTTCATGAGTGCCACGGCAAACGTTTACACACGGCTGGACATGGTCGAACGTTATTGTTACATTTCCGTCAGAAATATCATGCAATTTGAGCATTTATGCAGTACTTTCGGTTTTGATAATCGGTTCCATTCAAACCGCTGATTTACACATACACATCTCGTAGCAGCAGTACACATCGCGTGATGCAGCCGCATCAATTTCAAAATTTCAGTGCGACCGTTGTGAACTGGTCTGGTGACGTAATGGCGCGTTCTAATAACGTCATGAGAGACACATGCATTACGTAGGTTTTGGCTTGGTCCTGGAATAAGCACTGTCTACAGCCATGGTCAAACACCACGCGCTGTACATTTGAACACGGGTGTCAAACAACGGCAGTCATGGTTCACTATTCGACTAACTGATCAGCAGATATTCGAAATTATCAGTGTGAAAGAGGAGAAACTGGACGTATTGGATGGGATTCGATTAAAGTATATAGTATCATTATTTGGTGTGTTCTAACCCACATTACTACAGCACTTATGCATACGTTTTAGTAAATGCATGTAAGTATTGGCGCCACGTGATGTACGGCGATGTCGATCGGTTGAACCACGTTCGCTACGGATCTACCAACATCGGCTGTTCGTGGAAATGTTATAATATTAAATTTCAATTGGCACTTACGAACTTCTTCTTCGTACGAAGCTTAGTAAAATGGTCACATCAGATCAAATTGTTTCTCTAATATGGAAACAACAACCAAAACTTTGGAGTATCGGAGTACGAAAAATACATGTATTATCAACACTTTGAACCGGGTTTTACAAACAGGGCAGATCCAGATGAGCCGGCTCGTAACGAGCCGTCTCTCAGGATCTGCACTTTTTATATTTTCATATTTTTGAGAGCAAAAACACCCCATTTTCATAATTGTACTAGTCTGTAAATCATGTTGTGACGTACGGATTGGTTGCAAAATTAACATATCAAAATCCATTCCAGTTACTTAGGGATTAAAGGGTTAGGTAAGTCGCTGCCTCTGTGTATGAAGTCTCCACAATAAATGTGGCTGTGACCGAAGAAATTGGGTTTATGGGATTTGTAACCAGTGCAGCTGCTGATCAAATAGCACATTCCTGTAGCAAGATAATGATATAAATTCCTTGTTGGAAGCATGTCAGGTGTTGCATTGATGGACATTGTGAACAGTGCATATCCTGATCAGACTGTGCGGATGCACAGGCTGATCTGGATCTACACTGATCGAAAAACCCATAAGTCTCATTTCTCCAGTAAACGCCACATATGTGAATACGTTCGCTACATACTTGCCAACATCACCTGTTCATGGAAATGTTATCTTAACTTTCAAATTTACAATTACAAACTTCTTCTTCGTATGAAGCTCAGTGAAAGAACTCGAACACCTTTTGACGGACTATGCCCCGTTCGCGATTGAATTGAATATGATGTTACACTCTGTTCCGTAGCCGGTCAGTCGCGGTTGTAGATACAGTTGTTTCTCTAATATGGAAAACAACAACTGAAACCCGAGGTCCCTAGAGTATCAAAGTACGTAATCTACATGTATCATTAAGTAAGTCGCTGCTCGGTGCAGGAAGTCTCGACAATAAATACGTTCCGCTGACGGTTACAGCTCCCCACGGAATTACGTCTTTGTGCTATACCTCACTAAATCACTAGATATTCATACGCGGTGTAGTCAACGGAGGCATGTTAGTTGTGCTTAATGTTGATAGTTTCCACTGCCCTTTATCGCCGATGATAATGTCTGTTCATGAGCACAAAGCCAACACGCGTGCACTGAGGTAGTCGTATACATGTTTTACAGTGGAACTTCTCTAACATATCAAACTTTCGCGGCCACCTTACCTGGACAAAATCCATAGTGACCACATGGTCAAGTTCAGCTGATCAATACGTGATGGCCAGTCGGCAATGATTTCCGTGATATCGGCTTTTTCCGTAATCTCTCGGAAATCCACAGGTGTCACGTGATGTATGCAATTTTATCGATATGTAAATCAATAATCCATGTACATGTAGTGTGGCGAGTCCACCATTGACCACTGTGATATTCGAATTAACGTGTCACGTTCCCGAACATGTTTATTTTATTGAAAATGACATGTATGACCACGTGAAAATGGTTTCCAAAGTTAAATATGTTTTCCGTAAATGACATCGCAAATATTTTATACCAAATGTGGACTTAAATATTATTCCTTTGTACAAATAAATTTCAAGGAAGTTTAGTTTGCAGTAAATAATTCGCGATAATTCTGCTTAATTCCCTGTAAATAAAAACAACACATTTCCATTTATTGACAATTTTATAAAAACTTGTGACACTTTCACCAATACTAGTTTCGATAATCGGCGGAAATCTCATTAATATTGCCGTAAAATCAAGAGAAAACATGCAACAATACAAATAGTTACAACCAGCGTAAGTAATTTTGTAAACTAACGCAGTCTGACCAAGATTTATAATTCCCGTGTATGTAAAATGGGAATTACGTTAATTATTTCTAACCATATCAAATAAAGATGAAATTATATTAAGTATTGCAAGTTGCAATTATGTCAAAGATAATCAAATAAGACAAAGTCTATGCTGAAATTACAAATCAGTAGAACATGTTTGCCATACTGCAAATTTAAGAGAAATTCTTTTTATTAGGGTCTCATAATTTAACGTTGCACAAATCTGGTAATGAAACAGAGCAATATAGGTCAGTTCAGCATTATCATCCTTATGAACGTGAATTGCACTATTATCAATGGAATTACAACGTTATTCACACAAATAACATTAATAATATGTCAGTTTCTATAGGTGTATACTATGATCAGACTGCGCGGATGTAGACCTTATATGCGTTTACGCTATTTTCTAATCGATTTTTAAAATGTGTACGTGTATGAGTCTGATCGGGGCTAACACTGTTAATTAATCATTATATAGCCTGCACTATAGGTAAATAATTACAGATGACCGATGTACTCGTTATATACATTCTCAGACTGGCGAACTTTTTTAAACTTAATATTTCGGGCAATATACATGTAGCCTAATGCAAAACAGCGATTGCCCGGACACCCTGGGGATCTCCCAGGGTATCCGGTTTAGAGAGATTCCACTGTAGTAGATTAAAGAAAATTATTCAGCGAGTTTATGCCATAGATACTCTTTGCTGACAGAAATCGTATCGTAGTATCGACCCGATAGCGATATTACAATGGCTTAAACGGGACACCGTAGTTCCATATCTGGTTTCAATCCCACACAAGACAACAATCACGAGGAAGTGCATAATTAATACTGATACGTGGTATAAATGTCATATTACTTCCTGAATAATTCTCGATGAACTTATTTCAAGCTGATCTAGATGTAGATGTGCCAAGCCTTAAGGACCCATGATAATGTCAGATTGCTTACAAAAAGCTAAACTACGCAATGTATGATCAGAGGGAAAGCTAGTTTAATAAGTAACCCATTTATCACTGGTGTTGCTCTGCGCACCAGCGTAAAATGTTTCACTTCGAAATGGGCGCCGGAATTCTGACGAATATAGATACACGCAGAATATAGTGCATGAACGCATTCTCGTATAGTAACCGGCGCAAGAAAGTTGCGCCCGTTACTAGACGAGTGACCTAATAATTTTGCTAATACACACTTTATTAAGTGAGTTTATGATAATATTGTTTGTCTCATATTGTATAATTTAATATCAATAACAGTATAGCGAATATGAACGCCAACGACCTGCAGAGTATTGCTATATTTTAATGGACAAAATGGATTTACGTTATTCCGAAAATGTATACCGATGACTGTGGTGTAGCGATATAGTACAACCCATTGCATATAAAGCCGAAAACGTGCAGCTATGTGCCTATATGTACATGTATGTGTGTATAAATGGGCGGCGTCCGTGTTTGTTCAGGTAACTCGCTAGGCATTGACGGAATACACGCTCACTGATACTCCTAACTGGGTCACAACCACTTTCGCTGGCATGCTATTGGTCGAACGAGGTCACATGATGTTACCGAATGACGTGAGCGTAATGACGCATTATTCCTTGTTCTTTTCAGCACAAGTTGTGTTATATTGGTCCATTCTCTATCATAAAAAACGTTAAATTGAATACCATTTTAGTGGGTTTTTTTTTGTAACAAGTTTATCAGGCTCGCATCAAAAATGGTTGACCTAGCATTACATACAACTTGATAATACACTAACCCAAGGTGCATGATCACGTGGTTACAACAACAACAACGTCGCCCACTCCAAAGTAAGTATTATTTGATATTTTCCTTAATATGCAACGGATTTTGATGAAATATGGCGCAGCAAACGCGACTCCATGAGCTGCATTTGGTGGTCCCGGGAGTTCGGCACAGACTTATGTCCTTTTTGCGAAGAATCGATTTCTTCGCAAAAACGACAGAAGTTTGGGCGAAAATACAGAGACCACCAAATGCAGCTTAACAAGATGCGTTTGATGCGCCATATTTCATCAAAACAGGTTAAGTAATACGGACAATATAAAAAAATACGTACTTTGAATCAGATGGATTCTGGATATTTCAGTACTTGTTGTTGTTGCTAGTACCACGTGATCATACACCTTGTAACCTGCTCTGTATTATACAGAAAAATAGAAACACTGAAATAAAAGTCCAAATGCACGGAAAAGCTTGACAATGCAGTCGAACCTCTCTAAACCGAACACATGGTCACGTTAGTTGTGCTTAATTTTATCTCCGATGATAATGTATGTTCATGATCGCAAAGCTCCAACGCGTGTCTTGAAAATGTCGGAAGGGTGTCCGGTTTAGAGAGGTTCCACGGTAGTTGCCACAGTGGTCATTGTAAATAGAGTGACCAGTACCATGTGACATTGATCTCGGCAAGACGACGGCCAGAAGGGGTCCACGAACATGTAACATCCGCTTACAGGACACACTCGACAAGATGAAACGACGGCAGACCGAAGATTACACCGGGCCTCGCCACATCATGCAATACACCGCTGACCATGAGTTACACATCACGGCAAGGCGGGGCATATTGGGTTTCTGACCAGCTTAGCTCCCGGACAACATGGGGCCGTTTCACTAAACTTCGTATGACTAAAATGTTCGTACGAGCAAATTTAGGATCGTCTGTAAATTTCAATTGTTGGATTTACATTAGTTGAGCATAGGCTGCATAAAGGTAAATATATGCAGCCTATGCTCAATAAATGTAAATCCACTAATTGTTTACAAAAAAAAACATTGTTAATGTGAAATTTACAGACTATCATAATTTTGCATTTACGAACATTTTAGTCGTATGAAGTTTAGTGAAACGGCCCTCAGGAATAGACACACCTAGGAGTCCGTTGTACACATGATCATTATTTGATTCAAATATAATTATTAATTCGCAAATGGGATGGGATCTTTGTATAGCATACATGTTTTGTTACAAAATACTGGCATATTGTGCTTGAAATCAAACAGCCTTAGCCTGAGTTGAGTTGTCCCCTCAGGGGACGTAGAATTCTTTTTTTTATTAATTCGTTCCCGCGAAATAACAATTCGTTCTCTCAATTTAACAATTTGTTCCCACGAATTAACAATTCGCTCCCACGAATTAACAATTCGTTCAATTAACAATTCGTTCCCACGAATTAACAATTCGTTCCCTTAATTTAACAATTCGTTCCCACGAAATAACAATTCGTTCCCACGGGAACGAATTGTTAATTCAAGGGAACAAATTGTTAATTCCAGACAACGAATTGTTAAATTGAGGGAACGAATTATCATTTAGTGGAAACGAATTGTTAACTAGGGAAACGAATTGTTATATCGTGGGAACGAATTGTTAATTCGAGGGAATGAATTGTTAAATTGAGGGAACGAATTGTTATTTCGTGGGAAAGAATTAATAAAAAAATCCATGTCCCCTGCGGGGCCCCGTAGAGTTGGCATTGGCAAGTTAAGCGCCACGTATATTTTTCTAGTAACACGTTTATGATACATAAGTAAATACAAAATGAATAGTCCTTAATTGCATTCAAGTCAGCATATCCTCTGTGTACATGTAAGATAGCCTATACATGCGTGAATGGGTAAAAATATATGGCAAGGCTCAGGAAACGGGATGGGCGAGGCTCTACCGAGCACATCCCGTTTCCTGAGCCTTGCCAGATATTTTTACCCATTCACGTGTATGTAGAAATACGACTTGGTATCGACTTGGGCTACATATAATGATAGCATATTGTATAAATAATTCGTATTAACACATACTGTACCAAACACTACTACTATCTGTTTCACGAAAGCTGCCCAAATGTTACGGCTATATAAACAATGTAAAAAATAAATAAAAAAAATTGATAATGCTTAAGAAAGAGCCTTCTTTTTATTTTGTGAACTTTGGTCCAATATTGATTTTATTGCGAAAATACAATTTCAGAAACAGTGGACCGATTTTCAAAATGTAACTTTTATTTTGTTATTTAGATCATTTCCAAGATATCTAGCCATGTTTTTTCGTTTTTTGTTACTCCTGCCAAAGCTCCTCCACCACCTTTTCCGCCATGTTAAATTCCCATAGACAAATTGTAATAAAATCAATATTTGCCCAAATTTCATGAAATAAAAAGAAGGTTCATTCTTAAATTTGTTTTGGAACTATTTATATGGCCGTAACTATTCGGGTAGGTTTCGTGAAACAAACAGTAAACACTACTAGTATATCTGTTACTCCGAACTGTCTGTGTACACAAATTACAAGAGGTGAAACTGCCAATATGGTTTAGATGGTAACTCAGTGCGCAGTATAGTATACGTTAAGAAGAAAGGGTCAGATATACATAATACCGATATACAATCACATTTACGGAGCTATTATATTTGAAACATATGATAGTGTTCTATAAAGACAGTCCTTTTTTTGAAAGTGGCCTGTTTTTCTCAAGTACCAGACTAGTGTCTTTCGGAATCAAGCGTTTCTGGCTCGGCTAGGAAATGGTAGGAATGCCTCGGCAAGCCTTGGAATTTCTACACGTTTCCTAGCCTTGTGTGATAAATATGATATAAAAATACACTAAAAGTGTGTTCGCTATATATCTGATAAGACACATTATCCGCTGTGTCTACTACACCTGGAGAAATGGGGCTTGTAGGTTTTGCGACCGGTGTAGATCCAGATCAGCATGTGCATTCGCATAGTCTAATCAGGATCTGCACTGATCGCCATTCCATCAATGAAACACCCGTCATGCTTCTAACAAACACTATAGATCGTTATCAGGCTACACGTGTGTGCTTATTGTGTGCTTATGGGTATTGCGACCAGTGTAGATCCAGATCAGCCTGTGCATCCGCACAGTCTGATCAGGATATGCACTGTTCGAGATATCGCATGAGCGTGCTATTTGATCAGGAGCTACTTTGGTCACAACCATAAGCCTCATTTCTCCAGCCACAGCGATAAATACAACTTGGCATAGAACAACACTATAGTCTGTTTCACGAAAGCTGCCCAAATATTACGGCCATATAAACAATTCAAAAACCATATTTGTTTCGATAATATTAAATTAAAGGAAAATTTAAGAATGAGCCTTCTTTTTATTTCGTGAAATTTGGTCAAATATTGATTTTATTGCGAAAACAAAATTTCCCCATGTTAAATCCCCATAGACATCTTCACGGAGTGGAGTGAAGATGTCTATGGGGATTTAACATAGGGAAATTTTTTATAATTTCAGAAATACTGGACCGATTTTTAAAATGTAGCTTTTGTTTTCTTAGTTAGATCATTTCCAAGCTATCTAGCTAGGTTTCGGAGTCAATTTCCAAAACAAATAGTTTTTTGACTCCTCCCACAACTCCTCTACCTTTTTCCCCCATGTTAAATTCCCATAGACAAATCAATTTTTCGTAATAAAATCAATATTTGACCAAATTTCACGAAATAAAAAGAAGGCTCATTCTTAATTTGTCCTTTAATTTAATATTATAAAAGAAATATTGTTTTTGAATTGTTTATATAGCCGTAACATTTGGGCAGCTTTCGTGAAACAGACTACAGTTCCCTCCCACTGGGTCCAATTTACACATGCCACTCCGTTGGCAGCTTAATTACGATTTCACAATATCCGAGATATCGCTTTCAATTTATTGCTGTAATTTATGATGGCCAAACGTATAGTCACAGAAGATGTGTATGTACTCCAATCGTATCTCGTAATCAAATAGAAAACAAGAACTGGCATCGTTAAAGGAAAGTAATCACATCGCTGGCAGCCTTGACAATAACAGAATAGCAAAAAGAACAACAAAAACATAAGTCATCAGTGACCTTGGCATTGGGCGGTCGGACGTAGGTCGTATGCAAAACAAAGCACCATCCCTAGATACACTTTGTGGCTATATATGATCAAAATCGGTGAAGCGGTTCATAAGTTATTAAATAAACAAGTCCTCCGTGACCTTGACCTTGGGCGGTCGGACGTGGGTAGTTCGGTGAAGCGGTTCATGAGTTATTGACAAATAAAATGTGTTACTAACGTACGTACGCACGTACGTACATTGACAAATGCTATATCCCCTCTTGCCTATCGGCGAGGGGATACTTATGGCATATTGTCAGACATCTTGTACGCATGCTCAGGGTGTGATATAGATCTGCGAGGGGATTATTAGGCGATATTGTCAGACAGTTTGTGGCCACGTTGTGATACAGTGGACATTTGCGTTGGTACATTCACAACCGCCTGCGATAATCCTGCCCAAAGTATCAACCTTTCTGAACATCTATAGGCAATGCCAACTCCCATTCAACAATTTGATTGGTTGAGCCTGGGCTGAAACACAGCACAGGCTCAACCAATCAAGCTGTTGGATTTGAAGCACACTGTTTATGTATTTTGAAATAAAGAGATTGGGATATGTTGTAAACGTTTGCACAGGCCGTAGCGTATTTCCACAGGCCCTTTGCCAATCACGTTCTGTCAACGCGGGGAGGTGCAGTATCAAGTATGCGGGTGTTCAAACAACTAAGGATTTCTTTCTGGTTCCACACGCAAACGTTTGACTATTTGTTTACACATACAGTGGGGTCAGCGTGTAAGTGCACACACGAACGAACACGACAGGTTGGTTCCAACATGTCGTGTTCGTTCGTGTGTGCACTTACATGCTGACCCCACTGTAGTTTTGACTTCGTGTTCGCTGTTAAGATTATAAAACGATGCTTTCGTTGGTTTAACCGTGTCACGGTTAAACCAACGGAAATATCGTTTTCTAATTAAATACAACAAAACGATGTCAAAACAATGTGTAGAAAGAAACGACAGGCGTTTAAATAATTAAACGCCGGGTATTTAAACGAAACTATCATAATTATCACGTACGAAAAAGGCACACGATACTCGTTTTTATGCGTATCTTTGTACAAAAAAATTGTTGTCAGTGCGTTTTCCATTTGTTTTCGTTTATTTCAATTCGGAACCTTCCTTCAACAAATCTTCGCTGTATGTAAAGTTATTGGGTCACTGAACAAATGACCCAAACTGTTTAAAGAAGATAGCCCCCTTCTCCCACTTGCCCTTTAATTGTTCACGTAGTTGCATTTTGACACTGCTATTGTTTTAATAAATGCAATGCCTTGTTGTTGTTCATTCTGATTTTGTCATCAACTATTTATGAACCACTGACATATATCATGTGTTACGTAGCAATTACGTTGTCGCATGTTTGAAGCTGTATCAATTAAATTCAATTCAATTCGTTTATTGGCATTAAACAGCAAGAAGCACATTTATAGCCACATAACTAACATGTATGATGGTTTCATGGAAATGTATAATCACGAGACATATTAGCCAAGAGATATGATTAGGCTAAATCATTTCACAATCAGTTTGTTGCTAGTCCAATGCATTCTAAACTCTTTCTGTCCTCATTAAATTTCACATACTATTTTCATATCGCTCACCCAGGCACTGGTTGCCAAATGTTCAATGTCATATGGCATACGAGAGGCACGATCACAGTACAGCGAAACCTCTCTAAACCGGACACCCTGGGAGGTCCTCACGGTGTCCGGCTTAGAGAGGTTTCACTGTAAATCAGACATTTGATCATTTTGAAACATAGATGTGTGCTATGCGATCACGAATAGACAGTATCACCGGAGATAAACGACCAAGAAACTCCTAGAAAATAAGATCACACGTGTTGTATTGGTGTCCAGTTCAATGAGGTTCCACTGTGTATACAATTACTGTGTCTAGTGAACATGTTCGATAGCTATGTGGCTGTTTCAAGCAAACATGTTATAAATACCAATCTGTGTTTGTTTCTACTGTCTGTTCCACGTTTTTCTGCCGACGAACTTTTGGCTATTAAACACATTAAATCTAAAAAATATTTAAGCGTAAGTACTTTTTCATCAATAACAAAAAAGTTACCCTCCCCAATTATTTGTGTTTGACGAAATTCCATCAACTATTGATTTTATTGCGAAAAAAAAATTTTACAATGGGAATTTAACATGGGGCATCAATTTTCAATTTTTTTCGTTTTTTGATCCTGAAGGAAAACGAAAACATTTGGTAATTGACTCCGAAACCTGGCGAGATAGCTTGAAAATGATGTAACTAAGAAAAAAAGAGTTACTTTTTTGCAGTAAAATCAATATTTGATGGAATTTCATCAAATGCAATTTTTTTGGGGAGGGTGACTTTTTTGTTATTGATGAAAAAGTACTTGCTTTGAAATATTTGTTAGATTCAATGTGGTTAATAGACAAAAGTTCGTCGGCAGCAAAACGTGGAACATGTTCGATTAATCTGTGACTGTTTCTAGAGAACATATTCGATCAATATGTCACAGTGTATAACGAACATGTTCTACAAATATGTGACTTTGTCTGGCGAACATATTCTATCAATGTGCGACATTTTTAACGATCTTGCTCAATCAAAACGTGACTTTTACTAACGAACATGTTCGATCAATATGTGGCAGTTTCCTGTGAACATGTCCGATAAATCCATGACTGTTTCTAGTGTGTATATGTTTTATTAACCCTTTCAACCCTAAGTAACTGGAATGGGCTGCGATATGTTAATTTTACAACCAATCGAATCATCGCAAAATGATTTTCAGACTATTCCATTTATAAATAGGGGGTATTTGTTGTTCTCAAAAATATGAAAATTACTTTCAAACAGTGCAGATCATGATGAGACGGCTCGTTACGAGCCGGCTCATCTGGATCTGCACTGTTTGCATAAACCGCTATAGCGGCCTTTCGGGTTCAAAGGGTTAATATGTGGCAGTTTCCAGTGAACATGTCCGATAAATCTATGACTGTTACTATAGTCTGTTCCACGAAATGCTGCCCAAGGTTTATTGCTGTAAAAACACTCCAAGCTGCTTATTTTTTTATATAAAACAATGTAAAACTATTTTTTAGAAATGAGCCTACTTTTTATTTCAAGAAAATCCGTCTAATAACAAAGTTATTTCGAATAAACAGTCATGGATGGGCCTTTGCCTTGTAAATTCATTTCACCGAATTTTAGTTGTTGACAATAAAACAAGAAACTGCTATTGCAATAATCACTTCCGGTAAACAACAACAACAACTATTATTGCGAACTGAACACACATTCTTAATACATTTGTTTATTAACATCATTTTCTGGCATATAACTTAAACAATTTGCATTAAAATATATCAATTAATCATTTAATCTTCATATATTTAGCGAATATCATTCATCCATAAGGTTCCAAGTCGATCTGATACTATTGCTAATACGTCCTAATGTATTGTCAATTATGAATGCTAACGAACTTGATTCCATTAACCTGGTGACCTTCACCAACCAATCAGCGTTTAGTAAACCAAGTGTGTCCGCCGGAAATTCGTCCGGCACAGAAACTGGCTCACAGGAAGTGACAGTATACTTCCGCCGGAAATAACGTATATATGGTGTTCCCAAGTCATACCATTAGAGAAGGTAGATTTACACCGGTGTCGATTTGTGAGGATATGTGCAATTAATTTTGCGTGGTAGGAACAGCGTGCCAACCTCAGCTTGGCGTTGTCAATAGATACGAAAGCTGAAGCAGATGATGATGACATCATGTTGTATTTTTACCAAATTCTCGGCATTTTCTTCTGGAATTCTTGTACGAACATCGAGAAATAGAGGCTCAATTCTTTTATTTTTCAACCTGGCAAGATTTGCTCTCATAAATACAAGGTTAGTGTCTTTTTTTTAATGATGAAATCCAGCAAGCAGTTCGATGCCAGAAATATGTTGAAAATCTGACCGCACGTGACATTTTAACATTGCAACCCTGCATTCAATTCTTGATTTATGGCTATTACTTCATTATAGAACCGAATTTCAAAAAATAAAAAGATGGCTCATTGCTAAATTTTGCTGAAAAATTATTTTATGCCAAAAAATAAGAGTTTTAGGGTGTTTAAATAGGTGTAAAAGTTGGGCAGGTTAAAGTGAAACAGACAGTAGTCTATATATGTTTGATTAACATGTGGCTATTTCCATCATGTCTGAACATAATTATGTGGTAGTGCAAATGATAGACTTGGACACTTTTATGATGGCACCATGTCACTTAGACGCTGTATTCACACGAGGATAATTATAAGGCTTTAAATGTCGTTTCAAGTTTCTTCCGGGCTCTTCTCAATCTTTGGATACATTGTGTATACTGTCTTATATTCGTCAGTCGGCGACCAATCGTCAATATTGACACTGTCCTTACATTCATAATGGAAACTCCCATTGAACGTATTGCGTTTATATCCCAGTACATTAAATTAGCCCCACGAGACGTCGCGCGACGTTGATTTGTTAAAGTTTGTTTGACGTCATTAAAATATATGTCGTTTATCGTCGTTGTCAATAACGTCACGCTATTGACGGGCAACGTCGCTGTTCCAGAAATTGCCACAAAATGACATAAATCAAGATTGTTCTTAATTTTAACGTCACATTTCTTATTTACATTTTCGAAAATTGTAATTTTGTAAGGCCTCGTCCAGTATTCCCGCGACTTTTCCAAGTTTATATCCCCGATAAATTCCACAAAAAGGCCATTCATTCCTTATAATTCCAGCATTTGAAATAAATTCATCAAGAAAATGTGTTTATTTTCCGTTTTCTTAAGAATTACTTTAACTGAGCCTCACGGTTACGGAAAGTAGTTCGGCGTGGGAGTTTACTGGGATATACATTTTGGACAGAGACTTGCTACGAGCCAATAAAATGTTAGGGAATTGTATAAATATTTATGTGCTGGAATTATTGTGGTGTACAATAAATTTGGTCTCCTTCGGACTCCACGCACTTTAAACAGACCATAGTTGTATTCCTTAAATGAGTTTGCATGGTGGCCAGATTTCGAAATTTGCATTTGAAGCGTTCTCTGTTTACTTTATACTTCGTGGACAGCGACCTATGAATTTTGCTAATACACCTATTGTCTCATATTGTAGAATTATCTCTCAAGAAAAATATACAACGACGAAGTATGAACGTCAACGTCATACAGATTATTGCTATAGTTTAGTGCCCAAAATGGAAATGTTATTCCGCAAATGTTTACGGTTGACCGTGGTGTAGCCATTTGAGTGCAACCCATTGCCTATAACGCGGAAAACGTGCAACTACATATGACCTTGCTGTTGAAAGGACATAAAACCACATTCAGTAAATATAATGTGGCCGGTAGGGCTTTACAGTGGGGTCAGCGCGTAAATGCACACACGAACGAACACGACAGGTTGGTTCCAACCTGTCGTGTTCGTTCGTGTGTGCACTTACACGCTGACCCCACTGTATACCATTGACTATAAAGCGGAAACCGTGCAGCTACATACTCATGTGCTTTTGTTGCAGTGTTCGGCAGCTACATGGATTACATGACATTGTCGTGTCGCTCCATAATGGTCCGTATTATGTGTGTTCGTCTCCAGTGGTTTATAGTTAGCTGGCCGGAGTCAATCTCAGAGGAACATGAAACAAACAGAAGACAATGAATATTGAATGATCGTAGTTCCCAAGGTCACGATGAATCTAACAAATATGTGGCTGTGACTGTGAAATTGGGCTTACGGGATTTGTGATTAATGCGTCTCTTGATCCAATAGCATACTCATGTAGCCTGATAGCGATCTGTATTACTTATTATCAGCATGACGGGTGTTTCATAGATTGAATGGCGAACAGTGCAGATCCTGCTCAGACTGTGTGGATACACAGGTTGATATTGATCTACACTGGTTGCAAAACACATAGTGCCCATTTCTCCAAGAACAGCCACATATTAAACTCACCAGACAAACATGGTTTTAATGCGACGAGCAATCCACACAGTCTGATCATAGTCTACGCTGTTCACTACAGTATTCGAAACAGCATCCTGACATAAGATCGATTTAATGCGACGAGCAATCCGCACAGTCTGATCGTAGTCTATGCTGTTCACTACAGTATTCGAAACAGCATCCTGACATAAGATCGACATATCCGTATCACGTATAGTTGCCCTAATTACGGGCATATGGATTTTGAGTAAGAACTGTTTCGCAATGCAGGGTGTATAATTATAGTCTGCCATTGTGTCGACAATTATCCCAGGTATGTATCGCCTGTCATTGTGTCGACAATTTTCCCAGGTATATGTATTCAAATCAATTCAATTCGTTTATTGGCATTACACAAGAAGCAAATTTATAGGCACATAACTAACATGTATGATGGTTTCATGGAAATTTATATTCACTAGACATATTAGCCAATATATAGTATTAGGCTAAATCATTCCACACTCAGTTTGCTGCTAGTGCACAGCATTCAAAACTCTTTCTGTCCTCATTAAAGTATAAAGTATATATATATAGTCTGTCATTGTGTCGACAAGTATACCAGGTATATATAGTCTGTCATTGTGTCGACAATTCTCCCAGGTTGGCAAAATATACCATATTAAGTAAGATACTATTTACACACTTGTAGATCTTCCATAGACACAACCATAAATCGGTGGAGGCTGGAGCTATTGCTCAGGACGTATGTTATTTCCGAACGGCTCCGGGCCTGTTCGTCCCAATGACTGTTCATCCCGGACGGTTCGTCCCACTTTTAGGACGAAACAGTCCCGATATTTACAATACACACACAATAATAGGACGAACCGTCCCGGGCGAATAGTCCCGGGTTGAACAGTCATTGGCACGAACAGTCTCAGGTGCGAACAGGCATTGTGACGAACGAGCCCGTAACCTTCTGAATTACGAAAACGGCTGAGCCGCAGTTCAGAGTACATGCTGATCCGTGGCATCACAGGCGTCTAACGTCTTAAGTATTGTTATGTCAACCGACAGCGCATACATCGTTAGTGTTTGATTAATCGCTCACGTAAGACCGCCACACTTTCATCTCACATGTGATTAACTTGCCGTGACTTTGTCTGCTCGATATGTCAGATTGGCTGCGTTCTATTGGTGCAACAGTCAATACGCAACGTGCATGATCACGTGGTTACAACAACAACAACGCCGCCCACTCCAAAGTAAGTATTATTTGATATTTTCCTTAACGGATTTTGATGAAATATGGTGCAGCAAACGCGTCTTCATGAGCTGCATTTGGTGGTCTAGGGAGTTTGGCACAGACTTATGTCGTTTTTGCGAAGAATCGATTTCTGTGTCTCCGACACGGACATCGATTCTTCACAAAAACGACAGACGTTTGGGCGAAAATACAGAGACCACCAAATGCAGCTTAACAAGACGCGTTTGATGCGCCATATGTCTTCAAAATCCGCTACGTAATACGGAAACTATAAAAGAATACGTACTTTGAATCGGTACTTGTTGTTGTTAGTACAACGTGATAATACACGTTGATACTGCACACTATACACATGTACACGAACAGTCATTCCCCTGATCATGTAACGTTGTGTCCTCATACAGAATATCAGCCTAGTGGTTTTTTTATACAGTGGAACTTCTCTCAACCGACCACCACCGGTTTACTAGGCAAGGATTGGGACTGGGAAACGCGTAGAAATGGAATTCCGTGGATCGCCGAGGAATTTCAACCGTTTCCATTCCAAGCCTGGCAAACTTGATATCAAAATACCTTAGGAGTGTATGTCAGATTGTCTGCATGGTCTTTATGCAACAGTCGATATTGCCCCATAACCAACATACATGATCACGTGGTTAGAACAACAACAACAATGGCTTAACGTGTTGAAAGCGCGCCCATTCCAAAGTACGTATTATTTTATAGTTTCCTTAATATTAACGGACTTTGATGAAATATGGCGCAGCAAACGCGTCTTCATGAGCTGCATTTGGTGGTCTCGGGACTTCGACATGTCGTTTTTGCGAAAAATCGATTTCCGTGTCAGTAAACATGGTAAACACGGAGTTTTCGGGCCAAAGTACCGAGACCACCAAATTCAGCTCACCAAGACGCGTTTGATGCGCCACATCTTATAAAAATCCGTTACATAATAAGGACAATATATGACAACATGAGGTATATATAACACGAACATATATATGACACTATGGCTAGGCATGTAACAAGTAATATGCTAAATAAATGCTATAATTATATCGACATGTTGAAATATGTTACTGCCCATGATACAATGTACAAAACGACTCATGTTGCTGATCATGTAACGTTCTGTATTATATTTATTGTAAGAAATTGTTCACCCGAAGTTTTAGTAAATAGTATACAATTTAAGTGTATACCATATACGTGTAGAAATTAAAGGAATCACTACCATGACCTGCAGTGAAAACGATTGTAAATCGAGTGCAATTTAATGGCACGTGTACTGAACAGTTCCGGTAGTCGTACATGTATATAGAGGATCTTTCATGAGTGATAATTCAATATGATATTTATTAAACTCGTTTACTGATTTCATAAGAAACTCGGCTATGCCGAGTTTCTTATGAAATAAGTCAACGAGTTTAATAAATATCATAATAAATAAACACATTGTTAGATTATATGCATAGCATAAACACATCGTCATTATTTGAAGCTGCATTGATTACCGAACTTGTTTTCAGTAGTGGGCTCATTTGCATCATATTTATTGCACTAGAGTATTCTGATTTTTATTACACCGTGTTATTACACTGAAAGTCTATGTCATGCATACACGTATGGTAGATGTTAAATATAAGTCGATGATAGGGCGTTTTTCGCTAGCGAATAATTATACAACCAACATCCACATTTGAGGTCTTTATGCAAATGAGCTAATGTCGCAGCACATATTTTGCGGGTATAACTTTTTAAAAAGACGGGTGTTACGCCATAATGAAATAGTTATAATAACTTAGGTTGATCGCCTTTTCAGTGTGGTAAATGTTTTGTTTGCTTTTTTTGTGCTAAAGTTATGTTATTGCAAATATTTCCGTAGTCTAAGTAAGTCTAAGGATTAACTGCCATACTCGATTATTCGCGATTCGTAACTCCATGGTTTGGTGCACGCATACAATATTGAGGTTTTCCAAAAATCTAGTTTTAACTCGTCGTTGTTGTTGTTGCTGCTGTGAAATGCCCGCACTTATTTTAGCGAAACGCTTTCCACTGTAGATTATTTATTAGTTCATGTGTCATCCATAAACACATACTGCGAATAATTCCAGGACATGTTCAGTCCTTTGATTATATGGCCGTAAAAGTTGGAAAGGTTTCACGAAACGGACAGTAATAGTTATTCCTCACAACAAGAAAGCGTCTTCAATGACTGAAAGGGGCTAGGCTGATCACAAATACAGTGTTCCTTTACAATGGGATCAGCGTGTAAGTGCACGCACGAACGAACACGACAGGTTGGTTCCAACCTGTCGTGTTCGTTCGTGAGTGCACATACACGCTGACCACACTGTATGTCAGCCGCGACCCACATGTAGTATCCTATTCCCGAGTTATCTTCTAGAATGAGTTATTGAGTATGTTTATCGTATGTTTCCGATATGTTGCTGTGACTGGAGACATGAGGCTTATGGGTTTTCTGACCAGCGTAGATCCAGACCAGCCTGTGCTTTCGCACAGTCTGATCAGGATCTGCACTGTTCGCCGTTCCATCAATGAAACACACGGCATGCTTCTAACAAGGAATATAGATCGTTATTAGGCTACATGGGTGTGTTTCCTGATAAGGAGATACATTCGTCATAAATTCCATAAGCCCATTTCTCCAGTCACAGATCCGTATTATATGCGATAGCTCCTATAAACAGGTCATTTGTAAGACTTTCTCAATCGAAAACAAAATCACCAGCGTCCCAATAGAATAGAGCTGGCGCTACTCAACACTCAATTACGTTGTAAATGTATGGCTAACATTGGCCGCGGATATTAAATTGCCTGAATAAGTGAACATTACGAACAATTTGCAAGTTGTATGGTAGACTAGGCAAACTATCAGGACAGCTGTGGTATTGGCAAACCAATTTTACGCCGTTGGAAAGACATACTTACGGAGCCCCACAGGGGACGTAGAATTCTTTTTTATTAATTCGTTCCCACGAAATAACAATTCGTTCCCTCGAATTAACAATTCGTTCCCACGAAATAACAATTCGTTCCCACGAATTATTAATTGTTAATTCGAGGGAACGAATTGTTAAATTGAGGAAACGAATTGTTATTCGTTGGAAGAAATTGTCAATTCGAGGGAACGAATTGTTAATTTGTGGGAACGAATTGTTATATCGTGGGAACGAATTGTCAATTCGAGGGAACGAATTGTTAATTCGTGGGAACGAATTGTTATATAGTGGGAACGAATTGTTAATTCCAGGGAACGAACTGTTAAATTGAGGGAACGATTTGTTATTTCGTGGGAACGAATTAATAAAATAAAATACATGTCCCTTGCGTGGGTCCGTACATACTGGTCTAATTTGTAATATTGAATGTAACATCGTGTTGGCGCCATTGTTGCTGGTGGGCTATACAGTTCCGACTCACTGTATACTGGTACATCCAATCGAACACGCATCACAAAATATGTCCGCCCGATATGGACACAATAATGGAAAGTAAACAAATACCTCATAACAATACGAATCAGCAGTCACCAGTGTACATGTAGACTGAGATTGAGTAGACCGTAGTCAATCGAATCTCCTGATTACAAGAGCTTACCTACGGAGCCCCGCAGGTGACATGGATTATTTGTATTAATTCGTTCCCACGAAATAACAATTCGTTCCCTCAATTTAACAATTCGTTTCCACGATATAACAGTTCGTTCCCTCGAATTAACAATTCATTCCCACGATATAACAATTCGTTCCCTCGAATTATCAATTCGTTCCCACGAAATGACAATTCGTTCCCTCAATTTAACAATTCGTTCCCTCTAATTAACAATTCGTTCCCACGATATAACAATTCGTTCCTACGAATTAACAATTCGTTCCCGTGGGAACGAATTGTTATTTCGTGGGAACGAATAGTTAAATTGAAGGAACGAATTGTCATTTCGTGGGAACGAATTGTTAATTCGAGAGAACAAATTGCCATTCCGTGGGAACGAATCGTTATTTCGTGCGAACGAATTAATAAAAAAAAGAATTATAAGTCTCCTGCGGGGTTCCGGACTTACCCGATGTTATTCCAAGTTGTTCAGACGAGGCTAGACAACGCGTAGGAATTCCGAGGCTCGCCAGGGAATCATTACCGTTTTGCAGATGAGCCTGATAAGCTTGATATATAACCTCAAGGTGTATGATCACGTGGTACTAACAACAACAGCAAGTACTGAAACTTCCAGAATCCATCTGCATGCAAGTACGTAAACGATTCTTTTATAATGTCCTCATTGCGTAACGGATTTTGATGAAATATGGCGCATCAAATGCGTCTTGTTAAGCTGCATTTGGTGGTCTTTGTATTTTAGCCCAAACTTCTGTCGTTTTTGCGAAGAATCAATTTTTGTGTCTACCGAACTCCCTGGACCACCAAATGCAGCTCATGAAGACGCGTCTGCTGCGCCATATTTCATCAAAATCCGTTGCACATTCAGGAAAATATCAAATAATACTTACATGTACGTTGATGTTGTTATAACCACGTGATCACGCACCTTGAACCTGGTACTAGTATTATATTTATTAGGTAACATGATACGCCTCAATAACGTGTTCATATATATATATTTTTGTTTTCGTTTTATTCACAAACATACATGTTACATAATACGAAGTATATGCATGTGTTGTCACTGGAGTGTACATGACAACAAGGTACGATTCCACTTTATTTCAATAATTATTTAATAATAACGTGTTTATTGTTGAAATGAACTGTTTTATTAATTCGGTTATGACATTGACGTCATTATGTAGTATAGCGTAACGTCGCTATTCGATTATTGGAACGTTAGTGAAATAGTCGTTTTCGAATACGAATCGACACCGATACATTGCATCAACGTCAACACAGGAGACATCATTTTGTTAGGGATCTGCTTTTCGGTCAGTGCGCAGGAAAAGGAAGATTGTATAATCACAAATTCAGTTTATCCCGTCAACACAGTGCGTATGTGCCGTGAAACATGATGCCATGAAACATTTTTGATATCCTGTCAATACGACCTAATCACTGCGTATGAATATGTGCGGTGTGTGGGATTTTTTTTTTGCATTTTAAAGCCATTAGTAGGTGTTGACGGGATAAATAGAATAGTAGGTTAGTGCCGTGAATGGGAAAAATATCTGACGCGGCTCGGAAACGGAATGTGCACGGCAGAGCCTCGCCCATCCCGTTTCTAAGCCTTGCCAGATATTTGTTCCCATTCACGGCACTAACCTAATATTCTCTATTTATCAGGTAACCTGCCCTGTATTGACCTAATCACTGCGTTTGAATATGTGCTGTTGTCATACTAGTCGATTCTCCGATTTTGAGGATGCGGCTGGGGGTATTTGTTTGCATGTTAAAGCTTTTTGTAATGTTGACGGGATACATAGAATAGAAGGTTAGTGCCGTGAATGGAAAAAATATCTGACGCGGCACGGAAACGGGATGGGCGATCCAGTTTCCTAAGCCTTGCCAGATATTTTTCCCATTCACCTACCTACTAACCTACTATTCAACATATATTCAAGCAAACAAACTGACCGCTCACAGTGCCATAGTTTAAACCTGTGCTCCCACATCCCAGGTTGTAATATAAGGAGACATATTGTGTTTGTCCATTCTTTTGATATGACATGTTTTCCAGAAAAAATAAACATTCGTTACCATTACCGCACGTGTTAATTGGCAGTATTATACGTTTTGTATCAAACGTACTTGATAGCAGGGGCAATAACCGTGTTGCCTTAACAGGTTAATGAAAACAACTATTTATTCTCTCTATGTATGTGTTGATGTGCACTGCTCATACATATAATATGTCGATACAAATACATATTCAGGTGACGCATTTAATTGACATAAATAATTTAAAAATGTCCTGCCTCATTTGCATATCAAAGTAGCCTGATACAATCGCGCGTCTCTATCAGTGATTTAAAGATTAATAAATGATCTGCATAGCGGGCACTCGTAATGTTTAAACTGGTGGAATATTTACACAATTATGCAATTATGTAATGTGTATAATGATCAGTTTCTGCCTAATAGATTGGACCAAACCTTTAACTACTTCAAACCGAAATACCATAAATTCCACAATTGTAAACACTGTAGATAGGCAATAGTGACAACCGCTGCAGGTACTGATGAGACGTCGTCTCATCAGGATCTGCAGCGGTTGTCACTATTGTTCACCTATTAAAACAATCCACATTCTGTCATCTAATGGAATATTTCAAAATATAATACGAAATTTAAAATAAAAGCCTATGTATAACAAGGTGCATGATCACGTTGTTACAACAACAACAACGTCGCCCACTCATAAGTATTATTTGATAGTTTTCTTAATATGCAACGGATTTTGATGAAATATGGCGCAGCAAACGCGTCTTCATGAGCTGCATTTGGTGGCCTATGGAGTTTGACACAGACTTATGTCGTTTTTGCGAAGAATCGATTTCCGTGTCGGAGACACGGAAATAGATTCTCCGCAAAAACTACAGAAGTTTGGGCGAAAATAAAGAGACCACCAAATGCAGCTTAAAAGAATACGAACTTTGAATCGGTACGTGTTGTTGTTGTTGTTAGTACCACGTGATCATACACCTTGTATAATATCCAGGATTGAAGGGGTTTAGAGAATATCGGTTGAAACAATGGCGGTAAACATCAATCAGTGGTGATTGAAGGATATTTAGTTTGGCGTCGAGCGGAAACCGTCACAGTCTGGGAGCGGAACCATGGTATGGTTCCAGCGTAACCATTGACTACAAATGACGCTGTTAGACAACCAAATGACGTGCTTGATTAAGTGTAACGGTATTGAGAAACTGTGCAAATCAGTGTAACCTAGATTAGCGTGGCCAGGCATATTATGATCAGTTGCGCAATGTGGTTTTAGATCAATATGAGCACGTTCACCAATTCGTCTTCAAAACACGCAGTTTGATAATATTTATATTGCTGTAAGTTAACTAAATTTACACGGAAGTTTATCAAATAAAGTGCACTGGACTCAAATTTAAATTTATCAATTTGAGTCACACGTTGTCGCCATGTAGTCTAAAATACTTTATTATATGCCGTTATGCCTAATCGTTGTTTGTTGGGGAACCATAAAAGAAAGAAACGGCTAAGCGAATGTAATTTATATTTATTATGCAATAAACACGATGTAGTGTCAATGCAATTACGTGTCAGTTCATACAGTAGTAAAACGGTATCCCATTCATGGTTGGCAGTAACAAGAATTAGCCATTCTCACAATACAGCACAGATAGTTTGAAGGTTCCAAAACGAAACCAACGAAACGAATGGAAAATGCCGTGAAAACGATAGTTTTGTACAACGATATGCATAAAGACGACTATAGTACGCGAAAACAATATTTTCGTTTAAATAACCGTCTTTCAACTATTTAAATGCCTGTCGTTTCTTTCAACGCATCGCTTAGACATCGTTTTCGTAGTTTTTGGCGGGAGACATACTGTCTCCACGCTATTGGGATCGTGATTCTGGCCGTTTGCACGGGTCTACTTTCGGAAGTGGCTCTCTGTTCATCGGGGGACGTCTCAATAGGCTCAATTTGCGTTCGCAATTAACAATAGTCAGGTGACATTTAAAGTCAGCGAGTGAACTGAAAGCAAGTTATTAATAGCAACGGCAATGCTCAAGATTATGTGTAAAATAGTTGGCATGCCCAACTTTACTTTTGAAGAGAACAAATTGCTGTTATTGAGACGCCCCCCGTATCGTGTACCACGCAGTCACAATGCGACGTCGAAGGCCATTTCTTTTTCATATTGTGGTTTAAGGGCGATTTTCGAAAAATTACCCTCTGGGTGAGCGAAACAAAATTCATGAAAACATTTTGCCGTTCATGCAGCATACACGTATGCAGGCCTACGCCCAGTCATAATTTTGAAAAGATTTCACATAATTTTATGTCACACCTCCAGAGTTCCTGTTGGGTATGCAATTTGGATTACTCGGTTTGTATCCCTATTCTGCAAAGTGCCGATTGATTTTGGCCAAATAAACATACTAAAAATATGAAAATTTCCCCGTTTTTTTTCTTCACATTACGAAAAACCTATACTGCCAAAAATATTTTTTGAACGCACAAACATTTTGGCAGAGGGCACCTCTCACCATATCCGTATAAAGGCGTATATCACCACTTCAATTCTGGGTTCTAACCCAATAAATACGTCTGCAATATACCTCTTAAAATGGTTTATTAGTCGGACATAAATAACCTTTGCTTCATCAACCTATTTGTGTTTAGAGCAGGCTGTATTTTACAAACACCAGTAACTGATCAAGTTCTCCAAATTTGCAGATTGTACATCCAATAATCAACATCGAATATATTTCTAACAAGGAATTTCTGAGTATGCAAATTCACAAGTGGCTACTTGTCTCCCGCCAGTCAGTACTTTCAGTACTTTGATTAATTTTAAAACGATATATAAATATAAACGTCGAATTCGGTGTCGATACGATATGCAAACGTTAGTTTGTGAACTGCAAACCGGCGTTACTCCGTAGTATAAACAAACCCGCCTTGGTATTTGTATTATTATATCCCTTTTAAGAATACAGTGGTGTTTACAAACGGTGTAGTTCCAAATAGTCTCATCAGGATCTGCACTCGTTGCAAGTAATTTTCATATTATTTAGAGAAAATGTACACCCTCTTTTCATAAATGGACTCTTCTGAAAATAGTTTGCCATTATTGGATTGGTCTGAAAATGAACATATCAAAATATATTCCAGTTATTTAAGGGTGAAATGCTTATTAACCGTATTCCATGTAAAGCTAATGTAGATAATTCAAGCTAGCCAGATTTGGGACTTTTAAACATATTTTATGGCGTACCTAAATTAAGGCTACATTAGTACAACAGTCGACAATAGTCGTTGATGTTAAAGCAAACTATTGTTCATCGACGACTATCGTTCACGTGTATGATTAAGCCGGGGAAAATAACTTAGCCATTTCTGAAGCCAATGGCTTCAGAAATGGCTAAGTTATTTTCCCCCGGCATAATTATATACACGTGAACGATAGTCGTCGATGAACAATAGTCGGCTCTACAATGATACATACAGTTCATACAGCGTTCGAGGCCGGATATAAGCATTTGCTTATATAAACTGCGTCAGAAACCTCAGCCCTTTTCGTTGTGTTTTCCCTTATTTGTTTGCAACGTCCCATTTCGGGGATTATGTGCAGGAGCATATTTCATTCATAAGCACAATGTACATATACAGTGCAACCTCTCTACAATAGCCGCCCATGGGAAGATGCAAAACTTGCTGTTGTAAAGAGGTGGCTGTTTTAGGGAGGTTAGCGCTGAATTAAAATTTGTCGTCTGCTGTTTATTTATTTTCTTCTATAATTCTCATCAAATACATGCTTTGACAGCATTTTAGAATCATTTCCATTGGAAATGATTCTAAAGTGCTGTCAAAACATGTTTTTATTTAGAAATAAGGCAGATACAACAGCAGACGACGATTTTCGTGCTGATCTATCTAAGGGTTAGACCTAGAGGAAACCATCCATTTGGGATATAAAATAACGGCTGTTACAGAGAGGGTATTGTAGAGAGGTGACCGTTCGGGGAGGTTCGACTGTACAATCAAATACAATCGAGATTCACGGTAATTAGCTGGTACCCATTTACAGCTGGATGGACTGAGCCCGTATGGATTAAGTGTCTTGTCGCACACCATGCACGCCTCGGGTTAGGCTCGAACCCACGACCGTGAGCAGTTTGACGCTCCAGACCGCTGATCACGCGTTCCACAAACTGTTTTACAATGTAATGCTCATCCAGCGCCATGCAAAGGAATGACATGGGGTTATAATATTACAGTGATTGCTCATGGCTGACAGTTAATTGGAATAACAGTATCTTGAGACATCGTTGAAGCTGTCATCTATTTCATGGGCTGCTGTATGGTTATTTGATAGATGAAGAAACAAACGGAAATGAATAAAATAAATTATAAATAGAAGGTTAAAAGAGTTAAACAGAAATTATTGTATCCTGCACAACTCAAAAGAACATCAAGATCAACAACAAGAATATCACTATTATTAATGCATATGACTTTGCTGTGGATGTCTTTCAAGGTGCATGATCACGTGGTTACAACAACAACAACGTCGCCCACTCCAAAGTAAGTATTGTTTGATACTTTCCTTAATATGCAACGGATTTTGATGAAATATGGCGCAGCAAACGCGTCTTCGTGAGCTGCATTTCGTGGTCTATGGAGTTTGGCACATACGTATGTCGTTTTTGCGAAGAATCGATTTCCGTGGCGAAAATACAGAGATCACCAAATGCGGCTTAACAAGACGCGTTTGATGCGCCATATTTCATCAAAATCCGTTACGCAATAAGGACACTATAAAAGAATACGTACTTTGAATCGGTACTTGTTTGTTGTTATTAGCACCACGTGATCATGCACATTGTCTTTGTATCTGTTGTATATAAAGACTTCTTACCAGATATAATTGAAACGTACATCTTGACAAGCCAGCTTAGAAAAGGGACCCATTGACAAACGTTGCCAGCTTAACACCAGTATAGCCGATTTCATTAAAATTGCAAAGTATACTTATCTAGCAACGTATACTTTGAGGGAGTAATCACTTATTTTCCCCCAAAATACGTTATTTAATATAGAACTAACGACTGCATGTATTTGATGATTAAAAGTATGCAGAATTATTATACAGAATTTATTACATTATCACAGCCAAAATGGCTGTGATAATGTAATAAATTCAGTATAATAAAAATTTATCCTAAAATTGAAAATTTCTCCCTCAAAGTATACATTGCTAGAAAAGTATACTTTGAAATTTGGATGAAATCGGCTACTGATCAGCCTGCGCCTCCGCGCAGTCTATCCAGGGCCAAACGCTGGTCGCCATTCTATCAGGTGAACATGGTTTCATCTGCTTAATCGGGATATAAACTGGACACATGTGACCTAAGCCCTTTTTCTAACCGTACGGCCCAATTTTATGAAATTGGCAACGAAGGTGAAACTGTAGAGTGAAACTGTAGCCGATTCCGCCGCTGGAGTTTGTGAAATACAATTGTATTTCCCGCTCTACCAGCTGGTTCTACCCATGCGTGCCATATCGCGGCTTGGTCCGTGGATATTCAATGTCTGAGAGCCAATTGGGATTCTTAAATCAAGTGTAACTGACTAAATAACATTTCGAAGTCATGCTTTGTTGATCTAGTTTAGTTCCCGGCTTCGGGGACTAGTATACTTAACCCCAAATCGGAATACAACCTTCAGCGACCATAACCTAGTTGCAATGGTACTTACATGTATATGTCGAATGTAATCCGTATAGTAGACACATTATCGACCTGACCATAGGTCTAATAAATGTTTGATTTGCAATTACCCCCATGCTATTGTTCCAGAACACAGACATGTGCTTCTACATGAACATTTGCGCAACTGTCCGTCAGAAACTTAACTGCATCTAAGGTGTCAGTGGAAAAAGGGGGCTAAGTCCATAATGGACTTAGCCCCCTTTTCCCACTGACACCTTCAAATATACAAATACAAATATTTGTGTTATTTCATTAATCAATGACTGGGTATTTAGTAACTGTTACAGTTAGTGAAATGTCAAGTCTTTTAGACCGTTTCTATTGGCCATTTATAGCGGTGACTGTTCACTGCTTAAGGAATTAGGTCATATAAAGATACACTTGGCTTCAATGGTAATGGATTCATAAGAGTGATGTGATATATGAATATAAGATATGTGAATAGTGTCCATGTATATTGAGTTACCATCTCCGCCATCTTTGTATTTACAAGACATCGTACAGTTTCACAACTTCGAGCGTTTGACACGTACAGCAAATAATATGACAGTAAAACTAACAATATCTGGCGCAATACATCATAGACAGATATGACAACAGCCTGCTATAAATACCATACCAGCAAACTATACAAACAAAAGAGATATCTGAGCGTTTCTCCCATTAATAATGGAATGAATTTCAACGTGTAAACTTTTAAATCTGATGCACAGCATATTGTTAGTGTACTATATTTACTCGCATAGTAGGCGAGTATACACAATACAATTATTTACAATTGTATTTGATAACTAATAACAGGTTGCAATAGTGGTTATACATGGTATGTTTTGTGTGGCTGGCCAGGTAGCAAGTGACACACTGTGCGGTTGTCTGTGTATGAGGCGATTTACAATGGTGATTCGAGTTATGTTCTGTTCTGTTCTGTTCTGTTTATGTATCACGTTTCTGATGAGATTTCGCCATATCAACACGACATCTCGTCAGAAACGTGATACATAAACAGAAGAGAAGAGAAGAGAAGAGAAGAGACGAGAACAGAACAGAACAGAACAGAACAGAACAGAACAGAACAGAACAGGACAGAACTTTGTTTGTTTAAATCTCAGTCGGCAACATGTGGTATATGAATACATAAGCATGATGTAAGCATGGCCTACTAGTAACAGTTACCTCACATTATACAGGGTGGCCCAAAAAAACTTGCACACTTTTTGTAACCTATATATTTTTTGACAAACTGTTCGAATCTTAATAAATTTTGGCATACATATTGTATAACGTCTGTGTTGTTTGAAGGATACATATTGTATAACGTCTGTGCTGTTTGAAGGATACATATTGTATAACGTCTGTGCTGTTTGAAGGATACATATTGTATAACGTCTGTGCTGTTTGAAGGATACATATTGTATAACGTCTGTGTTGTTTGAAGGATACATATTGTATAACGTCTGTGCTGTTTGAAGGATACATATTGTATAACGTCTGTGCTGTTTGAAGGATACATATTGTATAACGTGTCTGTGCTGTTTGAAAGGATACATATTGTATAACGTCTGTGTTGTTTGAAGGATACATATTGTATAACGTCTATGCTGTTTGAAGGATACATATTGCCTACTGATCGTGCACGCATTTTGACGTCATTATGATTATGAAATCACTATGTCCTACTCCGGAATTTCCATTGCTGAGAACGTGGTGAAACAGTTGAAAAGCCGTATCATATCCATTATTTTCATTGAAAGAGTGAAACAAATGATATACTGAATATGTTAAATGCATAAATGAATGATACTTACATATACAATGCCAGTAACAGCAAACAGTAGAGACATAAGTTGATAAATGTCACCAGCAAACGTCCTACATGAGCAAGACTGGGAAATTGAATGTTCAAAGTGGCACGGATGTCAGTAATTCGTAGTTTAGCAAAATGGAAGCAAACTTGCAGTATATAATGCCTAATGCAAGTGGTGAATGTATGGCTTTACTTATATTGTATTATTAAATGATGGACTTAATGTACTAAATACGACTTTGCAGCAGGAATGTGATTTCGTACCATTTTATAGAAGTTTTATAGCGTTATGTACAAATGTTTCTTTCTTTTTTTTTTCTTTTTCTTTTTAATCCTTTTATTTTATTTTGTGTTTCTCGACACACAAATAATCATTATGATCACCAGTTGACATGGTTATGCGGAATAAAAATGATCAATCATTATTTCATTGCACAACAATATAAATGACAAGAAATGTGATAGATACACAATGTAGCATATGCTGCCTATGCACGCGATGTGCAGTTTGATCTGACAATATGCAACCCGGCTTGATAAAAAAGGACTTATAACGCTGAATTAATTTTGGTCGTCTACAGATTATTTTTTATTTTCCATTTTGTTTTCATCCAAAACATGTTTTGACAACACTTTAGAATATAATAATTCAAACCATGTTTTGTTTTTTTGAGAAAGAAGACAAAGTATAAACAACAGCGGACGACAATCTTGTTTATCTCATTCTAAAGGTGAATGGTCTGAAACCAGTCTGGCCCAATATCAGCATGATGCCCCCAGGGCTCCAGATAAGGAATTAGTAATAGAGTATTGTCACTCAATCATTTATGAAGCAATTGGGTATTTCAAACTTTTAATTGGGTAAAATAAAATCACACTACTGTTTACACATCAACAGACAGCAATTATTGAATAGTTTGCTTCAATTATTGAATAGTTTGCTTCAAAATGAAAAGATGTCTTGGCATTTCATCAGAATTGTCTCTCTAATGAAATATCAAGACCTGTTCTCAGGGAAAGTATTTGTGGTCTGTGTATTGTTTTCTGCAACATGACAAAGGTACCAGAAAATTGTTATTGCTTTTTGATACTCGCTACTTCTGATTTCAATTGGGTTGAACAAATGGTTCTTTCGATTTCGACCCAGTGATGTGCAAATCGCCATGACAACGGTATGCATTTGGTTTCGACGTTGTCACGTTAAATAGATTGCAGAAATATTCCACCATACACGAGTGACTGAACTTGATTGTAGTACCAGTTAGCTCAGTTTAAGCCGTTAGTACATTATACAACGGAAGATTTACTAACTAACTAGACGAGATAAAATACATTAACTCCTGTGTAATTTCAATTCGACAAGAATATGTGTAGAAAGTAAATCAGCATTCATTGGAAATGATTCTAAAGTGCTGTCAAAGCATGTATTTGATGCGAATTGTCGAAGAAAATAAATAAACAGCAGACGAAAAAGTTTAATTCAGCGTTAACCTCCCTACAACAGCCACCTCTCTACAACAGCCACCTCTGTACAACAGTCAGTTTTGCGTCTTTCAATGAGTGGTTGTAGTAGAGAGGTTGCACTGTAGTTATATGTAAGTTGCAGTAGATGCGGACAGTAACTCTTTAAAACTCCTTACCGTCCCGTACGGTGCAGAGTTACTGTACGCAACTAGAACTTTACTTAATATGACGGATAAGGTGTTATAAGACAGCTTAGCTAGCACGTTATCATGGTACGTGCATGGCAGAACTATTCCAATTTGATAGCATGACCAAACCATCCTTCGTCATCGTATAATGAGCACGCCTCTTCTGTCTTATTTTAATGACCCTCAGAATCAACCGGAAATGAATTTGTCTGATTTATGATATATCAATACTTCTACATAATATACTTGGTTCGGACTTTACAGCTAATTTAGACATGGTGACTGTGGACATGATACAATTATGTGCAGACAGTTGTTATTCTGCGAAGTTTGATAGATTTCGTTTTCCTTGTACTATTATTGGAACACGACTTCTGTCGTTTTGTGAGCACATTTTATTTCAATTTCTTATTTTGTTGCTGTGCCTGGAGAAATGGGGCTCATGGGATTTGTGACCAGTGTAGCTTCTTATGGAATAGCACACTTCTGTATCCTGATAACTGTCTGTAGTGTGTGTTAGAAGCATGAAGCATGATGTTTCATAGACGACATGACGAACAGTGCAGATCCTGATCAGCCTGTGCGGATGCACAGGCTGATCTGGATCTACACTGGTCGCAAAACCCATAAGCCCCATTTCTCCAGTCACAGTCACATTTCACCGGTATTGTTATTGTGCATATACGACTGTGCATGACTCTGTATTTATTTATTTAAAATCTCATGAATGTGCATACCAACAAATATCGCAGTTGCTAAGCAATAAGCACAGTACATTGTAATTCTGAATAAGAATTATAAGAGACTATTATCTAATGTATCACCATGAATATGTGACATTCACAGACAACTAACTGTAGCATTAATACTCCGTATCATGTGTTACCGTCATTTGCAGAATTACAACTGTATTCGTCTGAGGAATATAACGAGGATGACCAGGTATTTTTTCTCATATTGCGAACATGAACCCAGGGGAACACATATGAGACACGCCATATGAGACATACCACGGGTGTACCTAACAAGATATTTCATGAAAAATATTTACAGAAACTGTGATATTTTCTGTAAATGAAGTCGGAACGTGCCGATATTTTCATAGCCAATGCGGAATTCTATTCAGCATTGGCTCTGAACATTTCGTCAACTTTCGACGTCATTAACGGAAACGACCATACTTTTTGTAAATAATTTTCATGAGATATCGGGCATCTTCTTAAGTACGAAATCACATGCCTTGTCCCATATGCGTTCCCCTGTGTTGATTATGAACATAAACACTCACCTGTTTGACGCAGGAAGCCAATAAAGAACGCCAAATGTACATAAGCGGCCATTAAATGGTCACGTGACTTGAGAGGAAACATTATGGCGCGTGCGGGCAATAATCCAGTCACGTTTGACGACAGTCTGCCATTAACCTGAAATATACAACAGACTAATGGAGCACTGGCTGAGAAAAGGTACCTTACGAAATTTTCAAGAATTGTAGATATTTTTCAAATTACAGTAAGATTGGAATCTAATCGTTTTGCTGATGAAAGTTAGTCAAGTTCATTGACTAAAATGCGAACAGAACAGCCCCTGACCAGACTGCGCGGATGATGCGCAGTCTGGTCTGGGGCTATGCTGGTCGCAAACGTCAATAGGTCCATTTTGTCTGTCGGTGCCATAAAGCAAATATTGACAGGATTTTCTCGCAATTAGAACTGTAAATATGACAATGCTGATTGTAAATATGGCGTCACATTGTCTGTTATTCCGATATAACTACTATCTGTTCCATGTTTTGCTGCCAACGAGGTATTGGCTATTACAAACATTAATTCTAAAAACAATTTTTAAATCTTTGTACTGTTTGATCAATAAGAAAAACGTCACCCTTCCCCAAAAAAAAATGTTTTAATGAAATTCGATCAAATATTGATTTTGTTGCGAATAAATGATTGTCCTATGGAATTTAACATGGGGGCTAAAATAGAAAAAACAAATTCGGAAAAAAATAATTTGTGGACCGATTTTCAAAATCTAAATTTTGTCTTATTAGTTCTAAGCTACCTCGCCAGATTTCGGAGTCAACTTACAAAACTTTTCTTTTCGCAATACAATCAAAATTTGTTGGAATTTCGTCCAACAAAAAATATGTTGAGGGTGACATTTTTGTTAGTGACGAAAACATACTTACATTTAAATAGTGGTTAGATTTAATGTGCTTAATAGCCAAAAGTTCGTCGGCAGCAAAACGTGGAACAGACAGTAGTATTGGCTGAATCATGAATTGTGTATAAAAGGAATTGTAGAGATTCGACCAAAACGTGCTAGAATTAGCTAACTTCGTGTCTTTCATTAATTGGCATTGCGTCCACTGATAGCAATGTATATACTGATCAGGCTGTGGTGATACACTACAGCGGGGTCAGCGTGTAAGTGCACACACGAACGAACACGACAGGTTGGTTCGCTACCCACCCAAAGTGTATGTTGTAAAATATATTTACATTTTTTTATATACATGAAATACAGTGGGGTCAGCGTTCCAACCTGTCGTGTTCGTTCGTGTGTGCACTTACACGCTGACCCCACTGTAGCTGGTATGTGTGTACTGGTTACCAAAACAATACTCATCGTTATCGCGTAAAGTTGCTCATGGAATTATATTTACCACGTCTGCCCTCTTCGACTTGCATGTTTCAAGTACTCACTTTTTGAACATAAATTAGTATATTGATTTCGTCACGAGTGTCCGTTCGTCAGTATGTCCCATTTCTTGTGAAAATAAAACGTTTAATATAGGGTTAACTGTATTGTAATATAGGGTTAACTGTATTGTAATTTTCAAATTTGCGGCGTATATCAGAAAATGATACGTAGGAAAATCTGTTTAATGGCGACCCGCTATTTCTAATGCACTCATTTACTACTGGCGTAGGAATACATATATTAAATCATTTGCGACAGTTCATCAACAATGATATACCTGTAATGTATGACCATCAGCCAATCAGATTGCATGATATTTATAGAGTGCATTAGAAACGTCAATAGTTGGAGACTTGCTATTTGGTCTGTGGCGTCGTTATGGTGTGTCAATTTCGACTTTTATTCGACCCCCCAGGTCATAGATATTCTCCCCGTTTCAGAATTTTAATTTTGAAAAAGAAAATTGATAGATTGGCGATGGTGCGCCATCGGCTTCTATATAATGCGCATTTGTAAAGTAACAACAGTTTTGATGCGATGTTGAAACTTTACATGTCTATAAGATAATAATTTTCGGATCCAATCCATTTACACTGCTTGTACATGTATACCCAGACATTTTGTAACTTATTATTTAATAAAATATGTTTATACCAATGTTTACATGTATCATTAATGGCGAAATGAACACTGAAATATATACATCCGCGTAAATTGTCTAACAAACAAATACACATGGATAACTTAATGAAGTATGTTTGTATATGGACTAGCCAACTATAATATGACATAATACAGAATTACATAGAACGTACGTGCGTTCATGTTCATATCTGAAATTACTCGTTCACGTGACCTATCTTTGAATGTATAATAACTGTTTTCATGACATCAACGGTCGTCATTTCTGCGCATGGGTTTTGCCACGCTTATATATGGCAGTGACTTTACCAATGGGTAGTATGGGTTATGCGACAGTGTAGCCCCAGATCAACCTGCGCTTCAGCGCAGCCTGATCAGGGTCTGCACTGTTCGCCAGTCAGTCAATGGAAGACCCATCTTGCTTCTGACGAATATTATACATCGTTATCGGGCTACAGAAGTGTAATATTTGATCAGGAGCCACACTGACCACAAATCTCATAATCCCCATTTCTCTGGTCACAAACACATACAGTGGGGTCAGCGTGTAAGTGCACACACTAACGAACACGACAGTTTGGTTCGCTACCCACCCAAAGTATATGTTGTTACCACTCAGTTGAACCGTCTCGCCGAGACGGTTCAAATGAGTGATAACAACATACACTTTTGATGCGAAATGAGAAAAAATGCACAAAAATATTTAGATTTTTTTTATACATGAAATACAGTGGGGTCAGCGTTCCAACCTGTCGTGTTCGTTCGTGTGTGCACTGAGTGCTGACCCCACTGTGTTTGAGATGTTATATGTCAAGCGAATGAAAATGATATCAGAAAAATAATGCTACGTGTACAGAGAATTACCTGTTTTCTACGGAAATCAAATATCCAACGGCAAGAGATTTATACCGTCATGATTTCGCAAACAAAAATGACGCACTTTCAAACTATGGTTCTACGTAGAGTTGTCAACAGCTTATAAACATACACTATACATGTTGCGATTATATTAATTACTAGCTTGAGCCCATCATTCAACATTTCTGACGAACATATTTTTAGAATAGTGTATTTACATGAACCTACAGTCAAACCTCCCTAAACGGCCACCTCTCTACAACAACACCCTCTCTGTAACAGCCGCTATTTTATATCCCAAATGGATGTTTTACTCTATATCTAACCCTTAGACTGATGAGCACGAAAATTGTCGTTTGCTGATGCTTTTGCCTTCTTTCTTAACAAAAACATGTCTTGACTGCACTTTAGAATCAATTCCATTGGAAATGATTGTAATATGCTGTCAAAGCATGTATATGAGAATTATCGAAGAAAATAAATAAACAGAAGACAACACAATTTAATTCAGCGTTAACCTCCCTACAACAGCCACCTCTATACAACAGACAGTTTTGTGTCTTCCCATGAGTGGCTGTTGTAGAGAGGTTGTACTGTATATATAATAGTATTTAATCGCATTTAAACCTAGTGTCCAAAATGCCAGGTTAATATTGGAGACATATTGTTTATTTGTTAATTGATAGTATTATATGTATACATTTTATATCAAACGCAAATTGCCAGTTTGATATCAAGGGCGATGACCATGTTTCCTTAAAATGATAACGGAAACAATTAAAAAAAGTATTTATTCCATTTATTTATTTTTTGATTTGCATTGATCATACTTTGTAGTAATATGTCGATAACACTATTTATTCAGGTGACGCATTTAGTTGATATAAATAAAAAATACGCTGCTTCATTTCCTATGAAAATAGCCTAATACCACCGCGAGTCTCTATCAGTGAATTAAATATTACTAAATGATTATATCTCTGCAGTGGGCACACTTAAACATTTTTTTAAAACTGGTGGTATATTTACACAATCATACACTTATTTAAGTTTAAAATGTTGTAAGATTGGACCCCGGCTTAAAGGTACATGCCCACGTGCCAGGTTATAATATAGGGAGGCATATTTATTTTGTCCATTCGTTAGATATGGCATTCAATTTGTTCGGGTAAAATAAACAGTCATTAACAATTTCCCGACGATATAATTGGCATTATTATACTTCGTATATCAAATATGAATTTCCACACTGATATCAGGGGCGATAACCGTATTTCCTTAAAATTTTAACTAACATTACAATGTATTATCTGTATTTAATTTTTTTATAATGTGTCGAAAATATTATGTTTTCAGCTGACGCATTCGATTAATATAAATAATTAAAATATATCATGCCTCATTTGCATATAAAATAGCCTGATACCACCGCGTGTCACTATCAGTAAAATAAATGATTATATCTGTATAGCGGGCACTTGTAATTTTTAAAACTAGTGGAATAGTTACACAATTATACACTTATACACTTATTTAATTCCTATAAAGAACAGTTTGTGCCTACTGAGTGGGCATGTACCTTTAACGTCTAATTCGTCCACTACATGTCCATATAATTTATGTATCTCACCTAACCGATTTCACAGTTTTTACTGATACCATTATAGTCATTTTGCCTATAAATTAAAAAAATATATTATTATACATTGTTTTAAAGTCTTTTTTTATTAAATTCAAATTTAAAAAGAGTGACTTTAAAACGATGTGTATTAAATGTGCCGCCCTTCGGAGGTTATTATAGGAATGAATGGCCTTTTTGTGGAATTTATCGGGGTATAAACTTGGAAAAGTCGCGGGAATACTGGACGAAGGCCGGAAGGCCTCGTCCAGTATTCCCGCGACTTTTCCAAGTTTATATCTCCGATAAATTCCACAAAAAGGCCATTCATTCCTTATAATTCAAGCATTTGAAACAAATTCATCAAGAAATTGGGTTTATTTTCCGTTTTCTTAAGAATTATTTTAAATGCGCCTCACGGTTACGGAAAGTAGTTCGGCGTGGGAGTTTACTGGGATATAAACTTTGGACAGAGACTTGCTACGGGCCAATCAAATGTTAGGGAATTGTGTAAATATTGTTGTGCTGGATTTATTGGAAATTACTATATTATTATAACCTGCTTATATTCTACATGCAATTGAAATAAAATAATCTTTCAGACTGACACTAAACTAAGTTAAAACACTACTGTCTGTTTCACGAAAGCTGCCCAAATTTTACGGCCATATAGACAATTCAAAAACAATATTATTTTCGATAATATTAAATTAAAGGAAAATTTAAGAATGAGCTTTCTTTTTATTTCGTGAAATTCGGTCAAATATTGATTTTATTACGAAAAATTGATTTGTCTATGGGAATTTAACATGGGGGAAAAAGTGGTAAGGAAGTGTGGGAGGAGTCAAAAAACGACAAATTTTGGAAATTGACTCCGAAACCGGACTAGATAGCTTGGATATGATCTAACTAAGAAAACAAAAGTTAAATTTTAAAAATCGGTCCAGTATTTCTAAAATTCTATGGGGATTTAACATGGGGAAATTTTGTTTTCGCAATAAAATAAATATTTGACCAAATTTCACGAAATAAAAAGAAGGCTCATTCTTATTTTGTTCCATTAATTTAATATTATCAAAATAATTTTTTTTTTTTAGTTGTTTATATAGCCGTAAAATTTGGGCAGCTTTCGTGAAACAGACAGTAACTTAAACGTAAGTTTGCTCAGTTTTTAGCTATTTGCAATCGTAAACGTATATGTGGATGGGACTGGACAAAAATGGGGCTTATGATATTTGTGATCACAGGTGCGGATCTAGGCGGGGCGTGTCGAGCTTAGATTTTAACCAATGTTTATTGTCGTGGAAAGATCTGATTATTTCCTTATTTCTCACACAAAGTGTATGGTGTTACCATTCAGTTGAACCGTCCCGTCGAGACGGTTCAACTGAGTGGTAACAACATATACTTTTAATGAGAAATAATAAAAAATGCAGAATTATTTTTTAGAATTTTATGAAAATTGAAATCCACGCCCCTTCTAGACATAAATTTGGAAAATCGGTCCAGTATTTCTGAAATTCTAAAAAATGTCTCCATGTTAAATCCCCATCTTCATGTCTATTGGGATTTAACATGGGGAAATTGTTTTTCGCAATAAAATCAATATTTGACAAAATTTCACGAAATAAAAAGAAGGTTCATTTTAAAATTTTGTTTAAAATATTGTTTTTGCATTGTTTATATGGCCGTACAAATTGGGCAGGTTTCGTGAAACAGAGTAAGGATGAAAACCCCGCCAAGCTTCTAATAAGCAATATGCACAACGCTACCAGTAGCCGATTTCACCAACATTGCAAAGTATACTTTTCTAGCAAAGTATACTTTGAGGGAAAGATTTTCAATTTGAAGATAAATTTATTAATTTTTATTATACTGAATTTATTACATTATCACAGCCATTTTGGTATGCATACTTTTAATCATCAAATATATGCAGTCGTTAGTTCTATTTGAAATAATGCATTTCGGGAAAAATAAATGATTACTCCCTCAAAGTATACTTTGCTAGATAAGAATACTTTGCAATTTTGATGGAATCGGCTACAGGCTACAGCAGTGTGTTATTTGATCAGAAACTATTTTTTCACAAATCCCATAATAGCCCCATTTCCCCATTCACATATAAGTACTAAATGGAACGTTATTCAGAAAATCGAGTCAGGCAATAATATGTGGTCTTCAAAGATTGGTGCAACCATACCTTCCATTGCATATATATCGGTGTATGTGCCGCCTACACATCTGCTGTGTAAACAATAACCTTATGTTTGTTTGATGTCTGTATCCGCTTTGTAGTTAATAATGCAATAACCGTGTTAATCAATGTCGGTAAATAATTGCACTCGTTTAAATAATACATTACACCGTCCTATATAGACGGTGTTTTTTTTACAGTTTCCGCATTCCTACAATTCATATAGATTTAAGAAAATTCGTGATAAGTTTGTTAATGTGAAACATACAATAAAATCATTATATTATTTGTCATCCCGTAGATGCAAAAAGAAGTTTAAAATATGTATACTTACATTTACTTAATTCAACAACATAACATATGCACACGTATTCACAAATTCCAAAACGTATTGTATGATGATAACCTTAAGTAAACGCAGACTTCCAGATTCCACGAACTATTTGTGATCACATTAATCCGCGACGAATAGTGGAACTACTTATAACCGAACATCTGTGATTCAGGCACAATAATACAAACTTTAATATTGGCCAATCACGCAACTCGTCTCAGAATACATTTTCTATCGATGACACGCGCGATCACATCGATGCTATTTCCGGCGTGATATTTATTCCCGTAAAATTTTAAACTGAAAAACTAAATCGGAGATTGGATTTTACTGAATAAGATATTGGCTTAGTGTTGTTCATGATATAGATTTAAATAAATGAACACTACTCGTCTGTCCCCACAGACACGTTAGACAAACACATGTCAAGTAACTGACTATTACACACCATGTTATTGGAATCGGATTCCGCTGTACATGTGCCTCTGAGATTCCGTCCCAATGATAGCAAGCTGGGAAAAATATCGTCGTTTGCATTTCCTTAATCCATTCAAGACTACATACCTCTATACCGGTGTTTGCAAACAGTGTAGATCCAGATGAGACGGCTCGTAACGAGCCGTCTCATCAGGATCTGCACTTTTTGCAAGTGGTGTTTATATTTGTAAGGAAGAAAACCCGTTGGTTCGTACACAGAGTAGTCTGAAATCATTTCTGGACGATTGGATTGGTTGGATAATTAGCATATGTGTGTATGTATTTATTTTATGAACGTGTCACATTTCTTACTTACAACAGATTCAACAATAAAATAACTCACAGCACAACATAAGAAACCTAGCCGATATCGACCTATCAGACACCATGGAGGTATTTACACAAGTAAAGCCATATACACATGTGTTTTCTAACTCTTCAAACATATGCAAAGTGAATTAAAATGATTGGCTACGTTTTTAGTAAGTTTAATACATGTAGTTACACATAAAAAATATATAAAATTATTAATATCGCCTTCTGTTCCAGTTAATCAGGATGTAATGGGTTACATGCGTTTTGTTTCAGATAGCAGAATAAGGTGGTGAAAGATTCAGTAAAACTAATTTAATTGTAGTTTAGTATCGCATTTCTGAACTCAATGGTAACTGTGAGTGGCCTGTAAATGAAATCCGGGTAGATCCAGTAGATTTATAAGACCAATGTTGTATATAGTGGAAGCGTTATGCTCAACCTCTTTCTTGTTAAGGCGGCGTAGGTGTAATGCATTGGAAAATGATTCGCCCTGTATATCGCAACGTTGACAATGTACAGCAGAAAAGAAACACAAATTAATTTGAATTTGATCAACTAAAATCGTCAGTTGCAGACCATAAAGCGAAGATATTGAATGTCTGGCGTATCATCTGAGACACAACATCTCAATTTTGGCTGTGAATGGAGAAATGTGTTTGCGACCAGTGTAGTTCCAGGTCTGCCTGAACATATGCACAGTCTGATCAGGATCTTGGGGCCGTTTCACTAAACTTCGTACGACTAAAATGTTCGTAAGTGCAAAATTATGATAGTCTGTAAATTTCACATTAACAATGTTTTCTTGTGAATAATTATTGGATTTACATTTATTGAGCATAGGCTACAAATGCAGCCTATGCTCAATAAATGTAAATCAATAAATTTAAATTTACAGACGATCTGAAATTTGCACTTACGAACATCTTAGTCGTAAGTAGTTTAGTGAAACGGGCCCCTTTACTGTTCGCCATTCATACAATGAGGTACACGCCGAGCTTCTAACTAGTGCAATACATGCAGCTCGTTATCAGGTTACATGCGAGCTATTTGTGACTGTGACTGGGTAACTAGGACTTATGTGTTTTGCGACCAGTGTATTACCAGATCAGCCTGTGCAACTGCACAGTCTGGTCATGATCTGCACTGTTCACTATTCCATTGACGAAGCACCCGTAATGCTTCTAACAAGCAATATAGCTCGATATCAGGCTACATAAGTGTGTTGTTTGATCAGAAGCTATACTGGTCACATATCCCATAAGCCCCATTTATGCAGTCACAGCCACATGTCATCACGAGCTGGTCATACATCTCATGCATTTCTCCAATCACAGCCACAAGTATGTTAAACACGTGGGTTCTCACATAACAAGTATGGTGTACATGTATGTATGCGACACCGGTATCAGAACCTTCTGTACATTTATTCTTAAACACGTGGGTTCTCACATAACAAGTATGGTGTACATGTATGTATGCGTCACCGGTATCAGAACCTTCTGTACATTTATTCTTAAACACGTGGGTTCTCACATAACAAGCATGGTGTACATGTATGTATGCGACACCGGTATCAGAACCTTCTGTACATTTATTCTTAAACACGTGGGTTCTCACATAACAAGTATGGTGTACATGTATGTATGCGTCACCGGTATCAGAACCTTCTGTACATTTATTCTTAAACACGTGGGTTCTCACATAACAAGCATGGTGTACATGTATGTATGCGTCACCGGTATCAGAACCTTCTGTACTTTTATTCCTAAAAAATGCTTACGAGACGAAATCTACGTACAGTGGGGTCTGCGTGTAAGTGCACACACGAACGAACACGACAGGTTGGAACCAACCTGTCGTGTTCGTTCGTGTGTGCACTTACACGCTGAACCCACTGTACTTTTATTTTGCGAAGAGTTGACGTCGAAAACTACATACATTAATAATAAATACATATATAGCACTAAAATAACGTACTTTGTTTTTTATATAACGGGGTTTCGAAGTGAAAATAAAAACAGTGTATTAAAGTCGATATACTAAATATGCAAAATGGTTCTCTACAGAATGGTCTGGGTGAGTGGTACTGTTCCAATGACAGTGTATGATTATTTGCCTAACCCTTTCACCCCTAAGTAACTGGTATAGATTTTGATATGCTAATTTTTCAGCCAATCCAATCATCACCAAATGATTTTCAGACTAGTCGATTTCTGAAATGGGGGTAGTTTTTGTTCTCAAAAATATGAAAATCACTTTCAAAAAGTGCAGACCCTGATTACGAGCCGTCTCATCTGGATCTGCACTGTTTGTATAAACCGCTATAGCGGGTTTTCGGGTTCAAAGTACATACAATCTAACATTTGTTATGTTTAATATAATATTTATTAAAGCCGTTGACTGAGTTCATAATAACAAAGCATGTTAAGAAAGCTCTATAGGCCAGGCAATGGCGTTCAACGTGTTGATCAATCGATGTTACCACAATACCTTAATGCAACCGGATGTGCCTTTCACAAGCGTGTTTCTTACGGCATTGTTTCCTTTATAATGCTATATTACGTTACCAGGTAGCATAACGGATTACTGAGAAAAAAGCGCATTGATTCATAAAAGAAGCATACAGCCATTAAAAGAAAGGCAAAACAATCCTTTAACAATTTCAATACAACATTTCGTTTTCAATAAAAGTCTACACTATATTGTAATAATACAAAAAAACATGGGCAGAAATAGTCGATGGAATCTTTGAGGACGTCATGCACACTCGTTTGTCGGAGAGACAAAATATACTATGCCGCCTACTGTCTGTTCCACGTTTTGCTGCCGACGAACATTTGACCATTAAACACATTAAATCTAAAAAATATTTAAATGTCAGTACTTTTTCATCAATAACAAAAAAGTCACCCTCCCCAAGAAAAATTATTTGATGAAATTCCATCAAATATTGATATTATTGCGAAAAAAAGATTTTCCTACTGGAATTTAACATGGGAGTCAATTTCCAAAACTTTTCGTTTTTTGATCCTTCAGGATCAAAAAACGAAAAAAATTGGAAATTGTCTCCGAAACCTGGCGAGACAGCTTGAAAATGATGTAACTAAGAAAACAAAAGTTAGATTTTGAAAATCGGTCCACAAGTTAAAAAAATATTTAAAAAAAAATGTAGTTTTAGCCCCCATGAAAAATATGTTTTCGCAATAAAATAAATATTTGATGGAATTTCATCAAATAATTTGATTTTGGGAGGGTGACTTTCTTGTTATTGATAAAAAAGTACTTACTGTTAAATATTTGTTAGATGTAATGTGTTTAATAGCCAAAAGTTCGTCGGCAGCAAAAACGTGGAACAGACAGTAGTTGTGACATATTATTTAAGGAATACATGTAAATCCATGGTTGGTTGCGCTTACTGTGTTATTTGATATGTTTAAAGTGCGTCGCAACTTTAAACAGACCAAGGTTTCTTAATACTACAATAAACGCAGCAGCCCATGGTTTTATCACTTACATTTACATTTCGTGTTCCGATAGTTTCAAACGTGTCATCTTAGTTCACGTCATGTTGTCGCAAATCATGGAACAGCGACGTTGCCGTTATTGAGAGCGTCGTGGAAATTAATGACGTCAAACGAACTTCAACGAATCAACAACTTCGCGCGACGTCACATGTGCCTAATGCATTGGGATATAAACATATATAATTACAATGTATGTTGAATGAGCGTTTGCATTATGAATTTATAGAAGGTATACAAAATACTTGAATATTGTGCTTGAAAGCCAGCCCCGAAGGCCGAGGGCAATAAAGGTAGTGCATCTGGTGGTCCACAGCACCGAGGGTCATTTATGGTTTGAAACTTCCACAAGTACGTATTCTTTTATAGTGTCCTTATTACGTCACGGATTTTGATGAAATACTGCGCATCAAACGCGTCTTGTTAAGCTGCATTTGGTGGTCCCTCTATTTTCGCCGAAACTTCTGTCTTTTTTGCGAAGAATCGATTTCCGTTTCTACCGACACGGAAATCGATTCTTCGCAAAAACGACATAAGTTTGTGCCGAACTCCCTGGACCACCAAATGCAGCTCTTGAAGACGCGTTTGCAGTACCATATTTCATCAAAATCCGTTGCATATTAAGGAAAATATCAAATAATACTTACTTTGGAGTGGGCGACGTTGTTGTTGTTGTAACCACATGATCATACCCTTTGCCCATGAAATAACTGCATAGTGTTCACATCCATACGCAACCTGTAATACCCAATATGTGACACAATGAACATGTATTTGGGGCAGGGCTCATCGACTGACCGATCTAAATTAAGTCTGTGACAAACAATCATGACGTCATGATTTTCAGGGGTGAAATATTCCACAGGCACACGTAACGAGACAATTTCCCAGACACGTCAACACACAGGGAAATATTCAAAATTATGTGATATCTACTTCTATAGGGAATTTGATAATAAATGATAGTATTTCTTCGTAATATTGTGTTTTTTGATACAGCCTTTCAACTGTTCTGTGTTTGTTCATTACTTACTACTAGTACACGTATCTCCATGTTATAAGAATGAATGGCCTTTTTGTTGAATTTATCGGGGCATAAACTTGGAAAAGTCGCGGGAATACTGGACGAAGCGATAAAAAATTACAGCTTTCGAAAAAAAAAAAAAAATATATATATTTTTTATTTTTTATTTTTTTTTCGAAAATTTTTAATTTGTTAAGGCCTTGTCCAGTATTCCCGCGACTTTTCCAAGTTTATATCCCCGATAAATTCAACAAAAAGGCCATTCATTCCTTATAATTCCAGCATTTTAAATAAATTCATTAAGAAAATGTGTTTATTTTCCGTTTTCTTAAGAATTATTTTAACTGCCCTGACGGTTACGGAATGTAGTTCGGCATGGAGTTTACTGGGATATAAATGTTGGACGGAGACTTGCAACGGACTAATCAAATGTTAGGGAATTGTGTAAATATTTTTGTGCTGGACTTATATCTAAGTGCAGCCATTGAACATGCTCAGAATCGCGTATATAATTGGAAGTTGGACTTATTAAAGACCAACTATATACCTAATCATCGTTTGCTTCACATATAATTGCTTCAAAATGTGATAGAATATATGTATAACATATATGTGAACACTGCCTCGTTATTGTATCCTATATGGCACATGGGTGGCCAAGTCGGCCATATTTGTGTGTTTCAGCCATCAGCCAGTTTCACCTGTTCTGCCATTTGACAAAGAACTCAAAATGTGAAGTAGAACACATGATATAATGTAGCTAATCACATGTAAAAAAGCTAGGAGAACGGACTATTATCAATTATATTACACCAAACTGTCAAATATGTAAGATTTCTGGACAGGTTTGTGCCTGTGTTTTTAACAACAGTAACCACCATTATAAATATCCTCATACACAGAAAATCGCACAGTGTATCACTTTTACCTGGCCAACCACACACCACATACCATATATACCTACTACTGTACTCTGTTTTAGCTATCAAAACCAGTGACATATATGCAGTTACCTGAGACTATTGTCCCTGGTGTCTACTCACCTACTATGCAAGTAGATATGGCTTACCTATGTGTAACGTGTACACTAGATGTGCATTAGATTGAAAAGTTTATACATCAAAATTTATCTTCAGATTGATGGGAGAAATGCTCAGATATCTCGTCTGTTGTATAGTTTGCTGGCATAATAGTTATGGCTTGCCGTTGTCAAATCTATATATTATGTATTGCACCAAATTATATTTGGTGTACTGTCATATTACTTGCTGTATGTGTCAAACGCACGAAGTAGTGAAATAGTACGATGGCTTGTACATACATGTACATGTACAAAGATGGCGGAGATGGCAACTCAATGCTCCATATAGTATACAATATCAAGACAGTATTCACATAATTATGTTATATTCATATATCACATCACTCTTATGAAGCAATTATCATTGAAGTCAAGTGTATCTATCTATCACCTAATACCTTCAATGTAATTCATAAAGGTATCAGTTGCGACATTTGTGATCACCTGATGTAGCCGCGATCAATTGCCGCTGTTTATAGATCGTTCTATAGTTTAGATGCGATACTATACAGTTTTGCAGAAGGATTTGTGTAGACGCCGTAAATAATTGATAGGACAGTCATGATACTTACATACTTCGAGTTGCGTGTTTCTACTACAGTAGAACCTCTCTAAACCGGACACGAAGAACACTTCTGTTATCTGATTTTGCTAGGGTTCTTGGGCATTTATCTCAGGTGATAATTTCTGTTCATGATCGCATATCACACATCTATAGCTCAGAATGGTCAAATGCCTGATTTACTGTGAAGCCTCTCTAAACCGGACACCCTGGATACCTCCCAGGGTGTCCGGTTTACAGAGGTTCAACTGTACTGGGGACTTCCCAGGCTCTCCTGTTTAGAGAGGTTCCACTGTACTGGGGACCTCCCAGTGTGTCAGGTTTAGATAGGTTCCACTGTACTGGGGACCTCCCAGAGTGTTCGGTTTAGAGAGGTTCCACTGTACTGGGGACCTCCCAGAGTGTTCGGTTTAGAGAGGTTCCACTGTACTGGGGACCTCCCAGAGTGTTCGGTTTAGAGAGGTTCCACTGTACTGGGGACCTCCAAGGGTGTCCGGTTTAGAGAGGTTCCACTGTACTGGGGACCTCCCAGAGTGTTCGGCTTAGAGAGGTTCTATTGTACTGGGGACCTCCCAGTGTGTCCGGTTTAGAGAGGTTTCACTGTACTGGGGACGTCCCAGAGTTTCCGGTTTAGTGAGGTTCCACTGTACTGGGGACCTCCCAGAGTGTTCGGTTTAGAGAGGTTCTACTGTACTGGGGACCTCCCAGAGTGTTCGGTTTGAGAGGTTTCACTGTATGGGGTCGTTTCCCAGATGTTTCGTTTAGAGAGGTTTCACTGTACTGGGGACCTAGAGTCCGGTTTGAGATTCCACTGTACTGGGGACCTCCCAGTCCGGTTTACAGGTTCCACTGTACTGGGGACCTAGTGCCGGTTTACAGGTTCCACTGTCAGGACGTGGGACCTCCCAGAGTGTTCGGTTAGAGAGGTTTACTGTACTGACGTTAGAGTTCTACTGTACTGGGGACCTCCCACCAGAGGTGTTCGGGGATCCCAGAGAGGTTTCACTGTACTGGGGACGTCCCGAGTGTTCGGACCTGAGAGGTTCCACTGACTGGACCTCCCAGATGGTCGTGGTTCCACTGTACTGGGGACCTCCAGTGTCCGGTACAGGTTCCACTGTATTCTGACCTCCAGAGTGTCCGTTTACAGGTTCCACTGTACTGGGCACCTTCCCATGTCCGGTTTAGGATGTACTGTACTCCCAGGTGTGTCCGGTTTTTTACAGGTTCCACTGTACCCTGGGGAACCTCCCAGGGGAGTGGTTTTCGGTTTTTACAAGGGGATTCCACAGGTTACTGGGGACCCCAGAGGTTTGGTTCCTGGGGGGTTTACCAAGGTTCCACTGTAACCCTGTGGGACTTCCCAGGGGGAATGGTTTCCGGGTTTACAGGGGTTTTCCACCCTTGTACCCTGGGGACTTCCCAGTGGGGGTGATGTCCGGTAACCCAGGTTTACACTGTTTACCCTGGGGACCTCCAGGAGGGTCCGGGGTTTACAAGGTTCCACTTGGGGTATGGGGTTCCTTCCCTGAGTGTCCGGTTTTACCAGGTTCCAACCTGGGGTACTGACCTCCAGGGGAGTGTCGGTTTACAGGTTCCACCCTTGGTAACTGGGGGACCTCAGTGTGGTCCGGTTTACAGGTTCCACTGTACTGGGGACCTACCAGAGTGTGTTTACAGGTTCCACTTTACTGGGGACCTCCAGAGTGTCCGGTTTACAGGCCACTACTGGGGACCTCCAGATGTCCGGTTTACAGGTTCCACTGTGGGGACCTCCCGGGGAGTCGGTTTTAGGTTCACTGTTTCTGGGGACCTCCCGATGTCCGGTTTACAGGTTCCACTGTATGGGACCTCCCAGAGTGTCCGGTTTACAGGTTCCACTGTACTGGGGACCTCCCAGAGTGTCCTGGTTTACAGGTTCCACTGTACTGGGGACTCCCAGAGTGTCGGGGTTTACAGGTTCCACTGTACTGGGGACCTCCAGTGTCCGGTTTACAGGTTCCATGTACTGGGGACCTCCCAGAGTGTCCGGTTTACAGGTTCCACTACTGGGGGACCTCCCAGGGTGTCCGGTTTTCAGGTTCCACTGTACTAACCCTGGGGACATCCCAGAGAGTCGTTTACAGGTTCAACTGTACTGGGGACCTCCCGGGTGTCCGGTTTACAGGTTCCACTGTACTGGGGACCTCCCAGAGTGTCCGGTTTACAGGTTCCACTGTACTGGGGACCTCCCAGGGTGTCCGGTTTACAGGTTCCACTGTACTGGGGACCTCCCAGAGTGTCCGGTTTACAGGTTCCACTGTACTGGGGACATCCCAGGGTGTCCGGTTTACAGGTTCCACTGTACTGGGGACCTCCCAGAGTGTCCGGTTTACAGGTTCCACTGTACTGGGGACCTCCCAGGGTGTCCGGTTTACAGGTTCCACTGTACTGGGGACCTCCCAGAGTGTCCGGTTTACAGGTTCCACTGTACTGGGGACCTCCCAGAGTGTCCGGTTTACAGGTTCCACTGTACTGGGGACCTCCCAGAGTGTCCGGTTTACAGGTTCCACTGTACTGGGGACCTCCCAGAGTGTCCAGTTTACAGGTTCCCACTGTACTGGGGGACCTCCCGAATGGTCCGGTAACCAGGTTCCACTGTACGGTGGGGGACCTCCCAGGGTGTCCGGTTTTACAGGTTCCACTGTACTGGGGACCTCCCAGAGTGTCCCGGTTTACAGGTTCACTGTACTGGGGACCTCCCAGAGTGTCCGGTTTACAGGTTCCACTGTACTGGGACCTCCCAGAGTGTTTCTCCGGTTTACAGGTTCACTGTACTGGGACATCCCAGAGTGTCCGGTTTACAGGTTCCACTGTTACTGGGGACCTCCAAGAGTGTCCGGTTTACAGGTTCCACTGTACTGGGGGGACTCCAAAGAGTTGGTCCGGTACAGGTTCCATGTACTGGGGACCTCCCATGGTGTTCGGTTTACAGGTTCCACTGTACTGGGGGCATCCCCATAGTGTCCCGGTTTACAGGTTCCACTGTACTGGGGACCGGGCCCAGGTGTCCGGTTTGGAGAGGTTTCCACTGTACTGGGACCTCCCAGGGTGTTCGGGTTAGAGAGGTTTCCACTGTACGTGGGGACGTCCCCAGAGTGTCCGGTTTACAGGTTCCACTGTACTGGGGGCCTCCCAGAGTGTCCGGTTTACAGGTTCCACTGTACTGGGGACCTCCCAGTGTGTCCGGTTTACAGGTTCCACTGTACTGGGGACCTCCCAGAGTGTCCGGTTTACAGGTTCCACTGTACTGGGGACCTCCAAGAGTGTCCGGTTTACAGGTTCCACTGTACTGGGGACCTCCCATGGTGTCCGGTTTACAGGTTCCACTGTACTGGGGACATCCCATAGTGTCCGGTTTACAGGTTCCACTGTACTGGGGACCTCCCAAGGTGTCCGGTTTGGAGAGGTTCCACTGTACTGGGGACCTCCCAGGGTGTTCGGTTTAGAGAGGTTCCACTGTACTGGGGACGTCCCAGAGTGTCCGGTTTACAGGTTCCACTGTACTGGGGACATCCCAGAGTGTCCGGTTTACAGGTTTCACTGTAGTTTTCATGAGACATGCATGAACACTTTGGTACCCGCAGGTATAGTTGCGAAATTTAACTCTTGCAATGTACTTTCGTACCGTCCGTAGCCGATACAGACGGTACGGGAGTAGTTTGCAAGAGTTACTGTCCGCAACTGCCCCACGTATATAGTGCGATTTATAAGCAGTGTATATCCGGATGAGCCGGCTCGTGGCATTTTTTGTATTTTTATGCTCTGTGGCATTTTTTAGTACTTTATTTCCGGTTAATACAAACCACTTTTCTGATTAACTAAATTGCTGTGGAAATTAACATGGAGTCGGTGCTTATACGTGATTATAATTACTCCATCCATATGAGGAACGATTGTGAGGTATGCGAGAGGTTCGCGGTGTATGTTGTTGTTCGCAGATCATTCCGAGGCGGGATCCTGTCGTCCACGTCAGATGGTACGTCTTTGAATGGAGCTTTTTCCTCCTGCTGTGTATTGATATTGTTTCTGTGCGTCATTGTGGATTGCTTGTTGTGACATTTATTTTATTATGTTTAATATACATACATGTCGTGCATATACATCCACATTGCACGTACATTTAGTTGTCTCCTTGTGCTCGTACACCGTCAGTGCTGGAGTAACGAAGCCATATATGACTATGTGGCCTATGTGGTATGCCAAGATGACGTCTTTATCGACCGGTTCAGTAGTCTCAAAGAACAACTGCACACACACAACACAAACGTTCTTTAGATTTTAATATCCCTGACAATATGCCATGATGTGCACGCTGAGCCTGTGCGTGACCAACTGCCTACACATGTATCTACCATCAGTGACCTTCAAACGTGTATTTAGTGGCTACAGGAGAAGAAAACTCACCATTGCTTTATAAGCAATGAAGTGTAAGCCCAGGACCATGTTCAGTATAGATGCTATTTTAATTACTGATTGCAGGGTCTGATAATGTTACACCTGGCTGGCGAGTGATACATTTTGATATGATAAGGTCTACGCTTTTCGCAAAGAATTGTGAACCTTCAGTGCACTGAACATGCTGAAGGTTCACATCTTTGCGATGTATCTGATGTATCTACGTGTATCTGAAGGTCCACATACATGTAGTCCACAGAGTCCACAAATATTTGCGAAAAGCGTAGACTGAAGGTCCACAGATCCACAGAACTTTGCGAAAAGCGTAGACTGGAGGTCCACATAACTTTGCGAAAAGCGTAAACTGGAGGTCCACAGACGTTTGCGAAAAGCGTAGACTGGAGGTCCATTGATCCTTGCGAAAAGCGTAGACTGAATGTCCACAGATCATTGCGAAAAGCGTAGACTGAAGGTTCACAGATCTTTGCGAAAAGCGTAGACCTAGATCAGCATTTATTTATTTATTTATTTGTACACTTTCTTAAGAAACGTATCTAAACGTCTTTCAAAAGAGTGAACAGTATTTCCTTCTACGACTTCAGGTAATGAGTTCCACAGATCAACTACACGATAAGAAAATGAATAGTTTCTAAAGTTCAATCGGGGTATTTTCTTGTATAATTTATATTTTACATTTTGTTAATACATTTTCTCCGTTATGTATTGAAATTACATCTGCTTTCGACTGAATGTCTTCCGCAAAAAAACGGCGATAAGACAATTGAGGCAAATCCCGAACCGGACCAATATTAATGGGCTACGGGCTCGTTTGTCCCAGTGACTGTTCGCCCTTGAGACTGTTCGGGCCAATGACTGTTCGACACATGACGATTCGCCCGAGACGATTCGTCTCATTATTGAGACGAAAGTCCCACTTGCGTCTTGTAAATCGGGACTGTTCGCCCCATTGTAAACCAAATCGCCTTCGATAGTATAGAGTTACTAACAGACTGACAGACGGACGGACAGTCCCGAGACGATCAGTCATTGGGACGAACATGCTCAGAGCCATATTAACGACGGTACAGCCAACAGCCAGTGATTATTGCCGTTTGAGAGACAGCGAGTCGATGAAACATTGTCCGTTATTTACAATGGCGGTAATTCTGACAGCATATCGATGTTTCCTTCCCACAAATGATCCTTCCTACCTCGTAAACCAATCCACAATACTGGCCATGGCGGCCAGTGATAGATCTATATCATACAGCTGAGACTGTCTTAGTACGTGTCTCTCCATACATGGTGTGTTTATTACAGTACTGGCTACGCTAACCTTGCTAATATTTGTCAATGTCTTTTTTTCAAAATACTTACTGTACACATATTTTATTAAATTATAATTTACATAAGTTTTGGATGCACAAGCAGTGTAAGAGATTAGAAAGAATGACTGCTATCTTATATATGTACAGTTCCTCTCCTTGGAATACTTGAATATTGTGCCTCAAGTCAAGCAGTTTGATTGTCTGAGCCTGAGCTGTGCTACAGCTCAGGCTCAAACAATCAAATTGCTTGACTGCGAGATGGCATTGTCAATATACAGTGCAACCTCTCTACAACAGACACCCATGGGAAGACGCAAAGCTGACTGTTGTAGAGAGGTGGCTGTTGTAGGGAGGTTAATGCTGACTTAAATGTTGTCGTCCGCTGTTTATTTATTGTCTTCGATAATTCTCATCAAAAACATGCTTTGGCAACATTTTAGAATCATTTCCAATGGAAATGATTCTAAAATGCTGTCAAAACATGTTTGTATTGAGAAAGAAGGCAAAGCAACAGCAGACGACAATTTTCGTGCTCAGCAGTCTAAGGGTTAGATACAGAGGAAATCATTAATTTAGGATATAAAATTGTGGCTGTTATAGAGAGGGTGTTGTTGTAGAGAGGTGGCCGTTCGGGGAGGTTCAACTGTATGTTAGAAACGTTGATAATCTGGGAACAATTAACGCGGGCGGTTGTGTTTTGTATCACCCCTGTTGAAATGGCCCGTTGGCGACACTCCGAGGATGAACAACATCACTTGCTAGAATAGGTGAACAACGTGTAGATGGGATGGTTACCTTGGTAACACTTACTAGTACAAGGTGCATGATCACGTGGTTACAACAACAACAACAGTGGCTGAAAGTGTTGAAATCTTGAAAATATTATTTGATATTTTTCTTAATATGAAACGGATTTTGATGAAATATGGCGCAGCAAACGCGTCTTCATGAGCTGCATTTGGTGGTCCAGGGAGTTTCGCACAGACTTATGTCTTTTTTGCGAAGAATTGATTTACGTGTCGGAGACACGGTAATCGATTCATCGCAAAAACGACAGAAGTGTATGTACATTATGTTTATGTATATTTCATCAAAATCCGTTACGTAATAAGGACACTATAAAAGATTACGTACTTTGAATCAGATGGATTCTGGAAATGTCAGTACTTGTTGTTGTTGTTAGTACCACGTGATCATACACCTTGTAGTATATCATAATGTTTAGAAAACGCCAGAAAGTCTGAAAAATAAAATAAAACAAATACGTAAATCAACACTAAATGCCTATTGTTACAATTTAATACGACAGTCCGTGCACATGTTTGTTTATAATGTGTTTGTACATTGACGGCCACATGGTAGACAGCCGACGGTCAGCTGCGTCACCGTGGTTAAATAAAGTAAATGAAAATAATGAAAAATACGTATGTAACATTGTAGCCGCTGTATCGAGTACCACCGAGTGTATAATACTATTATGGCAGAACTCCTCAATGTAGACTACGGCCTGTTCCACGTTTTGCTTCCGACGAACATTTGGCCATTAAACATGTTAAATCGAAAAAATATTTAAAAGTAAGTACTTTTTCATCAATAACACAAAAATCAGCCTCCCAGAAAACTTTTATCTGATGAAATTCCATCAAATATTGATTTTATTACGAAAATAAGATTTTCCTATGGGAATTTAACATGGGGGCTAAAAATAGATTTAAAAAAAATAAATTATTTGTGGACCGATTTTCAAAATCTAACTTGTTTTCTTAGTTACGTTAGTTTTCAAGCTATCTCGCCAGGTTTCGGAGTCAATTTCCAAAAGTCCCCATGTTAAATTCCCAAAGGAAAATCGTTTTTTCGAAATAAAATCAATATTTGATGGAATTTCATCAAATAACTTTTTTGAGGGGAGGGTGACTTTTTTGTTATTGATGAAAAATTACTTACCTTTAAATGTTCGTCGGCAGCAAAACGTGGAACAGATACACAATGTAGTAGTAAAAGTCCGTATGCACTGGTAAATATCATGTATTGGATATATAATGCCGTCTGTTTTGGATGGCTATCAATGTATATAAGTTGTTCGATAAAACGCTGGGCACTCAATTTGGCTTGTTAGAACGTCGGACCCTTGCAAGGTCGTATTGTGGCGGCGTTTGATAGTCGGCCAACCCGGGACTCTGATATTTAGGCTATGTTCGAACAAATTAAACTTTTATGCGATCGACTGCTTGTCAATAAAGTATGATCATAAAGCTCAGTTACTCATATTATATATGTACCAGGGACCAGGGGCCCGTTTCATAAACTTCTTACGACTAAAATGTTTGTAAGCGCAAATTTATAATCGTCTGCAAATTTCAATTGATGGATTTACATTTATTGAGCATAGGCTGCATATGCAGCCTATGCTCAATAAATGTAAATCCAACAATTATTACCAATAAAACATTGTTAATGTGAAATTTACAGATTATCATAAGTTTGCACTTACGAACATCTTAGTCGTAGGAAGTTTAGTGAAACGGCCCCCTGGTGGGACTCAGGTGATGATCACACGAACGCTATATATACTTGTCAAGCATATCACGTCTTGTTTTGTCATGATGTCTTTCATAAGTCCGACCACAGCAGTCTGACCACAACGTAGCCTGTCTGTGTTTTCTCCAATCACAAACATGAGACACCATACGAGTTTGTACTTAACAAGATGTGCGATATCTCATAAAAGACATTTACAAAATGTACGATATTTTCCATAAACAATGTCGATAGTTGACGAAATGTTCATAGCGAATGCCGAATTGGATTCCGCATTCGCTATGAAGATTTAGTCAATTTTCGACGCGATTTACAGGAAATATCACAGTTCTTGTAAATAGTTTCCATGACAATATCACATATTGCATTAGACACAAACTCAGATGGCGTGACTCGTATGCATACTTGGTTGTGACTGGTGAAATGGGGCTTTCATGATTTGTGACTAGTCTAGTTGCTGATCAATTAGCACACTCCTGTAGAGTATGCATTGCTTTTTAGAGGCATGGCATGTATTTCATTAATGGAATGGCGAACAGTGCAGATCCTGATCAGACTGTGCTGATGCACAGTCTGATCTGGATCTACACTGGTCGCAAAACCCATAGGCCCCATTTCTCCAGCCACAACCACATATACAGAACAATGGCGTTAGTTAACATAGTGGCGGCACTCTTCATGAATATATATGTCTCTGGTGACCGGTTATATTGGGGTCCATTATGTTACTGAGAGAAACGAATGTAGATGGTTCTTCAGATACGGTTATACTACATAATAACGCGCCACGCCGTCACATAACCGGGCTGATAGAGGGCTACCACCATTGATTGTTCCTATAATACCTATCCATGTCCCACCATTTTGCTATTCTCTGTTATTATTAGCCGATCTATTTATAGATCGGCTAATATATTGGTTATCCATCGAATTCTGAAAAAGTTTGTAGCAACCCTTTTCTCCGCTATTCGGTAATCTACGAACGCGAATTTTTCTGTATCACTTCCAAATTGCATCAACCGATAAAGTTTGCATTTTTGGCAATTATCTCCGTTTAAAACTTTACTTATAGCCAAATAACACAATTTTGAATACGTAATGAGCTGAACGCCGGAAGAGATTTAACCCGGAAGTTATTGTTGTTGAAGTCCATAGTTGGCTCTAATGACCATATACGCCAACATACGCCTATTATTGGGCTAATTTAAAGCTTTTATTTATTAAACAGAACAAGTTTCAGCCACGTATAATCGCGTAAAATGTGTTTATTTGGCTAATTTATAATCGACCTCTGCTCAAAATCTCCTTACTAGCAACCCCAGCATTTTCGGGTTTATCCCAGCATCTCGGGTTTATCCCATTGGATCGCGTATGCGCGTCATTTGACGCTAGTTAATATTCACAAAATGTTCCACCAATCAAAACGAAGAATTGCCCTTCATAGCCAACTTTGATTTGTTTACGTATCATGCAGGGATGGCAGGGATGCATCCAGCACGCGCGACTGCGGCAATCCCCCTTAATTATTGTCAATGCCGCAAATTATTGATTGTCTTGCGCCCGACATCGCGCAAAAAATCACGGATGGGGCACATTAGGCCAATCTGGGCATGTGCCTGAATACGCAGGAGTTTGCGTCTATTTTTAGATGACACTGTAACCGCTAGATATATATAGCCCTGGTAGCTCCGCCCACTCGCGTGCTGCCACAGAATTCGGACAAACACACAGTGACTACAACTTTGTGTATTGCGGAGTGTAATTTGTAGATAAATAGAGCATACAGTACAGGTGTTACGCTGGAATATTTCGCAACATAATGGTGACAACAAAACATTGCTGCTATGGCATTGCTGCTATTGGATGGATTTGGGAACGGGTTTCCAAAACCTGCACAAAATCGAGAAAAATGTCAACGCTGGGTACAGAACTGTGGTCGAAAATAGTTTACCATTGACAATGTTACCAGAGACACCTACATATGTTCGATGCACTTTACCCTGATTTGATCGGCTAATAACATCATGCTCTGCATGACTTTTCATTTTAATTTTTCGTATGTATTATGTGTGATCTATTTTCCTATACCATGCACCCATTCAACTGGTGACTTTCACTAATTAAAATATATGTGTAATTATTGTTGATAAAGATAAATTACATCTCCTTTGGACACCCTGGTGGTGGCACAAAACGTCAGCGGCTGGAATTTGAACCACCTCACATGAAAAACATGTTCAGACTTATAAGATAATCCCCAAACATATACTTGAAAATGATTTAAATCATACATTAACATGCCTATGAAGTAGATTAGTACATTTATTGACAGGTTTCTACAAGTAAAGAGAGTGACTATGACATAACATACCAAGGCCCGGTTGCTCAAAACGTCTGTTAGCTTAACAGACTGTTAAATCCTTAACACTATTAAGGATTTAACAGTCTGTTAAGCTAACAAATATTTTGAGCAGCCGGGCCCTGGAGTATTTCCTTCAACATACTACTTGTGACAACGCGCATGAATATCTGATGAGACTAGTGTGGCTAAACCTAAGCTTATTGAAATGTTCAGCCAGCCGTGTCAGGGTTGAATCAGATATATCTAATACATTGAGTGTCGCATTGCTGTTAGAATGGATGCATTTAAAGGATATTTGAAGCAGCGTGAATGCTCTCTCCACATAGTGTTGCAACTGTGCATTTACAAAACTGCTAGTTGTGCATACATACACTACTTTTCATGTACATTGTCTGCGATATTGCTAGCATTGTCATATTGCGTGTATGTTTGTTATTACCAGTGTGCTCCAGAGCCAGCAAAACTTTAAGCAATACACAGTTATTCCTTCATCGACAACTTGCGAAGAATGCCAACCTGATCTATGACTTCTATGCAGACACATGTCGCTCCAAGTTTCATTGAACATGTTCGTTTCCATTTAGATACATGACAAACTAGTTGTATATAATGTTGATCGTGGAATCTGTGTGAGCGTGTGGTATTGTATGATGGTCGCCATATCGGACAAGTGTGGTTCCTCCGGGTACTCCGGTTTCCTCCACCATTGCGCCTCCATGTGTGCAAACGAAAGCATGTGTATAAATGTATATTTGTAATCGTTGTAAAATATGTAAAGATTCAAGTTAAGAAATACTAGTATATCTCAATTCGTATTACTTTGATTTTTATTGCAAAAACGAACACATGGGTTAACCAGACGTGCTTCCCTATAAGACCAGCCATATAATTATGTACCTACAAGAAGATGTGCGATCTGTCGTGACAAATATTTACACAATTTACGATATATTCCGTAAATGATGGCGAAAGTTGACGCAATGTTCAGAGCAAATGCGGAATACAATTCTGCATTTATTCTGAAAATTTCGTCAACTTTCTAACTCATTTATAGAAAATATCACAGTTTCTGTAAATATTTTTCATGAAAAATCGCACAATGTCTTAGGTACAAAATGGCATGACTTGTATCATATTAGGTTTCATGAAACAATAATATATCAATAGCGCAATCACATCACCGAATCTCGAAGTGGCTTCTTATCGGCTTTATCTCTCGCCTGGGAATACAAACCATTTGCAGTACATTCTGTTTTATAAGTATTGAATATGACGCATTGTATTGCATACATGCCGAGTACAACTTCTTGTGTCTTGTGAGTCTTTATGCGTAGATCGGATGATGCCTATGGGATGTCCCGGGCCCGTTGGGCGTCGGGAGCCGTACGGGCCTGGGGCCCGTTTCACTAAACTTCGTACGACTAAAATGTTCGTAAGTGAAAAATTGTGATAGTCTGTAAATTTCAAATTAACAACGTTTTCTTGTAAATAATTATTGGATTTACATTTATTGAGCATAGGCTGCATATGCAGCCTATGCTCAATAAATGTAAATCCATAAATTGACATTTACAAACGATCTTAAATTTGAACTTACGAACATTTTAGTCGTAAGAAGTTTAGTGAAACGGGCCCCTGTTGCACGTGGGATGTCTGTACGAAATGACCATCCTGCGGTTTTGTGATCACATGCATACGGGTGGTCAACGGGCGTTTTATGGGTTCTCTGCGTGTTCTTACGATTTTTGGCCGCGGGATCTCAAGAACGCGCACGTATAACCTACGGGTTCCGTAAGTTGCACATGCGGGCACAGTACGGGCCCGTGCTGATGCTGTAACTTGTTTGGTAACGAGCTTGGTAACAACCGTACGATTAGTCGTGTGTGCTGTACGGGTCGTGCGGGACCTGCACGCGACCTATACGATAATTTAAAGGCCGTAAAGGGATATGAAAGCCCGTACGGGGTCCATAGGACAAACTATGCATGGACTTGTGGGCATGTACGGGCACCCATTTTGGCTCCGCACGACTATCTACGGGCATTCTATGGAACACACATTTTAAGAAGCCCGTGTCTGAAATTTCTACATGTTCAGCTTTCATCCACGGGCTATACGGCGCCCCTACGTGTCCAAAAATCTTCGAATGTTCATCGCGCGGACGCGCACGACATGCCGAGCGATTATCCACGGGTTCACACGGTTTTGGCTCATAAGGGGCCCGTAAAGGGCCGTACGGGTCGTGTGGGACCCGCACGGGGCCTATACGATAATTTAAAGGCCATAAAGGGACATGAAAGCCCGTACGGGTTCCATAGGACAAAATATGCATGGACTTGTGGGCATGTACGGGCACCCATTTTGGCTCCGCACGACTATCTACGGGCATTCTACGGAACACACATTTTAAGAAGCCCGTGTCTGAAACTTGTACATGTTCAGCTTTCATCCACGGGCTTATGAAATCAGTCATCTCATTAAGTCAACACAGATGTTAACAGCAGTAATACATCACACTATTTCTTGTAACATGTACACGTTCTAGTAGTTTCAATCAACGTTAAAGCGAATAACTACAGAAAAAAATGTTCATTACATAATTAGAAATGGACCTGTTAAGGCATTAATCTGCTTACAGAATGCCATTAACTGTCAACAATTGGACCGTGTTATTGCGATATAAGTGTTTGTTTAATGCTCCTCGTCAATAACGTAATTGAAACGCATATTGATTACTTAAAACGTCCTTGTCAGTGCTACAAAGAAACCGAACACTTCAGTCATGTTAACATTCTAGATCGTAAAGGTAATCGCGTTTGATTCCGACATGTTTGAAAGTTAACGCCATTGTCGATGCTGACCCATCAATAATCCGCCAATCACCAGTATCTGATTAATGCCGCTGTGACTGGAGAAATAAAGCTCATGGGATTTGTAACCCGTGTAGTTCCAATAATTGAAAAGTATACTTATCTTGCTAAGTACACTTTGAGGGAGAATTTTGTTCACTTTAAGGATACATTTATTAATTTTTATTATACTGAATTTATTACATTATCACAACCATTTTGACTGTGATAATGTATACTGAATGTATTACATTATCACAGCCATTTTGGCTGTGATAATGTAATATTTTGGCTGTGATAATGTAATAAATTCAGTATAATAATTCTGCATACTTTTAATCATCAAATATAGGCAGTCGTTGGTGACATAATGCATATATGACATAATGCATTTCGGAAAAAATAAATGATTAATCCCTCAAAGTACACTTTGCTAGATACAATGTAAGTATACTTTGCAATGTTGGTGAAATAGGCTACAGATCTAGTAGCACATTCATGTTGCCTGATAACGATATGCATTCCTTGTTAGAAACATGACAGTTGTTTCATTGATGAAATGGCGAACTGTGCAGATCCTGATCAGACTGTGGCTTTGACTAGATAATAGGAGCTTATGTGATTTGTCACCAGTGTATCTCAAGGTCAAGTGTTACACTCCTGGGGGCCGTTTCACTAAACTTCTTACGACCAAAATGTTCGTAAGTGCAATATTATGATTGTCTGTAAATTTCACATTAACAATGTTTTCTTGTAAACAATTATTGGATTTACATTTATTGAGCATAGGCTGCATCTGCAGCCTATGCTCAATAAATGTAAACCCATCAATTGAAATGTACAGACGATCCTAAATTTGCACTTACGAACATTTTAGTCGTAGGAAGTTTAGTGAAACGGGCCCCTGTTGCCTGATAACGATCTATGTTGCTTGTTAGAAGCATGCCGGTGCATAACCTGATTTTGACACTGAATCAGCTGTGAAAGTATTCACAATGGCCTAGTTTTGAGTACATAAATGTAGCACAGCTCAGAATAATCAAGCTGCTTTATTTCAAGCACAACATTAAAGTATTTTGAAACAAATGAATTGAGAAATATTGACAAGACTAGCACAGGCGGTAGTGTATCATAGAGAGATACGTTTTCTGAAAAGTCACGTGTAACACACATTGACAGTGCTGTACATATATACTCAACGACAAAAGAAACCGTACATTCCAATAATACTGGATTATCTGATTGAAGAGGAGAGGTATATAGAATAATCGTTTAATGTTTAAGCCATGCTGGCTCTTGAGCACAATAGTAATTAACAAACATACAGGCAACATGACAATGCAAGCAAGATGACAGACAGTGGACATAAAAAGTATTGTATGTGTACACTAAATGGAAGTTTTGTAAATACAAAGTTGCAATGAGAGAGAGAGAGAGATAGAGAGAGAGAGAGAGAGTAATTTATATGGAAAATTCAGAATATACTTGAAAGGGTACGTTGAAATGTTGTCAATCAACACAGTATGAAATAAAATGTCCATTACTAATCAGACATACGCACATAATACGAATTCGCCTGCATATATCTATCAATGTATATAAACATTTAAGTTGACATACGTTATAGATGTGACAATATTTCATCTCTCCTTTTAAATTATTTAGCAATGAACGTTCCTAGGTTTCTTACTTTCCTTTGATTATTTGACTTGATCAAACTAAGTCCTTTAAACATACTTGGGCGCTGTCGGTAAAATGTATCTACATACTGCAAGCGTAAATCAGTGTACATAGCGCATTCAAATAGAAAATGATATTCATCTTCTAAAACGTTACATAGATTACATTTTCTGTTTTCAATGGGTATTTTGTTTGGCTTGTGCCATCTTCCTGTTTCTATAGCTAATCTATGTGAGGATACTCTAAGTTTTGTAAAAGAAACCCGAAATTGTCTAATTGTGAAAATGTCCAAATATGACTGATACTCAAACTGTGCAAACTGTCTGTAAAAAAGTGCTCTACTAGATCTCACTAGTCTGGAATTCCAGTTTTGGATAAAATTATCAGTTAACCTCTGCTTTAATATGCTTAAAAAATACTTGATATCGCCAACGCATTGTGCCAACCCTACATGATGAAAGCCAAGACTAGACAACAGTGCTTTAACAAGGGACGCCCAGTTAGTTTTAGTTGGTCTTTCAGTAATATCATTCAACATCATTTTATACAGAACATTTATATATTTACGATCTGTCACCCCAGTTACCTTAAACCAATACTTAATAATATTATATAATCTGTGTGTCTTTATAGATGTCCGTCCTAGCTCTCCATATATAAAATCATTTTGGGTTGATAGTTTGACACCTAATAATCGTTTACAAAACTGTAAGTGTATTCGTTCAATCTGGTTTGCTTGGCTTTCCCCTCCGTAATTTAGAATAGGTAACACGAGCTTATCAAATAAATCTAACACACACTTTGGTTTGAGGTCCGTGAACTGATACGGATACTTGTTTAATTTGAACATAGCCTTTCGCGCTTGCCCAGCTAATGTAGTTTGAGCGTTCACAAAAGACCCGCCTGTAGCAAATACAATTCCAAGATAAGAAAACTTGGATACAATTTCTATTTCAGAGTTATTGTAATAAAAATGTGTATTTAAAGGTAGTCTACCACCCTTACGGAAAATCATAATTTTGGTTTTATCAGTATTAACAGTAGTAGTATATAGGGAGTCAAAATGATACCACCAAAGGTAGGAGCGTTATTGATACCCGTTGCAGCCCTCCCAACAGTATAGAAAAACGGTGTGTTTGTCCAATAATATGAACTAGCCACCAACACTGAAATATTTAAAAATGCGAAACCATCTTGTTGTACGCCCACCATAATTAGTGAATTTTTTTTAAATTGAGATTGAAAATAATTAATTAAAAAAAGAAGACGAACAAAAGTACTCACCAGCACCCTCGAAAAACGTACTTTTTTGTAAGAGAAAAGTAGAATGATACCACCAGAGGTGGCACCGTTTCCACTACCACACAAAACTCCCAACACCCACAAAAAATCGGGAACGGATTTCAGAACCCAAATACACCGAACTACAACAAACTACAGGCACTACAACTAACACAGACGAACGGCAGATAGGAGCACAAAAAGCTTCAGCAACCGGCATACGAGAGTGGGAAAAAGGTCGAGAAATCCACAATTGCACTGAAACCGTCTTGTTGTACGCCCACCATAATTAGTGAAAATATTTTGAAAATTGAGATTGAAAATAATGGCTTCAAAAAAGAAGACGAACAAAAGTACTCACCAGCACCCTCGAAAAACAGGCTTTTTGTGTAGAGAAAAGTAGAATGATACCACCAGAGGTGGCACCGTTTCCACCACCACACAACACTCACAACAACCACGAAAAATCGGGAACGGATTTCAGAAAAACCCAAATACATCGAACTACAACAAACTATAGGCACTACAACTAACACAGACGAATGACAGATAGAACTGCGTACGAGAACAATCTCGTTCTACTATTTCTTCTGGTGTAGCTCTCGGAAGCAGGACTCCGCTATTTTTCTTTTGCGTTTTTCTGTCTCTAGGGACGCCTGAGGTTCCGCAACCTGGCTTTCTAGTTCGACAACCCGGCTTTCTAGTTCGGCAGTCTGGAGTTGTGTTCTCGAGGGTGCGGTACACCGTTTCTGTTTGTGTCTGCAAAGCGTCTGGGAACTGGAGAAATGTTTTCCACAACCTTCGCACAGGAATGCAGGAGTACTGCATCTCGTCTTTCTCCCGATGTGCCGTTGCAAGTTGGCCTTCTTGACAAAAGTTCTACCACACGTTTCGCACTCCATTTTCCCAATAGTATTTTTCTGTTCAAATGGGAAAATCACAAGAATTTTTTTGTCTCCCAAGAGGCAAACAGAAATGATACCACCCAATTGTACACATTCGGACTTTTGGGAAAAGTGTAGAAAAAATTTGTCTCCCAAGAGGCAAACAGAAATGATACCACCCAATTGTACACATTCGGACTTTTGGGAAAAGTGTAGAAAAAAATTGTCTCCCAAGAGACAAACAGAAATGATACCACCCAATTGTCCACATTTGGACTTTTGGGAAAAGTGTAGAAAAAATTTGTCTCCCAAGAGCAAAACAAAATCTAGACCACATCGAAAAAACAGAAAATCTCTCCCAAAGGAGGTAGAAAGACAACTCGGAACAGGAAAGACAACTCGGTACAAAACAAGAAAGACAACTCGGAAAGACAACTCGGAAAGACAATTCGAAAAAGACGAAGAACTTTTGTCCAAAACGAGCAGCGACAAAAAATCGACAAAAAATAACTTTTTTTTCAAAATGGCTACTCCATGTAGAACGGGTCGCTAGGAGTTTGTTTTTTTCATTCGGTGTGCCGGGCTGTTTGGCGGGGTGTACGAACTGGGAGTCGGGATCTGTTTTGTTCTTCCAGAGTCGACGGGCCTCTAGAGACACGAATGGGAACTGTGGTCTGCAGACCGCGTATGCCACCACCGCCGCACACAGCCACCACTTCGTATTCTCTACGGTTCTCCAGATGTCGTGCACCTCCAGCTCGTCTTTCTTCGGACACTCGGAATCGGCATCGCCGGAAATCGCGTCCAACTTGTGTTCGTCTTCTTTTTTGAAGCCATTATTTTCAATCTCAATTTTCAAAACATTTTCACTAATTATGGTGGGCGTACAACAAGACGGTTTCAGTGCAATTGTGGATTTCTCGACCTTTTTCCCACTCTCGTATGCCGGTTGCTGAAGCTTTTTGTGCTCCTATCTGCCGTTCGTCTGTGTTAGTTGTAGTGCCTGTAGTTTGTTGTAGTTCGGTGTATTTGGGTTTTTCTGAAATCCGTTCCCGATTTTTTGTGGGTGTTGGGAGTGTTGTGTGGTGGTGGAAACGGTGCCACCTCTGGTTGTATCATTCTACCTTTCTCTTACAAAAAAGTACGTTTTTCGAGGGTGCTGGTGAGTACTTTTGTTCGTCTTCTTTGTTTAATTAATTATTTTCAATCTCAATTTCAAAAAAAATTCACTAATTATGGTGGGCGTACAACAAGATGGTTTCGCATTTTTAAATATTTCAGTGTTGGTGGCTAGCTGATATTATTGGACAAAAACACCGTTTTTCGATACTGTTGGGGGGCTGTAACGGGTATCAATAACGCTCCCACCAGTGGTGGTATCATTTTGACTCCCTATATACTACTACAGTTAATTTCCATCTTTGACAATACTCATAAAGAATATTTAGACCATTTTGCAAACCCTCCGTCGATTCAGAAAATATGATTATGTCATCAGCATATAACTATGGGAATAGTTTTGCCATTTCTATATCTACACCGTCTAAACCTTTTTGACACAAGTCATCTTCAAGATCGTTAATACACATAGCAAATAAAAATGGTGATAAACAAGTCATCTTCAAGATCGTTAATACACATAGCAAATACAAATGGTGATAAACAATCACCCTGACGTACCCCAAGACAACGTGAAAATTCATCACTTAACTGGTTATTATATTTCACTCTCGTCTTAACATTGTTATATATTGACTTAATAACATTGAACATTTTGCCTCTAATACCTAAATCTAAAAGTTTGTACCACAAATTGTCTCTAACAACATAATCAAAGGCCTTCGTAAAATCTACGAATGCACAGAATAATTTTGAGCCATTATTAATATAATATATATATATATTGTAAGAACGAAAACATGTTTATGCAATAACCATGTTTAATTCACATCAATTAAGCATCTCATAGGACATCAGTATGTTGCGTATACATTGAATACATATGTTAAACAGTAATCAATAAAATGTATTCGATTGAATGCAGTGATCCAAACAGTTTTATGTGGGCAGCTACTTGTATTCGTCATTGTCTCGTCATTGCATGCTGGATTATCGTGTTAACTTGTTGTTTTATTCGGTTATCTCGAGGCTGTATCTATAGTTTAACGACATTTTGCACGGAATCATTCAACCATAGCTTTGCCTGGGCAAGTATGGTCAAACCATACGTGCCGACTGACACCACAGGTGGAAGACTCGGACCTATGACACCAAACAAATGCCTATTCAAAAAAATCCCATTACCCCACCCACTTGATATGCTATATAAAGGTGGGTATAAATAGGGCTATTATAGAAAGAGCCCTCTCTTTTCCGGCTTGCACAAACACAATAAACATCTATTAAATGTATGACTTCTGTCTCTGGCAATCGATAAAGGTATTAGGTGTGTGAATATACTCACTTCAAATCGCTGTTTCCAGCATTTATTCAGTTATTCGCATTTTGTATACCCCATCCAAAGCGAAATGTGAGTGTACGAAAGAATCTCACACAGAATCGGAGGCAGTCCGGCTGGATTATCGGTCATATTTGGCCGATAGCTGATCGCCAGCTCAAACTAAAGTCGTGCACCATGACCATATACATTAGAGCCTCCAACCATACAAAGTTCGTCCAATTGTGATCGTTCGCCGATCTAAAAAACACTTTTTTCTATAATTTCGTTCATTATCTGGAACTGGGTCAATGCACCATCTTCCATAATACAAGCACCGAAGCGTCTATGTAAGAACATCTCTGATTGGCTAAACCTAAGAATAGACGCGAGGACTTTCCCTTTTCAGGGTTTCCGGAAGACATAATCTGATTGTACGCGGATCATGAATGAAAGCCAATGAAATTAGAAAAAAAGTGTTTTTTTAAATCGGTGAACGATCACAATTGGACGAACTTTCTATAGTTGAAGTTACTAATGTATATGGTCATGGTGCACGACTTTAGTTTGAGCTGGCGATCAGCTACCGGTCAAATATGACCGATAATCCACGCCGGATGGCCTCCGATTCTGTGTGAGATTCATTCGTACACGCAAATTTCGCTTTGGATGGGGTATACAAAATGCGAATAACTGAATAAATGCTGGAAACAGCGATTTGAAGTGAGTATATTCACACACCTAATACCTTTATCGATTGCCAGAGACAGAAGTCATACATGTAATCGATGTGTATTACGTTTGTGCGAGCCGGAAAAGAGAGGGCACTTTCTATATGGTACTGTACGAGACCAAGTGGGTGGGGTAATGGGATTTTTTGAATAGGCATTTTTGTTGGTGTCATAGGTCCGAGTCTTCCATCTGTGACTAACACGTGATTACACAATATCAATCGGAATAATGTTTATTGTATTGTGTTGCCTTAATGATTGATTTGGTACGGTTTCTTTTGTCGCTGAGTATACGACTGATAGCTCTTGTGTTGTTTTGAATGCGGGAATCCATCAGAATTTTAAATAATAGATGCATGCACTTCGTATACAGGAATCGCGGAGTCAACTATATGCCACAGCTAAGATGAAAAATAGCGACTTAGGCCGTAAATGTCTGTTTGAGAAGTCCGATCATTGCCAGATAACTCTTGGTTAGGTCGATCACGAGATACTGAACTTGATTGTCGACATAAAACATGAATTAAGAATGAACTTTTGATCTGCGATGTTTGCGAACGCGAAGTTGTTAACAAGTACTTTTATTACGTTCCGATTCTAAAGGGACTGTGTATTCGGTATTAGATGATTACACTGCATCGTGCATAGCGATTGTTGCGGAAACGTAACTCTGCAAAACACTCGGGAGTGTTTTGCAGGGTTAAGTTTCCGTAACTGGCATAGAGAGTCCGGTTAGCGCAATTTGTAACGAGCGCGCTTCTCTCCAATGCTGTCCAGGCTCGATCCTCGACCAGGGCAGAATGTGAGATTGTATGGTGGTCGCTAGACCGGACAAGTGGGTTTTCTCCGGGCGCTCCGGTTTCATCCCACATTAAGGATTACCCTTACGCCTCCATCTGTGCCAATGAACGTATTTTGCATAAGTGCTCTCGAGCTTAGTTTTAATCGTTGAAAAATGAATAAAGTTTAACATGTTTATAGAGAATACTGCGTAACTATATATAGTGTTATGTAAAGCCTCCGTATAAAAAGCATGTCCTATCTTCGTCTGGTACATTTGATAGCAAAATATAGCAGTTATTTATTCAAGTTATTAGGAAACGACTTATGGTAAATATTACACGCTGAATTCTGATTTAACATGAATTTCCACAATTCTTCAACGGAAATGACCTCAAAACATGCAATTAATCCCTCATAGGAAATAAAGGCTTACAGTGGGGTCAACGTGTAAGTGCACACACGAACGAACACGACAGGTTGGAACCAACCTATCGTGTTCGTTCGTGTGTGCATTTACACGCTGACCCCACTGTAGTTAAAAATTAGTACCATGGGTGGTTGCGTTTATTATGGTATGGACAATATTTGGCCTGTTTAAAGTTTACGAAGAGTCCGAATATGTCAAACGTTTACATACCACAATAAACGCAACAGCATATCGTTTTATTACTTATATTTACATTGCATTTTCAAAAATGTAATAACCAGATATAGCGACACTATTAGGAAGCATCGTGTTGTAATTCATGGAAATAGTGATGTTGTCTGTTAGTAGAGGGCCGTTATTAACAACGTCGTGGAGATTAATACGTCAATTAATAAACTATAACCAATAAACAACGTCTCGCGACGTCACGTGGAGGTAAAGTATAATACATTAAGCAGATTTTGTACTTTTGCTTAACATATGTATGTGGTTCACACATGCAACCATCTACAGCGTACATGGTTAATGAAGCTGAATAAACCACCGGACTATTTCTCACAGTCGGCTGTTTAGCTTTTATCCATGTCCAACCAGTGATTAAAAGGATGTGCCATGCACAAGAATGACACTACTGTCTGTTTCACGAAAGCTGCCCAAATTTTACGGCTATATAAACAATTCAAAAACAAGATTTCTTTTGATAATATTAAATTAAAGGAAAATTTAAAAATGAGCCTTCTTTTTATTTCGTGAAATTTGGTCAAATATTGATTTTATTGCGAAAACAAAATTTCCCCATGTTAAGTCCCCATAGACATCTTCACGGAGTGAAGATGTCTATGGGGATTTAACATGGGGAAATTTTTCAGAATTTCAGAAATACTGAACCGATTTTTAAAATTTAACTTTCGTTTTCTTAGTTAGGTGATTTCCAAGCTATCTAGTCGGGTTTCGGAGTCAATTTCCAAATCTTTTTGTTTTTTGACTCCTCCCACACTTCCTTACCACTTTTTCCCCCATGTTAAATTCACATAGACAAATCAATTTTTCGTAATAAAATCAATATTTGACCGAATTTCACGAAATAAAAAGAAGGCTCATGCTTAAATTTTCCTTTAATTTAATATTATCGAAAATAATATTGTTTTTGAATTGTCTATATAGCCGTAAAATTTGGGCAGCTTTCGTGAAACAGACTATAATGTTGTGTTCGGGTTACTGCCAGCTTCATATTTTGACTAACTTTTACTTGTGTCGTGCGAAACACTGGGCTTCGCTTAACTAAACTTGGTATGATAAAAAACATGGTTCCATAAAGCTACCAGTTTTATCCCATATGTACAAACTATTAAATATGAAATTGTTACGTTGGTTTTCTTGAAATGAGATGGATATGCATACATGCACGTTGCCGCTTGCGACATTATAGGAATGAATGGCCTTTTTGTGGAATTTATCGGGGCATAAACTTGGAAAAGTCGCGGGAATACTGGACGAAGCGATAAAAAATTACAATTTTCGAAAAAAAAAAGAAGAAAATTTAGATTTTTTTTCGAAAATTGCAATTTTTTTAAGGCCTCGTCCAGTATTCCCGCGACTTTTCCAAGTTTATATCCCCGATGAATTCAACAAAAATGCCAAAATGTGTTTATTTTCCGTTTGCTTAAGAATGTTCGAAGTAGTTCGGGGTGGGAGTTTACTGGGATATAAATTTTGGACAGAGACTTGCTACGGGCCAATCAAATGTTAGGGAATTGTGTAAATATTTTTGTGCTGGAATCATCATCTTGCAAATGCCATAATTATGATGTTGTTCAAACAAATAAATACGCCGTCCCAAATAAGTACATGCATTAGTCAAACCAAGATTGGGCAGCACGTCAACTCATATTATGAATATGACAATTGTTTTATCTTAATGGGAACCTGGCTGGTTCGTCGTAAATAGTTGAAGATACCTTTTCACAAGAGGTGTATGTTTAAAGACAAATTATCCTACAGACGCTTCAGCTGTAAATTCGGTCGCCTTCGCGCTCGCAGAACACTGTCATGCGCACTGAGCGCGAGAACACGTCATAACTACATGGATTATTCATATCGTCATGTGTGGCTGTGACCGGAGAAATAAGGTTTATGGAATCTGTGACCAGTGTAGCTCATGATCAAATAGCGCATTCCTGTAACCTGATAATGATCTGTATTGCTTGTTAGAAGCACGACTGGTGTTTCATTGATGGAATGGCGAACGGTGCAGATCCTGATCAGACCTTGTGGATGTACAGGCTGATCTGGATCTACACTGGTCGCAAAACCCATAAGCCCCATTTATCCAGGCACAGTCACATATTACTGCGGGTGTCAATGCTGACGCCTTTCGATAGGAACTCTGTAATTAGGCCGGATTGCCATGTCTTCTGATAATTCCGGTTGCTTCAGGGTTTGTTTCGTTGATTCTCTTTGAGTACTCGACTGTGACCGCAGCAATGGGGCTGATGACATTTTGGATCACCGTCTGAGAAAATGGACCTTATGAGGTCCTGCAAGGTACATGCCCACGCAGTAGGCACAATATGTTCTTTCTATCGGCGACATCATCTGAGATATTTTCTGGCAAAATAAACATTCACCATTACACCACGTAAAACAGAAATACAGATAATAATATTGTCCGTGTTAACATATTAAGGAAACACGGTTATCGCTTCTCATAGCAGTGTGCAAATTTTCGTCTGATATAAAATGCATAATAATGCCATGCAATGCGTGGGATAATGATGAATGAATGTTTATTTGTTGAATGTTCCCAAATGAAACATACGGCAACGAATGGAACACGAAGTGAATATGATCGTTTTGTACAGTGATTATCGTACTTTTTGTACGTGAAAACGATATTTTGTTTAAATACCCGGCTTTCAACTATTTAAACGTCAATCGTTTCTTTCAACACACGTTCTTTCCTTGTTTTTAATTAGAAACTGATGTTTTCGTTGACTTAAACGGAAACACGGTTTCTAATTATAAAACGAAAACGTTGTCAAAACGACGAGTAAACGATAGACAATCGTTCGTTTGTGGAACCAGGAACACATCCGGACTGTAGTATCACGTACACATTTCAAGAATGTATTATAGGAATGAATGGCCTTTTTGTCGAATTTATCGAGGTATAAACTTGGAAAAGTAGCGGGAATACTGGATGAAGCGATATAAAATTACAATTTTCGATTTTTTTTCGAAAATTGTAATTATTTAAGGCCTCGTCCAGTATTCCCGCGACTTTTCCAAATTTATATCCCCGATAAATTCAACAAAAAGGCCATTCATTCCTTATAATTCCAGCATTTGAAATAAGTTCATCAAGAAAATGTGTTTATTTTCCGTTTTCTTAAGAATTATTTTAACTGCGCCTCACGGTTACGGAAAGTAGTTCGGCGTGGGAGTTTACTGGGATATAAATTTTGGACAGAGACTTGCTACGGGCCAATCAAATGTTAGGGAATTGTGTAAATATTTTTGTGCTGGAATTATATCATCATAACGCCCACTCATTTGATTGTTAACACCTTGAACCCGAAAACCTTCTATAGCGGGGTTTGCAAACAGTGCAAATCCAGATGAGCCGCCGGCTTCAAGATGAAGTAATTTTCATATTTTTTAGAACAAAACACCCCCTTTTCATAAATGAACTAATTTGAAAATCACTTTGTGACGATTGGATTGGTCGGGAAATTAGCATATCAAAATCCATTCCAGTTACTTAGTGTTAAAAGGGTTCATGGCGAAGACACCAACACGATATCAAACCTATAATAATCACATCGTATAACATACACAGATCATACACGAAGCCGATAATACGCAAATCCCATTACGGGCGGATGGTCCCATTTGTTTCAAGTTGTCAATTACAGATTGATTACCAATACTCGTGAGCTAACTAACTCCGACATTAAACTATATCCAGCACGTATAACAAGTGGCAATTTAGACATTGCTCTATTATGTTATTCAATAACTCGAATAGAGGTATCGAATTGTGGTATGTTGATTGGTACAAATCGAAGATTGATGATACATGTATATAGTGGAAGCTCTCTAAACCAGACACCAAGAAAACACCTGTGATCTTATTTTCGATGAGTTTCTTGGCCATTTATCTCAGGTGATAATGTCTGTTCGCCATCGCAGAGCACACAGCTTGGCTCAGAATGATCAAACGTCTGATTTACAGTGAAACCTCGCTAAGACGGACACCCTGGGGTTTCATTGCATACATTACATTACATTTCATTGCGTGATAATTGAACATTACATGTATTAAACAAGTTTACTGATGCCATCGGGAACGGGTCTCTGCCGATTTTTTTTTTAAATCAGTCAACGAGTTTAGTAAATAATAGTCCCTCAGTTAAGCACCTGGGTGCCGTTTCACAAAACTGATTACGACTAAAATGTTCGTAAGTGCAAAATTATTATATCCTATAAAGTCCACATTAACAATGTTTTCTTGTAAATAATTATTGAATTTCCATATGAAGCCTATGCTCAATAAATGTAAATTCATCAATTGAAATTTCCATACGGTCCTAAATTTGCACTTACGAACATTTTAGTCGTACAAAGTTTAGTGAAACGAGCCCCAGCTATGACTCTAATGAACAATGGAGAGTCTTATCAGACTGCATGGACATGGCTAAGTAGTGTACCATGTGCTCTCTAGCGGTATTCACTCAATAATGATTCACAGAATATGTGATATTTTCCGTAAATGACGTCGAAAGATGACGAAATTTTCATAACAAATGCGGAATTGGATTCCGCATTTGCTATGAAATTTTCGACAACTTTCGACGTGTTTTACGGAAAATATCGTAAATTTTGTAATGAATTCGTACGAGATATCGCACATGTTCTTACTAGAGGTACCGAATCAGCTTATTATAATAAGTGATGTTTGGCAACAACTGAATATGGAAGAAGGGGACTTTGTCCATAAATGACCTAGGGAATTTAATGTTATGAACCCTATCTCCTATAATTCTCTGTCAGACTTTTTATGGATTACCATGTTTTCCTGGGACTGACCGTCTGACCTGACGTGTCTCACTAGTCGAGATCGTTGCTATCATGGAACTCCTAATGCATGCAATATCATGTAAATGTTACTGGAAATCGTTCCCTAATGGTTGATTCAAGATTGCCCGATATGAGTTGAGTTAATAGCACCATTACCGTGCATACCCATGGGTGTGTACTATTGTGCAAGCCATTGTAGTGATCTATTAATATGCATGTTCATTGTATCGTTCTTTGGACGTTCGATGTATGAATTAACCGACCTTTAAGATGCAGTTGCGTTTTATATGCACAGTATAGACATTGACAATTTAACAAGACTGGTGAAAACCGCATGCAAATATTCCATGTCTGTCACAAGTTATAGACGTTTTAATTTGTGCATATTTTATGCAAAAGAGCTGTGACATCACAGTGCGGCATTTAAATAACGCAAATTACGATATTTGCGTGTTTGATACACCGGGACTAAGATACATAGACTAAGTTCAACATTTACGTACACAACGCGTTTACAGTGGGGTCAGCGTGTACATGTAAGTGTACACACGAACGAACACGACAGGTTGGAACCAACCTGTCGTGTACGTTCGTGTGTGCGCTTACACGCTGACCCCACTGTAAAGATGCTCCACACCATATTGCCGAAGACAAAGATACGTAATCGGACGACGGGATCGGTGAATGCACACTTAACCCCCATACACCATGTCAAAACATATTCATAATAATTTGATTCTGAAATTGGAATGTTCTGATACATCGTCTGATACGACGCTCTATTACATTTGTCTGAAAGTTCCATCGGATGAAGCGACTTATAAGGTTCCCAGAAGGGTATTACGGCCATTCGCGCAGTCTGATCTGGGCCTACACTGTTCGATAATCTATCATACCAGCGTTGCGTAGCAGCTAGTATCAGCACCAAGTCTCAGAAATTGTGAAGGGGTTTGTGCCTTCTAATTGTGTGAAACGTAACCGCGATTTACGCTTAACTCATTGAACCCTGGCTACAAATAGCCATTTCACCCCTAGAGTTAACTGCTAAGCCATCCCCTAGCTACTGCAGTGGGCTTATCAGCTCTGACTCCCTGGGAATATTTGATGCAATTCCAAAATAGGATTATCAGGCAATGGGTGTCTTACATTAACTGGCTAAAAACGTGTTATATATTATCCAATACATCTGAAAATTTGTATGTATATTCACCCATTATTTATCTAACCAATGATGTAATTTTTATTATAAACGTCCCAACAATCTGTATTTATTGAATGAACCTACATGTATGTACATCAAATCATTTGACAAAACAAGGCTTATTTCATTTATGACCAGCGTATATCCTGACCAGCCTGCACATTGACGGTGACTGCCAGAAATGCGAACAATGTAGATCCTGATTAGACGGTGAGGATGCACTGGCCTGTATGGTTATTCACTGATTGCAAATGTAATAAGCCCGTTTTTATCAGATCATAGCTCAGTTGGTTTCACCCTAACCCCTAACCCTAACCCATTGTGAAAATTGGCAACACATTGAAAATCAAATAATTAAGCCACTAAAAATAAAAAAGTTTAAAAAGTCACTAAATTACTGTGGATTATAAGTTAGCAACTTTCAATTGTGGCTGAGCAATTGAATAAGGATGGTGCATGTAATAATAATGTTAGCATAACAAATAAAAAAAAATCAGATTGTGAATTTATTTTGCCTCAATTGTGATGTAGAAAACATTATATTTCCGTTTTGTGAAGCCACCGAATATCAGCCGCTACTAGGCGGAAAACTCGCTGTACAGTATACAAATAAGATCCGACAATGGCCTGAAGTATAAGTTAGATCACGATTCGTCCGCATGTACGAGTATATAATGTAAGAGCTTTAGCGAAAATAAACACATTTTCTTGATGAATTTATTTCAAATGCTAGAATTATAAGGAATGAATGGCCTTTTTGTGGAATTTATCGGGGATATAAACTTGGAAAAGTCGCGGGAATACTGGACGAGGCCTTCCGGCCTTCGTCCAGTATTCCCGCGACTTTTCCAAGTTTATACCCCGATAAATTCCACAAAAAGGCCATTCATTCCTATATTAAAGTATATTTTTAATTATTATTAAGACATTTAACGGTTATAAATGTAGTGTTCACAACCGCCAGCGTAAATCTTGCTCAATGCATCAACATTTTTGAAAACATTATAGGAATGGCCTTTTTGTGGAATTTATCGGGGTATAAACTTGGAAAAGTCGCGGGAATACTGGACGAGGCCTTCCGGCCTTCGTCCAGTATTCCCGCGACTTTTCCAAGTTTATATCCCCGATAAATTCAACAAAAAGGCCATTCATTCCTTATAATTCCAGCATTTGAAATAAATTCATCAAGAAAATGTGTTTATTTTCCGTTTTCTTAAGAATTATTTTAACTGCGCCTGACGGTTACGGAAAGTAGTTCGGCATTGGAGTTTACTGGGATATAAATTTTGGACAGAGACCTGCTACGGACCAATCAAATTTTAGGGAATTGTGTAAATATTTTTGTGCTGGAATTATTTCCCAAACAAGCAAATTGATTGTCTGAGCCGTAGCTCAGGCGCAGACAAGCAGGCTGCTTGACTTCAAGTACAATATACAGAATAGTAGGTTAGTTTCGTGAATGGGAAAACAAATATGGCAAGGCTTAGGAAACGGGATGGGCGAGGCTCTGCCGAGCACATTCCGTTTCCGTGCCGCGCCAGATATGTTTCCCATTCACGGCACTAGCCTACTATTCTGTTTATCGCGTCAACATAACAAATAGCTTTAAAATGCCAAAAATAATCCCAGCCGCATCTCCAAATGGCACGGCACCGTGTTTCACGGCACCGTGTTTCACGGCACATACGCACTGTGTTGACAAATACAACATGTATTGGCAAATAAGTACACCTACAATAAAACACCTGTGGTGCGGGCAACGGTCTAGAAAATTCTAGGTAGGGAAGGTAGGCTTATTTTGTTTTGAAATAGTACTAGACAACTGTATCAAGGTGTATGATCACGTGGTACTAACAACAAGAACAAGTACTGATTCAAAGTACGTATTATTTTATAGTGTCCTTATTACGTAACGGATTTTGATGAAATATGGGGCATCAAACGAGTCTCGTTAAGCTTCATTTGGTGGTCTCTGTATTTTCGCGTAAACTTCTGGTCGTTTTTGCGAAGAATCGATTTCCATGTCTCCGACACGGAAATCGATTCTTCGCAAAAACGACATACGTATGTGGCAAACTCCCTGGATCACCAAATGCAGCTCATGAAGACGCGTTTGCTGCACCATATTTCATAAAAATCCGTTGCATATTAAGGAAAATATAAAATAATACTTACTTTGGAGGGGCGACGTTGTTGTTGTTGTAACCACGTGATCATACACCTTGTGTATGTGCCAATATAGTGGAAAATTTCACTATGTGGTACTTATTCATTTCCGACAGCAACAAGTGTATGCATCAAGTGTGAAAAGCCAACTTTAATGTACACACAAGGGTCGAAAATGAACATTTTTTTTAAACAGCCAAAAATGTCTAGGGTGGACGGCATATTCAAAGGCAGGGTCGGGTTGCCCGCACCACAAGACTTTTTTATGCATTAGCGCAAACGGTACCGTAGGGTCGACGGCTTATTCATAGGTAGGGTCCAGTTTCTCCGCACCGCAATACTTTTGATTGGGCCCAGACATGCGAAAACAAACCACTGCCCATGATTGGGGGAATTACACCTAAGGCTATGTGTTGATCCAGCTGTCACGACTGATTGTCCAATATGTCCAATTGTGTTGGTCAGTGCAGCCGTTGTTAGCCATTTGATTGGACGGGGATTAGGCTGTCGGTAAAAAGGCAACACAATCAGACAGCTGTTATCTGGTCAATCAACTGTAACTTAATGTATCGTAATTTTCACAGCCATGTGGTATTAAAGACAAAACCGGGAGTCGTAATACGTACGTATTGAAGTCATAATCACCATACTAGACGTGATAGGAGAATGTATCAGGTAACCTGCCCTGTATTGACCGAATACGTACTGACTGATAACATAGTGTTGTATCAGGCATTGACCTGATACAAACATCCGGGTTACTACGAAGGGGAAACTGATGGCGGATGAAGTCACGGGACGTTACCGAATGGCATCCATGTAAGGATAGATAACGACGTCATATGTGGTCTTTTTCGAGCATAAAACGTTACCTGATAAATAGAATACCAGGCTAGTGTCTTTTGATATCAAGTTTATCAGGCACGGCTAGGAAACGCGTTTCTCTATGTTGCTACCAGTATTGTATTTGCAACGAGTGTGTATATACCTGACGTTGTGCCAGCATGCTGGTCGTAGTATATACGAAGTAAGTCCCATATGTCTTGGGTTGGAAATTTTTTATATGATGCAATTTCCACGGGACATGTCGTACTACTGCCATTCCTGTAGCCGATTTCACCAACATTGCAAAGTATACTTTTCTAGCAAAGTATACTTTGAGGGAGTAATCATATATATTTCCCGAAATGCATTATTTCATATAGAACTAACGACTGCATATATTTGATGATTAAAAGTATGCAGAATTAGTATACTGAATTTATTACATTATCACAGCCATTTTGGCTGTGATAATGTAATAAATTCAGTATAATAAAAATTGATAAAATTATCCGAAAGTTGAAAATTTCTCCCTCAAAGTATACTTTGCTAGATAAGTATACTTTGCAATGTTGGTGAAATAGGCTACAGAACTATAATTCCAGCACAAAAATGTTTACACAATTCCCTAACATTTGATTGGTCCGTTGAAAGTCTCCGTCCAAAATGTATATCCCAGTAAATTCCATGCTGAACTACTTTCCGTAACCGTCAGGCGCAGTTAAAATAATTCTTAAGAAAACGGAAAATAAGCACATTTTCTTGATGAATTTATTTCAAATGCTGGAATTATGAGGAATGAATGGCCTTTTTGTGGCATTTATCGGGGATATAAACTTGGAAAAGTCGCGGGAATACTGGACGAGGCCTTCCGGCCTTCGTCCAGTATTCCCGCGACTTTTCCAAGTTTATACCCCGATAAATTCCACAAAAAGGACATTCATTCCTATAATGACCACCATTCCTGGTTTGTGGCTTGAAGGTGTACATCGAGGGAACGACGGCAACTACGGCATGTATACAGTAGACCGGAATGTGTAAGCAATAAGACAAGAGTTGTCAGAAGACAACGAAGCGCGCCTGCTGGAGTTTTAGTTGAACGAATATCAAGAAGCTGTGTGAAAGGAAACCGAAGTTATAACAAATGTTCCCCAACGTCCGAAAGCGCTAAAATTGTGACCTTTACTTTGGGGTTCGCGGGCGTCTGAGTGTCGTGGATTTGTCACAGTATGATAGAGAATCATTAATAGAAGGCATGTGTGAAATATCAAAATGTTTGGTAAAAGGAAAGAGAAATTACAACAAATTTCCCCCGACGTTAAGTTTATGAAAGCACAAGACTGTGACCTTGACCTTGGGGTTAGCGGGGATTTGAGAGTCGTGGATTTGTCACAGCATGATAGAGAATCATTACAGAAAGGAATTTGTAAAATATTAAAAGGTCTCGTGAAAGGAAACAGACATTATAAGAAATTTGAAGACGGACAGACACAGACAGACAGACAGACGGACGGACGGACAGACGCTGACTACGACGCCGGGGGTACGCCATAAGCAAAAATGAATAAAGTAAGTACTGTACATGCGCGTCAACACAAATACGGCGTGAATTTATCCAGGAAGTTCCAGCAACTGAAACATAGATACATGTACATGTACCAGACAGTAAACCACACCTAACAACAAAGGTAATTATTTTCTATTTTATTATCGTTGGCATAGACCACAGAAACTGAATGCATCACATGAACGTGTACAACGTAGCTAACTTCATCTAGCATATATGTACCCTAACTCAAAATCAACTTAAGCAGTCTGTATTCAATTGTTCGTGCTCTTACCTGACATATCAGCATATTGTAAGAGTTTGTCTTACGAAACACAATGTCATGCAGCCATGACACATGTTGTCGTTTGGGCTATTGCAATTTACATGATTTAAAATGGCCACGTATGCCGCATGTTCTATTTTCAGTGCTTAACCCACACCTGATACAGATATGAAAACGGCTCTGACGTCATTAGAAGCAGCATCGAATGATGTGAATTAGGTATGTCCGTATGCTTCAATGATATACGTTTCATACACCATTGGACATTGTCTTTCCAGGCAAGAAAATGTGTTCCACCGGGAAAAGGGGATATTCAATATGCGATCGGTGTCGTTCAAAGCCTGATCGGCAGTGTAAGCTATGACCAGACTGCGCACGCGTGCGCATGCGCATGCGCAGTCTGATCAGAGCTTACATTGCTATGTGCTGTAATTTGAGGAAACAAGCCTTATGCGTCTAGCTAGCTGCACGTTTTCCGCTTTATATGCAATGTTGCATTATATCGCTTCACCACAGTCAACGGTATGAATTTGCCGAATAACGTTTCCATTTGCGCACTAAAATAGCAATACTTTGTAGGCCGTTCACGTTCATACTTCGCTATATTGTTATTGAGCGACAATTCTGCTATATGAGACTATCATATTATCATAAACTCGCCAAATAACGTGTGTATTAGCAAAAGTCTTAGGCCACTCTCCACGAAATAGAAAGAAAACAAAGAATGCTTCAAACACACATTTGGAAATACCACTCCGTCACAACGCTTATGTAATGCAATGTAATGTAATGCAAGTATAGTTATGTACTCAGTACTAGCGTCTAACGAACAGTTCACATCGGTATCAGGCTGCAGAAATGTGCTAAACCCATATTTCTCGTGGCAGGTCAGCAATTAGAGACGACATTCCTGATCAGTTCGTTTATAGTTCGTTAAACGTCTCATCAGTAATTGGCCGGTTATCGCGCAATTTTGCAACGTGGGTTCGTGTCAATGACAGTCCTCAATCAGACTGTGACTGCAGAAATGGGGCTTATGGCATTTGTAAGCACTGTAACTCCAAATCAAATTACACACTGACGTAGCCGGATAACGATCTGCATTGCTTGTTAGAAGCATGCTGGGTGTTGCATTAATGGAATGGCGAACCGTGCAGATCCTGATCAGACTGTGCGGATGCACAGGCTGATCTGGATCTACACTGGTCGCAAAACCAATAAACCCCATTTCTCCAGTGACAGCCACAAATAAACAAGCACATGTACAACCAAACCGAACTTAGTTACCATGCTCGGCGATTATCATAGTTCGCACGATTTGTCTTACAATTTTCCATTTCTAAATGACCTTAACCTTCTAGCATGACCTTGTAGTGTGCACGTTGTCTTGTCATCCGAATCAATGAAAACTCCATTACAAAATGGCCTTCACCTTCTTGCATGACCTTGTAGTGTGCACGTTATCATGTCATCCGAATCAATGCAAACTCCAGTTCAAAATGGCCTTCACCTTCTTGCATAACCTTGTAGTGTGCACGTTGTCTTGCCATCCGAATCAATGCAAACTGCATTACAAATAATTCTGTCGGACGGGGTTTGTAATACGCGTCAAACAAATATGAGACGAGCCATGTGATTTTGTACCTAAGAAGACGTGCGATTTTCACTAACCTTATTTACAGAAAGTGTGTTATAATCTATAAATGACGTCGAAAGTTGCGGAATTTAATTCCGCATTTCGTCAACTTAAAGACAGAACACAAAAAAAACAACACATGAATTCAGCATTTTCCCGGGCTGTGAAGCAACCGATATATGTAATATTTCGGTTGCGTCACAGCTGAAAGTGGAAGCCCCTTTTAAAAAATACCAGTGACGCTCATGTGTATCATAAAACACGACCATAACGTGCTCGTATTTTCTGCTACAGGTAAGAAAACACCAAATAGTTTTACTTAACCGAATCGTCCAAATATGGACATTATCTCCTACATTCGCTGTTCGTATGAAACCTGCTTTTACAAGGTGCATGATCGCGTGGTACTAACAACAACAACAAGTACCGATTCAAAGTACGTATTCTTTTATAGTGGCCTTATTACGTACTAACGGATTTTGATGTAATATGGCGCATCAAACGCGTCTTGTTAAGCTGCATTTGGCGGTCTCTTTATTTTCGCCCAAACTTATGTCGTTTTTGCGAAGAATCGATTTCCGTGTCTCCGACACGGAAATCGATTCTTCGCAAAAACGACATAAGTCTGTGCCAAACTCCATAGACCACCAAATGCAGCTCATGAAGACGCGTTTGCTGCGCCATATTTTATCAAAATCCGTTGCATATTAAGGAAAATATCAAATAATACTTACTTTGGAGTTGGCGACGTTGTTGTTATTGTAACCACGTGATCATGCACCTTGTTTTACACGACCCAAAGCATGTCCCCACTTGATCTGCACGAATGTAACAATAGGTTCACTTACTCCTAAGAACGAAACAGTCAACCTCGTAATGTCCCGCAATGTTGATTACATTATTTGTTCATTGCAACTGTGTTAACATCACGTGATCACCATGCTCAGTACTTTCATTTAAGCGCTCCATATATGCTTAACACTGGTGTTAAAAGACCCGCAACATGTTCCACAAGAACAGGAATTGCATGCAAACCGTATATGTATCCTCAAAACATCCGGATTGTTTTTTTATACCGGGCTACTTTTATATACTGCTTTGGCGCTTTACTCTAATTAGCATATTCATACCTACATGTACATGAATCGTGTTTTATCAGGCTGGGCTCGAATACCGTATGAATTGCTCGACAAGCCGAGGAATTCCTAGCGTTTCCTAGCCTTGCCTGATAAACTTGATATCAAAAGATACTATGCCTGATACTAAGTCTCCATGTATTGACGAGCCCGATAATGCGTGAATCATTCCTGTCATTTGTCATTGCCCACACACCCGGAGATGATCCGTTATCAACATCACCACCGATATTGGACAGAGTTGTGGCCGAGCGACTCGCGAAATGGTGCTTATAGGATTTGTGACTAGTGTATCTCCTGATCAAATTACACACTCCTGTAACCTGATAACGGTCTATATTGCTTGTTAGAAGCATGGCGCGTGTTGCATTGATGGAATGGCGAACAGTGCAGATCCTGATCAGACTATGCGAACGCACAGTCTGATCTGGATCTACACTGGTCGCAAAACTCATAAGCCCCATTTCTCCAGTCAACACCGCAAATAAACATGTCGATTTTTTGGCACTCGAAGCCTCGTGGTCGGTTCCAATGATTGATGAAAAGTATATAAAACCAGGTTCTGAAAATACACACAACGCTGTGCGTGGTACCAGATTAGGCTCATTACGAAATTGGCGTAGTTTGCATGCATATATAGCAATACCCGACGCAGTTAAAGCAACTTAATCACGGGTGTTGCGTCAGAGGGTGTGAACAGAGTCTCGCTGGCGACAGGAGCGGTACTATACACAACGCCATGCGTTGTGTGAAATATGCGCGTGAGTGGAGCAGGGGTTAAAACCACTTACAACAAATTGCTTGCTTCGCTACGCCGTTCATGATGTCAATAACGTACTGTAGGCCGCTAATCTAAAGGTTACACGGAAACCATTTTGTAATCTCGCGATTGGGCCATGTTGGCGCAGATTTCAACAGATTGAACCGATTTATCTGTTTATTCCACCTAATTTTGTCTGAGTGTAATTAATCAACGGCGAAAAGAGGAACAAGTTTTGAATACTCACGTCGTCGGCGGCGATGATGGATTGCCGTTAACGATGTCCGTTGATAGAACCGATGTCGGACTAGAAGAAGTCATTTGTATCAAAGAAAACGTTTATGTCTTACTCGCCAAGGTTTGACATTAACTGATTACCCTCGTCCATGTCAACTGACGCTCCTGTATGGTAGCTACGTGAGTCTAATGTAAATGTATTTACTGTCTGTTTCACGAAACTTGGCAAATGTACCGGCTATATAAACAATGTAAAAGCAATATTTGTTTTTAGATAATATTAAACTTTATCAAATTTAAGAATGAATCTTCTTGAATTTCTTCAAATATTGATTTTATTACGAACAATGATTTCTCTATGGGAGGGGGAAATGAAGTGGACGAGCTCAGGGGCAGGTGTCAACAAAACGAAAGAAAAATGGAAATTGACTCTGAAACCTGCCTAGATAGCTTGGGAATGATATATTTTGAAAATAGGACTACTATTTCTGAAATTAGAAAGAATTCCCCATGCTAAATCACCATAGACATCTTCACTCTAGAGAAGGTGATTTAACATCAATATGAATAAATAAACTTATATATTGTTTTATTAAATAAAATATATGAATAAAGTCACTTTCACTAAATAAATAAAAAAAAACTCATTCTTAAATGTTGATACAATGTTATATTATCGAAAGAAATATTGTTTTTGCATTGTTTATATAGCCGTAATATTTGGACAGGTTTCATGAAACTGACAGTACTATGCTTGTGTGCATGTTGGAATAAAATATACGCACGAGTGTATGTTGTGAATTGTATACTGGCCCACGAAACAAACAAAATATTTAATGATTTTTTTGTATCATGACCTGGAATGTTAGCTGCAATTAATTATACATTCGACAACCATTGTATATGGCGGTGTATGAACGAATGTATATGCAATGATAAACGTGACACGTTTACCACCATTATATATATATGTTATATTGTGTCGAACGTATGTTATACGTATATCAGTCCCAATGCCACGTCGTAAACTAGCAATCAGGGGCCCGTTTCACTAAACTGCGTACGACTAAAATGTTCGTAAGTGCAAACTTATGATAGTCTGTACATTTCACATTAACAATGTTTATTTGTAAACAATTATTGGATTTACATTTATTGAGCATAGGCTGCAAATGCAGCCTAACTCAATAAATGTAAATCCATCAATTGAGATTTCCAGACGATCCTAAATTTGCACTTACGAACATTTTAGTTTAGTGAAACGACCCCGCAGTAGTTTACATCCAAATTAAATATTGCTGACATTGTACCAGTACGTTAAGATGAATTTGATAGTTTTCCTTACGTAATAAGTTGAAACCTCATGGGGTTTACCACCTTCATCTCGGCACTAGTTGTAGTTCACATATGTTTTAATACGTTTATTTATGAAAAATTCAATATGGGAACTATAACTATCTTATTGTTTGGCTCGCCACGTAGAGAGACGTGCTCAATTGAATCAAGACGCAGAAATCATGTTGCAAACACTCAATATATCTACTTCCAATTTTCTCCAAACATATCTACTTATGTTATACCTACAGTATGTTCCATGTTTTGCTGCCGACGAACATTTGGCTATTAAACACATTAAACTTAAACAATATTTAAATGTAAGTACTTGTTGTTTTCATCAATAACAAAAAGGTCACCCTCACCAAAAATAATCATTTGATAAAATTCCACCAAATATTGATTTTATTGCGAAAAAAATGATTTTCCTATGGGAATTTAACATGGGGGAAAGGGAGGTGGAGGAGCTGGAGGAGTCAAAAAAACGAAATAAAAATGGAAATTGACCCGGAAACCCGGTTAGATAGCTTGACAATTATGTATGTAACTAAGAAAACAAAAGTTAGATTTTGAAAATCGGTCCACAAAATTAATGATATATATATATTTGTTTAGCCCCTATGTTAAATTAGCATAGGAAAATCTTTTTTTCGCTATACAATCAATATTTGAAGGAATTTCATCAAATAAAAAAATTGGGAGGGTGTCTTTTTTGTTATTGATAAAAGAGTACTTTTTCAGATTTAATGTGTTTAACAACTAAAAGTTGACGGCAGCACAACGAGGAACAGACTAAAACATCTCCGATTGTAGTATTTTCACCACATTCTTCGATTTAACCATTATCAGACCACCAACTGCTATTTCCCTTGATGTGACATATATTCTTACACGAAGGCATTGCGTTCCAGTGTTTCGCATTGATGAGAACATCGTACGCACAGGTTCTCATAATCTTCATGGTCCCATGTTTTCGTCTGAATTTAACGCGTCTTGGTGACGCTCAGGCGTGTAAAGCAATATGAAACCCGTCCAGCGGCATTTTTTTTCTCATACCAAGGCCATATGAAGGCAACTATACAGAATAGAAAAACAGTGGCCCGTTTCACTAAACTTCGTACGATTAAGAAGTTCATAAATGCAAAATTGAAATCCACAATAGCATTTGTTCTGACATTCGATGTATGCTACCTTCGACGACATAAACCCGTATGTAATACCAGTAACTAGGATTAGAGAAACACATTAATGTGAGAAGCAAAGTCATAGAACATTTGTTTCGTACGAAGTTTAGTGAAACGGGTCCCAGATCCCCGACTGATTTTTAACTCAGTTGCAAATTTCCACATGACTTGTGTATCGCCTATCAGTGTATATAAGTTCCTTAGATTTACCAAAATAATGTGGTTGTGACTGGAGAAATGGGGCTTATGGGTTTTGCGATCATAGTAGATCCAGATCCGCCTGTGCGTTCGCAGTCTGATCAGGATCTACGCTGTTCGCCATTATGTCAATGAAACGCCCGTCATGTGGCTGTGACTGGAGAAATGGGTCTTATGGGTTTTGCGAACAGTGAATATCCAGATCAGCCTGTGCATTCGCACAGTCTGATCAGGATCTGCACTGTTCGTCATCCCACCAATGAATCACTCGACATGCATATAGCAAACAATACTATATCGTTAAAGGGCTACATGAGTATGGTATTTGTACAGGAGCTACACTGGTTACAAATCCCATTTCTCTAATCACAACCACATATGAGACACGCCATGTGATTTTGTACCTTCGGACATCTGCGTAATTTCATTAAATAAGTTTACAAAAATTATAATATATTTCATAAATAAAGTCAGAAGTTGACAAAGATTTCAGACTACATGCGGAATATAATTGCGCATGTACTCTGAATATTTTGTCAACTCTTGACGCCCGCCTCATACGGAAAATTTTCGAAGATTTCCGATTGTACAAAATCACATGGCATATCTCAACTACATGTATGTGTCTGTAACCCTATGCGTTTTCCTGAGCCATGTACAGTCTTCACGGGCATTCTGTCCTTGCTTGAATGACGCAAAAATACGCCGGAACACTGTTGCCTATATTTGCTGTGGAAGCACCGCGACCGCCGTTAATATACATGTAGTGTGTTGCAAACTGTTTGTACAAACAGTTTGCAACACTACATGTATATTATCGGCGGTGCTTCCACAGCAAAATTATATTTCATATACCGCTCGCTGTTCCGTGAACGTATCGATTGGACGTCAATGGCGTCACATGACATGATGTCACGTTGACCATAAAACTAGGGCGGTCAAATTAAATTGGATTTGTTTTTCTGAGCAGTAATTATAATCGAACCTACGTTTTTTTTAGATTTGATCCAGTGCAGAATGTAGCTTATGTAAATGTAGGGTTTGCAACATCAATATACGTTAATGTAGCAGTGAATGGGATATGTATACTAAGGGTACTCGGCTAAATTGAAATTAGTTAGTGTCATCATGGTCATGTAGAACACTATCCTGGTAGCAACTAATGGGACGTAATCGATGTTTTACAGTGAATGCTTGGCATGTCATTGGAACTGGCGGAGTTAATCTTCTTGCCCACTCTCTGAAACAGTATAGGAAACAGGCAGGCAGTTCATTTCTCATAGACCCACATTCACACAAACAGGACAATCGCCAACTACCTGCGTATGGAAGGTAATATCCACCATAATTATATTAGGTTTGATGCTTGCTTGCTGATGACATTCTAAGTTCTATCCGTCTTATTACAATTATATGTGGCTTGATGCTTGCTGACTGGTGCCATTACAACTTACTTTCATGTTATTGTATTCGTCATTCGTGTTTGTGACATTTGAAATCTTCTTGGTTGTAGTCTAAATTGCATGTGAATTTGGCTTGATGCTTTATTCATTCGCACTGTTTCAATGCGTTTGTGTTGATTACATTCTAAGTGACATCCGGAGTTCCATTATTGATTATTGTATCGCTGTTTTGACATGCGTGTTATTACCTCGATAAGCCACGCCCCTTGACAACAACAATTGCAACAGTAATTTGGGAACAACCATTATGACGCCAGGTGCGCTGCTAAGACTAAGAATAGTTCTCCCTAAAATGATTTAATATGCTGGTACCCGTCCTACAATGCGTTGCTCTCTAAATTGGTTCCATGTCCCTAACGGTGTTGATGTAGATTGATGCCACCTTTTCTGTTGCGCCATATTTAGGTTAAAAGACACCAAATAGTTTTACTGTATAATTTAACTGAATCTCAGCCAGTCTTTCCTACTTTCACTATTCGTATGGATGTTGTGGGACCAACCTCGTCATGTCCCCCAATATTGTTTACATTATTTGGCCACGGAAACTCTGTTTACATCATGTGCCAAACAGGCTCAGTGTTTTCTTTTAAATGCTTCAAATATGCTGAAAACTGGTGTTAAAAACACCCCTTTCTAACCTTAAACGTAGAGTGTCCATGCCTGGTTATAATATAGGGAGACATGTTTTTCTTTATTTGTTCAATCTGACATTTTTCTGGCAAAATGATTACCATTACCAGACTTACTAATTGATATTATTATACTTTTTATATCAAACGCGAACTGCCAGTTTGATATCAGGGGCGATAACCGTGGTTCCTAAAATGATAACGGAAGCAACTAAATTCCATTTATTTATTACTTGATGTGCAATATCGTATTTTATGATATGTCAATAAAAATATTTATTCAGCATTTAGTTGATATAAATAATTTAAAAATACTGCATCATTTGCATATGGAACTAGCTTGATACCACCGTGAGTACATTAAATATTACTAAATAATTATATCTGTGTAGCTGGCACTCGTAATTAAATGGTGGACTAGTTGCAATTATACACTTATTTAAGTTCCATAAACAAAAGTTTGTACCTACTAGATGGGACCCCAGCTTCAACAATAATTAAATTATTGGAAATTAGGTCCCACAACATCCATAAGAAAAATGAAAGTAGCAGAGAATATCAAAATGTGTGGTAACGGGTTAGTTTTTTAGGGAAAATCAATGGTGGTGGCCTACCTTAGTATGATCCCGGACGGTTATTGGTTTGCATCGGTAACGGGCCAGTTTGACAGTCAACCTGTGTAAGTTACCATATGTGTAACTTACTATAAAAATGTGATTGTTTTCAATTACGCACATATGTAATTTAATTATGAGGATACATGTATGTTAAAAAGACATTAGTAAGTCAAACACCATACATACATATGCCATTTAGTTAATATAGGTTAGAGAATAACAAAAATTTTGGGGTGGTGCGAAATCGTCAAGACGGTAAAAGTAGTCCAGTATGAACAAAAGCGTGCGGGTGTTTTGAGGTCACTGACACAGTTTGCTTGCAAATCTTGATCCATTACTACCCAGTTTCACTTGAGGAACATGTTGGTCATGTGATGTAAACAGAGTTTCCGTGGCCAAAAATAAAATGTAAACAATATTGGGGGACATGACGAGGTTGGATTTTTCTGTCTTAGGAGTAAGTGAAGCTATTGTTTTGTAACGGAAATGGTACCATGTGTAATCATGAGTTGAATGTGGATATAAAAATACCGATCGAGAGCATCGTGCTCCGGTAGCGCAGTTGGTTAGCGCGTCCCGCTGGTATTGGGAATGTCCCGGGTTCGGTCCCCGGTCGGTGCACATTTTTTCCGTTGCATTTCCCCTATCCGGTTACATTTGGGGGCTCGTTCGACCCTCATGAGTGTCTGTGGGCTCTCTAGAGGGGTGAACTTGGGGTGAGTTTCTTCGTAATTGACGAAACTCAAAAATAACGGGGGAGGAGTGTAACGGAAATGGTACCATGTGTAATCATGAGTTGAATGTGGATATACAAATACCGATCGAGAGCATCGTGCTCCGGTAGCGCAGTTGGTTAGCGCGTCCCGCTGGTATTGGGAAGGTCCCGGGTTCGATCCCCGGTCGGTGCACATTTTTTCCGTTGCATTTCCCCTATCCAATTACAGTTTAATTCATGCAGAACCAGTACAGACCGGCTGCAGGTCATGTACAAGTAGGTCCCACAACAGCCATACGAATAGTTAAAGTAGTAGAGACTGACCTTATTGGATGGGATTCGGTTAAAGTGTATAGTAAAACTAGTCGGTGTCTTCTAACCTATACTGTGATCATTTGTAGGTGAAATCTTACATCAACACCGGCATTGGAGGTGTGCCTCAAACAGCCAATCACATCTCGTACTATTATTTATTAGTCGGAGGATTCCTAACATTGACACCAGTGCCATCTTGCGTCATAATGAGGCACTACTAACCAATATATTGCTTGCATCATTCTGCTTGTGGCTTGGTGCTTTCTGCTTGCGGGTTTCCGCTTTCGGACTGTGGCTTGATGCTTACTTCCTGCGACTTTGTCCTTACTGCTTTCGGCCTTATTCAAAGTGCTAAGTGCTTGTTCTTACTTTCTATTGCAAATGCTTAGTGCAATAAAACAGGGACACGAATAAGGACGTATCAATAATTGTAATGTAAATAAGACGAATGAACAAAGCAATCAGCAGAATGGACATGTAAGAAAGACAAATACAATTACAACATGCAGATTTCAAATGTAATAAATACAAATGACGAATGAAATAACATAAATATAAGTTGTAATGTCATCATCACGCAAGCATCAAGTCACATAGAATTATGGTGGATATTACCTTCCATACCTGCGGGCAAAATCAATTTCGTTACTTCCATTCCTGGAGTCAGTGACCTAAGCCGGTTCTAGATCCATGCCAAACGCGGGGCATTGATTGCCATGATTAATTTTCCCATTTTTGGCGGAACCGTCTACTTTCACTTTCGAAATCTCTATCTCACCCCCACATCAAGTCGCACACAGAAAATGTAACCTGCATGTGTAGAGCATGCAAATAATATAATAAAATGTTTGACACAGACATACCTTTCCTGCAGCATCTATTTTATTTATCTCTATGTCATAATAATAATAATTAATGCCGTTGTCCTGAGAATTTACTCCTTGCTGCTAAGCTTACCAGGACTGGTTTTACGGTCACATTATCCATTAGTCGACTGGTTCCTATATAGCGCGAGCGATTACGTTTGACACAGACCAACTGGGGAGCTGTGGTTTATGGCCTCAGTGACCTGAGTAGGTAATTTTAGTGACCAGTGTAGACCCATATCAGCCTCCTCATCGGCGCAATCTGACCAGGCTCTTCACTATTCTCATGCCAACCAGGAAATCACCCGTCATGGCTTTAACAAATAATATAGATCGATGCAAGCAGTGTTCCAAGAAGGCGTGTCCCTAGAATATGTATATTCGTGAGACATATATGCTAGTTAATGCTGCAGACGGGATTTGTAGTCGGATAACAGGGTAAAATAACAGAAATTGACAACACACAGATAGTAGTTTGCAGTAGACTAGAACAATCAGTGGCTGAAAATTAATACATACAATTACTTGCATGTACAACAAATTCTGCATAATAACAAGCAATATCGTGATGCTTTTTTCGGGTACTCGATCCGGTTTTCATCCACATTAAATCAGGCCACTGTCAAAAGGCTGACTCTGTGTCAGCACGCTGGTTGTGTGTAGGAAACCCCGTTTTTTTTCTTAGGTATTGTTTACACCAGTAGCCTATTTCACCAACATTGCAAAGCATACTTATCTAGCAAAGTACACTTTGCGGGAGAAATTTTCAATTTAAGGATAAATTTATTAATTTTTATTATACTTGTCACGGTACGTAACTCACTGTGGGGAGGAAGTGTGTATTCGTGCCCGGCTAGCTCAGTCGGTTAGAGCGATGGTACGGTAAACCAGAGGTCCCGGGTTCGAGCCCCGGGCCGGTGCACATTTTTCTCACCCTGTGACATCTGGCGCCCAACGAGGGACCGTGACTGATATATATACTACCCAAAATGTACCAAAATATGGAATTCAGAGACGAATTAAATATAGAATTCGGGGACGAATTCCAATTTGGCGGGGAAGTATGTCACGGTATGTAACTCACTGTGGGGAGGAAGTGTGTATTCGTGCCCGGCTAGCTCAGTCGGTTAGAGCGATGGTACGGTAAATCAGAGGTCCCGCGTTCGAGCCCCGTGTCGGTGCACATTTTTCTCACCCTGTGACGTACTGAATGTATTACATTGTCACAGCCATTTTGGCTGTGATAATGTTATAAATTCAGTATAATAATTCTGCATACTTTTAATCATCAAATATATGCAGAGTCGTTAGTTCTATATGAAATAATGCATTTCGGGGAAAATAAATGATTACTCCCTCAAATACTTTGCTAGATAAGTATACTTTGCAATTTTTATGAAATCGGCTACAGATATTGGTCAACAGGGGTGTGTCGGAACAATGCTTTCGCAGTCTTTATGACAGTACCAAATTGAGATTGAGGCGAAAAATAAGCGCCTGAACTATCATGATTATAGACGAACGAAAACAACTACAACAACAACAACAAAGTCAGAAATTTTGTCTACAACACTGATTCATTATTTGCAATAAACTAACAGTATGGCGGCTCATAGTAATGCCGACAGCGCTTCCATTCGCTCCGAAGGGCCAGGTCGAGGCACACCGCCTAAGGTAAGCGGTTATCGCATATACGTGCACAGTATTTTGTAACCATTAACCGATAGTAGCATAAATTTTTATTTTGTTTTATAAGGCACAAGCGTTGCAAGAATGAGAAGGAAGTAACATATACACCTTTTATGCACAGATCTTTCTAATGTTTAGAGTTACTTTACAATACATCAGCAACTTTTTTGACACCGCTAATGGGAGTGAAAGAAATCTGAATGTTTGAAATGACATTCACCCGGTATGCAGTTAGACTACAGGGGTCATACCAATTATCCGGACAATCAATTTAACGGACAAATGAAAATAGCTGTTAATTAAACGCATTCATTTGATCCGATTTTGCAACAAACACATCTAAGTCACTCAGGATTCTGGCTGTTTCCATGCCATTGTGTATAATATATTGCCAAGGTAAACATTTTAGTAAAATTTGCTGAAAACATTCCCCCAAACTATGTCCACAAGTTGTTTACAACGTCAAATGTCGCGTGGGGATTGTATCTGTCACTGCGCATAATTTGAGGCCCCTATAGAGTTTTTCAATACTCTGTTGTGTGAAGTATGCAGACGATACGATGCATCCCTCCAATATCATTTTCAGACTGTTTAATACACAATGTACAATACAGAGCAGATAGGAAGGAATGCGAAAATGTATCATGATTGAAAAAGAACGAAGAGCTACTTATCCAAAAACAATAATTGTTTCAAGGCCAAATCGCCCCAAGCCATTTTGGACCCAAGCCATTACACACCATTTCGCACCCATATTAATTTGTGGGTAAAATCGACAGGTGCAAATACACCAGGGTACGAAACGATCAGAATTTCCTTTATGGGCCTCATTATCGCAGATTTTTCTACCAAATTATGATGAGGTCAATCGAGTGCGCCCATTACGTCATTGCAGAGTTGTTCTATAAATACAATAAATTCTATAAATACGATGTTTTCTAAGAAGCGAATGGTGATTGTTTTTTCTGCAGAACTACACAATGCTGTTTACATTGGTTTTCAGGCGATAAAATTATGATTTTAAGGTGAGAATACAAGTTATAAGACGGTTATACATTTGTCCGGATAATTGATTGTCGATGTTAATTGGTGGGTAATCTTACGATTAATGATCTGAGAAAGATGGCACAGTTTGCTAAATAGTTTGCATGCATTGAGGAAGCAAGAACTGACGATTTTTCTGTGAAAAGTTTATGCCCGTTAAGCTGTTATTTTAAGAAAAATATCATAAAACAACTGCCATTTTTGTCCGATAATCTAGAGGATCCCTGTATGGGTTCAAGTGGCGCAATTGAGCAAATGCAAAACTGTGTGTCCTTTATTATTTTATCAATCTATATATATCATGCTAGGAAAAATCTGCAACCCTCCGGCGTTTTCATGCCCCCGCCACTGAATGGTGAGGGCAACATATAGCGCTACCGCTGTCCGTACATTACAAACGTACATTACAAACTTAACGCTTCAATGGTAAATATTTGAAATATTTTATGACTTCAGTTTCCTTTCACGCAGCTGCTTCATATTTCACACATGCATTCCTCTGAAAATCCTCTATCATGCTGTGATAAATACACGTTCCTCGGGTCCCTCTTAAACCCAAGGTGAAGGTCACATACTTGGTGCTTCAAAACCTTAATGCTTGGATATATTTATTATAATTTATGTTTCCTTTCGCGTAACTGCTTCAGATGTCACACAGTGATTCCCCTGATGGTCCTCTGTCATGCTGTGACAAATCCACGATCCTCACTTCCCCGATAAACCCAAGGTTAATTCACAAATGCTAGCTCTAAACATTCAATGCTAGCTTATTTAGAGCTAGCAATCTTTATTTGAGTTTATGTAGATTTGGTGTTCCAGGAATGTCAAATCTACATAAACTAAAATAATTAATGCTAGATCTAAATAGTTAATGCTAGATCTAAATATTTAATGGTAGCTCTAATTATTTAGAGCTAGCATTCAATATTTAGAGCTAGCTCCAAATAATTTGAAAAGCTCTACATCATTTGGAGCTAGCTCTAAAGATTTAATGCTAGCTCTAATTATTTAGAGCTAGCATTAATTATTTGAGTTTATGTAGATTTGGCGTTCCAGGAACGCCAAAATCTACATAAACTCAAATAATTAATAATAGCTCTAAATAAGTAATGCTAGCTATAATTGTACTCCAGTTGTATTAGTAGAGCAACAGCCTTCACTAATTGCTCTACATGTGGCTGTCACTGGAGAAATGGGGCTTATGGGATTTGTGACCAGTGTAACTCATGATCAAGCAGCACACTACTGTAGCCTGATAACAATCAATATTGCTTGATAGATGCATGGCGGGTGCTTTATGGACAGACTGGCAACAGTGCAGATCCTGATTAGACTGTGTAGATGTACAGGCTGGTCTGGATCTACATAGGTCGCAAAACCCATAAGCCCATTTCTACAGTCACAGTCACATATTAGGAAATGGGTCAGCCTGAAGGACCAGATGTTTGTTTACTAAACCCTACCCCCCCCCCTCCATTTTTAGCTTGACTATTCAAAGAATAGTTAGAGCTTATGTAGTCACCCGGCGTCGGCGTCACCGTCACGCCTTGCTTAAGGTTTTTATTCAAGCTTGTATATGGAATACTTCTGGCCCTACACCCACCATACTTGGACAACTTCATCTCCTAGTGATGTACATCAACAACCCCTGACCTATATTTGACCGTGACCTACATTTAACCTTGAATTATTTAGTTAATTCCCCTTGGGTAAGGTTTTTAGTCAACCTTGGTTAAGGTTTTTAGTCAAACTTGTACATGGAATACTATTGTGCATACAGACACCATACTTGGACAACCTTTTCTCATAGTGATGTACATCAATAACCTCGGATCTATATTTGACCTACATTTCCTCTTGAATTACTTAGTTAATTCTCCTTGGTTCAGGTTTTTAGTCAAGCTTGTAGATGGAATACTCCTGGTCCTACACCAACCATACTTGGACAACGTCATCTCCTAGTGATGTACATCAATAACCCCTGATCTATATTTGACATTGACCTACATTTCCTCTTGAATTACTTAGTTAATTCTCCTTGGTTAAGGTTTTTAGTCAAGCTTGTAGATGGAATACTCCTGGCCCTACACCAACCATACTTGGACAACATCATCTCCTAGTGATGTACATCAATAACCCCTGATCTATATTTGACCTTGACCTACATTTCCTTTTGAATTACTTAGTTAATTCTCCTTGGTTTACGGTTTTTAGTCAAGCTTGTAGATGGAATACCTTCCTGGCCCTACACCAACCATACTTGGACAACGTCATCTCCTAGTAATGTACATCAATAACCCCTGATCTATATTTTACATTGACCTACATTTCCTCTAGAATTACTTAGTTAATTCTCCTTGGTTAAGGTTTTTAGTCAAGCTTGTAGATGGAATACTCCTGGCCCTACACCAACCATACTTGGACAACATCATCTAGTGATGTACATCAATAACCCCTGATCTATATTTGACCTTGACCTACATTTCCTCTTTAATTACTTAGTTAATTCTCCTTGGTTACGGTTTTTAGTCAAGCTTGTAGATGGAATATTCCTGGCCCTACACCAACCATACTTGGACAACGTCATCTCCTAGTGATGTACATCAATAACCCCTGATCTATATTTTACATTGACCTACATTTCCTCTAGAATTACTTAGTTAATTCTCCTTGGTTAAGGTTTTTAGTCAAGCTTGTAGATGGAATACTCCTGGCCCTACACCAACCATACTTGGACAACGTCATCTAGTGATGTACATCAATAACCCCTGATCTATATTTGATCTTGACCTACATTTCCTCTTGAATTACTTAGTTAATTCTCCTTGGTTAAGGTTCTTAGTCAAGCTTGTAGATGGAATACTCCTGGCCCTACACCAACCATACTTGGACAACGTCAAATCTCCTAGTGATGTACAACAATAACCCCTTGAATACTCCTGAACTATATTTGAAATTGACCTACATTTCCTCTTGAATTACTTAGTTAATTCTCCTTGGTTAAGGTTTTTGTTTTTAGTCAAGCTTGTAGATGGAATACTCCTGGCCCTACACCAACCATACTTGGACAACGTCATCTCCTAGTGATGTACATCAATAACCCCTGATCTATATTTGACCTTGACCTACATTTCCTCTTGAATTACTTAGTTAATTCTCCTTCGTTAAGGTTTTTAGTCAAGCTTGTAGATGGAATACTCCTGGCCCTACACCAACCATACTTGGACAACGTCATCTCCTAGTGATGTACATCAACAACCCCTGACCTATATTTGACCTTGACCTACATTTAACCTTGAATTACTTAGTTAATTCCCCTTGGTTAAGGTTTTTAGTCAACCTTGGTTAAGGTTTTTAGTCAAGCTTGTAGATGCAATACTATTGTGCATACAGACACCATACTTGGATAACTTTTTCTCATATGGATGTACATCAATAACCCCTGAACTATATTTTACCTTCACCTACATTTAACATTGAATTACTTACTTATTTCCTTTTGGTTAAGGTTTGTACTCAAACTGTGTTAATGTTTATAGTCAAGCTTGTATATGGAATACTCCTGGGCCTGCATCAACCATACTTGGAAAACTTCATCTCCTAATGATGTACATCAAAAACCCCTGACCTATATCTGACATTGACCTACTTTTATCCTTGGATTACTTAGTTATTTACCCTTGGTTAAGGTTTTTAGTCAAGCTTGTATATGGAATACTCCTGGGCCTACAGCAACCATACTTGGAAAACTTCATCTCCTAGTGATGTACATCAATAACCCCTGACCTATATCTGACTTAAAACCTACATTTAACCATGAATTACTTACTTAATTTCCATTGGTCAAGGTTTTTAGTCAACCTTGGTTAAGGTTTTTATGCAGGCCGCGGCCACCTTGTTTGTCAAGCTATGTGTACATCGACAACCCTCGTAGTGGAGCTATGCTGTTCTCCTACAGCTCTTGTTGTTTGCAGACATATATTTTCTGAAACTACATTCAATTACGAGTGTTATGCCATATGTCTGTGCTATGAAACCGGCTGGATGAATATTTTGCACCACTATGAAGTATACCACCCTCCGACTTTTCGAAATCGTGGAAAATCACATTTTTATTGTTTGAAACAACTGATATGACAGTTTTGTACGTTTTCAGATGTGTTCATAACTATATGATAAAAATTTATAAATTGGATGAAGAATTTTGCATGTTTTAACCAAATTTAAATGGCAAAACATCTACCTCAATAACTCAATAAAAGTATGGTACTTTTTAATTTTTTCTGCAGTAATGGTACCGACTGTCTGTTCCACGTTTTTCTGCCGATGAACTTTTGGCTATTAAATCTAAAAAATATTTAAAAGTAAGTACTTTTTCATCAATAACAAAAAAGTCACCCTCCCCAATTTTTTTTGTTTGATGAAATTCCATCAAATATTGATTTTATTGCGAAAAAACGATTTTCCTATGGGAATTTAACATGGGAAGTAATTTTCCAAAATTTTTCGTTGTTTGACCCTGAAGGATGAAAAAACGAAAAATGTTGGAAATTGACTCCCGACACCTACCTGGCGAGATAGCTTGAAAATGATGTAACTAAGAAAACAAGTTACATTTTGAAAATCGGTCCACAAATAAAAAAATATTAAAAATAAAATCTATTTTTAGCCCCCCCTGTTAAATTCCCATATGAAAATCTTTTTTTCGCAATAAAATCAATATTTGATGGAATTTCATGAAATAACTTTTTTTAGGGAGAGTGACTTTTTTGTTATTGATGAAAAAGTACTTACTTTTAAATATTTTTTAGATTTAATGTGTTTAATAGCCAGATGTTCGTCGGCAGCAAAACATGGAACAGACAGTATTACTACTGTTGTGCTCATTATACATCCTCATTGCATATATTCTGATTATCTCATGTCGGCAGTCAATTAAAGATACAATGTTAGAAACAAAGTATTTTTCACTATTCCCCACCCACAAATTGTAAAATTAGAATTTTACATGTAATGAATTTAATTTATGTTATGTTATGCACTGTCAGTTAGTTATACCCCCCGCAACGAGTTGTGGGGGAGGGGGGTATACTGGAGTCAGGTTGTCCGTCCGTGTGTCCGTGCGTCCGTAAACTTAACATCAGAGAAATATTGTTATAACTTCTATTTCCTTGATCTAAAATGCTTAATATTTCACACATGCATTCCTGTAAGGCTCTACTACCATGCTGTGCCAAATCCACGACCGTCCAACCCCCGCAGATCCCAAGGTCAAGGTCAAATACTTAGTCTCTTTACAAAACTTAACATCAGAGAAATATTGTTATAACTTCTATTTCTTTCATCTAAAATGCTTAATATTTCACACATGCATTCCTGTAAGGTTCTACTACCATGCTGTGCCAAATCCACGACCGTCCAACCCCCGCAGATTCCAAGGTCAAGGTCAAATACTTAGTCTCTTTACACAACTTAACATCAGAGAAATATTGTTATAACTTCTATTTCCTTCATCTAAAATGCTTAATATTTCACACATGCATTCCTGTAAGGCTCTACTACCATGCTGTGCCAAATCCACGACCGTCCAACCCCCGCAGATCCCAAGGTCAAGGTCAAATACTTAGTCTCTTTACAAAACTTAACATCAGAGAAATATTGTTATAACTTCTATTTTCCTTCATCTAAAATGCTTAATATTTCACACATGCATTCCTGTAAGGCTCTACTACCATTCTGTGCCAAATCCACGACCGTCCAACCCCCGCAGATCCCAAGGTCAAGGTCAAATACTTAGTCTCTTTACAAAACTTAACATCAGAGAAATATTGTTATAACTTCTATTTCCTTCATCTAAAATGCTTAATATTTCACACATGCATTCCTGTAAGGTTCTACTACCATGCTGTGCCAAATCCACGACCATCCAACCCCCGCTGTTACCAAGATCAAGGTCAAATACTTAGTTTCTTTACAAAACTTAACATCAGAGAAATATTGTTCTAACTTCTATTTCCTTTATCTAAAATGCTTAATATTTCACACATGCATTCCTGTAAGGCTCTACTACCATGCTGTGCCAAATTCACGACCGTCCAACCCCCGCTGATCCCAAGGTCAAGGTCAAATACTTAGTCTCTTTACAAAACTTAACATCAGAGAAATATTGTTCTAACTTCTCTATTTCCTTCATCTAAAATGCTTAATATTTCACACATGCATTCCTGTAAGGCTCTACTACCATGCTGTGCCAAATCTACGACTGTCCAACCCCCGCTGATCCCAAGGTCAAGGTCAAATACTTAGTCTCTTTACAAAACTTAACATCAGAGAAATAAGTTATAACTTCTATTTCCTTATTTGAAAATTCTTATTATTTCACTTGTGCATTCCTCTAAGGTTGTACTATCATGCTGTGACAAATCTACGACTGTCCAACCCCCGCTGATCCCAAGGTCAAGGTCAAATACTTAGTCTCTTTACAAAACTTAACATCAGAGAAATATGTTATAACTTCTATTTCATTCATTGAAAATTCTTAATATTTCATATGCTGTGACAAATCCACGCTGATCTCGAGGTCAACGTCACATACATACCGTATACCTCCAATTAACGCCCCCCCCTCCTAATAAACGCCCCCTCCCCCCAAATAAAAAAAATAAAAAAAAATAAAATATTTACCAATGACCGCCAATTTCAAACACAAATAATCCTTAAATCCTTATTTGTGTTTGAAATTGGCGGTCCTTTTTTTTTTTTTTTTTTTTTTTTTTACTGGCTAATAAAACGCCCGCTTGTAAAATGTATCGCCTCCGGGGCGTTAATTCGAGGTTATACGGTAGTCTCTTTGCAAAACTTAACATTAGAGAAATCGGTTATAACTTCTATTTCCTTGCTCGGATCTGCTTCACATTTCACACACTCATTGCTCCAATGGACCTCTACCACCCTGTGACAAATTCACGTTCATGCCGCTCGCGCTAATCCCAGAGTCAAGGTCACAAGCCCACACACTTGGACATTTTTACATATTTTAGGGGTACCTGGGCCCACGCGGGGGTATTCCGTAAGCCTCGCTTACTGACCAATCTAGTTATAGATGGTTTATTGTCGAGCCCGCTTGCAGAAAGTGAGACATAGTGATCAAAATGAGGCCGTCCGTCCGTGCGACCATCCGTCCGAAATCTGCGTTAAAGTTTTAAATACCTTATATCTCTGCAGTCCTAAGTCACATTGACTTGAAACTTCATAAACTTATTAGTCATCATCCATATATTCATGCTGTGTCCCACTCATGCGGGCCTTGTGCCCCAAGGTCAATGTAAAATGACTTGGAAGTTTGCGTTAAAGTTTCTGTCAAAATTTGTGTTAACGTTTTCACATACCTACTATCTCTGTAACCGGAAGTCAGATTTGCTTGAAACTTGTATGCTTATTGGGCATCATGTTCTGTAACCGTAAGTCAGATTTGATTGAAACGTCGCTAATTGGTCATCATCCATATATTCATTCTGTGTCCCACTCATGGTGCCCCTGTGCCCAAGGTTAAGGGTAAAGGATTTAGAAGTTTTCATTACAGTTTTTTTGTCAAAATTTACATTAAAGTTTTCAGCTACCTACTTTCTCTGTAACCGTATTAAAGTCTGATTGGCTTGAAACTTTGTTTTGCATACAACCCACGCGACCGCCCAAGGTCAAGGTCACTGAGGACTTGATTGTTTTTATTATCAAGGCTGCCAGTGAGGGGATTACTGTCTGTTTCACGAAACCTGCCCAAATTGTACAGCTATATAAGCAATACAAAAAACAGTATTCTTTTCGATAATATGAAATTGAAGCAAAATTTAAGAATGAGCCTTCTTTTTATTTCGTGAAATTTTGTCAAATATTGGTTTTGGAAATTGACTCCGAAACCTAGCTAGATAGCTTGGAAATGATCCAACTAAGAAAACAAAAGTTAAATTTTAAAAATCGGTCCAATATTTCTGAAATTATAAAAAATTTCCCCATGTTAAATCCCCATAGACATGTTCACTCCGTGAAGATGTCTATGGGGATTTAACATGGGGCAATTTTGTTTTCGCAATAAAATAAATATTTGACCAAATTTCACGAAATAAAAAGAAGGCTCATTCTTAAATTTTCCTTTAATTTAATATTATCGAAAACAATATGCTTTTTGAATTGTTTATATGGCCGTAACATTTGGGCAGCTTTCGTGAAACAGACTATAGCTTCGTTTAACTATGCCAGTTCTTGTTTATCAATGTATCTGTTGCTACATTATATTTATCCTGTTAACACAGTGCGTATGTGCCGTGAAACACGGTGCCGTGAAACATTTTTGATATCCTGTCGATACGACCTAATCACTGCGTATGAATATGTGCGGTTGTCATATTAGTTGATTCTCCGATTTTGAGGATGCGGCTGTGGTTGTATTTTGCATTTTAAAGCTATTTATAGTTTTGACTGGATAAATGGAATAGTAGGTTAGTGCCGTGAATGGGAAACAATATCTGGCATTTTACCCTGAGATCGCTAGATGCTAGATGCCACGGCGGGCTCGACATGCAGGCCGCGGCCATCTGGTTAGTTATAATATCCACTTCCGGTGACACAGGTGTTTTATCTTTACATTTCTTATGCATATTACAGCTCTCTGATATCCGCGTAAGAATTACAGTATTATTCTGTGGAACTTGCTGTTAAGTACAGGGCTCCAGATAAGGAATTAGTAATTGAATATTGTCACTCCATCATTTCTGAAGCAATTGGGTATTTCAAAATTTTAATTTGGTAAAATAATATCACACTACTGTTTACACATCAACAGATCGCAATTATTGAATCATTTGCTTCGTAATGAAAACATGTCTTGGCATTTCATTAGAAATTCTAATGAAATACCAAGATGTGTTTTCATGGAAAATAAGAAAAATATGCTATATTTGTGATCTGTTTATTGTTTTCTGCAACAAATGTACCACACATCTGTTATTGCTTTTTGATACTCGCTACTTCTGATTTCAATTGGGCTTTTGACAATTTTAATTGGGTATTTAAGCAAATACGCAGCTTATCTGGAGCCCTGTAAGTATTTGCATTAGTTTACATTATTTTGCATTATTTTATACTTATTTATTGACGATTTTCTTGTTATGATTATTCACGTTTTTTGATTGGTCAATGGGCGTGACAGTTTTTTCCACCACTCTTCACAGCTGTGGGTGGCAGGTGGGAGCACGCGATGGGTAATTTAACGATCAGGGTTCATCCTTACCGGAATCCCGACTGGAGACCTGGTTTGGCCCTCACATACATCTTTGGCAATTTTGTATGTGACAGTTGAATCTGGTTATACCCCTTATGTGAGTATTATAAGGTGACTTTGGTGTGGTATGGTCCTGGCACCAGGTCAGGTTAGTCTAATTTCAGGGCTGAATATATTTGTTCTCGATGTAAATATTCCGTTCTGATTTTGGGATTTTCAATGCAGCAGGTTAAAATGGGATCGAACCCGTTTGCCCGGCCTTACATGACCTTAGCTGTTGATAGGCCGTTAAACACCAATAAACAAACAAACACTCTTCACAGATGTTCGTTCAGTTGACACAGCAACTGACATTTTGTTTTTCATTTTCCCACCCAGTCACCACCTTTTCATTGGAATTATGTAGACACATATACGAGGTGCAGTCATAAAGTTCTTGGACTTTGCTGATATCTAAAAAACCACTTGGTCAACTCGGTTGTGAAATATGCCATTAGACAGCTGTTGTTTTCAATCATGTTTGCTTATTGTTACAGGTGTCATTGGTAGAAATGTATCGATTTTACACAGCTGTCGATATTGTATCGATACATATTTTGAAATGTCGATACCACAAATGTGGTGGTGTGTTAATTATTTTGTATTTTGTGTTTGTACTTGGTAAAGTTATTTTAATGTTCTATTATTTTGTTATAACAATTATACTGTAGAAAATATGTCTAGACATAAAATGGATGGTGGTACTATATGCTGGAATAATATTGTTTATAATGTATTAATTATACTTCATCATGTTAAAGCGACTGTGTCTCCAATCACAGATGATTCTAGCGTGTCTTGGATGGTCAACTATTTTTGTGTATATATGAAACACCTTTCTAAATAATGTACAAAATAATTCAAATGCACCCGGGTCTGAAGACCTGGGTGCATTTGAATTGTTTTGTACATTGTTTAGAAAGGTATTTCATGTATATACAAACAATAATTGACCACCCAAGATACGCTAGAATCGCCTGTGTCTCAGATGGAAGATTCATTTCACAACTTTAAAACAGTTGAGATATGTCAATCAATGCTGTATGAACATAGTCGCAACTTGCCACTGGTCATAAACATGTGTTTGCCGGCTAATTATCTCATTTGAATATCTGCTTCCGGTATCAAAAACATCATCTCCAGGAAATGCCATGCTAAACTGAACATTGCTGTATGGCTATTGTGTCCTAGATTTATCGGAAAACTACGCGAGTGGTGACGTAATCCATTTCATCAATTGATGGTTACTACTGACTTCCATTTTGCTGCAGATAAGACACAATGATACAACCGCTCGAAACTCTACACAAGCTTTATTATAAGATTGTTTCAGAATTTCACACGTGGGCATGTGCCTTTAATGGGCAGCGTAATGTCCAACACTGTAATACCGTAACACACAATGCACGTGCATGATGAGCAACATAACCCAATTTAACATTGCGGGAACTGAACTTTATCAGTGATGTAGTCGATGACGTAGTGTCCAGTCGAAACAAGTTTGTCATGTGACTACATCCATGGGAAATATGACTGCTATGTGTAGCAAAACTAGCGTTTGTAACGCTAGTTATTTTTTCGTTAATAAAATATTTATTTTTACTTTTTTTTTCTGGTCACCCATATGGTCATTATGTTCAGAATAGCTACCGGTATACAAATATACAATATACAATGCACTTTTACCAACCTTTTGTTTACATTATCATCCACATCCGTTAAATAGTCCGCATACAGTCTTGCAAGTGTAACTTCTATAGTTATGCCTCTGCAACGATAGTTGTCGGTGGAATACAGTGTTTACCCTGTCCGTCAGTAGACGATGCTCCTTGTCCGGTGAACTACTTCTACAGTTTTTTCCAATTCTTTCATACTCGGTAACGTAAAGTTTCGCTGTCCCACCGTCCATCCGCAGTTCCCTTTTTCGACTCTGAAAATATGTTTTTTCTTGTCCGGCGAACCACTTCTATAGTTTTTGGCCGATTCTCTTTATACTCGGTATACATCCCAACCATCAAGTACAGGAGTGTGTAACATAAAAATAGTTGCTCTCCCACCGTCTATCCGCAGTTATGCCCCTTTTTCGACTCTTAAAATATTTTGTTCTTGTTCGGCGAACTACTTCTACAGTTTTTGGCCGATTCTCTTCATACTTGGTAACGTAAACTGTTCGCTGTCCCACCGATCCATCCGCAGTATGCAAATTTTTCGACTCTGAAAATTGTTTGTTTTCCTTGTCTGGCGAACTACTACTACATTGTTTTGGCCGATTCTCTTCATACTCGGTATACATCCCAACCACCAAGTGCAGGAGTGTGTAACGTAAAAGTTGCGCTGTCCCACTGATCCATCTGCAGTTATGCCCCCTTTTTGAGTCTGAAAATATTTTGTTTCCCTTGTCCGGCGAACTACTTCTACAGTTTTTGTCCGATTATCTTCTTACTCGCTATACATCCAAACCATCAAGTGCAGGAGTGCGTAACATAAAAAGTTTCGCCATTCCACGGAATGATTGCAGTTGTATTCATGGATGCTCAACAGCGGTGGCATTTTGTTTTGCAAACAATTTTCTAGTTTTATCTAACAATCAACTTTTCGATGTTTTGTGAATATTTGAATATATCGATATGAAAGTTTCAAGTAATGACACGCATCTATCTACTTATTGTATTAACTTATGGGCTGGGTAATCTGACTTGTTGCAGTATAACGAACTGTCAGAAGAAGAAAAGCTGATTTTGAAAGGATGTTCGTCAGCCAGTTTCTGGAGTTCTTGTAAGTTGCCACAGTTTGATCCACAGCTGAAAGACATTACGCTGCCCATTAAAGGCACATGCCCACTCAGTTGAGTAGGCACAAAATGTTCTTTATAGACATCATCCGAGACATTTCCTGGCAGAATAAACATTAATTCACCATTTCCCCACGTATTGATTGACATTAATATACATTTTATATCCGATGTAAATGTTCACACTGATAGGGACGATAACCATGTTTCCTTAAAATGTTAACGGACGTTACTATTTATTCTCTGTATTTATTTTTTGATGTGCATTGATCATACTTTATAATCTGTTGAAAATACTATTTTTTTAGGTGACGCTTTTAATTTGTATAAATAATTAAAAAATATCATGCCTCATTTGCATATGAAAATAGCCTGATACCACCGCGCGTCACTATCAGTAAAATAAATATTAATAAATGATTATATCTGTATAGCGGGCACTCGTAATTTTTAGAATTGGTGGAATAGTGACACAATTATACACTTATTTAATTCCTATAAAGAACATTTTGTGCCTACTGAGTGGGCATGTACCCTTAACAAAAATCCCATTTCGTCACCCACCTGGATTCACACTGTACGTGACGTTTGTAGTATAAATGTAAGTAACCCGAATATTATGTCTGTAACGCTGGGCGACTTAGACTTAGTCGCCCAAAGTTACAGACAAAATATTCGGGTAAGGTACAGTACAAATCCAGGTGGGTGGGGTAATGGGATTTTACGTACGGTAATGGGACTGTTTTAATGGACAGCTCAGAAGTCCAAGTATTCCACCTCTGGCTTGATGTGGATCTACTGAATGGTGGGTAATTTGGTGGACTTCACTGAGAATATACAAAATTCAGTTATTTCACCTAACTAACTTTATTCTCCAAAAATAAAACAATTATCATGTTTTACCATCAGCTTAACCTTTTCACCGCTAAGTAACTGACAAGGAATATTTCAAGTTAACCCTTTCCCTGTTTTGCTATATTTCGACTCTTCCAAAACGAAAACATCTGAATAAAAGAATCAAATGCTGGGTCAAATGATGGTTAAATTATCTGATAGAGTAGAAAACATTGTGGGAAAAGGAGAAATTGCTTGTGACAAGCAATTTCTGCTTTTCCCACAATGTTTTCTAAAGACATCTTCTGCAGAGGCGTGAAAAGTCGTTTCTATTATAGTCAGGTGGCTCAACCCCATATTTTCCCAAAAGGTAGAAATTTACTCCTAAAATCATTTTTTTGCATTTTTGATTAGACCATGGCATGTAGAAACAGAATCCACCGGGTGTGGACTTCAACCTGGCTTGGCTTTTTCAAAATCCAAGATGGCCGCCAAGATGGCCGCCAAGATGGCCGCCAAAATGCTAGAAATGGCATAAGTTCTGAACTAATTGACTTAGGAAGGTGATCCTGGTCCCACGTTTTTGATGATGCAATTCAGCAGAGCATCACATGAAGGCGACTGGCCACTCCACATCACAACAGCAGAAGCTATGTTGCCCTACATGTTCGCGGCCAATCACCACAACTACGCTAGATATGGACTGTATTATGTTCGGTCGATGACGTGTGGTGGCCTGAACTCGAGGATAAATTCATCAAAGGCGAACAAACCATGCATCACATGGATGGCCTGTGGAATGGAATGCCAACAGACCAATTCATTGAGACCACCTGGATGAGGAAAGGACACGGTCCACAAGGGGTCATTGGTGACACCCAAAACGCTCAAACAATGGCAACTTGGGTACATAGTAGGAATGCTGTGCAGACACTTACCAATGATCTACGAAGAATGACAGGCAGTTCCGATTCCGTACAGATGACGCACAAGGAGAGGACACATTCCGTGTACGACGAGATGCAGAAGACCGGGCCTCAATACGAACAACTCTCGAAAGTTGCATTGATCCAATGGATCCCGACTCACATGAAGCTGGAGCTCTACTGAATATTTCGACAGGACAAATTGCAAACTCTGCAGTGAATGTTGACAGCGCCGTCGAAATCGGCAAGGAGCTGCTAACACAGTTTGAGACCACGTGGCCAGATGGATTTTATGGCAGGCTCTCCAAGCATGTTGCGACCTTCGCTTCCCAGAAAAAGCATGTTCTTGTTGGTGAACACAAAGTGTTGGATCAGGAGGCCATCTATGCCAGAGTAATAGGTCTTCTAGTTAGCAACAGAGATATTGACTTACCACAAGTACTCGCAACCGAGCTGGCAGCATACCCACCATCCATGTTCAATGCCGATGGGAGCATGAGAGTGGCGACCGGCAAATCAATACTCAAGAAAACTCTTGCCGTAGAAGTGGCATTGAGAAGTTGGGGCTCTCCAACTGTGGTGGTCTTCGATGTCTCGGCTGTTCTCTGGACGATTGACTGGCCTGCAAAGGGCACTGTTCAGACGTTTGTTCAAGGTTTCAAAGTTTGGTTGGACTCCAAACTCACTAAGAGTGATGTGTATCTTGCATTTGACAGGTACCTTGACTACTCAACCAAGAGCAGCACCCGAGCAACGCGTTCCACGACGTCCGCACGGGTCCACAAACTCAATCTGAAGTCACCACTTCCACCCCGTGATTCGGTGCTCAGAAGTACGCACAACAAGGTACAGATGAATCACTTGATTTGTGAACACATCCTGACTGATAGCGATTTCCTCAGGCATGCAACACATGACCATCACCTTGTGGTGACTGGAGATGATGCAGTTCCTATACAGGTGTTCAAGGGGCGAAAACTACCTCATGTACAACTGACTTCTAAACACGAGGAGGCAGATATCATCATGACCCAGAGGCCATTTTCCTTGGCCAGGATCCACAGGCCAGAGTCGCCGTCGTAGCTGATGACACAGATGTTTTCGCGTTACTGCTCCACCACTATGCATCACAGAACCTGCAGTGTCCCATGATTATGCAGTCTCCCATTCATGGCCGTACATGTGTTGACATCCCAGCAACAGTGAAGAAGCACTCCGATATCACCTCACAGGTCCTGGCCCTTCATGCCATAAGTGGATGCGATACTGTGGCGGCCACTTACGGAGTTGGAAAGGTAACGGCAATATCAGTGGCAAAGAAAGGACTTAAACTCGACACTGTTGGTAAAGTGGATGGTGATATGAAGCAGGTTGAGACGGAGGCAACCACGTCTATGGTTACATGTTATGGTAGCAAACTCAAGTGTGACTCCATGACAGAGTGCCGCCAACGCATGTGGGCGCTGAAAACCGGAAAGAGTACTTCATCTGCCCCAAAACTGTGCTCTCTCCCACCAACAACTCTGGCATTCGTCCAAAATGTGTTCAGATGTCATTATCAAGTTGCACAGTGGTATGGGGCTCTAGAAGCGGATCCACCTACCCTTAACCCAGAAGAGTTTGGATGGGAGGCAGACCATGTCAATAAAGCTCTATCTCCTCGCACTGTTGTTGGGGGAGTACCTCTAGCTCCTGAAACTGTTCTCAAGCTCATTCGATGTGGCTGTGAGTCGGAACGAGCCTGTAAAGGCAACAACTGCGGATGCACTGGACGCCAAGTCGCATGTACCATCTTTTGTGGCTGTGGGTTAGGGCTTGACTGCCATAACCCATTCAATGACAAGCTGTCTACTGAGGATGATGATGACGAGGATGTGCCAGACGAATGTACTAATTCTGAGTAATTGTAGCATAATGATAATTACACATATATACATTATCAATGCTGATGTTCTTTCAATATGCATGTTGTAACTCATTATTGATGCAAATGTGAAAGGGTGTGTATTTCCTGAAACGTTCACAATTCACGAACACAGACATTAACTTCATGAATGAGCCATTGCATAGTGACATGTATTGTTACAATCTCGCCATTGTGATCAGCGTAGCCGTATGTTGTTCATTATTCAGTCACCATGGCACAAATGTATTATGTTTACTGACACTACGTTAAATCTGTTTTTATCACCAGACACATAGATCTATTAGGGGCCATGTCATTTGAAATGTGTACATGAACGTCTACATGTACTTGTATCAACACGTACATGTTTCTACACAACTTGGTTGCGAAAACAATCACATGGTTTTCACTGGTTTCGCTTATTTGTTTCGTATATTGCATCGCAACATGTAGGCAAACACTTGTCGTTGGTTGAATGGAGATCATACATGTATTTCCTTGGCTACAAGTAGACGTACACATACACATATCAAACCACAAGGTCCCTATTTTGCCAACAATAATTGTTGGCATCAGCTATTTTCATCAGATGACTGAATAAGATTTCAACAACTGATCATTATTATCAACGCTCTATGTCATGTATGACTTAAATAATTAAAATGATTTTTAAAAATTAAGCAGTCATTCTGTAGGTCATATTTGATTTTCCTGCAACACCAACACCAATATTGGTCACCACACCACCCCCCCAAAAAAACCCGATATCTAGAACCAAAGATCACATTCCTAAGTCAATTTGTTCATAAGTTGTGTCATTTTAACATTTTGGCTGTGATCTTAGCGGCCATCTTGGGTTTTTATACATAGGACTAAGTCGAAACACATATTTGACATCAGAAACAGAATATTTGACCATGCAATCCTATGTTTAGACCCCAAGCTTACCTTCCTTAGTCAATTTGTTTTTGCATTTTGGCGGCCATCTTGGTGGCCATCTTGGATTTTTATATGCATTTTGGCGGCCATCTGGGATTTTTCTATACATGACTAACTCTAAACATACATTTCACATCAGAAACAGAATCCCTGACCCCGAAAACCTATGTCTAGACACCAATATCACCTTCCTACGTCAATTTGTTTAGAAGTTATGCCATTAGTAGCATTTTGGCGGCCATCTTGGCGGCCATCTTGGATTTGTATATACAGGACTAACTCGAAACATACATTTCACATCAGAAACAGAATCTCTGTCCCTGAAAACCTATGTCTGGGCGCCAAGATCACCTTCCTACGTCAATTTGTTCAGAAGTTATGCCATTTCTAGTATTTTGGCGGCCATCTTGGAGGCCATCTTGGATTTGTATATACAGGACAAATTCGAAACATACATTTCACATCAGAAACAGAATCTCTGACCCAATAAACCTATGTTTAGACACCAGGATCACCTTCCTAAGTCAATTAGTTCAGAACTTATGCCATTTCTAGCATTTTGGCGGCCATCTTGGCGGCCATCTTGGCTGCCATCTTGGATTTTGAAAAAGCCAAGCCAGGTTGAAGTCCACACCCGGTGGATTCTGTTACTACATGACATGGACTAATCAAAAATGCAAAGAAATGATTTTAGGAGAAAACTTCTAGGTACCCTGACTGTGCCACTGGACTATTAGGGAAAGGGTTAAGTTTGAGGCTGTTTCATTAAGCAGAAAAGGGGGTCTTTGCTTGTAAAAAAAATAAATATCCACAAATGGTGCGAGCCGTGTCATCAAGATATACATCATTTGCAGATATTCAGAAAGTGGCTCTAGTGTTGAATGGGTTACAATAATGTAGTCAGGGCTCCAGATAAGGAATTAATAATTGCGTATTGTCACTCTATCATTTCTGAAGCAATTGGGTATTTCAAAAGTTTAATTGTGTAAAATAGAATCGCACTACTGTATACACATCAGCAGACCGCACTTATTGAATAGTTTGCTTCTAAATTAAAACACATCTTGGTATTTCATTAGAATTGTCTCCTTAGAGACAATTCTTATGAAATACCAAAATGTGTTTTCATGGAAAAATAAGAAAATATGCTATATTTGTGGACTGTTTATTGTGTTCTGTAGCATGATAAAGATACCACAAATTTTTCATTGCGTTTTGATACTCACTACTTCGGATTTCAATTGGGTTTTTGGAAATTTTAATTGGGTATTTACGCAAATACGCACCTTATCTGGAGCTACTGTAGTGTAATGTTTTACCAGTATGGGAGACAGTCCTTGTAAGTTTTGTTTTCTGCTTACAGGTCTTCCATTGACGGCCGGCCTCACAATAAGTACATATTATGGCCTAAAGACAGGTAAGACTACTGTCTATTACACATTTTTTTCTGACGGCAAACTCTTTTTGGTTATTAATCACATTATTTCTAAAAACTAAACAAAGATATTTAAATGTACGTATTTGTTCATCAACATTATTTGCATATTACAGTAGTACGTGTGTTTATTTATATTAAGACTTATTGAACATGAAGTTTATGCCTGTTTCACGAAACCTGCCCAAATGTTATATATCCACATAGTAAAAACCTTTTTGTTGATAATACACATGTATTAAATTTTAGCAAAATTTAAGAACGAACCTTCTTTGTATTTCGTGAAATTTTGGTGCAATATTTAGGGATAGGGCCGTCGTCTATGGGTTATGGCATTGGACTTCAATACTGGAGGATGTGAGTTCAATATTCACCCTAGGCATGAAAAATACTGACATAATAATTCCAGCAGAAAAATATTTACACAATTCCCTAACATTTGATTGGCCCGTAGCAAGTCTCTGTCCAAAATTTATATCCCAGTAAACTCACACGTCGAACTACTTTCCGTAACCGTGAGGCGCAGTTAAAATAATTCTTAAGAAAACGGAAAATAAACACATTTTCTTGATGAATTTATTTCAAATGCTGGAATTATAAGGAATGAATGGCCTTTTTGTGGAATTTATCGGGGATATAAACTTGGAAAAGTCGCGGGAATACTGACGAGGCCTTCCGGCCTTCGTCCAGTATTCCCGCGACTTTTCCAAGTTTATACCCCGATAAATTCCACAAAAAGGCCATTCATTCCTATATTAAAGTATATTTTTAATTATTATTAAGACATTTAACGGTTATAAATGTAGTGTTCACAACCGCCAGCGTAAATCTTGCTCAATGCATCAACATTTCTGAAAACATTATAGGAATGGCCTTTTTGTGGAATTTATCGGGGTATAAACTTGGAAAAGTCGCGGGAATACTGGACGAGGCCTTCCGGCCTTCGTCCAGTATTCCCGCGACTTTTCCAAGTTTATATCCCCGATAAATCCACAAAAAGCCATTTCCATCTCATTGGTCTGTCAGATGAGACTTTAAACTGTCGTCCCGTCTCTATACGCCCATAGCTATTGCTGGGATGTTAAACACATTCACTTGCCATTGGGTGGGTGGCAGGTGGGAGCATGCGATGGGTAATTTAACGATCGGAGTCCATCCTTACCGGAATTCCGACTGGAGACCTGGTTTGGCCCTCACATACGTGTTTGGCATTTTGTATGTGGCAGTTGAATCTGGTTATACCCCTTATGTGAGTATTACCATTATTCGTAATCATATTTCAGGGGAAGGGGCCAAGTGACCTTGGTGTGGTAGGGACCTGGCACCAGGTTCGGTTATTCTAATTCCAGCATTTGAAATAAATTCATCAAGAAAATGTGTTTATTTTGTTTTCCGTTTTCTTAAGAATTATTTTAACTGCGCCTGACGGTTACGGAAAGTAGTTCGGCATTGGAGTTTACTGGGATATAAATTTTGGACAGAGACCTGCTACGGACCAATCAAATTTTAGGGAATTGTGTAAATATTTTTGTGCTGGAATTATTTCCCAAACAAGCAAATTGATTGTCTGAGCCGTAGCTCAGGCGCAGACAAGCAGGCTGCTTGACTTCAAGTATTTACCACCCCCCCCACCCCCCCCCCATGCAGCAGGTTGAAACGGGATCGAACCCGTTTGCCCGGCCTTACATGACCGTTGCTGTTGATAGGCCATTAAACACCAATCACATCACATCGCTTGCCATTGGTCCAATATTGATTTTGTATAGGTAATCTATGGGATTTAATACTAAACCCATTGACTGACCTTAGCTGTTTATAGGCCGTTAAACCCCAACACACAAAACAAACAAAATTATTTTATTACGAAAAATGATTTTTCTATGGGACCGAAGATGGGGGATTTTGAAAATCGGTCCACTATTTATGAAATTTAACATGGGAGGGAAATTGTATTTCACTATAAAATCAATATTGGACCAACTTTCATGAAATGAAAAGAAGGCTCATTCTTAAATTTTTATAAAATTTAATATTATCATATTCGTTTTTGCATTGTTTATATAGCCGTACCATTTGGGCAGGTTTCATGAAACAGACTGGCAACTTTCTTCAACTGACCCCTTCAGTTATTTGTGGTGTATCTTCGATCTTCCACGTACATCTAGAACACAGGTTGAAGTAACAGAGTTATGTCTATAAATATACCTATTAAACGTATCAGTGAGTGACACATATATGTTACGGAATGTTTCTTTTTACTCCCTGTTATACAGGGAGTAAAAAGAAACATTCCTTAACTTTTTGTTCACTTACTGATACACTTAGGTACATGTATAATATTTATATCCTTGGCTTACGAAGTATGTCGATGGGTAATACCCATCGACATACTTCGTATGCCAGGGATATAAACCATTGGGTATATAGTTTTCGTAATGCGGCCGGGGGTATCCGTGAGCCCTTGCTCACTTTCTCTAGTTAATGCATGTACAGATCTTGCACCGTTACTTGCAACCTGTGTTCTACAGCACAATTATTGTATCAGGTAACTCTCTATGCATTGACTGAATACAACTGACTGACAACCAGTTGTATCCTGCATTCCTATGTACATATGGATATCTGGGTAACAACTACTTTCTCTGACATTCGGGATGGCTCGATCAGGAACTAGGAATGGGTTGTGGGATTGGGGATAAGGTGTTGGACTTCAATACCGGAGGCTGCGAGTTCAATCCTCACCCTAGGCATGAACAATACTTACATACTATGTCCATCCTACTGGTCTGTCAGATGAAACTTTAAACTGTGGTCCCGTCTATATATGACCTTAACTGTTGTTGGGGCGTTAAGCCCATTCACTCTCTCTGACGTTCATTAGCGTCTGGTATATTGTCAACTGTAAGGCTAATTAACTGACTAAAAGTGTCGGCAATGTGCAACGTACAAGCTGGTGCTACACTGGAGAACATATCATAAAGTCTATTTTCGCAACCAGCAACCCTATTATATGTATATGGCTTATATTTCACAGGATTTTTGAAGGCTAAGAATCCTCGCATTGGAGCACTATATTATGCAGGTAAGATACATACATAACATTAGTGCATACAATGGGCGCTCGCAGAGTATTAACACAGTGTAATAAAATCATATTACACTTAGTCTAGTGTTATAAATATGCAAATTACTTTTCTACAGAACACAAGTTTGGTGACCAGTACAACTTCAATGTATGACGATGTGTTTATGCAATACATAGAATCTAACATGTGTGATGATTTTTTAACTATTACACTTGTTGACTGATTTCATGAGAAACGAGGCTATAGAAACTTGGAATAGCCTCGTTTCTTATGAAACCTGTAAACTGGTTTAATAAATATGATATTATATCATCACTCCTGTAAGATCCTCTCTTTAATTCCACCGGAGCACCAGACGAGACATGTATTGATATATTTTGTGCATTGATGTTAGTGAATACACATAGAGTTTCACAAAAGTTGAAAATCCACTTACGTTAGTTGGTAATGTTTACTTTTTCGGCTCAAATTAGTGAATTTTCAAATTTCTACTCCATATTTTTGAAAATATTTTTTTTAACAAAAGACAGTCACTTATATATTACTGTATAATGGAAGTACGATCATTTGTTTGCAAAAATTAAATATGCATTGCATTTGAAATCAATGGGTATAATATTCTTTACAAATGCTTATCTGGAGCACCGTTCAATTATCAGTTCTGTTTACCTTGCTGTCACAAGTGACGTATGAGGAGGAGCAAACAATGAAAGGAATATAGTTGCGAACAGTAACTCTTGCAATCTACTCCCGTACCGTCCGTGGCTACGGACGGTACGGGAGTAGATTGCAAGAGTTACTGTTCACAACTATGAAAGGTATTGGATGAATCACTGGTACATAACAAATACCTGCTCGCACAGTCTGGTCAGGATCTGATCTGGCACTGTTCGCCCTTCTATGAATGAAACGCCCGTCGTGCTTCTATAACAAGCTGTATGGATCATTATCTGGCTACCCTTAACAGGAGTGTGTTATTTGATCAGCAACTAAACTGGTCACACATGCCGTAATCACCCTTTCACCAGGCACAGTCACATGTGTAGAACAATAAAAACGTCTGTGTTTCACCTGAAGCGTAGTATATCAGTGGCTTTTTATGCCACACCATGATAGTGTAGGGGCATTTAGTGTTACACTTGTCCGTCCGTCCCGTCCATCACACGGTCAAAGTTTTAGTACCCCACCACGATACGTGGACGGGGGCATTCAGTGTTACCCTTGTCTGTCCATACGTCTGTCCCGTCTGTCCGTCCATCACAAGGTTAAAGGCATTGTATGAGCTTGTATCTTCAATAGTCTTAGGCATACCGTGGGTGGATTCAGGGGGGGGGTGGCGGACCCGGCGCGCGCCCCCCCCCCCCCCTAAAATTTGCAGAGTAAAGATTTTTTGCAAGTTACAAGGCACGTTTCATGCCATGTATTCCATGCATTTTTCGGTCGTTGTCTTGTTGTTTCAAAATTAATTAAAAATTTTCAAACAAAAATCAAGTCTAAACATACTGTGACAGTGTCATATTTTTGCTCCAAAATGCGCCAGAACGCAGGAAATGCGATGTAGATTTCAAAAATCCGGACCCCCGTAGCGCTATCCCGAGCTCGGCTTGGCTCGGCTCGGTCGACTATTTTGCAATACTTGACTATATTATCGAACGAGCTAATATAATCAAGTATTGCAAAATAGTTACTCCCCCCTAGCCCGAAATCCTGGATCTGCGCCTGCATACAGCCACCATACTTGCACACTAACATGAGCCAGTGATGTGAAACGAACCCCACTGTGAATGAAATGACCTTTATGTGATTTTGCACTACAATTGCAATATTTACATAGTTATTTCCCTTGGTTAAAGTTTTTGTTTCAGCTTGTATCTTCAATAGTATTACGTCTGTAGCCGACATGCTTGCACACTATCATGAGGCAGTGCTGTACACCACAATCCACTCTGATTCACATGACCTTTGTGTGACCTTGACTCGCGGATCATGGATTATCGTCCCCGTTTTGACTTAGAATTTCACCATTTTGCCTTGTAACTTGTAGATACTCAAAGTACTGAATTTCAATTGTTTATTCGACAAATTTTTTATTTAGCACTGGGCCATGGATTATCTCCTCCTTTTGGACTTAAGAATTTTGCCTCGTTTACTATCAAAGCGGTATGTGGGGCATTCGTGTTCTATGAACACATTTTCTTTTATATAGTCATTTTCATATTTTTTAGAACAAACAATACCCCCTTTTCATAAATGGACTAGTCTGAAAACCATTTTGTGATGCTTGGATTGGTTGCTAAATTAACATATCAAAATTCATTCCAGTTACTTAGGGGTGAACAGGTTAATGTACTCCACTTCAACAATTGGTGACAAATTCCATTTCATACTTGAATGTGCTTAATTCAGCGATTTGAGAAAGCAATATATCTCTCAAAATACTTCTGTAATCGATCAAATATTTTTAAACTATATAAACTATACAATGAATCAAAGATTGGCCCGTTAACAAAACTGCAAATTCCTGAAGGAAATACTCAATAAGTTTAAAACACCATGCATTGTATATACTGCTTCTATCTGATGCATAATTATGTTGAAATTGTTGAAAAACTGATATATGTATGAACACAATATCTTGCCATGGTAAAATATTTATATTTACATTGGTGTTTAACATATACCATGTACTTGACTTGTAGTATACATACATACTTACCTCTTATATCATTTGTAAAATGTTCAGAGTGAATAAATATCTGTATCTGTTAACTCTTTGCATGCTGGGTAATTTGCGGACTATAAATAGTTAAAAAATAGCAGACGACAATTCATTGTATTTTCTTTTATTTCTCCCTGTAAATATCATGAATATGTCTTGGAATTTCATTAGAATTGCGTCCTCTGGACGCAATTCTAATGAAATTCCAAGACATATTTACAGAGAGAAATAAGAAACATAATTTGTTGGATGTTATTTTCACTGCTAGCATGCAAAGAGTTAATGCCCTGTACTCCACTACAGGGGCGACCGGTACGGGGCTGTTGTTGGGAAAGTTCCTGTATTACCCGATCTGCCACCGGCGACTGTTAGATCAATGCCCAAACGGAGTGATAGCCACATACAATAGGGAGCATAAACAATGGCGTGAGGACGTGAAAGCAGGAAGGTATCATTCTTGAATCGTTGCGATCTGGCTCATCTGGATCTACACATTTTGCCAATACCACTATACAGGCCTGTGGTGTTGAAAGGGTTAACCCTTAAAAGGCGGGAACCAAAACTTGTCGTCTGCTGTTGTGTCATATTTTCTCTTTTTTTTGCAGAAAACACATGGTTTGACAGCAATTTAGAATGAAATTGATTCTAAGTTGTTGCCAAACCATGAACTGGAAACTAAAACTGGAAATTAAAAAAATAAACAGCAGACAACAAATTTTAATACAGCATTGTAAGGCTTTAAGCTGAGGTCCAGTCCCTGCATGACCTTAGCTTGTACTGGGATATTAAAGGTACATGCCCACTCAGTAGGCACACACTGTTCTTTATAGGAATTAAATAAGTGTATAATAAATTGTGTCACTATTCCACCAGTTCTACCAGTTCAACTCTCACACAGCCCCACGTATTGAATGGCATTATTACACATTTTCTATCAGAAGATGACTCAGATATCCAATGTGTGGCTTTTCACTTCATGCAGTAAGCGACCTATATCAACCAATCGCACCAGTTTATGTGATTGAATTCCACAAAACATGTGTTATATTCAAGTATATACTATCGGACACTGTGATTAATAGGGGTGGGGGGATAATTTTGTTATGCATAATTTGGCATTTTTTATAATCATGCACCAAAAGGAAAATGTATCAAATAAAATTATATTTTGTTGTGAAAGGATCATACTATACCATATTTAGAAAGAGGTTTCCATTAAAGGTACATGCACACTCAGTAGGCACAAAATGTTCTTTATAGGAATTAAATAAGTGTATAATTGTGTCACTATTCCACCAGTTCTAAAAATTACAAGTGCCCGCTATACAGATATATTATATCATTAAATCATTTAGTAATATTTATTTTACTGATAGTGACTCGCATTTTATATCAAACCGTGTTTCCTTGAAATGTTAACACACATTACTATTTATTCTCTATTTATTTTTTGATCAGCAATGATCATACTTTATAATATGTCGAAAATATTATTTTTTCAGGTGTCACATTTAATTAGTATAAATAATTAAAAATTATCATGCCTCATTTGCATATGAAAATAGCCTGATATCACCGCTAGTCACTATCAGTTAAATAAATATTACTAAATTATATTATATATAACGGGCACTAGTAATTTTTAGAATGGCGGAATAGTGACACAATTATACAATAATAATTTAATTCCTGTAAAGAACAGTTTGTGCCTAGTGAGTGTGCATGTATCTATAAACGCTTCAATGCTACTGACCTCTTTAGCTTGTTTGCAAACAGTGTAGATCCAGACGAGCCGGCTCGAAACGAGCCGTCTCGTCAGGATCTGCACTTTTTGCAAGTAATTTTCATATTGTTAAAAAAGACCCCTTATAAATGGAGTCGCCTGAAAATAATTTTTTGACAATTGAATTGGTCCTTACATTAACATATAACAGTCTATTCCACTTACTTAGGGTTGAAATGGTTGAATCCATTTGCTTTACACTTGTTGGCATGTTATAGGGTGACGCCCCCGCCCATTAGGACAGTGCGTGAACAGCGACGCCAGACGAGTGAGCAAACAGGGCCATCTCATGGTGCAGATACAGGTACAATTCAAATATTACAATACAAATATGAGCATTTAAGCACAATTTGCTTCTCGCCAGAATACATTTTGCTTTGCGGTGTGAGAAGAGCAAAGGAAATACAAATCATACACTGTACTATATATACACTGTACTATATATATACTGGCGCAATTTTCTAACCGGTCTCTTTTTAATATTCAAAATGTGTATTTGAGCCGCTGAGAAGAGCTGCCATATGTGACACACACAGCATGTGTTTTTAACTCACAAATCCACATTTGGGTTAAACGACTCTACGCACTTTACTGACCAAATTGTTCACATACCACAGTAAATACAATAGCCCAGTGTTTTGTTTCTTAATTATTCAGAGACACAACCGGCAGTAGCAGCTGGGCAGTTCAGCTATTCGGAAGCGAGGCGCCGAAACCGAACTCCCGGGCAGTACCAGTCATCGGACGTCTACGCCGGGGCCCCCATGCCCCCACCGCCCGCCACAGGTCAGCCCCACCCACCAACGCAGCAGCCCCAGCCCAGGTTCTTTGCTGATGAACCGCGGTACCCGAATCCGCCGGCAGAAGACCAACAACAATCCAGTGCTCGTCTAAAGAGTGGAGGTAAAGACGGGACCTTACTTGTGGCTGTGACTGGCAAAAGGGGCCTTATGGGTTTTGCGACCAATGTAGATCCAGATCAGCCTGTGCATCCCCATTTCTCTAGTCACAGACACATTTGGTACGAAACAAGGCTATTCATCATATTAAATCATGAACCGGCAGAGGACAACAGCTTTGGTTGACATCCAATCCTCGTCTAAAGAATAGTGGTGAACAGAGGACCTTGCATGATAGTTACGAACAATAACTCCTACTCCCGTATTGTCCATATCAAAGTTCCACTCGTTGGCTTCCTCTGTAGATGGTGAATCGGATCCGATTCGCACTGTAGCAGTTAACTGTGAAAGACTTCTACATTTTTTTAACTGAAATGAGTGTCAACATATTCCAGTAGTTATGACATAAATTTACACAAGATGACCTGATAAAGTAGATTTAAGCTAGAATCAACACGTGAGCTGACAGTGGCAACCAAATTCAACATGTAAACGTTAAGATGGGGTCCATTTTCTGGAAAGGCAAACTTTAAATTTCTAAACCTTCTGCAATGATAACATTTATTTAAGAATTAGTAGATTGTATTTCTTTTATTATGCCACCGGGTTTCGAAAAAACGGGTGGCATATAGTGTTTGGACCGTCCGTCCGTCCGTCTGTCTGTCCGTCCGTCTGTCTGTCCGTCACACTTTTCGGTTAACCAATTTGTCACAGTTTCTCAAATATGCTGCAGGTGGCATCCGCGTTCGACAGACGCATTTCTTGTAATAGTAATAGTTTTTTCAGATGGAAAATATATAAAATATGTCGCAATTAACTGCTAAAGTGCAAACCAGATCTAGGGCCCGTTTCACTAAACTTCGTATGACTAAAATGTTTGTAAATGCAAAGTCATGATGGTCTGTAAATTTCACATTAGCAATGTTTTCCTGTAAATTATTATTGGATTTACATTTATCGAGCATAGGCTATGCTCAATAAATGTAAATCCATCAATTGAAATTTACAGACGATCCTAAATTTGCACTTACAAACATTTTAGTCGTACGAAGTTTAGTGAAACGGGCCCCTGATTCGCTATTCTGCAGATGAAGCCTATGAGTGGAATCGTAACTCGGCTAGGGACGGTACGGAAGTATATTTCCAGAGTTACTGCTTGCAGCTACATGTACTTGTATGAGAGATGATTTAGTATCATATTTACTAAACGAGTACTAATTTCATGAGAACTTGCCAAGTCATGTGAAAGAGTTGGATACACATCATATTAAATCATTAACATTAGATAATGATAGTAAAAAATGGATCTTACATGTGTGATGATTTAATATGATAATTGTAGTTTTAGTTTAATGACTTCTTAAGAAATAAGTATATGCCGCGTTTCTTACGATATCTGTCAACGAGCTTGGTAAAGAGCATACTAATTCATCTCAAAATGTTGGATAATGACAGTTAAAAAGAGGAACTTACATGAGTCACACATTTGGTAGGTGGGGGTGATAATGTAGGCCAATGTGGCATTTAATGAGGACTATCGTAATACCCCTAAATACTCGGACACCATTTATTTGGTGGTAACATCTAAACATGTATGGTTTACCCACATCAGTGCGTGCCAATATTTATTTGAATATAACTTGCTTTGGGAAAAGCAAATTGTGTCCGAATACTTCTGGTTACTACCATGAGCGGATACAGGGGGGGGGTGCGGACCTGGCGCGCGCCCCCCCCTAAAATTTGCCGAGTAAATATTTTGTACAAGTTACAAGGCACGTTTCATGCCAAGTGCCAAGTGCCAAGTGCCATGTTTTTTCGGTCATTGTCTTATTGTTTCAAAATGTAAATGTTTTCAATAAAAAATTATGTCTAAATATACTGTGACAGTGTCAATATTTTTGTTCCAAAATGCGCCAGAAATGCGATGAAGATTTCAAAAAAATGCCCCCAGACCCCCCTAGCCTCTGCTCGGTCGACTATTTTGCAATACTTGACTATATTATCAAACGAGCTTAGCTTGTTCGATAATATAGTCAAGTATTGCAAAATAGTTACGCCCCCCCCCCCCCCCCCCCCCTAACCCGAAATCCTGGATCCGCGCCTGACTACGGTAGTCCATTTTATTTTTTCAGGGAGGAAGAATGAATACGGTGACGAGTGGGCAGAATGATGTTGGTTGTCCTAGTCTTTTTTTTTACATTTTGTTAAACTATTAGGTGTTAGCCCGTTCAACCGTACAGTACCATAAAGCAAACGTTTGCAAACACTTGTAGATCCAGACGAGCCGGCTTGTCACATCAGGATCAGGGTCCCATTTCACTAAATTTGTATGACTAAAAAGTTGGTAAGTGCAAAATTCAATTTTAGAATAACATTTACACTGACAGCCGAAGTTGGAAAATCTTTAGTGGATGTGTTCACATGCTACGGTATGTGCATAGTAGGCGTGAAGCGGTAGTCGATCACGTTAATGTGAGAAGTAAATTAATAAAAATGTTTGTACAAACATTTTTATCGTCAGAAGTTTAGTGAAACGTGCACCTGGATTGTTTGTCAGTATTGTTGCAGGTACTGTAAAGCCCCGTTATCTGATTAATGAAATAGTTGGGAAATGAGCATGGAACTATCGGTGACAGATATTTCATGGTGAATGTCTTAGTTTTGCTCTTTCACTCCGAAAAATATAACACCGTAGATTCTATACGAATATAGAATATTCAGTCAAGTAATCAGTCAAAATGGTGTTTTTAGCCAACATGAGCTCACATGAGCTCACATGAGCTAAAAACACCATTTTGCCTGATTAATTGAATATTCTGTATTCGTATAGACAATCTCTGCTATATTGTGTGGGATGAAAGGGTAAACATTCTCAAGTGTACTTCCTATTGTTATCTTGGTTTGTCCTCACAAAATAGTCATGCAATAATTCCAGCACAAAAATATTTACACAATTCCCTAACATTTGATTGGCCCATAGCAAGTCTGTCCAAAATTTATATCCCAGTAAACTCCCACGTCAAACTACTTTTCGTAACCGTTAAAATCAAGGCGCAGTTAAAATAATTCTTAAGAAAACGGAAAATAAACACTTTTTCTTGATGAATTTATTTCAAATGCTGGAATTATAAGGAATGAATTGCCTTTTTGTGGAATTTATCGGGATATAAACTTGGAAAAGTCGCAGGAATACTGGACGAAGCACCAAACTGATCAAAATGAGAATGTCGTAATTCATAATATTATTACTACAGGTCATAGTTCCTAAGACCATAAGTCACACTGCTGGGGATGGACTGTTGCCTAACACATGCACACACATTCTATATTCGACAAGATCGTTATCTGGGTCATTGTCATGATACACGATCACGATGTCTTCTTTCCTGACATTGAAGAAGTTTTACATTTGTTGGATGTTGGCTGTGATCGCCACAGATCCTCTGTGAAAGTGAAGCAAAATACCAAGGAGGTTATTCATCAGATCAGGACCGGACAACGGGACACCATTAAGGTGGAAACCATTATATAAGGCGGGAACGAAAAGGAAGGGGCATAACGTCAGCCGTGGTAGAGCATCGGACTACGGATGGAAAGGTCCCGATTTCCAATCCCGACACTGGCCAATTCGGTGTGTCCTTGGGCAAGACACCTTCGTGATAGCCTAGTCCTATCGGTTGGGGACTTAAATAGTCGGTCCCGACATGCAAGGTCATCGAGCCAGTGCCGTCGTTAAATTAAAGCATTTACGTTTATGAAGGGGCATAACCCAGTGAACCTCAGGATCCCTGTGGTATATTCTGTCCATGATCTAAACAAACTCTCTATCCTCTATCGACAGACCGGGTCTGTTGTCGACCGGGTCTGTTGTCATCTCTGGATTTATCGAACGGTGGGCTCTGCTCACTATCTGCTACAGGTGTGCTGTTGCTGGCTTTGAACTAATTTGGACATGGTCTCGCGGTCATACCTTAGCAAATGGGTCTTGTTCACGTTAATAACTTCCGGCCTGTGTACTTTGCTAAGACAGGATTCACCTACAATTACCCAACCTAAAAACGTTTTGTGAGCATAAGGAGAATTAGGTAGGCGATTACAGTGGGGTCAGCGTGTATGTGCACACACGAACGAACACGACAGGTTGGTTCCAACCTGTCGTGTTCGTTCGTGTGTGCACTTACACGGTGACCACACTGTACGTTGGTCAAGGACATGATGAGCATCGATAAGGTCTCAGTCAAATAGCATTTATTTTGTATTTCACTACTATTATCGAGCACTGTAATGTGTTTTGCCATATAGTACAGATGAGGGTATTGAACTACTACAACAGGAGTAGTATTTCTTCTCGGGTATCTGATTGCATTCAATCAATGTTGGAAGCTCATATTTGACAATGCCGTCTAAAGACTCTATGACTCTGTGGCCGCTAATGGTGATAGTGGCTGAACAAGAGGCAAGTGCATATTCAACCTGTCCGTTTTTTATTTCTAACATATCTAGAAGTTCAGGTCCGGCAAGTGAGCGATTGCTCTGATCATCGATTATCGCATATGTTTTTATGGCATTTTCTGTATTGTCTTTGGTAGCGACGTTAACTAATACTAATTTTTCGCATAATGTCCCACTGTAGGATGATGAATCCCCACAAATCTGAGTACACTTGGGTGCAACAGCAGGCTCTGAGCTACTCTCCCCAGCATAACGTGTCGGAGATCGGGCCTCCTGTTTCTCGGACGTTCGGTACTCAACATGTAGTGTTGATGGGTGTCGAAGACTGCCACACTCTGAACAAGCAACATTTGTCTGACGGTCTCTAATATCAATATTTAGACGTTTCACAAAATTTTAAGCAAATTTCGTTTTCTCTCAACAATTGTTTTCTTTCAAAGTATGGCTTGATACGGAAAGCACGGCACTTATTCAAAGTGTGGTTGGTCCTGTGTAGAGGACATTGTTTATTTTTGTCAGTTTGGTCTCGTCATGCATTGTTGATGCGAGTTGAGTTTTCTTCGCTGTAACAAATTGTTTTGTGTTTGTATACTTTCTGGAGTACGGCGACTTCTCGCTATTGGCTGAATGGCTGGTTGTTTCATAAATGAAGCTGGTGTCATTCTGTATGCGACTGACATTATAAATAAACTGGACGAAGAATGTAAATGGAGGAAAAGTGACATTGTGTTTAGCCTTATAATCAGAATCATGTGTTGTCCATTGTTGCTGGATACCAAACGGAAGCTTACTTACAATTTGCGACACATCTCACGCTGAGTCGTAGTATGATAATAATGATTGGTATTTGGCGTCCTCCTTGATGCATTCAATTGCTGATACCACATCTGCTAACTCATAAAGTATTTTATTATCTTTAACTCTGTTAATGTTTGTCGCACCGGCGAAGCGGAAAGCGAGACAGGTTTTTCTTTTCCGGAGTCGGCGGCGTCGGCGGCGGCGGCGTCGTCATTCAATGTTAAGTTTTCGTGTTACGGTCATTACTTCAACACCTTGCCAGCTACAGTCATCAAACTTTATACATACCTTTACTATGATATGTACATGAATATAGGACTATTAAACAAAAATTGGTGGTCTCCAGGGTCAAGGTCAAACTATTTGTTAATACTTTCAATGTTAAGTTTTCGTGTTACGATCATTACTTCCAACACCTGATCAGCTACAGTCATCAAACTTTACATCCCTTTACTATATGTAGATGTATACGACTATTACATTTTTTTCTCCAGCCCCAGGGTGAAGGTCAAGGCGGAACAAGGCGAGACATTTGATTCCGCGGAATTCTTGTGGTTAATTTGTTTTAGTTCTGATTGTATTTTCTCTGGACGTCCGTATCTTTCACACAGCCGTTCCCAAACTCGTCTAAGACCAATCTCAGTCTGTGTTGAGTTTGCTATCTTGATGCTCAATGCTTGCTGTGACGACTGTGGACACAGCCACATCACTAACATGTCCATTTCTTTAACATACGTGAACCTTTAATTCGTTTCCCACACTTTGAAAGCTTGCCTTCCCCGATGGAAATCATTCTGGTTTGCCATTATATGTTGTGAGGTTGGCGAGCAGCAAGTCTTTCTTCAACAGGAATCTAGTTCGTTCAGTCAGCGGCTGTGAATTATTGTCTGTTCCACGTTTTGCTGCCGACGAACCTTTGGCTATTAAACACACTAAATCTAAAAAATATTTAAAGGTAAGTACTTTTTCATCAATAAGAAAAAAGTTACCCTCCCCAAAAAAAAAACCGATTTTCCTATGGGAATTAAAAAAAAAATGTTTTTATTTGTGGACCGGTTTTCAAAATATAACTCGTTTTCTTGGTTACATCATTTTCAAGCTATCTCGTCAGGTTTCGGAGTCCATTTCCAAAATGTTGTGTTTGTTGATCCTTCAGGATCAAAAAACGAAAACTTTTGGAAATTGACTCCCCGTGTTAAATTCTCATATGAAAATCTTTTTTTCGCAATAAAATCAATGGAATTTCATCCAAAAATATTTTTTGGGGAGGGTGACATTTTTGTTATTGATAAAAAGTACTTACTTTTAAATATTTTTCAGATTTAATGTGTTTAATAGCCAAAAGTTCATCGGCAGCAAAACGTGGAACAGACAGTAGTGTCGGTCTTATTCTGTTGAGCATTGTTGTAAGGTTCATTATAATATGGTAGAATTTGGTTCTGTGCTTCATCGATATGTCGAGTATCAACTTCCACTTGACCATGTTGAAACTTCTTGATTCAGCCGTGGCTTCATTAACAATTAGTTGATCATGAGGTCTATTTGTTTCACTAGTGTCTGAATTAACTACATTAACACGTGTTTGATTCTGAAGATGTGACGTCTGATAACTGCTTGCTCGTTAAGCTTGCTCGTTAACATAGTCTTTTGTTCGCCTTACTTTATCTTCAGTTTCAAGTTGATTTGTGACGCTGGTTCATAGCGATAATCACTACTCGTATCCAATTATGATGCATGTAGTTCGGCTTCAGCTGCCGCTATTTTGCCTCTTCTAATGCAATTAAGTCTACTTCCATTCCTGCTTTCATTTTTCTCATCTCAACTTCTGTAGCTACATACTTATACTCTGTTTCGCGAAAGCTGCCCAAATTCAAAAACAATATTTTTTTCGATAATATTAAATTAAAGGAAAATTAAAGAATGAGCCTTCTGTTTATTTCGTGAAATTTGGTCAAATATTGATTTGATTGCGAAAAAACAATTTCCCCATGTTAAATCCCCATACTGTCATAGACATCTTCACAGAGTGAAGATGTCTATGGGGATTTAACATGAGGGAATTTCAGAAATACTGGAACGATTTTTAAAATTTAACTTGTTTTCTTAGATCATTTCCAAGCTATCTAGCCAGGTTTCGGAGTCAATTTCCAAAATGTTTCGTTTTTTGACTCGTCCCACAACTCCTCTACCTCTTTTTTCCCCCCATGTTAAATTCTCATAGAGAAATCAATTTTTCGTAATAAAACCAATATTTGACCAAATTTCACGAAATAAAAAGAAGGCTCATTCTTAAAGTTTCCATTAATTTAATATTATCGAAAAAAATATTGTTTTTGGATTGCTTAAATGGTCGTAAAATTTGGGCAGCTTTCGTGAAACAGAGTAAGTTTTGTCTTTGCTGCCTCTGCTTTCGCTCATGCTCTTGCTAGAATAGAACTCGTATGAGACCGCACTGAAGTGGTACACGATTCACCCGTAGCCGATTTCACCAACATTGCAAAATATACGTATCTAGCAACGTATACTTGGAGGGAGACATTTTCAATTTAAGGATAAATTTCTTAGTATAATAAAAATTAATAAATTTATCCTTAAATTGAAAATTTCTCCCTCAAAGAATATTTTGCTAGAAAAGTGTACTTTGCAATATTGATGAAATCGGCTACAGGTTGCTGAAAAGAAAGCATGAATGGTATGCTGTTTTAATATGCATGCCATTGGACATTTCAAATGCTGAAAAGCTAGTGGATTTTTCTAGATGTTTCAAAATGGCTGTGATAATGTAATAAATTCAGTATAATAAAACATAATAAATGTATCCTTAAATTGAAATTTTCTCTCTCAAAGTGTACTTAGCAAGAAAAGTATACTTTACAAATTTGGTGAAATATTCTACTGGGCCTGCACTTTTCAATATTCCGTCAATGAACACTTTTCATACGTTAACCCTCACTACGCGGGAGACGAAAATTGTCGTCTGCTTAACAAAAAGACTGTTTTGGCAGCACGTGAGAATCGTCTTCAGTGGAGACGATTCTCATGTGCTATCAAAACAGGCTTTTATCGAGAAACATTGAAAATAAAACAAACATTTCCAGCAGACGACAAAATTTAATTCAGCGTAGTGAGGGTTAACAAACGGTAGTGATCTGTATCAGGCTGCAGGAGTTCGCTAGCTGACATAATCCCCATCCACAGGAGTGGGTGGTGGTCGGGCGAACGAGACGGCGTAAATTAACGGTAGTGGTTCCTCCTTATAGGAATCACTATTTTCCTGGGTTGGCCCTCCGGTACGTTTTTATCTTTGGCTCTTTTGTTACCTGGGAGTTGAATTGGGTTATTGCCCATTATAAAAGTAGTAAGATTATTACTGTTCCTACTGCTTTTGGGAGGGGCCAAGTGATTCTGGTGTGGCGAGGACCTGGGTTCAGATCTGGATTATTCTGATTTCAGGGCTGAATATATAGTTTTGTTATTGTAAATATTCAGTTCTAATTTTGGGATTTTCCCCCCATTTGTACATGTACTTGAAAATGTACATGTACATGTAATATATGGGATTTAGTACTAAACCCATTGACCCGGCCTTAAATGACGTTAGCTGTTGATATGCTGTTAAACCCCAACAAACAAACCCATCCACAGGAACATTATACTCATATAGCTGTGATGATAAAATGCCATCTTTTGGCGTTTGCAACCGGTGTGGACCCAGATCAGCCTGCACGTTTGTTCAGTCCGATCATCGTTTTTTTATCTTCTATTTATCTACTATTTAAGGGTACGAACTGGCTCGAGGACCTTCCAAACCCGGGCATTTGAACCCAAAAATTGTCAGGCCAATGATCGTTGCGTTGACCCGTTTGTTCCGAATGTTCTAATATCTGCGATACAGTCGAAATATGTGCATTAAATGAAGGAGGCAGTGAGGCGGTTAATTAAACCTAGCTAGTTCATTCTCATATCGCATGAAGCCGGTATGTCAGACCGTGAAAAGGGCTGAGTGTGAGTGCATGTGATATATGCAGACTCAGCCGTAACAGTGTTATCCTATATGATGGTGATATTTGACGGTTGGTCAGGGCAAAACATATCAGGCAGGGAATTATCGATATTGGATTATGCAACGTACGATATAATATGTTTTCGGGCCTAGCTACTGTCGTTTCGCGGCTTATCGTTAAACACGAGATACGCTATTATTCGAGTTCAGGTGCGGCGTTTATCTGTTGTTATAATTTGGTTAGACGACAGTTTGTTTCACATATTCTGAAGACGAAAGAAAAAGAGAAGATAATACACGGCGTTATAGTAATTGCCCATATATAAGTGAGTGGCGTATGTGTGCAAGTATCAGGCTGACAGTTGTTTAGCCTTCTGAGCTAAATCTTGCAGTTTATAGTTTCGTGGAATTGATAAGGACATGGTCACGTACCTACGGAGCCCCGCATGGGACGTATATTTTTTTTAATTAATTCGTCCCCACGAAATAACAATTCATTCCCACGAAATAACAGTTCGTTCCCACGAAATAACAATTCGTTCCCTCAATTTACAATTCGTTCCCACGACGGGGCGGGATCAACTGATCCTGAGAATAGTGCTGCAGTAGCCATTGCTTGTCGTAAAAGGCGACTAAACTGGCTTAACGATTGGGTTCATACTTTCCGGAACCCACTATACCGGATTTGGCCCTCATGTACATTTTTGGCTTTCTTGTATGTGAGAGTTGAGTCGGGCTATGCCCCATATATAAAAGTAAGATTAGCGCTAATCCTATTACTTTTAGGGGATGGGATAAATGATGCTGGTGTGGCGAGGGCCTGGCACCAGATCAGGTTGTTCTAATTTCAGGACTGAATATATATTTTGATTGTAAATATTGAGTTCTGAAGTTGGGATTTACCCCCCTTGGACAGGTGGATATGGGACTCGACCCCGTTGACCCGTCTGCGTGTAGACTCCCTGAGGCTTGTACCTCTATGTCAGAAAAGCGGACGTTAAACCCTATTCACTCACTCACTCACTCGTTCCCACGAATTAACAATTCGTTCCCACAAAATAACAATTCGTTCCCAAGAATGAACAATTCGTGGGAACGAATTGTTAATTCGAGGGAACGAATTGTTAAATTGAGGGAACGAATTGTTATTTCGTGGGAATGAATTGTTATTTCGTGGGAACAAATTGTTAATTCGATGGAACGAATTGTTATTTTGTGGGAACGAATTATTAAAAAAATAATTCATGTCCACTGCGGCGCTCCGGTCGTGTATCGTCAGTGTTTGATCATTGTCTGCACTGTTTATCATATATTGGTGAAATAATGACCTGTCATGCTCCTAACAAACTTTTACTATCTATTATTGATCTGTGACTGGAGAAATGGGCTTATGAGTTATGCGACCTGTTTAAACGCAGACCAGCCTGCACATCCACACAGTCTGATCAGGGTGTGCACTGTTCAACAGTCTGTCAGTACATCGCCTGTCCTGCTTCTCAAAAATAGTATATGTCCATATCAGACTGCAGGAATGCTAGATGATCTGTAGCCGACTTCACCAACATTGCAAAGTACACTTTGAGGGAGACATTTTCAATTGAAGGATAAATCTATTGCTTTTTATTATACTGAATTTATTACATTATCACAGCCATTTTGGCTGTGATAATGTAATAAATTCAGTATAACAATTTTGCATACTTTTAATCGGCAAATATATGCAGTCGTTAGTTCTGTATGAAATTATGTATTTCGGTAAAAATAAATGATTACTCCCTCAAAGTACACTTTACTATATAAGTATGCTTCGCAATTTTGGTGAAATCGGCTACTGGATCTAGACTGACCAGACATCTCATATGATCCATATGTTTCAGTCCAAGTCCCATATCTATATATATTTACATAACCTGATGCTTTTCGTAAAGTTAATGCCGTTGAAGGTTAGACACACCAAATAGTTTTACTATATAATTTAACCGAATGCCATCCAATAAGGCCAGTCTCTCCTACTTTCACTATTCGTATGGATGTTGTGGGACCCACTTGTACATGACCTGCAGCCAGTCTGTACTGGTTCTGCATGAACTAAACAATAGGTTCACTTACTCCTAAGAAAGAAAAATCCAACCTTGTCATATCCTCCAATATTGTGTACATTTGTTGGCCACGGAAACTCCGTGTACATCAAGTGACCAACAGGTTCAGTGTTTTCTTTTAAATGCTACAAATATGTTGAAAACTGGTGTTAAAGGCACCCCAAAATGTTCCTCAAGTGAAACTGGGTAGTAATGGATCAAGATTTGCAAGCAAACGGTGTCTGTGACCTCAAAACACCCGCACTATTTTTTTATACCGGACTACTTTTGCATACACCCTGGGCGGTTTCGCACCATTTGGTGTCTTCTAACCTGAAAGCCGACCAAATTTGCATGACATTGTAGCAAAAGCGGAATAGAATTCCGCATTTGCTATGACAATTTTTGTCAACTTCCAACGTCATTTTGTAATACCCTAGTTTCTCGACCAATGAAATAACAGTATTTCGTCTCAATTAATCGCATATTGCGACACTTTCGCCAATATCTATTAAATTAATCAAATGTTCAGCCGCTATATTTAGAACTGATTTTACGCCTTGTCATCAGTTCACGAGATGCAAGCATGTTACCATCCACACTTCGTGTCACACCGCCAATCACATGCTAGTATAGCGATTCGAAATCGAGTGGGCTGGTAAACATTAAGTACGTTATAGTTCACATATTGAATTTTTAATAAATTAATTTCTCTCTCGCTACGAAATTGATTTATTAAAAATTCAATGTATGAACTATAACTATTACGTACAGCGTGACGGTACAATTGATAGGGATATTAACCAGCCATTGTACATATTACAGGAACATATACGTAATAGTTATAGTTCATAATTATATTGAATTGTTAATAAATTCGTAGCGAGCGCTAGCTATCGAGAAATTAATTTATTAAAAATTAAATATGTGAACTATAACGTACTTATTGTTTGCACAGCACAGTCGTTAAGCTCCGCCCCTAAACGTGTTTCGAATCGCTATACTAGTATGTGATTGGCGGTCTGACACGAAGTGAGCGCGTGTGTGGGCGGTAATATGCTTTGCGTCTTGTGAGCTGATGACAACAAAGCGTAAAATAAAATCTAAATACATGTATAGCTCTGAACATTTAATGAATAATTTAATACATATTGGCGAAAGCGTCGCAATATGCGATTAATTGAGACGAAATTATGTTCTTTCATTGTACGAGCAACTATGGTAAACACTAAATGACGTAATGTACATGTATCAATAATTTATTATATACAAGTGTTGGCTTTATAGTATAGCACAGTGTGTTAAAAATCATAATGCACTAATGCAATAAATACACAAATGAAACTGTAAGGTGATGATCAGTGCATGTTTCATGCATTGATTTATGTTTAACCAATAAATAAAATCAAACAGTTGTGTTGATTTAATATGACATTTATTAAACTTGTTAACTGACTTCATAATAATCTCTGTCGTTGTTGATTGGGAGCATGCAATGTGTAATTTAACGATCGCGATTCGTCCTGACCGGAATCCCGACCAGATACCTGGGGGCCGTTTCACTAAAGTGCAAAAGCATGATAGTCTGTAAATTTCACATTAACATTGTTTTCTTGTAAATAATTAAAGGATTTACATTTATTGAGCATATGCTGCATATACAGCCGATGCTCAATAAATGTAAATCCATAAATTGAAATTTACAGACAATCCTAAATTTGCACTTACGAACATTTTAGTGGTAGGAAGTTTAGTGAAACGGGCCCCTGATTTGACCCTCGTATACATGTACGTAGTGGGCATTCTTGTATGTAGCTGGTAAGATGTGGACCTGGGGGGCGTTTCACTAAACTTCCTATTGACTAAAATGTTCGTAAGTGCAAAATTATGATAGTCTGTAAATTTCACATTAACAATGTTTTCTTGTTAATAATTGTTGGATTTACATTTATTGAGCATAGGCTGCATATGCAGCCTATGCTCAATAAATGTAAATCCATCAATTAAAATTTGCAAACGATTATAAATTTGCGCTTACAAACATTTTAGTCGTAAGAAGTTTAGTGAAACGGCCCCCTGGCACCTGCACAAGATTGCAAAGTATACTTATCTAGCAAAGTATACTTTGAGGGAGAAATTTTCAATTTTAGGATAAATTTATTATTTTTTATTATACTGAATTTATTACAATATCACAGCCATTTTGGCTGTGATAATGTAATACATTCAGTATAATAATTCTGCATACTTTTAAACATCAAATATATGCAGTCGTTAGTTCTATATGAAATAATGCATTTCGGGAAAAATAAATGATTACTCCCTCAAAGTATACTTTGCTAGATAAGTATTCTTTGCAATTTTGTTGAAATCGGCTACTGGTTATACCCCTTATAAGAATAATCCTTACCGTATAACTGTTCGGGGAAGGAGCCAAGTAGCTGGTGTGATATGGACCTGGCACCAGGTCAGGTTATTCTAATTTCATGGCTGAATATTATATTTATCTCTATATAATTCCAGCACAAAAATATTTACACAATTCCCTAACATTTGATTGGTCCGTAGCAAGTCTCTGTCCAAAATTTATATCCCTGTAAACTCCCACGCCGAACTACTTCCCGTAACCGTGAGGCGCAGTTAAAATAATTCTTAAGAAAACGGAAAATAAACACATTTTCTTGATGAATTTATTTAAAATGCTGGAATTATAAGGAATGAATGGCCTTTTTGTTGAATTTATCGGGGATATAAACTTGGCAAAGTCGCGGGAATACTGGACGAGGCCTTCCGGCCTTCGTCCAGTATTCCCGCGACTTTTCCATGTTTATACCCCGATAAATTCCACAAAAAGGCCATTCATTCTATAGTATATGTTGGGATTTTCCCCCGAATGCAGCAGGTTAAATGCAGGATCGAACCCGTTGGCCCGGCCTTAAATGACCTAAGCTGTTTATAGGCCGTTAAATACCAATAAAAAAACAAACATTAGGCAACGTGACGTCAAACCGACCAACGCTGTCAATTTTAACGCCAATTCTGCCAATGGTGCTCGGATATAGTTCTAAAGGACATTATTCGTGATTTCGAAGTTGGATAACCTATTTATATACATGTAACTGGTCTATTGTCATCTGTGTTACCGCCGACCCACGTCTATGGAAGCGTCCTGGTGCCAGATGCTGAACTATTTTAAGTCCTAATTAGGAGATAATAAGACTTAATTAGGAGATATTATCTCCTAATTAGGGCTTAGTAGCTCTTACTTAGTTACTATTTCCCAATTAGGCCTATCTCTTAACTATGACTTTAATAGTATATCCTAATTATGACTTAGTATCTCCTAATAAGGACTTATTATCTCCTAATTAGGATTTAGTATCTCCTAATTAGGAGATAAAACATATTTCAGCATCGGCACCAGAACGCTTCCATACACTTCCATATTTGGAATCACGTGCACGGCTACGTTTTCTCGCTGATTCGATTGGCGCCCGTCAACGTCTGAACTAAGTTAATTTTACTGAGACGTGGATCAACTTTAATTGCGTTCACTTCAATATGTGCAACGACTTCAAACACGTGACAATTGAATGTGAGCAAACCAGTTTGCGCGTCTGGGTTACTGGATTATGGGAATTTTTAACATGGGCGCTAGCACTTTTCAAAATCTGAATTTCCTTTTCTTAGATACATCATTTCCAAGCTATCTAGTCCGGTATCGGAGACAATTTCCAAAATTTTATTCAGTTTGATCCTCCTCGTAATTCCACACCCCATTTTTGCCCCACGTTAAATTCCCATAGGAAAAATGATTTTTCGCAATTAAATCAATATATGATGGAATTTGATCAAATAAAAAAATGGGGAGGGTGATTTTTGTGTTATTGATGAAAAAGTACGTACATTTAAATATTTATATAGATTTACTGTGTTTACTCGTGGAAAAACGACGTGGAACAGACGGTCAGTGTGTATAAGTCATGTTCGCACATATATTTTTTCTGTTAGCAATTTGTGTTGATTTTCATAAAGTTTTCGATTTTGTCTTAAATTTTAGCTAGGAATGTATGCACAATTGGTTACGAACTCGATACTATCACGATTATTGTGCATGACTGTGTTTACTTGCTGTGTTTTTTATGTGCATTAAATGGCAGACAAATGCCACGGACACGGAGATAAAGAGATGTTGCGATGGTTCCCCTTTAATTACACGCCAGCTTATATAAAAGTGTTCTTGAGTGGTAGCGTGTTTGAAACATGCAATGGTCATATGAGATACAGTGGGGTCAGCGTGTAAGTGCACACACGAACGAACACGACAAGTTGGAACCAACCTGTCGTGTTCGTTCGTGTGTGCACTTACACGCTGACCCCACTGTACGCCATGTGATTTTGCACCGTCGGACATTGCGTAATTTCATGAAATACGTTTACAAAAGTCACGTGGGTGGTGGTCGGGCGAATGAGACGGTGTAAATTAACGTAGGGTTTCCTCCTTATAGGAATCATGATTTGCCTGGTTTGGCCCTCAGGTACGTTTTTATCTTTGACTTTTTTGTTACATGGGAGTTGAATTGGGTTATTGCCCATTATAAAAGTAGTAAGATTATTACTGATCCTACTGCTTTTGGGAGGGGCCATGTGATTCTGGTGTGGCGAGGACCTGGCATCAGATCAGGATTATTCTGATTTCTGGGCTGAATATATAGTTTTGTTATTGTAAATATTAAGTTATGATTTTGGGATTTTCCCCCATTTGTACATGTACTTGAACATGTACATGTACTTGTACCGGTAATATATGGGATTTAGTACTAAACCCATTGACCCGGCCTTAAATGACGTTAGCTGTTGATAGGCTGTCAAACCCCAACAAACAAACAAAACAAAAGTCACAATATATTCCGTAAAGGGCGTCAACAGTTGACCAAACTTTCAGAGTACATTCGGAATCCCGCATGTACTCTGAACATTTTGTCAACTTTTGACTTTATTTATCAAAAAATTGTAAACGTATTTAATGAAATTATGTAGATGTCCGAAGGTACAAAATCACATGGCCTGTGTCATACATGACTGTGACTGGAGAAATGAGGCTTATGGGTTTGCGACCGGTGTAGATTTGCTCTGTTCGCCATTCCATCAATGCAACACCCGGTATGCTCCTGATCGAATAGCACACTCCTGTAGGCTGATAACGATTGAGATTGCTTCTTATAAGCATGTCAACTGTTTCATTGATGGAATTGCGAACAGTGCAGATCATGATCAGACTGTGTGGGTGTGCAGGCTGATCTGGATCTACACTAGTAGATAAGCGCTGTTTCTCCAGCGATACTTATCTACAGTTGTTCATTAGTTTCAGTTGTACCCGTCATGGACGATTTTCATATTTGTCTGTAGCAAATTTCATCAACATTGCAAAGTATACTTATCTAGCAAAGTATACTTTGAGGGAGAAATTTTAAATTTAAGGATACATTTATTCATTTTTAGCCAGGTTTTTTGAGAAAAAAATCCAGGCTATTGGATTGGCGAAAGCCGGGCGGGCGGGCGGCGTCCACAATCAATGTTAAGTTTTCGTGTTTGAGTCCATTTCTTTGTTACTGTACCACCTAGGACCACCAAATTTTCACAGCTTCATAATCAAGGGGTGCCCACCACAACATGTTACTTTTTTTTTAACTTGACCCATTTTTTCCGCGCAGTCGACTTAGCCATTTTCAATGTTAAGTTTTCGCGTTTACAATGTTAAGTTTTCGTGTTTAAGTCCATTTCTTTGGTACTGTACCACCTATGACCACCAAACTTTCACAGCTTCATAACCAAGGGGTGCCTACCACATACAACTATCCAACATGTGACCATTTTTTTTACCTTCACCTATTATTTCTACGTAATTGACTTAGCCATTTTCAACGTTAACTTTTTAACGTACGTCTGGTTAAAGTTTTTTGGTTACAAGTTTTTCGTTATACTATATCTCTGCAACTGCTTCGCCCATTACCTTGAAACTTCACATGGGTGTTTATCATCATCCATATTTGCATTCTAACCCCCAACCGTGCGGCCCCTGTGCCCAATGTCAAGGTCAAATTAATTAAGTTTTTTCTTGTACTATATCTCTGCAACTGCTTCACCCATTACCTTGATACTTCACATGGGTGTTTATCATCATTGTCACACCCGCTTGCGGAAAGCGCGATATCGTCGGCATTTTGACATATGTCCGTCCGTCCGTACGTCCGTGTGTTCGGTTAAAGTTTTTTCTTTCGTTAAAGTTTTTCCATCTACTATATCTATTTGTTTAGTGTCCATGCCTCGCCCCAAGGTGCGATATGCAGGCCACGGCCATCTAGTCTACAAAAAGTGGGTATAATTATGTTATCCAAGTGTCCATGCTTGGAAAAAAACTGGCCTTCGGTGGCTTTGCCTCGTTTCTTGTTATTATACTGAATTTATTACATTATCACAGCCATTTTGTAATAATTATGCATACTGTTAATCATCAAATACATGCAGTGGTTAGTTCTATATGAAATAATGCATTTTGGGAAAAATAAATGATTACTCTCTCAAAGTATACTTTGCTAGATAAGTACACTTTACAATTTTGATGAAATCGGCTACTGGTGACTTTGGAACGCCATGCTACATCAGTCCACAACCAACAATGTAGCCACCATCCAACCCCGAGGTAGTGGGTGGTTGGTCGGGCGAGCGAGCGCGACGGCGTACATTAACGGGAGGGGTTCCTCCTTATAGGAATCACGATTTTCCTGGTTTGGCCCTCATGTACGTTTTTATCTTTGGCTCTTTTGTTACCTGGGAGTTGAATTGGGTTATTGCCCATTATAAAAGTTGTAGGATTATTATTGATCCTACTGTTTTTAGGAGGGGGCCAAGTGATTCTGGTGTGGCGAGGACCTGGCATCAGATCAGGATTATTCTGATTTCAGGGCTGAATATATTTTGTTTTTATTGTAAATATTCAGTTCTGATTTTGGGATTGTCCCCCATTTGTAATTTCTTGGATTTAGTACTAAACCCATTGACCCGGCCTTAACTGACCTTACTTCGTTGTTGATTGGCCGTTAAATCACAGCAAACAAACAAACCAACCCCGAGGTCATGATTCCTAACTATCGTTGTGTATTGTGTCCCGTAAACTTAAAAGGTTGGATAAATTGCTTATACTTTCATTTCAGTTTCATTTGACGGAATGTCTCGCTATTGCGCTTATATTTGCATTGCTCTGATAGTCCTCTTATCATACTGTGAAAGAAATGCAAAAGCCTGCATCCCTGCTACACTCAATGTCATGGTCATACTGTCACACGTAGTGGCCGTTACATCAGTTAATGCCGCTTTAGTTGATAGTATTAGTACAGTGGAACCGGACACCAAGAAAACATCTGTGATCTTATTTTCGATGATTTTCTTGGTCATCGATCTCATGTGATTATGTATGTTCATGATCGCATAGCACACAACTATGGCGTTGAATGATAACATGCCTGATTGACAACGAAACCTCTCTCAACCGGACACCCTGGGGACCTCCCATGGTGTTCGGTTTAGAGAGGTTTCACTGTATTGCTGTTGATTTGTCTGGATTGCATTTACAAGGTGTATGATCACGTGGTTACAACAACAACAACGTCGCCCATTCCAAAGTAAGTATTATTTGATATTTTCCTTAATATGCAACGGATTTTGATGAAACATGGCGCAGCAAACGCGTCTTCATGAGCTGTATTTGGCAGGGAGTTTGGCACAGACTTATGTAGTTTTTGCGAAGAATCGATTTGCGTGTCAAATACACGGAAATCGTTTCTTCGCAAAAACGACAGAAGTTTGGGCGAAAATACAGACCACCAAATGCAGCTTAACAAGACGCGTTTGATGCGCCATATTTCATCAAAATCTGTTACGTAATAAGGACAATATAAAAGAATACGTACTTTCAATCGGATGGATTCTGGAAGTTTCAGTACTTGTTATTGTTGTTGTTAGTACCACGTGATCATACACCTTGATTTACAGTCTAAACCAGACACCGAGAAAACACTGTTGCGTGTAACTGTGATAAACAATGAAATGTGTATTTGAGTATTGCTATTGAGAGACAATTCTGCAATATTATATAAAATGTTATCATAAACGCACCTACCAAAGTGTGTATTAGCAACATTAGTACATGTAGGACACTCTCCACGCAGTATATAGAGAATAGTAGGTTAGTGCCGTGAATGGGAAAAAATATCCGGCAAGGCTCAATAATTTCTTTATTTCTCATCAGAAGTATATGTTGTGACCACTCATTTGAACCGTCTCGCCGAGACGGTTCAAATGAGTGGTCACAACATATACTTTGGTTCAGAAATAAGGAAAATAGATAGAGAATAGTAGGTTAGTGCCGTGAATGGGAAAAATATCTGGCAAGGCTCAGGAAACGGGATGGGCGAGGCTCTGCCGAGCACATCCCGTTTCCGTGCCGCGCCAGATATTGTTTCCCATTCACGGCACTAACCTACTATTCTATTTATCCCGTGAACACCTACAAATGGCTGTAAAATGCAAAAATAGTATTGACTGGATATCAAAAATGTTTCACGGCACCGTGTTTCACGGCACATACGCACTGTGTTGACGGGATAAAAAATAAACAGCCACGGTTTTGCTTTCCCAATTACTACATAGATGACCGTGTGAATAAAGACCACATGTGAACAAAGACCATATTGTTCTCTTCACATGGCTGACCTTTATTCACAGGTTTGACTGTATTACTCCCACCATAACGCTTATGTAATGCAATGTAAATTAAAAGTCATGTTCTCAGAACTATTTGAATACTCATACGCCTGTTCAACTGAATTTAATCGAGTGAGGCCTCTAAGGAACACCCGGCGTGTCTAGTTTAGAGAGGAGTCACTGCATTTAATCTTCCGAATAAGGATTGATGTTTGCGTTGATGAGCGTTACTGCATTAATCGTGCTATCAATATTAAAATAGTTTCAACATTCGTGCACAATTTATTGTCGTTGCCTAAAAGCCGCACCGTTTTATTGCATTTTATGCATCAGGATGAGTTAAACTTATTTAAATGCAAATGGGAATCGATTAGAAAATAGCAAGTATCACCATTGCTTCTTTCCGCACCAGCGTAATGTATTTCACGTCGAAATGGCCTCCGGATTACTGACGAATTCCCATTCAGCCACATACGGAAGATACTGTGTATGTATGGAACGCCATGACTGTCTTATGTAGGCTCACATCAGTTGGTATTGTGGTCCCGTCACTTGGTAATGTGGTCCCGTCATTTGGTAATGTGGTCCCGTCACTTGGTAATGTGGTCCCGTCACTTGGTAATGTGCTCCCGTCACTTGGTAATGTGGTCCCGTCACTTGGTAATGAGGTCCCGTCACTTGGTAATGTGGTCCCGTCATTTGGTATTGTGGTCCCATCGCTTGGTAATGTGGTCCCGTCACATGGTAATGTGCTCCCGTCATTTGGTAATGTGCTCCCGTCACTTGGTAATGTACTCCCGTCATTTGGTAATGTGCTCCCGTCATTTGGTAATGTGGTCCCGTCACTTGGTAATGTGCTCCCGTCATTTGGTAATGTGCTCCCGTCACTTGGTAATGTGCTCCCGTCATTTGGTAATGTGCTCCCGTCACTTGGTAATGTGCTCCCGTCATTTGGTGCTAACTTCATTCGGTGGTGCTAACTTCATTCGGTGCTAACTTCATTCGGTGGTTTCCGGATACATTCCGGATAAATTATACTGAGGGATTTAACATGTAGCACCGGAAATATCAAGCATTTATATAACCATACTATGTGTGATATTTCATGAAATTATTTTTTAAAAAATCGATTGTTTCTTCAGAGATACGCGTTATCCTCTTGTGCTGACTTTGGAAATCAATTTCTTTAGGTGGGATTATTTCGCGTATTGTAAGTGACAAAAGCCGCAATAGTGTCCTGTGTTATCTCCCCTGCCTGTGAATATTCCAATTTTGAAATGTTATTATAAAATTTACTTGTCATATTCTGTTTTATGTGTAATTGTTAACATTTAACATTCCAAACTGCGTGTATGAAACTGACTATACAGAATACCATTACTTGAATAATTAGTTTTTGGCGGGAGACATACTGTCTCCACGCTATTGGGATCGTGATTCTGGCCGTTTGCACGGGTCTACTTTCGGAAGTGGCTCTCTGTTCATCGGGGGACGTCTCAATAGGCTCAATTTGCGTTCGCAATTCACAACAGTCAGGTGACATTTAAAGTCAGCGAGTGAACTGAAAGCAAGTTATTAATAGCAACGGCAATGCTCAACATTATGTGTAAAATAGTTGGCATGCCCAACTTTACTTTTGAAGAGAACAAATTGCTGTTAGTTGGCATGCCCAACTTTACTTTTGATGAGAACAAATTGCTGTTATTGAGACGCCCCCCTTATCTTGCACTGGTCTACTTTCGGAAGTGGCTCTCTGTTCATCGGGGGACGTCTCAATAGGCTCAATTTGCGTTCGCAATTAACAACAGTCAGGTGACATTTAAAGTAAGCGAGTGAACTGAAAGCAAGTTATTAATAGCAACGGCAATGCTCAACATTATGTGTAAAATAGTTGGCATGCCCAACTTTACTTTTGAAGAGAACAAATTGCTGTTAGTTGGCATGCCCAACTTTACTTTTGATGAGAACAAATTGCTGTTATTGAGACGCCCCCCGTATCTTGCACTAGTTTACTTTCGGAAGTGGCTCTCTGTTCATCGGGGGACGTCTCAATAGGCTCAATTTGTGTTCGCAATTAACAACAGTCAGGTGACATTTAAAGTCAGCGAGTGAACTGAAAGCAAGTTATTAATAGCAACGGCAATGTTCAACATTATGTGTAAAATAGTTGGCATGCCCAACTTTACTTTTGAAGATAACAAATTGCTGTTATTGAGACGCCCCCCGTATCGTGTACCACGCAGTCGCATTGCGACGTCGAAGGCCATTTCTTTTTCATATTGTGGTTTACGGGCGATTTTCGAAAAATTACCCTCTGGGTGAGCGAAACAAAATTCATGAAAACATTTTGCCGTTCATGCAGCATAAACGTATGTAGGCCTACGCCCAGTCATAATTTTGAAAAGATTTCACATAATATTATGTCAAGGAATTTCTGAGTATGCAAATTCACAAGTGGCTACTTGTCTCCCGCCAGTCAGTACTTTCAGTACTTTGATCTTTATATCACCCGCAAATTGACTTTACGTGATGACGACACAATGCGGTAACATTTCTTTATCGCTCACCTGACTTTAGTCAGATAATTATGTAGCTCGTTAAGCGAGTTCAATAGATGTGAAAATAAAAGAAGGATATTCCATCGCACATTTTTTATAGCGGGGGAAATAATAGAATATAATTTATTGACTTAAACTCGTACAAGTTTCTCGTCATATAAACAAATACATGTACATGTATACAAAATAGCGACGTAAACTTGAAAAAATGAAACAATACATGTGAGTATGTAGTAAGCCGAAGATGTACGATTTTGCATATTTGATTTTTCCGAGTCATACATGTAGTTGTGTGCTATCATGAACAGGCATTATCACCCGAGATAAATGACCATGAAACCCATGAAAATTATGATCACAAATGTTTCTGGTTGTTCAGTTTAGAGGTTCCACTGGACAAAAACTGCGATATTTTGTTCTGTAAATGATGTGGAAAATTGATGAGATCTTCAGTGCAAATGCGGAATGGGACGGTATTTGTTCTGAACATTTCGTCAACTTTCGACGTCATTTACGGAAAGTATCGCAAATATTTTTCATGAGATATCGCACAGCTTAGGTACAAAATAAAAATCATATGGCTTGTATGCATAGCATTTTGTCTAGCGATACACACCTGAGGCTACGTGATAACAAAAACCTGACTTGTTATAATATAATTAATGTGTAATTAGTTCTACCGAACTTCCACGGGACCCGGACTTGGCGTATGTACAATGGGTTTTTGGTGATCTTTCGAATGAAGTTAGCACCATCGAATGAAACAAATGACGGGAGAACATTACCAAGTGACGGGTTGGCCAACATTTACCAAATGGGAAACGGGAGCACATTACAAGGTGACGGGACATTACCAAGGTGGATGAGGGAGGGCCCACATTACAAGGGTGGGGGGACAATACAAATGAGGGGAAGAGACACATTACCAAATTGACGGGACCACAAATTTACCAAGGTGAAATGGGACCACATACCACCAAATGACGGGACCACATTCCAAGTGACGGGACCTCTTACCCAAGTGACGGGACTTACATTACCAAATGACGGTACCACATTACCAAGTGCGGGACCGCTATTACCAAGTGAGGGACCACATTACCAAATGACGGGACCACATTCCAATGAGGGACAATACCAAAAAGGTGGGACCACCATTACCAAAACCAAATGACGGGACCACAATACCAACTAATGTGAGCCTACATAAGACAGCCATGGCGTTCCATATATGTATGTATAAACACATTTTCGTCTAGTAACCGGCGCAAGAAATTTGCGCCGGTTATTAGATATCTGTACGTACAGCTGAGTGTCGTCTCGTCAGGAAACCGGTGCATTTGTCGACGTGAAGCATTTTACGCCGATTTAACGCCTTCGGTTATCCGACACCAGATCAGGATATTTTGTTCAGCACGCCATGCTCCACACGTGCAAGTATAATTCACAGTTGGAAGACTCGGACATAGGACCTGATAAATGGCTCATTTGTAAACCGTTACCCCACCCACCAAATTCCGTACAATGGACACTAGCGTTTTCAAGGTAGGAAAGGGCTTGGGAAAATGTTGTAGTTTCAGACTCGCTCAAACACCACACATTTCAAATTTTCTGCTGACTTATGTCTCTAGTAATACATAAATGTCTTAGGGCTTCAAATATATTCACTTCAATCATCTGCTTTAATTATTTCGTTAGATACGGGCAAATTAGCTACCACAGCCAAGGCGATAATTGTGTGTACGAAAGAATGTCGCACATTTGTGTGGGCTGTGGAAGCATAAATTACGTGTAAAACGTGTCATTCACTAACCTTGAATGATCTAAAACGCGCGTTTATTTTCATTTGCGTCCCAACATTTCGACATAGCCTTCCTTGAACTTTTCTTTCGGATTTCCTTTGGTGGGTGGGGTAACATTTTTCAAATGAGCCATTTATTGGGTCCTAGGTCCGAGTCTTCCACCTGTGGTATAATTGGGCTGTAATTGATACGGATTCGCAAGGAATCTGTCGCTGTAGCCTCAAAACATACGGATTATTGTTTATACCGAACTACTTGTTTCGTACCCACTTGACGCTATAATCTATAGCGTATTCATACCTCAGAGTCGCGACCAATCACCTTCGACCGTACAACGACAGGCGGAAACTGATAATATGTAAAGTCACCGGTGTAATTGCCACGGAAAGCCATATCGGATGACCTCGGTATTACTCGTGGACTTTTCCAGTTCGAGGTAATTATTTTATGTCTGGGTGAGATTGCTCGTGTCGTGCTTGCGTAATTGTCGTATTACGCCAAACTGACGAGCCTTATTACAGTTTCCTGTCGGAAATGTACGGAGTATGAGCGGGAAACAAGATCCTCTGAATTACGATCATTTCCGCGCAGTCTAATCAGGGTCATCACTGATCAAAATATTCAGTCATCGATGCACCAATTAAGCAAACAGGAACTTTAATTTATAAAGCTGCATTAGTGTGCGAGACCGTTTATGTCGAATCATTGCGGGCCAAATGGAGAAATTACAGAAACGTTGTGCCGTCACCAGTGACGCTTCATGCCTGGATGATTGTTCAGCCTCGACTACAACATTGCATATTGTGCTTTGGGGAGACGTATGCATTTTCTGAATTGCTTTTACAAATCATTTATGTCGGTGGTTGGTCGGGCGAACGTAATATATGGGATTTAGTACTAAACCCATTGACCCGGCCTTTACTTAAATGACTTTAGCTGTTGATAGGCCGTTAAACCTAATTATGATCGCTATGACTTGTTTATTGGAAGACGTTGGACCATTTCCTTTCAGACAGTATCCAGCAGTGTACTATCTTTATAATTATCCCCTCGCTTTTAGGCATAGCGTACTTACGTACGTGCGTTAGTAACACCTTTCATTGTTCAATAATTCCAGCACAAAAATATTTACACAATTCTCTAACATTTGATTGGCCCGTAGCAAGTCTCTTTCCAAAATTTATATCCCAGTAACCTCCCACGCCGAACTACTTTCCGTAACCATGAGGCGCAATTAAAATAATTATTAAGAAAACGGAAAATAAACACATTTTCTTGATGAATTTATTTCAAATGCTGGAATTATAAGGAATGAATGGCGTTTTTGAGGAATTTATCGGGGTATAAACTTGGAAAAGTCGCGGGAATACTGGACGAAGGCCGGAAGGCCTCGTCCAGTATTCCCGCGACTTTTGCAAGTTTATATCCCCGATAAATTCCACAAAAACGCCATTCATTCCTATAATAAATCGTGAACGTCTTTGCCGATTTTGATAATATTGGCCACATTGTGTGTCTAGGGATGGTGCTTTGTTTTGCACACGACACACGTCTGTCCACGCAAGGTCACTGACGACCTATGATCACATTGTTTGTAAGACGAGATGTGTAAACAAAATGTATTATTATATACCTACCCATGAAATACATAGATATATGATGTAAATAAAAGTCATATGTTCTCGTCGATGAAATAAACAACTTCCGGTGAAAATTCGACTACTTCCGCTATCTATATTCATAACGCGCACCTGCAGTCCCGGACTGCAAATAGGCTGCAAATACACACATTCATTACCGTATACAGTCTAAAAAACTGATAATTTCAATGGAGCGGTATATAATAAATAGAATATTCATATTTTTGCAACGAATATGACATATATGTTCATCTCGTGGTGTGTAATGTCCATATTTCACTCGTGCCTAACGGCACTCGTGAAATATGACATTCCACACGACTCGATGAACATATATGTCATATTCGTTGCAAAAATATGAACATCCTCTATATTATTATCATTGTGATACTCGCTGTCAGCGAGGAACGATGTCATTTCTTCTACTTTCTCAAGTCATTCAGTTTAGCAGATATGCTCAAACAAAGACAAAATACGTCACTACGTATTGATGGCAACATGTTTTGCCTTTGCCTAAAACTAGCATAAATGACGATTGTCTCCAGGGGCTATACATCAGTGACAGAGTGTGTTCAAGCCTATATACAGCGAAGATTTGTTGAAACTTCCAAACGCGAAACAAACGAATGGAAAACGCAATGAAAACGATCGCTTCGTACAGCGACATAAAAAACGACTTTGTCTGTTTCGTACGTGAAAACGATATTGTTTAAATACCCGGCTTTCAACTATTTAAACGCATGTCGTTTCTTTCAACGCATCGTTTTTAATTAGAAAACCGTGTTTTCGTTGGCTTAGACGTTTAAACCATATCATTTTCTAATTATAAAAACTAATTCGATATCAAAACGATGTGTGTACACGATAGTCGGGAACAAATTCACAATGTACGTACTAAGAACTGGGGGTCGTTTCACTAAACTTCCTACGACTAAAATGTTCGTAAGTGCAAAATGATGATAGTCTGTAAATTATACATTAACACTGATTTCTTGTAAACAATTATTGGATTTACATTTATTGAGCATAGGCTGCATATGCAGCCTATGCTCAATAAATGTAAAGCCATCAATTGAAATTTACAGACTATTCTAAATCTGCACTTCCGAACATTTTAGTCGTACGAAGTTTAGTGAAACGGGCCCCAGCAGTCTGCACATTGCCTGAAAACATGAATATTACAGTGTCCAGACCTCGGAAAAAAACACTTGCTGCAAATTCAATACAAATAGTGTATGTCTTTTTTCTAGACTCCGGTCAAAGCCGCCATATCGGATAAAACATCGACGTGTATTCCTCTTGTGTTGCCAATCGTTTTTTGAGCGCCTGTTTATGCAATAATAGGCGTCGCACGCAATATTAATACGCATTGCGAGTAAAATATAATTATGCAAATCTAAATAAAAAATGTGATTATCCAAACCGCTATTTGCAGCACGAAAAAAGAAGACCGCATCTAAACCAGTCGCTGTGGTCTAGTGGATAAGGCGCCCGCCTCGCAACTAGGAGGTTGATGGTTTGAGCCTCCGCTCGGACTGATGTGGCATGTTGTACGGAAGCCCATTAGGGCCACTTCACCTTTTTTTAATTTCCTTGAATTTTCAAGTTCTTTTCTTGAATTTTCAAGATCTTTTCTTGAATTTTCAAGAAAAGATCTTCAAAATTCAAGAAAAGAACTTGAAAATCCAATAAAACATCTTGAAAATTCAAGAAAGTGTCTTGAAAATTCAAGAAAATATCTCGAAAATTCAAGAAAAGAACTTGAAAATTCAAGAAAATATTTTGAAACATTCTTTATTAGAAACAATCTTGAAAATTCAAGAAAAGATCTCGAAAATTCAAGAAAAGAACTTGAAAATTCAAGAAAAGATCTTGAATAAATGGAAATAAAAGAAAGTGAAGTGGCCCTAATAGGCTTCCGTACGGTTGCTTAGCCAGCTAGTTAAATTTAATCCGGTCCGGTCCTATGATGTATTTCAGCAATTATGTCTTACTTAATAGCACACATATTGAGTTTTGCGAACAGAGTAGACTCAGATCAGACTGCACATCTGTGTAGTCTGATCTGAGTATACACTGATTGCAATAACATTAATACGTGTGGAAATATGAATCTGGCAAATAATATAGTCCCATATCACATTGCCTAGATATACAGGATGGTCTGGATCAACACTAGATGAAATCACTATATAATTACTCATGTTCATAACAAATCATGCTATATTCACCCTTTTAATATAGGAATGAATGGCTTTTTTGTGGAATTTATCGGGGTATAAACTTGGAAAAGTCGCGGGAATACTGGACGAAGGCCGGAAGGCCTCGTCCAGTATTCCCGCGACTTTTCCAAGTTTATATCCCCGATAAATTCCACAAAAAGGCCATTCATTCCTTATAATTCCAGCATTTGAAATAAATTCATCAAGAAAATGTGTTTACTTTCCGTTTTCTTAAGAATTATTTTAACTGCGCCTCACGGTTACGGGAAGTAGTTCGGCGTGGGAGTTTACTGGGATATACATTTTGGACAGAGACTTGCTACGGGCCAATCAAATGTTAGGGAATTGTGTAAATATTTTTTTGTGCTGAAATTATCAAGCAGTACGGCAATAAACTACACAATTTGGACCAGATTTCTATAAATAAATTCAAAGGGAGAAAACTAGCTACGATCCGTCATTGATTTCCTGTCTGGTGCCTGTCATAAAGGTTTTACCACACTAAATCATCAGATATTCATGGGCGGTGTAATACGTTAAAAGAAATAAGCCAGCTTTGTTAGGCCAATTGTCAATTGATGCACTAATCTACTTCACAGGCATGTTAATGTATCATTTACGTCAGTTTCAATCATATGCTTTGGGATTATGTTGTAAGTCGGATCATGCGAGGCATTTTCAGCCGCTGACTTTTTTTGCGCCACCACCAGGGTGATCACAGACGATTTCATTTATCTTTCTTAACAATACTTAAACGTATATTTAAATTAGTGAATATCCAGAGGAAAATATGTCCCACAACATCCATACGAACAATAAAAGTAGCAGAGAATAACAAAATGTGTGGTCATTGGTCAGTTTATATAGGAAAGATATGTGGTGGTCAATAAGGCTCACATAGTGAATTCAGCTGTCTGGAGAATAATCAGGGATATGAATTCTTAAATATGTCGATACAGCGAGATCAATAGGAATTGCATCAACGTATACTTGCGGTAAAACATTGCGTCACAGAAAATATTACTCATAAAGCTTCGCTGGACGACATTTTTCTGAACCGCCTAAGTACTAATAAGAAAAATCTCTATTATCAATACAGTATTTGCTGACAAGTGTCATTTTAGTGTAAGTTTTGTATATAATTAATATTCAGGTGACTTTTAATGAAGTTCACCAATTGTTACTCGATATATATATTTTTTCTTTTTATGTTTTCGGCCAAAATCGACATCCGCTGGAAGCAAATATGCCCTGGTGACACAAACTGGCCAACCTAGTCTGCAAACATAGCTAACCTCACGTTATTTTCACATATATAGAGAATAGTAGGTTAGTGCCGTGAATGGGGAAAAATATCTGACAAGGCTCAGGAAACGGGATGGGCTCGGCTCTGCCGAGCACATCCCGTTTCCGTGCCGCGCCAGATATTTTTTTCCCATTACGGCACTAACCTACTATTCTATTTATCCCGTCAACACCTACAAATGGCTGTAAAATTAAAAAATATAACCCCAGCCACCGCACATATTCATACGCAGTGATTAGGTCGTATTGACAGGATATCAAAAAGGTTTCACGGCACCGTGTTTCACGGCACATACGCACTGTGTTGACGGGAGAAATGATCAACACTCATACATTAGCAGTGGCATAAACCAGCGTAGTTGCCTTTCCTGCGCATTCCAAGTCGGGACCATTTTTCAACAAAAATGTTTTTAGTGGTCTGTGACAGTAGAAATGTTAAACATGCTCTTATGTATGCCCAATTCTCCATGTAACAAAACAGATAGTGAAGTGTTTGTCGCATTATCTATTGAAAACTTCAAAGTTGTCTATCTGTTCACTGGCTGGAGTTGAACGGTCATTATACGAACACTACTGGATAACTTGGCCCAAACTTCATACCATATCGGGGAAATTCCCCGATATGGTATGAAGTTTGGGCCAAGTTGCACACTATTCACAGCTATGTCCTATTCCCGGAATAGGACATACATGTAGCTGTGAACAGTGGGTAACTCTGCCAGATATATAAACATAAGTTGTCCTTATAAAGGATAGGAAGTACTGCTTGTTCAATGAGTACCTCATGCATAGAGAATAGTAGGTTAGTGCCGTGAATGGGAAAACATATCTGGCAAGGCTTAGGAAACGGGATGGGCGATGCTCTGCCGAAACAACGATTTACAACACGTACTTAGATATATATATCATGGTGTATGAGCACGTGATACTAACAACAACAACCAGTACTGAAACTTCCAAAATCTATCCGTTTCAAAGTACGTATTTTTTTATATTGTCCTTATTACGTAACTGATTTTGATTAAATATGGCGCATCAAACGCGTCTTGTTAAGCTGCATTTGGTGGTCTCTCTACTTTGGCCGAACCTTACTGTCGTTTTTGTGAAGAATCGATTTCCGTGTCGGAAGACACGGAAATCGATTCTTTGCAAAAACGACATAAGTCTGTGCCGAACTCCCTGGACGACCAAATGCAGCTCATGAAGACGCGTTTGCTGCGCCATATTTTATCAAAATCAGTTTCATATTAAGGAAAATATCAAATAATACTTACTTTGGAGTGGGCAAGATTTTAACACTTTCAATCACTGTTGTTGTTGTTATAACCACGTGATCATGCACCTTGAATATAGTGGTCAATTTCGTTTGCAGAGGCGCCACAAGAGAGCTAATGTGACTATGACACTGTAACCCCGTGTCGATCATAGACATTACTACATCCGCCGGAAACGCTTCTAATGACATCTCAATATCCGGTAAAATGTTTTATGAATCACACGGTTCATTACAGTAGTATATATAGATATTCTTACATTAGTGATGATTTAATATGCTGTTTAGGCCTAACAAAAAAAATTGTCATGCGGCAACCTGACCCTACCTATGAATATGCCGCCGACCCGATCATATTCGATCCTTCGTGTGCTTAAGACGTCATTTGCGTACTTTGCGTCTGTGTCGGATATTCAGGGGTGACATGGTTAATTCTTACAGCAGGGAGTTATGCTGTAGTACAGTGGGGTCAGCGTGTAAGTGCACACACGAACGAACACGACAGGTTGGTTCCAACCTGTCGTGTTCGTTCGTGTGTGCACTTACACGCTGACCCCACTGTATGTCTCCGCTTGCATATACAGTAGATAACAGCTTGTATTGCACAACTGACAACGCACTGTATCATACAGGTGAACATTGAAGCAACCAGGGCCTATCAATTACTGTTCGACACAGAAGCAACCCAACAGTCCTAGTATCATCATATATCTTCAATTAAACCATATTACACAGGTCCATGATGAAAACACGTTTTTATTTATCATAGTATTTTTAAACAAATACTGATATGCCCCTTTAATGCGATCGTAATATCGCTATCGGGTCGATACTATGATACACGATTCTACAATAATAACGATAACACGGTGGCGATAGTACGATAGCACGATGGCGATATTAAGATTACCATGCTGCAATCTCGGATGGCGACAGTACGATTACGATACTACGATATACTATCGTAGTGTCGTCATCGTGCTATCGCGTTATCATTATCGTGCTATCGTACTATCGCCATCGTGGCGTCGTATAACCACCGTGTCTATCCACCTTATCGGTGTTGTGTTTTCTTACGGCACTGCTCATTAATATTGCATTCTTCCATTACTCGACTTCTTGTTAACTTGATTTATCACGGTGACTTGCGTGTCTTCTTCAGTTTGTGATTTAACCGCTGAAATAGTAAACCAAATGTAATGAGCACATATGTCTTGAATGTATGTCTCACATCTGTCACTGTTCCCACGTTAGAGATGTCGTTAATGTACAGTCCAACCTCTCTACAACAGCCACCCATGGGAAAACGCAAAACTGGCTGTTGTAGAGAGGTGGCTGTTGTAGGGAGGTTAATGCTGAAATAAATGTTGTCGTCCGCTGTTTATTTATTTTCTTCGATAATTTTCATCAAAAACATGGGTTGGCAACATTTTAGAATCATTTCCAATGGAAATGATTCTAAAATGCTGTCAAAACATGTTTTTATTTAGAAAGAAGGCAAAGAAACATCAGACGACAATTTTCGTGCTCAGCAGTCTAAGGGTTAATACAGAGGAAATCATCCATTTAGGATATAAAACAGTGGCTGTTGTTGTAGAGAGGTGGCCATTCGGGGAGGTTCGACTATATACAAATAGCGTTGACTTTTTATTACATGGTATACATATTGGTACTATTTTGTATTGTTTGTATGACGGAAATCAATAAGCTTGATGTCAGGAGATAACCGCGTTTTCTCAAAATATTAACAAAATTCGATGTTAATGCAAGTGTTAAAGAAAGATATGATGTTTAATCTTTATTGTAAGTGACTTTCTCGATATGCTCTCGGTTTAGTTTTGGAGAGCAGATTTGTGTTATATGCTAGTTTCGTCATCATTATAACTCACTATGCGGACAAATACTATACAATTTAGGTTGTCCGGTTAGCGCAATCGGTAACGAGCGCGCTTCTCACCAATGCGGCCCCGGGTTCGATCCTCGGCCGTGGCAGTATGTGAGATGGTATCATGGTGGTCGCCAGATCGGACAAGTGGGTTTCCTCCAGGTTCTCCGGTTTCCTCCCACATTAATGACCGCCCTTACGCCTTCACGTCATCTGTGCCAACGAAAGCATTTGTATAAGTGCTCTCGCGCTTGTTTGTAATCGTTGTAAAATAAATAAAGATTAAACTATATACTACGCTTTCTATAAAACATTCTATATTCAATTATAATGTGGAATCTCCCCAGTGTGTTCCGTTTAGAGAAACTCCACTGCAATGCAGGAATATGAGCAGTGAAAGGCACATATATAGAGAATAGTAGGTTAGTGCCGTGAATGGGGAAACATATCCGGCAAGGCTCAAGAATTTCTTTATTTCTCATCAGAAGTATATGTTGTGACCACTCATTTGAACCGTCTCGCCGAGACGGTTCAAATGAGTGGTCGCAACATATACTTTGGTTCAGAAATAAGGAAAATAGATAGAGAATAGTAGGTTAGTGCCGTGAATGGGGAAAAATATCTGGCAAGGCTCAGGAAACGGGATGGGCGAGGCTCTGCCGAGCACATCCCGTTTCCGTGCCGCGCCAGATATATTTTCCCATTCACGGCACTAACCTACTATTCTATTTATCCCGTCAAGACCTAAACATGGTTTTAAAATGCAAAAATAGTATTGACTTGATATCAAAAGTGTTGACGGGATAAAATGTGTTTCACGTCCTTTCAACAGCAATGTCATATATAGCTGTTCGTTTTCCGGTTTGTTTTATACTATATCGCTACACCACAGTAAGCTGAAAATAAAATATAGGAATAACTGCAGGGCGTTCATACTTCGCTATATTGTTATTGACAGAAAATTCTGCAATATGAGACACAATATTATCATAAACTCACCTAATAACTTTATATTAGCAAAGTACTTAGGTCACTCTCCATGAATTTGAACGTAATCAAAGAACGCTTCAAACGTATATTAGTTGAAAATACTACTCCGTCATAACGCTTATGTAATGCAATGTAATATAATGTAATTAGAGTCATGCACTCAGAACTAGGTCATATACAGATGTATGGGGAGGGTTCCATACGCTGAACAATGACACGACAATAAAACGATTCACCATTAAAAGACAGTGTACTGATCTAGTGTCAGGTATCCATGCGACACTGTGTCACTTTGCTCCAAGTGTGAATACTACACAACCGCGTGCGTTAATCTTGCCCAGATCATCAACGTTTCTAACATATATTGGCAATGTACTCGCAATCAAGCAATTTGATTGTCTGAGCCTGAGCTGTAGCACAGCTCAGACTCAGTCAATCAAGCTGCTGGATTTCAAGCACAATATTCAAGTTTATTCAACATTAGCGTATATAGTCAGTAGTGTAGTAAGATTCACGGTTAAGATATGAAACCGTAAGACACGTAGTGTATTCATGGTGAAGACACGCTAATCCTCATGCCAGGCACACGAGTCAACTTGATATTTGATATATTATGTGGCTGTGGCTAGAGAAATGTGGCTAATGGGATTTGCGACCAGTGTAGCTCCTGATCAATAGCACACGCACGTAGCCAGATAATGAACTGTATTGCTTGTTAGAAATATGACAGGTGTTCCATTTATGGATGATGAACAGTGCAGATCCTGATCAGACTGTGCGGATGCACAGGCTGATCTGGATCTACACTGGTCGCAAAACACATAAGCCACATTTCTCCAGTGACTGCCACATATGATGAATATAGGGTTAAATGTATTGTAATTTTGAAATTTGCGGCGTATATCAGAAAATGATAGATCGGAAAATCTGTTTTAAACATGTTTTCCGACCTATAATTTGCTGATATACGCCGTAAATTTCAAAATTACAACCTATTTCTAATGCACTCATTTACTGTTTTGCAAACTTTATCGAGTTTCGTTGGGAAATCGTACCGGATTGCAAGCTGGTTATGCAGGTCATACCGGACGGACCGCACAAATAATATTTTCTACGAAGAAAATAGTTCTAACACATATTACACGATATTAGCGATTTTTGCATACATTCATGTTGCTGATTTCATTATTTTTCAATACTAAAAGCAATAAATTCGTCGTTAGAATTATAATTGTCTTATTTACTACATTGCGTTTTTAATGTCTCTCCAGTGCGATTGTTAGCAACACCATTTCAATGGCGGCTGCCTATCACACTTCCTGATAAATATTGTGATAACTCGTCTAATCATTCGTGATATACTACCATTTGAGATGCAAGATTACACAGGATACATACTTTCTGTTTGTGTGATCAACGGTGAGATATTTGCAATATTGTTTCGCCGTACGCTTCGGACCATGCAACTTTCGGACCAGGTCACCAGGACGTTTCGGACCAGTACGTTTCATATGCAAGCCGGCTGTGTCTTTGACAATAATACCAGCATAGCACTTGGGACATTGTATGTGAGTTACCCCATGTTTTGGTCGGTCATGATGTCATTATGTGGCAGAGTAAATTGACCGAACTCAAACTTAGTATTGGTGTAGGAATGCATATTGAAATAATTTGCGACCGTTCATCAACACTGACATACCTGTAATGTATGACCATCAGTCAATCAGATTGCGTGATATTTATAGAGTGCATTAGAACAACATATATGCTCTGTTCGGACGGCGTAGATCTATATAACTTTGGCTAGTGTATCTCCTGATCATACAACACGCTCATTCAGTATGTAAATACTGATTTGTATATGTCGTCAACGGCTACAGCAAATATTCGTCCAACGTAGTTGCAAAATGTGTATGTCCTGATGACATACACTGTTACACCAAACTCAATAAATAAACCTTGTCGCGGTAGGAAACAATTGCATAAATTAGCATATATTAACACACTCATACACAGGTGATGAACATCTCAAATTTCAGCCAAGTGTATGGATTATATACATGTTGAGAAGCCAGACAGCAATAATACAACCATGCGGGTGTGGTTGGGCAGTTGTGTGTGGGGTGTCGTGGACGAGACACCAATGAAACAAAACAAATACCATATGTTGAGCAGATGCCGTGACTGCTTGAGATCGGAATTAGTATCAGTGACTTAGTCGTAATGTTAGCTGTGACGTAATTAATTATAAATGTGAGCACGCTAATATCACATTTATTTACTTAACAAGGTTCCCAATTGACTCGTATTACACGTAAAATAACCATACATGATGATCAGTCTATCTGTCATGTATCTAGATATGCACTGACCTAATACATTTTTCTTGAAATAAGGAAAGATGGGGTGCACTGAGGTGTAAAATGTGGGTTTCCCTGACGGATTCGCGAATATGCAGTATTATAATGCGTCAACGCAACTCTATCGGGTCCTGTGAATGTTCGCGTGTCTCTTTTGGCGGATATACACTGCATTTTCTACCGATTTCAGGGCATATTTTGCATCCGAGTACACCCCATCTTTGCTTATTTCCAGCGAAATGTACGTTTTCTCAAATTAACTCCCAAACTGCTGAATCTCCGAGGACGGGGACATTGGCAGGTGATGCTGTTCAATTTTCCTGGGTATCTGCGCTTTATAGTATCAACATTGCTTACATGTAGGTAGTTTCTGAGATATAAATAATATATGGTTTGAAGTGGAGTATAAACAAGTTTCATACCTATCCAGTGCACCCCATCGAAATAGCAGGTGCCTGTGACGTACTACACCCACCGTGAAATACACTCTTACATGTATATCAAATATCAAGTTGAATCTTGTATTCTGATAATGGTCTATAATGCTTATTTATCCCATCAACACAGTGCGTATGTGCCCTAACCTACTATTCTCTATCTATTTTCCTTATTTCTGAACCAAAATATATGCTGCGACACGGTTCAAATGAGTGGTCACAACATATACTTCTGATGAGAAATAAAGAAATTATTGAGCCTTGCCGGATAAGTTTTCCCATTCACGGCACTAACCTACTATTCTCTGTTAGAGGCATAACGGGCTTTCACTGATGAAGTGACGAAAGGTGCAGATCCTGATCTGACTGAAAGGACTGAGAACGAATTGTTATACCGTGGGAAAGAATTGTTAATTCGAGAGAACGAATTGTTAAATTGAGGGAACGAATTTTATTTCGTGTGAACGAATTAATAAAAAAAATCCATGTCCCCTGCGGGGCTCCGTAGAACTCGGTAGAGTCTCATGAAATCAGTAAACTCGTTATAAATATATTAAATCATCACCCATATAATATCCACCAAAATGGAATCAAACTCCAACCGCAAATATAACCAGGCGCGGATCCAGGATTTCGTGTTAGGGGAGCGTAACTGGTTCGATGCTCGTTCGATAATATAGTCAAGTATTGCAAAATAGTTGAGATAGCGCTAGGGGGCTCCGGGGGCATTCACCCCCGGAACATTTTGGAAATCCACATCGCATTTCCTGCGTTCTGGCGCAGTTTGGAGCAAAGATATTGACACTGTCAAAGTATGTTTAGACATGATATTTGATTGAAAACGTTTACATTTTGAAACAATAAGAAAATTACCGAACAATGCATGTAATACATGGCACTTGGCATGAAACGTGCGTTGTAACTTGTAAAAGATCTTTACTAGGCGAATTTTAGGGGGGGGGGTGGGCGTGCGCCGGGTCCGCCCCCCCCCCCCCTGAATCCGCCCATGATAACCTACCCGCCGACGGCACTGCTGTTATTGATTTGCCAATACATTGATGAGGCAGGTTATGATCATGCTACATGTACTCAAATGTGGCTGTGGTTGGAAACATGGGTCTCTGGGATTTGTGACCAGTGCAACTGCGCATCTAATTGCACACCTAGGTACATGTAGCCTGCTAACGGTCTATGGTGCTTGTTAGAAGCATGACGATTGTTTCATTGATGAACTGGCGAACAGTACATATCCTGATCAGACTGTACGGACGCATATGCTGATCTGGCTCAAGTCTGGTTGCAAAACAAACTGCTTAACACATACAGTGGGGTCAGCGTGTAAGTCCACACACGAACGAACACGACAGGTTGACTGGAGAAATGGGGCTTACAGTGGGGTCAGCGTGTAAGTGCACACACGAACGAACACGACAGGTTGGTTCCAAGTTCAACCTGTCGTGTTCGTTCGTGTGTGCACTTACACGTTGACCCCACTTTAAGCCCCATTTCTCCAGTCACCGCCAATAATAAGAGTTTAACTTTTTCACCCATAAGTAACTGACAATCACTTCCTCTCAGTTAATTATTTAATAGCATTTTTCATTTATCATAAGAGGCTTATTTTGTACATGAGGGCAGATAACAGTTACAATGCATGCTTGCAGATACCGGTCGATCTGTATACGACCGTGACTACAGAAATAAAGGTGCATGATCACGTGGTTACAACAACAACAACATCGCCACTCCAAAGTAAGTAATAGTTTCCTTAATATGCAACGGATTTTGATGAAATATGACGCAGCAAACGCGTCTTCATGAGTTGCATTTGGTGGTCCAGTGAGTTCGGCACAGACTGATGTCGTTTTTGCGAAGAATCGATTTCCGTGTCGGTAGACACGGAAATCGATTCTTCGCAAAAACGACATAAGTTTGGGCGAAAATACGAAGACCACCAAATAAATGTAACTTAACAAGACGCGTTTGATGTGCCATATTTCATCAAAATCCGTTACGTAATAAGGACACTATAAAAGAATATGTACTTTGAATCAGATGGATTCTGGAAGTTTCAGTACTGGTTGTTGTTGTTAGTACCACGGGATCATACACCTTGGAAATGGTCTGATGGGTATTGAGACCAGTGTAGATCCAGATCAGCATCTGCATCCGCAAATGTACAAATGAATCGCCTGAACAAGATTCGCGGTGTTGTAAAAACTGTGTCTATGGTGCTCAAAAATATGGAAGGGGATATCCGCCACTACATTGCATGCTGCTTCATGACAATGCAGTCGACCATTGTTACATTACATGTTATCCTGCACTGCGGCTACTCGTTACTGCTTAATGACAACTCTATCGTGCATTATTACATTTCACATTGCAAACCTCGATTGGCTATTTGACATTGTTACATGTCATCCTGCATCCTGGCTATACAATACTGCTTAATGACAACTCCATCTTGCATTATTACATTGCATACCTCGATTGGCTATTTCACATTGTTACATGCCATATTCTGCCATGTGTCAGTCTGCTTACTGCTTGCTGGGATGCGTATATGAGCGCAGAATGGCCCATGTCAGAAGATTAAATTGCCGAATGAGAGATGCCAGCATCGCAGTAAGCAGTAGGCCGAATGAAACTTGGCAAAATGTGCAACGCCCTCTGTTGTCATAATGGGAACGCTTCCATTATGACGCCAGGTGGCGCTCCAAAATAAGTACAGTAGATGTTTTTTCTTGTGGTATTTTGTCACTGTGCCACCGCGGGCATAATGTATTTAAAGTGATTGATCACCGCGGGCATAGCCTACCTGTCTCCCGCGATCACAATTTTAGAAAATCTGATACTTATGTGCCGATATGGGTGATAATTGAAACAATCGAGCGGTCCCGTCATATATCGTCAATCATGTCAAGTGAACCACTTTACACAGGTCATGATGAAAAACGTTTTTATTTTTTATAGTATTTTTTGAAAAAGAAATGCCCCTTTAAAAGAAACAGTAGACGAAACTGTTTCCCACTATTTATGGTTTAACATGCCTGCATTAACCCTTTCAACACCAAGTAACTTAATAGGATGTTCCATGCCAATGTTTCACGCTATTTCATTAATTTTGTTCGTTCAAATTATCCCATTCTTCTAAAAGGGTAATCTGTACGACGTTTAAAATTATTAACAAACAGTGGAGATCCTGATGAGACGGCTCGTTACGAGCCGGCTCATCTGGATCTGCATTGTTTGCAAACATTGTCTCTATAGAGGTATGTGATGTTGAAAGGGTTAAAGGCTTACAATCAGGTAATTGTTGAGACCATAATGGCAGTAGAATTTATTTACTGACCAGAGCTCCAGATAAGCTGCGTATTTGCGTAAATACCCAATTGAAATTGCCAACAACCCAATTGAAATCAGAAGTAGTGAGTATCAAAAATCAAAGAAAAATTTGTGGTATATTTATCATGCTACAGAAAACAATAAACAGACCACAAATATAGCATATTTTCTTATTTTTCCATGAAAACACATCTTGGTATTTCATTAGAATTGTCTACAGTAAACAGTAGTGTGATTTTATTTTACCCAATCAAAATTTTTAAATACCCAATTGATTCAGAAATGTTGGAGTGACAAAACTCAATTACTAATTTCTTATCTGGAGCCCTGCTTCTAACAAACAACGTTATCAGCCATCGATAAACTATACTAGCAGATATCATCTGGATATATCTACATACATGTACTGTACAGTAATCATGATTGGGAAAAATAAAATCACACTACTGTTTACTGTAGACAATTATAATGAAATACCAAGTTGTGTTTTCATTTAGAAGCAAACTATTCAATGAGTGCGGTCTGCTGATGTGTGATTCTATTTTACACAATTAAAATTTTGAAATACCCAATTGCTTCAGAAATGATGGAGTGACAATACTCAATTACTAATTCCTTCTGGAGCCCTGTAGTCTGTAGTCTATGGCTTTAATGTGAAGCCAAGTGACAACCAGTCATCTCGGGAATGAAGATATCTAAATTGAATACATGACTCTCCACTTGTTCGGTCTAACCAATCCCAGTCCGGTAAGAGTGTTCTGGAAAGTGACTGACTTTCCGGCGGCCCGGGTTTGATCCTAGTTCCGGGCAATAACTCTCCGTGGAGTTTTGCAGAGTTACTGCCCGCAACTAGTCCGAACCCTGATCCTGGTGCTTATGTTTGTTTATTACACTCTTGCAAATTATTTGCACGGGTTTCGTTGTGAGAGACAACCTTTAATCAACTCCTTACAAATAATACACCGTGAAGAGAACACGTAATTGCGCGCGTGCTTTCTTCGAAACCACGAGCTACCATGCAAAATGTTTAATTTGTATTACAGTCAAAATTAAGTTATTTGAAAACTTGGAAAGAGTCTCGTCTGATCTAGAATGTTAATGTGATTGAACACATTCCAAACATGCACTCAAATATATCTGGCTCATAGAAACAGCTGCGTAATTTGGATTTCAAAAAGTTTCCATGACGTCACATTTGACATCACACAACGTAACGTCAAAACGCGGGAAAACGCGTCAATGTATAACTATTCATGCGCACATCACAATTCATTGATTAAAATCTCAAAAACAGACTAAATGTGCATATGTAAGTGTAAAAAATAGGATATTCCATCTTACATCATGTTTGAATAGCGGAAATAATACACTCGTGTCCGTCGGCGTCCGTGCAAGCAACTCGTTCGCTACGCTCACTCGTTGCTTACGCGGAAGCCGACGCACACTCGTGTATTATTTTACGATATTCAAAATGTACGATGGAATATCCTCGGTAACAGCCGAGACAAATATATGACACGTTACGTAACTGTATAGCATGTGTTGCAAAGCTTCAGCGATATCATTCAAACAGGAAATGCAATTCAATGACATTGGCACTTTTCTTCCACAAGCTTCACAACTGTCTGACCAAACCACAGGCGATTGAAATCCCCACCCACATACCCCCTTTAGATAAATCCATCTGGTCCGACTATACTACGTAAATTTATAATAGTATACTATAGGGGGTCGGGGTGGGGCGGGGGCTCTGGATGTGGAGAGGGGAGGCCAAACATGTTCAAAACCATCGGCACGATTATTGTATGCGATTGTGTAGTTTACCTCCCGCGAGAAAAACGGTACATTGCTACTATGCCACACGTAATACCAGATTTCAAAACATGCACAATATATAGAGGATCTTACATGAGTGAGGATTTAATATGGTATGTATTAAAGGTGAATGCCCACTCAGTAGGCACGAACTGTTCTTTATTGGAATTAAATAAGTGTATACTTGTGTCACTATTCCACCAGTTCTAAAAATTACGAGTGCCAGCTATACACCATTACCCCACGTATTGATCGGCATTATTATACATTTTATATCAGACGTAAATTTCCATACTGTTTTCAGGGGCGATAACAGTGTTTCCTTAAAATGTTAACGGACATTACTATTTATTATCTGTATTTATTTTTTGATGTGCACTGATCATACTTTATAATCTATAATTATTTGTTTTCGGGTGATGCATTTAATTAGTATAACTAATTAAAAAATGTCATGCCTCATTTGTATATGGAAATAGCCTGATATCACCGCGAGTCACTATTAGTAAAATAAACATTACTAAATGATTACATCTGTATAGCGGGCACTTGTAATTTTCAGAACTGGTGGAATAGTGACGACACAATTATACACTTATTTAAATCCTATAAAGATCATTTTGTGCCTACTGAGTGGACATGTACCTTTAAACGAATTTACTGATGTCATAAGAAACGAGGAACTGCCGAGTTTCTTATGATATCAGTCAACGAGTTTAATAAATATCATATTAAATCACCACAAATCTTAGATTCTATTTAATGCATAAGCACATCACAATAAGTTGAAAAATGTAATGACCAGCTATCGTGTTTTCTGTAACAGCCTCAATAGCATATTTATTACACTAGTGTATTATGATTTGTATCACACCGTGTTATTATACTGCGAAAGTCTATTTAATGTAATAAAACTAGTACAAGCCACGTAATTGAATTCAATAACACAATACGTATTGTTTATCTCCTGCACTTTATTTCTTCAAATCATAATACAATACTAAGAATTCTTAAATCCATTTTCTCATGAACGCGTTGGGACTCGCCATTTCAGAGAAGGGTTTATTGAGATATGGAGCCATGTACAGTGGGGTCAGCGTGTAAGTGCACACACGAACGAACACGACAGGTTGGTTCGCTACCCACCCAAAGTGTATGTTGTTACCACTCAGTTGAACCGTCTCGCCGAGACGGTTCAACTGAGTGGTAACAACATACACTTTTGATGCGGAATGAGAAAAAATGCAGAAAAATATTTAGATTTTTTTTGTATACATGCAATACAGTGGGATCAGCGTTCCAACCTGTCGTGTTCGTTCGTGTGTGCACTTACACGCTGACCCCACTGTAGCCAACGTTGCGATTGTACATCAACATTCTTATAGGGAGTTGTACTCGTTGTTGAGTGGGCAAACTACTCTTGATGTAACTACCAACACGTTTAAAACCATACACCACTATGCAACCCGTATATTCTTGCGCAAACGCAGGGCGACAAATCGGTCGCCCTGCGCATGTGCTAGAATAATCGGGTTACTGATCATCACTTGATTCAAATACAATAACCTTCTTCGTAAACGTATTGGGATATATTTATAACATATCGATGGTCTAGTAACATAAGGTCGTAACTGCTATGCTAAAGCATAGCAGTTACGACCTTATGTTACTAGACCATCGATATGTGAACATTATATTGTTATTGTATACTATATGGCGCATGGCGTTGCATTCACGGACATCTTAGTACGAATGTACAAATCGGTCAGGTGCACATCTTGTAGCGTTTGACACATACAGCAAACAACAAATAATGACATTTGGTATAACATGTTCCAAAGCTAAGTATGTACAACGTGCTTATCGCATGCCAAAGTGTAGACCATGTTTGATACATGGGCTATTATTTAAATTTCCAAAATCTACAATGGCCAGGTCCGATTAGACTGTGTAAATTCCATTCACCTAATTTCGACCTACATGTATGACAACGTACTTTATATATAATGCAAGTAACACCTTTATGATAGCAGCAAAAGTCCGTACACAATCGATAGTCCTTATTGCGTTTAATACAGTATACATGATATATCATCTTTGTACATGTAAGATAGCATATAATATGACTGTGCATTTACGATAGCCATTGACACAAATGTCTGAGTTTTGGACAACGGACACATTTACCGTCAGATATCAGACTAGGATTCGACTTTGGCTAAATTTAATATATAGAACGTTGTAAATAATTAATTTTAGAACATATTTAGTTTATATGTCAAATTTCGAGCTGTCTGTGTCAAACGCTACAAGAGGTGAACGTGGTCGATAGCTTGCTGATGCTAAGATGGTTCAGATGGTACAGAACTCAATATATAGTATACACTAAGAAGAACATGATGAGATGTACATTGTGCAAGTATTCATTGACATTTACGGAGCTATTATATTTGAAACAAACGATGATGTTCTATAAAGTCAGTCCATAAACCAAGCACAATATTAATATATAATATATAAGTGTAATAGAATGCAGAATATCGGGAAACCCTTGAACAGTATATAATGTTCAGAGCCTATTATTTCCCTAAGCCCTCCAGTAGCCTATTTCACCAACGTTGCAAATTATACTTATCTAGCAAAGTATACTTTGACGGAGAAATTTTCAATTATTCCCTCAAAGTATACTTTGCTAGATAAGTATACTTTGGAATTTTGATGAAATCGGCTACTATGCGGGCGATCCCACCATTGCCCGGGTGGGTATGTCCGCCTTCACTGGCAACATTTCAGTGCACTATTTCGCCATTACAGTGTATCTCCGGGCAGTCTTTGCACATCTGGCCCTTCCAGAGGAAATACTTGGTCAACATATCGGCCGCACATCCCGGGGGCAGGTGAACCATCGGGCAGGGGCGGAGCGGGCAGCCCATCTCGTCCGTGGGGTCTGCTGCAACAGTACGTGTACGTGTTTAAACAATTGCATTGAAGTCCATGGGTACAATTTATTGAATAATAATCTATTTTTTTGTTTGTTGCTCAATAAAAATATGTGTTATTATCACTGATATCTACCGTCTCGTCGAGAAAACACATACTTTCGAAAATATATAGAGAAAATAGCGACAGAAACCCCTTTTCGACGAGACGGTTATTTGCATGCCGGCATTTAATGTGTCAAATTGAAATTCACACATTAAATGGCGGTCTGCAAATAACAATCGGCTTTGTCGCAACATGACCGTGACGCGGTTGTGACTGGAGAAATGGGAATGTGGGTTATGCGACCAGTGTATATCCTCCAGATCAGCTTGTGCATCCCCACTGCTCACCATTCCACCGGAGAAGCACCCATCATGCATCTGACAATCACTACAGATCGTTATCAGACTACATGTGCATGCTATTTAATCAGGAGCTACACTGGCCACATATCTCATGAGCCCCATTCCTCCAGTCAAGGCCACATATGAGAACCGCCATGTGATGTTTTATTTAAGAACATATATTTCATGAAACATATGAACAAACTTTACGATAGTCTCCGTAAATGGCGTCGAAAGTTGATGGAAATGAAATTCCGCATTTGCTACGAAAATTTCGTCATCTTTCGACGTCATTTACAGAAAATATCACAGTTTCTGTATATATAATCCCTGAAAAATCGCACATGTTCTATGGTACAAAATCACATGGCGTGTCTGATAATTATGTGGCGTTGACTGGTGAAATGGGGCTTATGGGATTTGTGGTCAGCGGCATGTCTGCCATACGTACTGGGTTCGATCCACATGTCGCATCGTTTACAGAGTTGCCCGCCATGCACAACGTAAGACGATGCACGGAACGGCTCAGGAATGAACATAAGTGTACAGGGTACTGGCGGGCATACGGCATTCGACGAACCTGCAATGGAGGGTGATAGCAGTTGACATTGTTAGACTATACTTGAGGGCTCATGGCGAGCCAAACGCACAATAATTTCCTAAACCATGGTTTGGAGCTTAGCACTAGTCTTTCAACCCTGGATATTCTACATTGGATTTTCCATTCATTATTTGGACTATTCCATTAATGACAAAATATGGATTTTTCAGATTTGAATAATAGTGGCAAATGCTGCAGATCCTGATGAGACGGCTCGTTACGAGCCGTCTCATCTGGATCTACAGTGTTTGTAAATGTTGTCTCTTTGGCCTCCGAACGATCATAATGTAAGAATACAGTGCAAAATCTCTATTTCGTGAGGTTTCGCGGTGAATTTGGTATTGTACATGTGCTCTGCAAAACATGTTTGTGTGTTTTACAATCACGAACAGACATCACCGACGGAGAAAAGACACAGTGAAAAATCAAAATTAAACACTTTGGAATAAGCTGGGCGTTCGGTTTAGAGAGATTCATTTTACCGAATTCTGAGTATTGGCGGACTGGGGAAATATGTGACATTTGTAAGGAATTTGACAGCGCCAAAGCATACCTTATGTAAATCGGCGAAAAATTATGCTATGGGTAGATCCCAGACGTAGTGTATACGTGCTGTGGTCAATGTTCACGTGACTAAGGTTTGACCATCATGAACATGTAAACATGAAAACATATTGACAGCTGCAATTGGTCTGATTAAATTATTAATTTGAAGACTCGCTTATCTAAATATAGTAGTCCATTTAGGGAAACGACGAACTGAATTAGATAAACATGTACATGTAGGAACCTCTCTAAACCGGACACCCTGGGTTCCCCAGGGTGTCCGGTTTATAGAGGTTGCACTGTAAATCAAGGATTTGATCATTCCGAGCCATTGATGTGTGTTATGCGATCACGAACAGACATTGTCACATGAGATAAATGACCAAGAATCGCATAAAAAATAAGATTATACTAGGTGTTTTCTTGGTGTCGGTTTAGAGAGGTTCCACTGTACAGGTATTGTACCGGCAGTTTATCAATCTGGTCCATGTCCAGAGCATGCATATACATAAATAGCATCAAATGCAATTTATTTGTGGTTGGAGAAACGGGGCTTATGACTTTTGTGCCAATTCTTATAGATCCAAATCAGACGGCATGAGTATGCTAGCAGAACAGAAGTCCTGGGGCCCGTTTCACTAAACTTCGTACGACTAAAATGTTCGTAAGTGCAAAATTATGATAGTCTGTAAATTTCACATTAGCAATGTTTTCTTGTAAACAATTATTGGATTCACATTTATTGAGCATAGGCTACAAGTAATAAATTTAAATCCATCAATTGAAATTTACAGACGATCATAAATTTGCACTTACGTATATTTTAGTCGTACGAAGTTTAGTGAAACGGACCCCTGTTCTTCTAGCATACTCATGCCGTCTGATTTGGATCTATAAAGTATATTAACAGCATCACGAGGTGTTCACTGACTAAATGGGAAACAATTCAGAGCTTGACTATATCGTGTGGACGTACAGGCTGGCCTGTACATGTATCTACACATACCGCAGCTGCAATAAGTGCATTTCTACTGTCACAGCGACAAATAGTCGTTCTCAAACAACTAATATATACAAGGTGTATGATCACGTGGTTACAACAACAACAACAACAACAACAACAACAACAACAAGTACTGAAACTTCCAAAAGCTCTCCGATTCAAAGAACATAATCTTTTATTTTTTCCTTTTTATGTAACGGAGTTTGATGAAATCTGGCGCATCAAACGCGTCTTGTTAAGTTGCATTTGGTGGTATCTGTACTTTGGCCAAACTTCTGTCGTTTTTGCGAATAATCGATTTCCATGTCTACCGACACGGAAATCGATTCTTCACAAAAACGACATAAGTATGTGCCAAACTCCCGGGACCACCAAATTCAGCTCATGAAGACGCGTTTGCTGAGCCATATTTCATCAAAATCCGTTGCATATTAAGTAAAATATCAAATAATACTTACTTTGGAGTGGGCAAGTTTTCAACACTTTCAGCCACTATTGTTGTTGTTGTAACCACGTGATCATGCACCTTCATATAATTCCACCAGACGCAGAATCTAATCATATAACCCATTTACGAGTTAGGAGAAACATTTCAAATATCTTATATTCATTATCTTTACGCCTCTGGATTTTCCACGTTTACAGAAGCCCCTTTATCGCGTCATATATAGATAGATGCGGCCAGTCGCAACCTTTCATCTGTTTGTGTATGTTTTTCGAGACTGGAGATAGCGTGCATGGATCATATTACGCATAATATCTACTAAGCAGAGCGATGCTTCTCCAGCCCTGATCAAAGTGAACTGCACCTGTTTCCAATCCTGAAATAACACGGGCCGTACGTCTGACATCACACATGTTTTATGTTGTTGAAACCTGACCCGACTACAATCCACTTATATAAATCAGTAGACAGGGCCCTTGAAGCTTATGGAAGCAAGGCTATTCATTACAGACAGAATAGATAATGTGTTTGTTGTCAACCTAGGTAAGGTATATCCAGATCAATGCCGTGTAGAACACAACCTAACCGTCTGTTTCACGAAACCTGCCCAAATATTACGGCCATATAAACAATGCAAAAACAATATATGTTTCGATAGTATTAAAATTAAAGCAACGTTTAAGAATGAGTCTTCTTTTTATTTCGTTAAATTTTGTCAAATTTTGATTTTATTGCGAAAAAACAATTTCCCCATGTTAAATCCCCACAGAAGATGTCTATGGGGCTTTAACATGGGACATTTTTAGAATTTCGGAAATACTGGACCTATTTTCAAAATTTAACTTTTGTTTTCTTAGTTAGATCATTGCCAAGCTATCTAGCAGTCATTTCCAAAACAAATCGTTTTTTGACTCCTCCCACAGCTCCTCCACCACATGGTAAATTCCCATAGACACATCATTTTTTTTGTAATAAAATCAATATTTCACCAAATTTCACGAAATAAAAAGAAGGTTCATTGGTAATTTAAACATTTAATATTATCAAAAAAATATTGTTTTTGCATTGTCTATACATGTATAGCCATATTTGGGCAGGTGTCGTGAAACAGACAGTAATTCTGTTCCGCATTTGCTATGAAAGTTTCGTTATCTTTGGAAGTCATTTACAGGAAATATCACAATTTCTGTAAACATGGTACAATAATTCCAGCACAACAATATTGACACAATTCCCTAATATTTGATTGGCCCGTAGCAAGTCTCTGTCCAAAATTGATATCCCAGTAAACTCCCATGCCGAACTACTTTCCGTAACCGTGAGGCGCAGTTAAAATAATTCTTAAGAAAACGGAAAATAAACACATTTTCTTGATGAATTTATTTCAAATGCTGGAATTATAAGGAATGAATGGCCTTTTTGTGGAATTTATCGGGGATATAAACTTGGAAAAGTCGCGGGGAATACTGGACGAGGCCTTCCAGCCTTAAAAAATTATAATTTTCGAAAACAAAAAAAAATGTCTTTTTTTTTTTTCTTTTTTTTTCGAAAATTGTAATTTGTTATCGCTTCGTCCAGTATTCCCGCGACTTTTCCAAGTTTATACCCCGATAAATTCCACAAAAAGGCAATTCATTCCTATAACATCACGTGGCGTGTTTCATATTATATAGTACCTGTGCGCATGCGTGTGCTAGGAGATACGGAGCTAGGCTGGTTACAAAAGTCCAAATCGCATGTATAAAAAGTCACCTGTAGATTTCCGAGAGATTACCGAAAAATCCGATATCACGGAAATTGCCGACTGACCATCACGTATTGGTCAGCTGAAATTGACCATGTGGTTACTATGGATTTTGTCCAGGTAAGGTGGCCGCGAACGTTGGATATGCAATGGTTGGTATGTTAAAACCTTACTTTAGGCTCCGCAAACACTTCCAGTCGTAATCACAAAAATGGTAGTACATATATTCTAGGGCTAGTGTGATGCTCGGGTATCAACATAATGGTACAGGGTTCTGACGGGCATGCGGCCGCCGACGGACCTTTAAACATTGTTAATGTGAAATTAACAGACTATCATAATGTTGCACTTACGAACATTTTAGTCGTACGAGGTTTGGTGAAACGGGCCCCAGGCTAGTGTCTTTTGATATCAAGTTTATCAGGCAAGCCTCTGAATTCCTACTGTTTCCGAGCCGAGCTAGATAAACTTGATATCGAAAAGCATAAACCCTGGTATTCTGTTTATCAGGTAACGTATTAGTATGCTCGAAAATGACCACAGCTGGCGTCGTTATATATGGACAGAACGCGGGCTTGTTTACGTTACGCCATTACACTGACGTCATTCGGTAACGTCACATGACGTCAACCGACCAATGGAATGTCAGTTTGCAATTCGTTGTAACCCGGATGTTGCAATATGTTATCAATCAGTACGTTTTCGGTCAATACAGGGCAGGTCACCTGATACATGTAAAGGGCGGTAGCAGTTGGTATTTTTAAATTACACAGGCACATGACAAGCCACGCGCACAATATTTTCCTAAACCATGGTTTGGAGATTAACACTTTCAACCATGGATATCATACATTGGCTTGTTCATACTAATCTTTGGAATATTCCATTAACCCTTTGAACCCGAAATCCCGCTATAGCGGTTTATGCAAAAAGTGCAGATCCAGATGAGCCGGCTCGTAACGAGCCGTCTCATCAGGATCTGCACTTTTTGAAAGTAATTTTAATATTTCTTAGAACAAAAACACCCTCTTTTCATAAATGGACGAATCTGAAAATCATGTTGTGACCATTGGATTGGTCGGAACATTAGCATATCACAGTCCATTCCAGTTGAAAGGGTTAATGACAAAATATGAATTTATTTAGATTTGAATAATAGTGGCAAATGCTGCAGATCCTGATGAGACGGCTCGCTACGAGCCGGCTCATCTGGATCTACAGTGTTTGCACATGTTGGCTTTTTGGCCTCAATTGGTGATATGGTTAAACCTTAATTCAGGCCCGGCAAACACTTCCAATCGTAATCCAAAACTGATAGTACAGTGAAACCTCTCTAAACCGGACACCAAGTCCACCTCCATGATCTTATTCCATATGTTCATGATTGCAAAACACGCCAATATATTTCAGAATAATCATATGCCTGATTTACAGTGAAACCACTCTAAACCGGACACCCTGGAGACCTCACAGGGTGTCCGGTTTAGAGAGGTATCACTGTATTCTAGATCCCCAGTTTGATAGAAACCATGATAGTTTCTGCTATCCGAAACCATGCTTTTGAGTTTAAAGCCTAGCTTGAATTGCTTGGGTTGTTTCACACGCCAAACGCACAATACTACAGAAAGCCCCTGTTTGAGAGTCTAAACCATGATATATAATACCAAACCCGGGTTTAAGTAATATGTGTGCATCTGGCCAGAAACTGTACTTTGAAATTGTAATTCAATAAAAGCATAAACCCGAGTTTGGACTTCAATACATATTCTCAGGGCGAAAAGAAACTTACAGTATATAAATGGTTCGATATTTCGTGAACAAGTTTGTTTAAAACCTGATGTAAAATGTTTTTTAATGCTGAATCTAATCTGCAACTACTGCACCAAAACAATAGATGCATGCGTTTAAAGAGATTGTGTAAACAATGAAAAGACAACTACACCCTTCATTTAAAAAACTGCCGTAATGAGAACACAATTTGGAAACTTTCCTACATAAAATAGATCGCCTACAGTGATCACAATGATGAATTGATCGTATTCAATACCTAGTGTTCCCACCTTTGGCGTTGATCAATGTTTGGCAACGTCTGCCCATTTAGTGATCCGTTTTATGCTCGGCATATCAATATTGACTAGGAAATTGTGTTCTCTTTACTGCAGTTTTTGAAATGAAGGGTGTTGTTGTCTTTTCAGTGTTTACACAATCTCTTTAAACACATGCATCTAATGTTTTGGTGCAGTAGTTGCATTCAAAGCTTTTTACATCAGGTTTTTAAACATACTTGTTCACTAAATATCGAACCATTTATATACTGTAAAGTTTCTTTTGGCCTTAAGTATAGTTTTAAAAAATAACTGCCAATTGTAATCCCAAATGGTAGTTTTCTTAAACCCAAACTATGGTTTTTGGGATTAGTGTGCAATTGACGTGCCATATGGGCACATACATGTAGCAAGTTGTATTCAGGAACATATAATGTAGTTTTACGAGTTGTCGTATATAATATGTCGTAGTTTTGTTTCCGAACACATTATTTTTTGTATGAAGTGAAATATCGGCGTTCGTGTACGCAATCAGTGTAAACAGTGCGCGCTTCTTGTCGATTTAATTGCTTTTTTTTAGATATTGTTTGTGTTTTAAATTCAAATATTCCCAGACGTTTGCATTAGGAAAGCGTTTAATTTAGACACGATAGGATAATTGCCAACTTAATTGAAATCCGAGCGTCTTGGAAATAGAACAACGATGGAAATAGAACAACTACTGGCTGTTAAAGTAAACTTCCGCGTGTAGACTTCCAACAAGTATCGAACGACGATCCAGAGCGTTTCACTAACATTCGTACGATTAAAATGTTCGTAAGTGCATAATTATGCTAGTCTGTACATTTCACAATGTTTTCTTGTAAACATTTAATGGATTTACATTTATTGAGCATATGCAGCCTATGGTCAATAAATGTAAATCCATCAATTGAAATTTCCAGACGATCCTAAATTTGCACTTACGGATAATTTAGTCGTACGAAGTTTAGTGAAACGGGCACCAGAAATACGAGTAAATCGGAACAACTGCAGTGTTATCACATTACCCCCCAACACCTCCCCGCCCCTACTGTTCACTATTCCCTATGCGAGTGAACGTAACAAGATAGGAAAGCCGATATTTATGTAGCTATATGGGTGAAAATAGAGCGATACTAATATCTGCATATATCTTCAATTAAACCAAATTATTTTTGACTTTCAGCCATGATGAAAACACGTTTTTATTTTTTATATTATTTTTTAAAAAGAATCCTATTATGCCCCTTTAATATTAATAATAGAACCTATGCTACTATTAATATTTGTCACCATATTAATATTGCCTTCACATGACTGTATTTTATGGACAGAGTATTACTATATATTATCTGCTGGATTAAATGCAATATGTCATGATCATATGATTAAATACGGCATTTGTTGATATTGGTTGCTATGGATAGCTCCCATTATTCATCATTCTGTAACCAGGTACATATACATGTATCGAACAGTTTTCAGACAATAGAAGATACTTCTGTCTGTTCCACGTGTTGCTGCCGACGAACATTTGGCAATTAAAGAATTAAATATAAAAAATATTTAAAAGTAAGTACTTTTTCATCAATAACAAAAAAAGTCTCCCTCCCCAAAAAAAAGTATTTGATGAAATTCCATCAACTTGAAATATTGATTTTATTGGAAAATTGATTCCGAGACCTGGCGAGATAGCTTGAAATGATGTAACTAAGAAAACAAAAGTAAGATTTTGAAAATCGGTTAAAATATTTAAAAAAAAAATCTATTTTAGCCCCATATTAAATTCCCATAGGAAAATCGTTTTTTCGCAATAAAATAAATATTTGATGGAATTTCATTAAATAAATTCTTTTGGGGAGGGTTACCTTTTTGTTATTGATAAAAAAGTACTTACATTGAAATATGTTTTTGATTTGATGTGTTTAACGTGCCAAATGTTCGTCGGCAGCAAAACGTGGAACAGACAGTAGTGCACTTATAGACTTAGCACCCTTCTTCCACTGACCTCTTCATTTATTTAGAATGATAATGGATCATTGTAAATTCCGCAGGTTCCAAATGGTCCTTCCGACGGAGTTGAAGTCGCCACTGAAACCACTGTGTGTACATCTCTCACGCACTGGCGATCATGTAGGGGTCAATGCTTGCATTGAAGGGGTCAGAAAATGGGGGCTAAAACCATTGAATGACTTACAGTTGGGTCAGCGTGTAAGTGCACACACGAACGAACACGACAGGTTGGTTCCAACCTGTCGTGTTCGTTCGTGTGTGCTCTTACACGCTGACCCCACTGTAGCCACCTATGTTCACGTACGTTCACTGACTCCTTCAATTGTGATTTCGTCAAGTATTAGTTTGATGAAATTATAATTAATATTTAAAGGTACATGCCCACTCAGTAGGCGCAGCATGTTCTTTATATGAATTAAATAAGTGTGTAATTGTGTCACTATTCCACCAGTTTTAAAGATTACCAGTGTCCAAATTACGAGAAAGATTACTAGTGAAAGAAACCCAATATATTACATATATGAATTATATAGTGCCGTCTGTTGTTTATTTGTACTTTTCTTCTCCTTGAAAACATGTTTTTACAATGTATGAGAAGGAGGCGATTCTCATGTGCCATCAAAATAGTTTTGAAGGAATTAGTAAAATGAAGAATAACAGACGATACTATTTCGTTTCCCGCCTTTTTAAGCATACATGTACGAGCAAACATGGGAGTGTAACATTGCGTACCCATGATAAACGCACCAATGGAGGCGATTCCGATGTGCCCCCAGAATATTGTTGAAGGAATTAGTAAAATGAAGAACAACAGACGGCACTATTTCGTTTCCCGCATTTTAAGCGTACATGTAAGACCACAAATCAGAGTGTAACAGTACGTACCTATGGCGAACGCAGCTAAGACGAATCCACATAGAATCATTGTTGGTCCGGCCATGATGTTGTGTTGCTGTCCGTAAATAACGACTTCAGCGAATATGTAAGTTGTCAAATGTGTGGTCCAAACGTTGATGCTTGTGCCTGGGTCGGGTTCTGCATTTATACCTACCTCTCCAGGTGTGACATCGCTATCGTTGGCATTGCCATTAATCAAGGCAGACCAAGTACACCAGAATAGAATCGGACCCGTCACGAAATAAAGTAGTTGCGAATAGAAACTCTTGCAATCTACTCCCGTACCGTCCATGCTACTGTCCACGCATGCGGTGTGAGTACTATTGTTGATTGACTATCACTGACATGGTAATTCGTGTTTCGGTCATAGTTGTGAACAGTAATTTCTGCAAGCTAAGCCCGTACCGTCCATGTTACGGACGATACGGGAGTAGATTCCAAGAGTTACTGTTCGCAACTACGAATAAAGATGATCACCCGGACCGACTTCGCACGTCATAATGGCCATTTGCTCAGCTAGGGGGGCATTTCCCCTGAACTTGATACAACTGATTGTACTATTACACTACTTGTGAACAGAAATATTAAAAAAAATACTCACGTACCGTCGGTACATGAATATATTGCAAGAGTTACTGTTCGAAACACTGCTACGGACGGTGCGGAAGTATATTGAAATAATTAGTGTTCGCAACTATAAATAAAGATGATCATCCGGACCAACACTAGCCACACTCGTCATAATGTCCATGTTCTCAGCTAGGGGCACATTTCCCTTGATCTTAATACATCTGATTGGACGAATACACTACATGGTACGGGAGTGGATGTTCACAACTCTGCTACGGGCGGTACGGGAGTAGATTACAATAGTTAATGTTCGTAACTCTGCTACGGGCGGTACGGGAGTAGATTGCAAGAGTTAATATTTGGCAACTCTGCTACGGGTGGTACGGGAGTATATTACAAGAGTTAATGTTCGCAACTCTGCTACGGGCGGTACGGGAGCATATTAAAATAGTTAATGTTCACAACTCTGCTACGGGCGGTACGGGAGTAGATTGCAAGAGTTAATGTTCGTAACTCTGCTACGGGCGGTACGGGAGTAGATTGCAAGAGTTAATATTTCGCAACTCTGCAACGGGTGGTACGACGGTAGATTACGAGAGTTAATATTCGCAACTCTGCTACGGGCGGTACGGGAGTAGATTGCAATAGTTAATATTTCGCAACTCTGCTACGGGTGGTACGGTAGTATATTACAAGAGTTAATGTTCACAACTCTGCTACGGGCGGTGCGGGAGCAGATTACAAGAGTTAATGTTCGCAACTCTGCTTTGGGCGGTACGGGAGTAAATTACAAGAGTTAATGTTCGCAACTCTGCTACGGGCGGTACGGGAGTAGATTGCAATAGTTAATGTTCGCAACTCTGCTACGGGCGGTACGGGAATTAGATACAAATTTAATGTTCCGCAACACTGCACGGGTCGTACGGATTGATACAGATAATGTTCGCAACTCTCTACGGGTCGTACGGGAGTGGATTACAAGAGTTAATGTTCGCAACTCTGCTACGGGCGGTACGGGAGTAGATTGCAAGATGACGGTATACACGTGTGTTAGTTGCATGCAACAAATTGTTTTCCTAACGCGATATTAAACAGTGTAGTATTAGACGCCAACTGGTCTGGGCCTTCACGGGTAACAACCGAAATGTGGCTGTGACTGGAGAAATGGGGATTAAGGGATTTGTGACCAGACCAGTATAGCTCCTGATCAAATAGCAGACTATTGTAGCCTGATAACGGTCAATATGTCTTGTTAGAAACATGGCGGGCGTTTTACTGATGAAATGACCAACAGTGTAGATCCTGGTCAGACTGTGCGGATGCACAGGCTGATCTGGATCTACACTGGTTGCAAAATCCATATGCCCGCTTTTCTCCAGTCTCAACCACAAATAAGCACATATGTTATCATCGTTAGTCAACATTGACAAAACAATAGATTCTGTATCGTAATGTAACATGTGGACCGCATAAATGTTAAAATCAAGTGAGTTCTTTAACTGCATATTCAATATTCGCCATAAAATAGCGAAATTTATAAATATAGAAATTAATATTGAGTATCGTATTATGTATCATATCACGTTAAAGGGCTGATTTCACGTGACATAGGTACATGTATGGTGACATGTGGTCACTAACTCCGGCCACCATGAACTCCATTCCATCACCAAGCCGTCACAAACATGTGTTCTGTTCTCTGTTTATGGCTGTGCTTGGAGGAATGGGGCTTATGGGAGTTGTGACCAATGTACACTCATGTAGCCTGATAGCGATCTACTAGTATTAAAGTGCATGATCACGTGGTTACAACAACAACAACGTCGCCCACTCCAAAGTAAGCATTATTTGATATTTTCCTTAATATGCAACGAATTGTGATGAAATATGGCGCAGCAAACGCGTCTTCATGAGCTGCATTTGGTGGTCCAGGGCGTTAGGCACAGACGTATGTCGTTTTTGTGAAGAATCTATTTCCGTGTCGGTAGACACGGAAATCGATTCTTCGCAAAAACCACACGCGGAAGGTTGGGCGAAAATACGAAGACCACCAAATGCAGCTTAACAAGACGCGTTTAATGCGCCATATGTCATCAAAATCCGTTAAGTAATAAGGACAATATAAAATAATACGTACTTTGAATCAGATGGATTCTGGAAGTTTCAGTACTTGTTGTTGTTGTTGTTAGTACCACGTGATCATACACCTTGTGTATATTGCTTGTCAGAAGTAATAACGGGTGTTTTATTGATGGAAGGAATTGCGAATAGTGCAGATCGTAAAATCCATAAGCCCAATTTCTCCCATCACAGCCAAATGATAGGCTCTCAGTGATATGGATATGATAATAGGGCTTCAGTAGTTTGAGACTAGTGGAAGCTTTATGCAAACACGAGGCAGATTAGTATGTGGATCTATATGAAGATATCGACAAAACAAAATACATATGATGAACATACATACCCACGCATTAGGCACAAACTGTTATTTATACGACTTACATAAGTGTATATTTGTCTCACTATTCCACCAGTTCTAAACATTACGAGTGTCCGCATTACATATATAATCATTTAGTAATATTTATTTTACTGATAGTGACTCGCGGTGGCATCAGGCTGATTTCATATACAAATGAGGCATGATATTTTGAATCATTTATACTAATTAAATGCGTCACCCGAAAAAAATATTATTTTCGACAGATTATAAAGTATGATCATTGCATATCAAACAATAAATACAGAGAATAAATAGTAATGTCCGTTAACATTTTAAGGAAATACTGTGATATCAGTGCGGAAATTTACGTCTGATATAAAATGTATAATAATGCCAATCAATACGTGGGGTAATGGTGAATGAATGTTTATTTTGCCTGAAAATGTCTCAAGATGATGTATCCGATATACATGTTCATGTATAGAACATTTTGTGACTACTCATCTGTGTATGAAATGTGTCAGTAGACATGTATATTTATGTGCTTACATATACATGTATATGTACACATTCTACTGTCATTTTTCTGCCAAAGAACTTTTGACTATTAAACACATTAAATCTAAAATATATTTAAATGTACTTTTTCTTTAATGATAAAATGTCACCCTTCCAAATTGTTTTATTTTATGAAAGTCCATAAAATATTGTAATTTCCAATAACCTCCGAAGGGAAGGACATTTAATACACATTGTTTTAAAGTCACTCTTTTTATTAAATTTTCGACCATGTGGTCGAAAATTTAATAAAAAGAGTGACTTTAAAACATTGTGCTTAAAATATTGATTTTATTGCGAGAAAAACGATTTTCCTATTGGAATGTAACAGAGGAAAAGGAGGTGGAGGTGGAGGAGCTTGGAGAGGAACCAAACATAAAAGGAAACAAAAGCTAGATTTTGAAAATCGTTCTACAAATTCAAAAAGTATTAAAAATATAAATATAAAGTATACTTATCTAGCAAAGTATACTTTGAGGGAGAAATTTTCAATTTTAGAAAAAATTTATTAATTTTTATTGTACTGAATTTATTACATTATCACAGCCATTTTGGCTGTGATAATGTAATGAATTCAGTATAATAATTATGCATACTTTTAATCATCAAATATATGCAGTCATTAGTTCTGTATGACATAATGCATTTCGGGAAAAATAAATGATTTCTCCCTCAAAGTATACTTTGCTAGAAAAGTATACTTTGCAATGTTGGTGAAATAGGCTACTGTACGTTGAGTAAACGAGCGTAGTTTGTAGTTCTGTATACGTCTTGCGGTGTTCTGTTTAGGCGATCGTAATATCGCGATCGTAGTATCGTACAATCGTTACTAAAGTATCGTACTATTGCCATAGTAGTACGGTAATATCGTCATCGCAGCATGGTACTAATGTTATCGTACTATCGTCATCATAGTATCATAATCGTACTATCGCCATCATAGTATAGTACGATACTACGATGACGACAATACGATATCACGATGGTACGATGAAGAAAGTACAATATGACGACGGTACGGTGACGGAACTACTGTAATGTATACATGCTCATGGGCCAATAATGCAAATAATGTTTCATTGCAATATTACGTTATGCACATCGATTCCATTGTGCTGCTGTCATGGCAATAGAAGGTATTTAACTACAGACTATTAAAGTTTATTTTCTCCTTAGGGGAAATTACCTAACATTTTCCTGATAACTGTCAGGCTGTGACGCATTTTGGCGACACAATTATCTTTAATAAACTAAAATCCCTTCGAATTTATGATTATAACATTTAACGGCAATTTATACAATTTATACAATTTAACGGCAATAGAAGGGATCAGTGGAAAAAGGGAGCTAACTCCGTGACGGAGTTAGCTCCCTTATTCCACTGATCCTTTCAATGACATTGTAGTTACCGTGTATGCAGACGACTACGGTATTCGTATATTAAAACCCCTTGACCTTACGACGCTGGATTTATAGTATGCATACATGTTTATTATAGGAATGAATGGCCTTTTGTGGAATTTATCGGGGTATAAACTTGGAAAAGTCGCGGGAATACTGCTACACGTGGGCTTAGTCCCATTTTCACACTGATTCCTATTCCCATTAATCATGTAGTAGCATTATTAGAAACAGAACTTTACATTATGTGAATTCTTCTCTTAAGCTCATGCTAGGAGACAGATGCGCCATGGACTGCGACAATATTGGAATTGACAGTGACATATATGACAGTTAATTGTGGCTGTGTACAGTACTGGTATCATTTTACTTTGTGTTTTCATTTGTGATTGATAGTCATACAAACTGAACTACAATCTGACGGGGACATCTATAAGTATGTTGGTTATGTACAGTGGGGTCAGCGTGTAAGTGCACAGGTTGGAACCAACATGTCGTGTTCGTTCGTGTGTGCACTTACACGTTGACCCCACTGTTAGCTGCAACTGTCATTATAAACACAATATTACGAGTGTTTACGCATTTGAGCTCCTTTAACAAGGGTTTAAAACACAGTGCTAAGTTACAGTATGATGTCAGTTATCTGATTTAATGTGACAGTCACACAATAAATACCAACAAAACAATCAAGCTCGCCATAGTTTATTCACATTAAATTCCACATATTACATTTATAACGACATGTTCACATAGTGAGTGCCGATAATGCCATTTTAGGATGTGTGGAAGAGTAACAAATTAAAACGTTCAACTAATATGGGGGGTGTCATTGCTCGAACAAATACGTAGGTATGTTAATATACATGTACTTCAGATGTTGCCGTTAATTTATTCCTTAATAAATAAGTTCATTCGTACCCGCCGATAATATCGTAGTATCGTCGTCATGCTATCGTGATATCGCATTATCGTTATCTTGCTATCGTACTATCGCCATCGTGGCATCGTAGTATCATCAACGTTGTATTGTAATATTGTAATAACATCATCGTAGCATCGTACTATCGTCATCGTAGCATCGTACTAGCGTCATCGTAGTATCGTAATATCGTCATCGCAGCATCGTAGCATCGTGTTATCGTAGTGTCGACCCGATAGTGATATTACGATGGCCTAAACGGAGCACCGTAGCTTCTACTTATAATATCGCGTATACAGTGAAACCTCTCTAAACAGGACACCCTGGGAGGTCCCCAGGGAGTCCGGTTTAGAGAGGTTTCACTGTAAATCAAGCATATGACCATTCTGCGACATACTGATGTATTTTACAATCATAAACATGCATTACTATTTGAGATGCGTTACCAAGAAATCTCTCAAAATGAGATCACATATAAAGTAAGTAAGTAAGTAATTTGTTTATTATAGTGACATGTGTAAACGTACAAGAATAAATATAACATTGATAATCATACTAATTACACCCGGCCCATTGGACCTATATGTCACCTTGTTGCAACATAAATGTTTCACTTGATTCAAATAATGTCTGGTGTTTGCAGAACATGAGTTTCTGGTTGCATGCATTTGCCGGACAATGACCGGACCAATGCTCAGCCCCCGACCCACGGCCACAACAGCTTACGGAACATTTTACTCATCAATACTGACAGCATTGATGTCTTAATGCGACCGTATTCTGTACAAATGCGTGAGCAGGTGGATTAGCAGGCTCGGGATTTCCAGCAAATACATGCGACCGAATTATACAATTTGGCTTGTCGATGACCAGTGTAGTTTTTAATCGATATGCGTGTATACGCAGTTCGATTCGAAGCTAAACTGTCAATTGGCTAGTATTATTGAACAGAGCAAAGTTCAATCATGCCGTGTTACTAATCAGCATAATCTGGATTTACTCTGGTCACAAAGGAAAGAAATAGGTGTATACGTCAGTCGCTGAGTGAGGTATTGTGGAATAATAACTGATGAGTAAATGTGTGTCATCCGAGTTAATCACATAGCATTTGACGACTTTCACTTGTGATAGTGTACATGTACTTATATTGTCAAATTAAGGGTTTATTTGTGAACAATGTATATGCTTATCAGCATACGGATCACCGCAGTCTGATGAGGAAATAAACTGCTCAATAAATATAACACATACACACCAGACCAATGCGATGCGATATGTTGGCCTACAATGTATACCCTGACCAATCCGCACTGGCACTCTGGCTGATCCGGGTCTACACTGGTTGCCCTGTTGTATGATAGCCTCATTTTCGGTTTGATATTATTGATTTAAGATGGTTATTGTGATCACAGATTGTAGGATTTAGTTGTAAATGATGTTTCGGCGTCTCAGATATGCTTTCACAATATATTTGCTTATTTGTCTAGCACAGTTCTGAATAAGAAAGCGAAGTTTATCATATATGTGTATGGTGTACATCCAGTTTAGAGAGGGTCCACTGTATCTATTAAAAATCAGCGGCTTTTTTACCCGTTGGAAATTCGTCTAATTTCGTGGTTATGTGAAACATTTGTAGAAACAAATACAAACAACAAAATACATTATTGTTCTCATTAAATCTTATCTCCCGACATTTATCCATTTAAATGTTCATGTATATATACACATGATACATCGAATGAGAGGGGTGAAAATGATGCATTTTATGCTTCATTCACGCCACTAATAAGCAAATTAAAATTGAATAAGGTGAAATATTTGACACAAAAAGTACGCGATATTGACCTCAAAACAGCTGAATATTTAAGTATTCGTGAGGCCACAACGTTAACTCGGATAACCAATGTAACAAAAGAATAGCATATACTAGTTCATGTAAGGTTATACCTTAAGATGGTATATTTTTAAAATGGTGTGCCATAAATTGTTCATAGTCGTATTCCACCTTAAAGTTAACAGAAACAGTTCTCTGAGACAGTTGGAAGTATTTAGCGGCCATCCTGGAAGACATTCATTTTCTCATGGGGTGTCTAGTAATTGGCATCCACCGCCAGAAACTATCATATCTAGTATGCAGTAACAAGACACATATGTTATATTCATATATCAGATGACTCTTATGGAGCAATTATCATTCAAGTCAAGCGTATCTATCCATGACCTATACCTTTAATATAAGCCGAAACGGAAGCTAGATACACAACCAGTACACGATCGCACAATTATTTCTTTGCCCTCTATAAACGATTTCCGATGAGTTTGCTTTCGTTTGGTAATATTCACTTGCGAGAGGGTCTTTTTACTTTAAACCATAAGTATTCTCATGCGGTCGACTCACGCATGTCAAATGTAAAAGCCAATCCCACGAGAAAGCGTTCAGACGATTCAGTCTTTCACACTAATTATGTATTGATCTATTGAGCTCCGAGATGAATAAGACACAATGCCCCAAAATGCTCAGACACCATTTGTAACCAGTATGTAGCCCCAGACAAGCTAGCGCATCCGCACAGTCTGATCAGGGCATTCACCGTTGTTGCGATGGTCTTTAGAATAAATTATTACAGATTATTATATCAAGGTGTATGATCACGTGGTATAACAACAACAACAAGTACTGAAATTTACAGAATCCATCTGATTCAAAGTACGTATTTTGTATAGGGTCCTTATTACGTAACGTATTTTGATGAAATATGGCGCATCAAACGCGTCTTGTTAAGCTGCAGTTGGTGGTCTCTATATTTTCGCCCAAACTTCTGTCGTTTTTGTGAAGAATCGATTTCCGTGTCACCGACACGGAAATCGATTCTTCGCAAAAACGACATAAGTCTGTGCCAAACCCCATGGACGACCAAATGCAGCTCATGAAACGGCGCTTGCTGCGCCATATTTCATCAAAATCCGTTGCATATTAAGGAAAATATCAAATAATACTTATTTTGGAGTGGGCGACGTTGTTGTAACCACGTGATGATGCACCTTGGTATTGATCAGGCTTGATAAAAAATATGCACGGTGAATATAATCTACTTCAGACAAAACCTCAATCTAACCAATTGTGTTATCTTCAACCACAGTTATTAGAGTTTCGAGCCTATTGTTCAAAATAAGATGGCCGCTAATTTAGTTGTCAAAGCAACGTAAACTAGCAATTATTCTACATTAGAAATGAACTGCTGACACCGTACATTATTAAGGACGTAGAAACACATAAACACAGGTTAACACGTAAGTAAGAAAGACTGGATTACGGGATGCGATTCTTGTAGCCTATTTAACCAACATTGCAAAGTATACTTTTCTAGCAAAGTGTACTTTGAGGAAAAAAATTTCAATTTCAGGATAAATTTATTAATTTTTATTATACTGAATTTATTACATTATCACAGCCAATTTGGCTGTGATAATGTAATAAATTCAGTATAATAATTCTGCATACTTTTAATCATCAACTATATGCAGTTAGTTCTATATGAAATAATTCATTTCAGGAAAAATAAATGATTACTCCCTCAAAGTATACTTTGCTAGAAAAGTATACTTTGCAATGTTGGTGAAATCGGCTACTGATCATATATGCATCATGTAGTTCAAGATGGCCGCCAATGTTGTTGCTAAGACACTATGCTGGGATTTAGGGTATTATGTATCTGCAATATGTTATTAAATTGCATTCATGCCTCCGCCCTCATACGTAATATGTATGTATGTATGTGGATATACAGCTCATGCTAACATACGTATCACTGTTATTTTACATTAATTGACATATCTTGCGACACCTCATATATCCTATGTTCAAAACAAGAACGTACGTGAAGCCATGATAATAACAGAACGATTTTCTTCCGATGAAAACGGTTAATGTGTAAGGGTTGCACAATCCACGATTGCCGATAATGCTTTAAAATTATTTGATTTGTATGTGGATATGTGCACGAGTTCCGGAGCGTGCGAAATTGCGCGACTTTAGGAGCGTAATATCGTTGCGCGGCGGAACGAGTGGCATATATCCACATACACATCAAATAATCGTTTTATTAAAACGTATATCACTTGCTTCAAAAATATACAAAACATAATTAAAATCAACAAGTAGTGGTGCGCGGTGCAACGTAGTTCCGGCGATGACCAATATGAACTCACGAGGTGTCTTTATGGGAAATTATTGACGGATTGCGTTCCATTACTTTGTATTCAATCATTATGTACATGTATATAATAATACTTTCATATACATCTAGCCATTAGTATAGAATTTCCGCTATAGCTGAGTATGTGTCTTCAAACATTGTGAAGTGTCTAGAATAGTATACGACTAAGCATACACGGTGCATTAATCCATCATGGAACACATTGGTGGCCATCTTGAATTATTCCAGATGGCCACCAATTTGTTCCGCAATGGATTCTATGACAGACCTTTCCGAAACAGAGCATTAATTTAATGAATAAAACCATGGGATGTTGCGTGTACTGGGGTGCACAATCCATTTGGTATGTTTAAAGTGCGTGGAGACCGAAAGAATCCTCGCAAACTTTAAACAGATCAAATATATTTTTCACCGCAGTGAACGCAACAGACCATAGCTGTATTACTTATATTTACATTGCATTTTCAAAACTGCAAATAACCAAATACGGCGTTACAATTAACAATAATCTTCTTTTACTTCACTTTGTCGCAATTCCAGGAACAGCGACGTTGCGAACTTTAACCAATCAACAACATCGCGCGACGTCACGTGTGTCTAATGTATTATATGGAGATGTAAGCGCAATACGGCGAATGGACGCTTGAATTATGAATGTATCGAAGGTGTAAATATATGTGTATCTATTATGACCAAATGTCGTCTTACGGGACTTCGTGTCAATATTCCACTGACCCGTTCAATCTATCGGATATTGCATTGTCACGTGATTCAATACCAGAGGGACGTTTTGTAGTTCTGTGTATATTTACAATAAACCATGAATAACGTTTATTTTAATTGTAGCAGGCTCTGTGGATATTGCGCATGCGTAATGACTCCGTGCAGCAAAAAGTCCGGGCTGTATTGTCTTTTTTAGGATCTTGCCATTATTAATATCGGATGTTCTACTGCCATACAGTGGGGTCAGCATGTAAGTGCACACACGAACGAACACGACAGGTTGGTTCCAACCTGTCGTGTTCGTTCGTGTGTGCACTTACACGCTGACCCCACTGTATATGTATTATATGTGAAATATCCATAATCGTACGGATTAAGCTTAGCTGAGTACATACACGCTGACTACAGTGTAACACCCCATCAACAGCCACCTATGGGACGACACAAATATTGCACATGTAAGGAAATGCCATATAGAGGATTGTCCATTTGGGACGTACATATCGGCGGTTACAGAGACGTGGCTGTTGTCGAGAAGTGGTCTGTTCTGAGAGGTCCGACAGTATCGCAAGATTAACCCTTTCACCCATAAGGAACTGGAATGGATTGGTATGTTTTAACATCAAGACAAATCTAATGATCACAAAATTATTACCAGACAAGTCCATTTATGAAAACAGAATGTTTTTGTTCTCAAAAATATGAAAATTACTTGCAAAAAGTGCAGATCCTGATGAGACGGCTCGTCACGAGCCGGCTCATCTGGATCTACACATTTTGCCAATACAACTACTATACAGGCATGACGGCTCGTCACGACTATACATTGGCAGGCATGTGATGTTGAAAGGGTCAAACCGTGTGACTGTAAAACTGGTATAACTTGTAGCTGTTTTTGGAAACTGACTATGAAGAAAATACATTTTGTACCAATAGTGTGATGACATTTACTTTCTGTATTCTTTGTGTACACTGTATCTAGTTTTTATCTATTGTAACTGTCCTGCGTGTGAAAAGCAATAAAATATGATTAAAACAGCGATACATAACTGTGGGCTGTTCTATTTCTCACCTCGGAGTAAGTTTCACGAGCAACTAATGAGACGAATGATGACATTGCGTGACGGAGGGAATGTACTATATGTGGCTGTGACTGACGAAATTGTGTTTATGTGATCTGTGACCAGAGTAGCTCCTGATCAAATAACACAATCATGTAGGCTGATAACGATATACATGAACTAGTATACTCCTTGTTAGAAGCATGACGGGTGTTTCATTGAAGGCATTTCGAACAGGGCAGATCCTGATCAGACTGTGCGGATGCACAGGCTGATCTGGATCTACGCTGATCGCAAAACCCATACGCCCAATTCCTCCAGTCACAAGGGCATATTCTGATCAGACTGTGCGGATGCACAGGCTGATCTGGATCTACGCTGATCGCAAAACCCATACGCCCAATTCCTCCAGTCACAGCCACATATCCGATCATATTAATATTAAGCTGCCCATGCTATTTGCAGCCACGATCTGATACAAAAGCCTTTTCGCATTTCCGTTTTATCAACGATATTAAGATAGAGGATCTTACCTGAATAATGATTTAATATGTCTCGTTTAGTATACAATCAGTCAACGCGTTTAATAAATATCATATTAAATCGACAAAACTGTTATATTCTGTTATATTCTAGTGTGTACCGTGACATCAGCATCTTGTATTGAAGCTATATTGATACATGTATCACCTTTACAGGTACAGTCAAACCTGTGCTAAAGACCACCTCTGAATAGCAATCACCTGGCTGTAAAGGCCACAATTGTGTTGTCCCAATGGCACAATTACTATATAAATGACCCTGCGAATAAAGACCACCTGTGAACAAAGGCCAGATTTTTCACTTCCCATGGCTGGCCTTTATTCACAGGTTTGACTGTACATGTAATATGTTTTCTGTATCGGTCTCATTGTGGCTGCGACAAGAGAAATGGGGCTTATGGGCTTTGTGACCAGCGTAGATCGAGATCAGTAGCCTATTTAACCAACATTGCAAAGTACACTTATTTAGCAAAATATACTTTGAGGGAGAAACTTTCAATTTAAGGATAAATTTATTAATTTTTATTATACTGAATTTATTACATTATCACAGCCATTTTGGCTGTGATAATGTAATAAATTCAGTATAATAATTCTGCCTACTTTTAATAATCAAATATATGCAACGGTTAGTTCTATATGAAATAATGCATTTCGGGAAAAATAAATGATTACTCTCTCAAAGTATACTTTCCTAGAAAAGTATACTTTGCAATGTTGGTGAAATAGGCTACAGGTCAGGATCTGCACTGTCCGTCATTATATCACTGAAACACCCGTCACGCTTCAATATAAATCGCCATCAGGCTACAGGAGTGTGCTCAGTATTCTATCAGGTGTGACAACTCCCTTAAGCACCATTTCTCCGGTCAAAGCCACATTTGCAGTTATTTGACTACACTAAATGCATGTACACATCAATTACTGTCTGTTCCATGTTTTGCTGCCAACGAACTTTTGGCTATTAAATAATATTAAAAAATATTTAAAAGTAAGTACTTTTTCATCAATAACAAAAAAAAGTCACCCTCCCCAAAAAATTTAATTTGATGACATTCCATGAAGTCAATTTCCAAAACTTTTCGTTTTTTGATCCTGAAGGATAGCTTGAAAATGATGTAATTACGAAAACAAATAAACATATTTAAAAAAATATATATATTTTTAGCCCCATGTTAAATTCCCATAGGAAAATCGTTTTTTTCGCAATAACATCAATATTTGATGGAATTTTATCAATTTTTTTTGGGGAGGGTGACTTTTTTTGTTATTGATGAAAAAGTACTTACTTTTAAATATGTTTAGATGTAATGTGTTTAATAGCCAAACGTTCGTGGGCAGCAAAACGTGGAACAGACAGTAGAGTTACATGACTATGTTCTTGATATATTCCTAGGCATTGGGATATCCGTCCGTCCATTCGTGGTAATGTATGTCTGCGGAGTTTAGAGAGGTTTCGTTGTACTTTGTGTATGCCACCATCCACAATAACCTCTATAGTATGTTTCACGAAAGCTGTCCAAATTTTACGGCCATATAAACAATTCAAAAACAACACTTTTTTCGATAGTATTAAATTAAAGGAAAATTTTTTTCTTTCTATTTCGTGAAATTCGGTCAAGTATTGATTATATTACGAAAAATTGATTTGTCTGTGGGAATTTATCATGGGAGAAAAAGTGGTAAGGAAGTGTGGGAGGAGTCAAAAATCGAAAAAAATTGGAAATTGACTCCGAAACCTGGCTAGATAGCTTGGATATGATCTAACTAAGAAAACAAAAGTTAAATTTTAAAAATCAGTCCAGTATTTATAAAATTCAAAAAGTTTTCCCCATGTTAAATCCCCAGACATTTTCACTCCGTGAAGATGTCTATGGGGATTTAACATGAGGAAATTTTGTTTTCGCAATTAAATCAATATTTGAAAAAATTTCACGAAATAAAAAGACGGCTCATTCTTAAATTTTCCTTTAATTTAATATTATCAAAAGAAATCTTGTTTTTGAATTGTTTATATAGCCGTAAAATTTGGGCAGCTTTCGTGAAACAGACAGTAGATGAAAATGACATGTCATAGTGTTGGTGTGTCATGCGACCAAATCAACGTGACATCGGAATCATCCAATGTCCGCACCAGAAAATAATAATTATAATACATGTATATGATTCTCCGCACAAATCAAACATACAAATCAACCATTTAAGCTCAACAACTCGTAATATGATTGTATAAAACGTCTATTTAATCTCTCGTTTACACAGCTTTCATTTCTAAATTGTGAATATTGATGAACTCTGATCATGGTCTTTGAAGCCAATAAAATAATACGTCATCTGACGCGACAAAAACCTCAGCATATTGTATTAATTCTGCACAATCCATTAGGGGTATTATCTAAATCACTAAGTAGCTTTTGTCGGAAAATAATTGACAACCATTAACAAGATAAACGAAACTACAATACAATTAATACGGACAAAGTAGGTCAATTTATAGAAAACACGAATCACGTAGAACCTTTCTAAACCAGACAGTGCCCAGGGTGTCCAGTTTAGAGAGAGTCCATGGTCATTAAATAGATAGAAAACCAAGTGAAACACATCAAAACTAAAGACAATGAGGCTTTATATTATGCGTATCTTTCAGACTTTGTTTTGAGGGTTTTGAGCCCCTTATAGTTCATCATAAAATAGTAGCGTTGATATAGAATGAGGCAAGTACATAGGTATCTTCTTTATTACATGCTCATCAGTGTACACACTCAAAGGCATACGTAAAACAACCAGTAGCCTATTTCATCAACATTGCAAAGTATACTTTCCTAGCAAAGTATACTTTGAGGGAGTAATCATTTATTTTTCCTGAAATGCATTATTTCATATAGAACTAACAAATGCATATATTTCATGATTAAAAGTATGCAGAATTATTATACTGAATTTATTACATTATCACAGCCAAATTGGCTGTGATAATGTAATAAATTCAGTATAATAAAAATTAATAAATTTATCATAAAATTGAAAACTTCTCCCTCAAAGTATACTTTGCTACTAAAGTATACTTTGCAATGTTGATGAAATCGGCTACAGGTACTACATTGTAATTATACCCACTTTTTTTGTAAAAAAAAACGGGTATATTGTTTTCGTCACGGGTGTCCGTCCGTCCGTACGTCCGTACGTCCGTACGTCCGTCCGTACGTCCGTCACGTTTCTTGTAACTCGAAAAACTTTTTCACCTTCATACCTACGCGCCTGATATTTGGTATGTAGCTTCGTTATCATGTGCAGATGCGCAAAGTGAATTTGGATTTTTGATCCGACCCTCCATCATGGATTATCTCCCCCTTTCGGACTCAGAATTTCCCATTTTTTCCTCGTAACTCGAAAAACTTTTTCACCTTCATACCTACGCGCCTGATATTTGGTATGTAGCTTCGTTATCATGTGCAGATGCGCAAAGTGAATTTGGATTTTTCATCCGACCCTCCATCATGGATTATCTCCCCCTTTCGGACTCAGAATTTCCCATTTTCTCCTCGTAACTCGAAAAACTTTTTCACCTTCATACCTACGCGCCTGATATTTGGTATGTACCTTCGTTATCATGTGCAGATGCGCAAAGTGAATTTGGATTTTTCATCCGACCCTCCATCATGGATTATCTCCCCCTTTCGGACACAGAATTTCCCATTTTTTCCTCGTAACTCGAAAAACTTTTTCACCTTCATACCTACGCGCCTGATATTTGGTATGTAGCTTCGTTATCATGTGCAGATGCGCAAAGTGAATTTGGATTTTTCATCCGACCCTCCATCATGGATTATCTCCCCCTTTCGGACTCACAATTTCCCATTTTCTCCTCGTAACTCGAAAAACTTTTTCACCTTCATACCTACGCGCCTGATATTTGGTATGTAGCTTCGTTATCATGTGCAGATGCGCAAAGTGAATTTGGATTTTTGATCCGACCCTCCTATCATGGATTATCTCCCCCTTTCGGACTCAGAATTTCCCATTTTTCCCTCGTAACTCGAAAAACTTTTTCACCTTCATACCTACGCGCCAGTGCCAGTATAAATGTGCCAGTGTATGATATTATCTAATTTATTATACCCACTTTTTTTGTAAAAAAAAACGGGTATATTGTTTTCGTCACGGGTGTCCGTCCGTCCGTACGTCCGTACGTCCGTACGTCCGTCCGTACGTCCGTCACGTTTCTTGTAACTCGAAAAACTTTTTCACCTTCATACCTACGCGCCTGATATTTAGTATGTACCTTCGTTATGTGCAGATGCGCAAAGTGAATTCCCATTTTTGATCCGACCCTCCATCATCGATTACCTCCCCCTTTCCGACTCAGAATTTCCCATTTTTTCCTTTTTCCTTGTAACTCGAAAAACTTTTTCACCTTCATACCTACGCGCCTCATATTTGCTATGTAGCTTCGTTATCATGTGCACATGCGCAAAGTGAATTCGGATTTTTTATCCGACCCTCCATCATGGATTACTTCCCCCTTTCGGACTTAGCATTTGGGGAAAGTGGGTATATTGCGATGGCGCGCCATCGACTTTTTCTAGTTCTAAATTAGAATCATATAAGAGCATATGTACATATTACATGTATTATATGTACATAGTATACGTTGCTCTAATAAAAGACATACTTATTAAGTCATACAACATAAATTTATTAAACATAACAAATTCCACAAGAAAAAAAGTAAAAATCGAGGAACCATCGTTAATCTTGACATTAAAATAAACGGCATATTAACATTTGAATATATACGAGATGCAGTCGTAAAGTTCTAGGACTTTGCTTATATCTAACATGTCTAAAGAACCGTTTGGTCAAATCAGTTGTGAATATGTCATTAGAAAGCTGGTTCATTTGTGCAAACAATAACATATCGGCAAGTAGCCATTTATTCGCAGGCATTACGTTAGCACGGAGCAATTTGCGTCGTCTAACGTTACGTAATTATATTTTAGTTAATTAATTTGCTTTTGCAGCGCCGTCCGCAAGCCAAATAAACGTTTTCATCGCACATTTAATTAAATCGATTTCTATTGTACTTGGATTTTTTTGTTTATTAATTCGTTCCCTCGAAATAACAACTCGTTCCCTCAATTTAACAATTCGTTCCCTCGAATTAACAATTCGTTCCAACGATATAACAATTCGTTCCCACGAAATAATAATTCGTTCCTGTGGGAACGAATTGTTATTTCGTGAGAATGAATTGTTAAATTGAGGGAACGAATTGTTATTTCGTGGGAGTGAATTAATAAAATAAAGAACTCTACATCCCCTGCGGTGCTTCGTACTATTCTACTGTAAGTTTGATCTGAGTACAAATGCCTCAAATGCGCATTGAATATTTTATGGAAAAAAAAAAGGAGAAAAACAATTAATGGAGGTTCATTATGCCGTATTTATTTTAACACCTCTTTCTCTCTCCCACACCCACGTTCATTGTATGTAAGTACTTTCATCCAATGCTCTAATTACTTACGGAGTGTCACTTACATAGTTGCTGTACTTTCAAGGTGAATGGTCACGTGGTTACAACAACAACTACAAGTACTGAAACTTCCACAAGCCCTCCGGGTCAAAGTACGTATTATTGTATCATTCTTTTATTATGTACATGTAACGGATTTTGATGTAATATGGCGCATCAAACGCGTCTTGTTAATACTGCATTTGGTGTTCTCGGTACTTTGGCATAAACTTATATCGTTTTTGCGAATAATCGATTTCCGTATCTACTGACACGGAAATAGATTTATCGCAAAAACGACATAAGTATATGCCGAACTCATGGGACCACCGAATGCAGCACACGAAGACGCGTTTTCTGCGCCATATTTCATCAAATCCGTTACCTATTAAGGGAAATATCAAATAATACTTACTTTGGAGTTGGCGCGCTTTCAACACTTTCAGCCAGTGTTAATGTTGTTGTAACCACGTGACCATGCACCTTGACTTCGTTTACAACGGTATCGGAATGCAGCTAGAGTCCTGGGGCCGTTTCACTAAACTTCGTATGACTAAAATGTTCGTAAGTACCAAATTATGATAGTCTGTAAATTTCACATTAACAATGTTTTCTTGTAAACAATTGTTGGATTTGCATTTATTGAGCATATGCTGCATATGCAGCCTATGTTCAATAAATGTAAATCAATCAATTGAAATTGCCAGACGATCCTAAATTTGCACTTACGAACATTTTAGTCTTACGAAGTTTAGTGAAGTGGGCCCCTGCCCCATATAATCCGCACAACTTTAAAACTCGAAACACAGGTATTTTATGAAATCTTTGATTTTTGCTCCGTATTGACACTATTTCGTTGCTATAGTTACGCATTACGTGCGAACGGATTGTCTCAAAGCAAATTCGTATTTTCAAATAATTCAATTTGGCCATATGTAAATGTCATATAAAGATGAGCAATGTGGCAGGTATATTAACATTTGTATCAAGAATGATTGCACCTCGTACATACAGGTGTATGTTGCAATTACAGCAAAGCAGACGCATACTGGACAATGTGAACTGGGATTGTAAATTAAATGCTTAATTCATTCGTTTCCATATAGGTTAGCAAGGTGTATGATGACGTGGTAATAACAACAACAACAAGTACTGAAATTTCAGAATCCATCTGATTCAAAGTACGTATTCTTTCATATTGTCCTTATTACGTAACGGATTTTGATGAATTATGGCACATCAAACGCGTCTTGTTAAGCTACATTTGGTGGTCTTTGTATTTCCGCCCAAACTTCTGTCGTTTTTGCGAAGAATCGATTTCCGTGGACGGAAATCGATTCTTCGCAAAACCTTCCGGCCTTCGTCCAATATTCCCGCGACTTTTCCAAGTTTGTACCCCGATAAATTCCACAAAAAGGCCATTCATTCCTATAGTAAACACTCGGACATTTGTTTAGACCGGACTACTGGACAGTTCGCACAATTTAGTGTTTCTAATCATAACGGCACATTGCCCTGTTTATGGCAACAATAGTGTGGCAGCTGGGCGTAATCTAATCAGTATCCACCGGGAGACCGTGATTGGTTTCTACGACAGACGTGACCTCGAGCTCTTAACACGTAACCTATTAGAAGTAGCGTAATATACATTGGCCAATTCTACTAATGCCTGGCAAGTACTACAAACGTCCACAATGAATATTGCAGATTCACCTGTGCACATATGTGGCTGTGACTGGAGAAATGGGGCTGATGGAATTTGCGATCGGTGTAGTTTCTGGTCAGATAACGCACTCTTGTAAGCTAATAACGATATATATTGCTTGTTAGAAGCATGACGGGTGTTTCATGGATGGAATGACGAACAGTGCAAATCCAGATCAGACTGTGCGAATGCAGAGGCTGATCTGGATCTACACTGATCGCAAGCCACATAAGCCCGATTACTCCAGTCACAGCCACATATGAGACTAGTCAGGATATTTTGTACCTAAGAAGATTCTCAGAGCAAATGCGGAATAGATATTGCGGTTGGTCCTTTCCAATGGATTTACCTACTGTCTGTTCCACATTTTGCTGCCGACGAACTTTTGGCTATTAAACATATTAAATCTAAAAAGTATTTAAATGTAAGTACCTTTTCGTCAATAACAAAAAAGTCACCCTCCCAATTTTTTTCTGTTTGATGAAATTCCATAAAATGTTGATTTTATTGCGAAAAAAAAAAGATTATCCTATAGGAGTTTAACATGGGGCGAAGAGGAGGATGAGGTTGACCAGGAGGGTCGAATGAAAACTTTTGGAAATTGACTCCAAAACTGGCGAGATAGTTTGGAAATGATGTAAATAAGAAAACAACATTTAGATTTTGAACATCAGTCAACAAATAAAAATATTATTTTTAAAAAATCTATTTTTAGCCCCAATGTTAATTATTTTTTCGCAATACAATAAATATTTGATGGAATTTCATCAAATAATTTTTTTTGGGGAGGTTGACATTTTTGTTATTGATGAAAAAGTACATACACTTAAATATTTGTTAAAGTTAATGTGTTTAATCCCTGTTAATAGCCAAAAGTTCGTCGGCAGAAAAACGTGGAAGAGAAGTAAGTTCGGGATTGTAAGCAATGAAGAATACACTACCCGCTGCGCTAATCCTGACAATGTTTCACAATTATTTTTCCAAGTACGCGAAGATTGAGCTTGAAATCAAGCAGCTTCATTCGCTGAACCTGAGCTGTGCTACATCTTAGGCTCAGACATTCACATTACTTGATTGCGAAATGGTATTGCAATACAGTCGAACCTACCTGAAAGGCCACCTCTCAACAACAACACCCTCTCTGTAACAGCCGCTATTTTATATCCCAAATGGATGGTTTTCTCTATGTCTAACCATTAGACTGCTGAGCACGAAAATTGTCGTCTGATGTTGCTTTTGCATTCTTTCTGAATAAAAACATGTTTCCATTGGAAATGATTCTGAAATGCTGTCAAAGCATGTATTTGATGAGAATTATCGAAGAAAATAAATAAACATCAGACGATAATATTTAATTCAGCATTAACCTCCCTATAACAGCCACCTCTCTACAACAGCAGTTTTACGTCTTCCCATGGGTGGCTGTTGTAGAGAGGTTGCACTGTACATGGTCAGAAACGTTTGTAATTTGGGCCAAAGTAACGCAGGGGGTTGACTGTATAGTTCCTATCAAATAAAACATGAATAAAGCTGTTGTTGTTGTTTTCTTGTTTTGTTATTTCTGTACGGAAATAGAGATATATCTCGAGAAGGAATATAACTAAATACGAGTGGATGTCCAATATGGCCCAGGTTCAAAACTGACCCAGTCCGAAACTGTCATGTTTTTATTAAAACGGCGTCCACCTTGTTAACTAACCAGAATATTCAGTCTGTAACGCAATCGGTAAGTCACCCTATACGACCGTTTAGTTCAACATATACAAATGGAAATACACATGTATACGGGAGAACAATACGTTCAACACTAAATTACATTAAAACTGGAGCACAGTCGATGGCGCGCAATCGCAATAATCCACTTTTCCCAAAATTCGAAGTCGAAAAGGGGGATACAGTACATGACCGGAGGTCGAATGAAAAATCGAAATTCACTGTGCACATCTGCACACCATAAGGAAGGCACGCACCGCGTTTTAAGTCCCTGCCTACTACGGTTAAAACGTTTTACTCCTTACAAGAAACGGGATGGACGGACGGACGGACGGACACCTGTGACGAAAACAATATACACATTTATTTAAAAAAATGAAGTGGGTATAATAAACTGTTTGCTGTGAAAGGCAGTGCACCTTTACTTCCATGCGTTACTCACCATGTACAGTTCATATATAATCACTCGAATAGCGTGAGAGCAAAAGCTTATATGTAATTTCTACTCCATCGCAGTCTCTCACTCGCCTAGTGGGAGACCACCTTCAATGGTAGCGCGTGGAAGTCTGTGACATGGATGGCATAGCTATGGTAACATATTTGAGACATTTGTTACAACAATCAGCTTGGACTAACACCAACTTGTGTTTGTTTTGGGTGTGTTACGGAAGTAGTTTGTCTTTTAGAGACTCAACTAAAAATGCGATGGTCCCAAAGTACGAAGTAATGAGAGGGTGGAAGATATAAAATAATAACAAGACTCCAAGTCAAGAGATCCTTGATAATCGCCGAACTGTACTAGCAGAACCATATCAATTGCTAGTGCGCACAGTCTTATTGTATTTGTGTCACGACTTGACAATATCTTCACACACAATCCATGACACTAATGTCCCCAACATGTTGCCTTGAAATATAATCCCACAGTTACTGTATCTAGTTCTTGACATTTTGTATTATTGTGTTGATTCACGAATTGACATTATTTTCACTCACAGTCCATGACACTAATGTCCCCAACCTGTTGTCTTGAAATGTCATCCCACAGTATGTAGTGCTTGTATTAACCCTTTCACCCCTAGGTGAAACAGCGGGCTTTCGGGTTCAAAGGGTTAACATGACACACATCGAGACGATGTTAGCGTGCATTCATAGTGAAGCTTTTCATCTTCAGACAACATAAACGTCGAATGTTCACGGCATCGTCCAGCTTACAGTTGTACTTGGACCACCGCTGAAAAAACTGTACCTTACAATATCTGCAAGAAATGTACGATCAGCGAACCATATCCTGTCGGCAATCGAGAAAGGATTCCCCAGTGGCTGAATGGCGAACATCGTATGTTCTGATCAGACGGCGCGTATGCACAGAGGCTCGGTGCATAAATTGTGCGTGACTCATAAATCTCATATCAAATGTAAGCTCGTTTGAGATTTTCTATATATTATACATGCATATGACACGTGACATGGAATTTCTACATGTATCAATAGCCATCATTACTAATATTGTTCTAGGTTGTATGCATCTGTATATGGATCTCGTGTTTTAATGATATATGTTTTACTGTGAAATTTACGGAGGCCCGCAGGGGACGTATAATTATATTTTTATTAATTCGTTTTCACGAAATAACAATTCGTTCCCTCGAATTAACAATTCGTTCCCTCAATTTAACAATTCGTTCCCTTGAATTAACAATTCGTTCCCACGATATAACAATTCGTTCCCACGAATTAACAATTCGATTGAATTGTCTGTCGTGACGCACTGGACGCGTATACATGTAGGTTTGATAAACTGTTCTATTGGAAACAATGTTTTTTCGATGCGAAATGTTTCTTTACGGGCCGGGACGACGTAAAAGTGTATTTTGAGCCCGATGTTTACTCTGTTATATAGCAGTATTGGCCTCGGAATTGTGTCCAATCTTTTACGACCTATCAATAATGCTAATTTTTTAAAAACAAAATAATCGATAGATCGAAAACGCGTTGACATAGCGCATCGGGGAATATATCGTTGCGGAGGTTCCCAAATTCTGCAATAGGCGACAATGATATAACTCGGTTAACTGTTTTGTGAGAGTCCGTTGTCTCGAGGCCGTCCGGCACCTTTGTATAAGTCTATATATAGGGAGTAAAACAAATTGTTTAGCTTATTTCTTTTCATTTATTGATGCTTTTAGACATAACTAATGTATTTATAGACCTCGGTCCGTTACTTCAACCTGTGGGCGAGCATTGACCCACTGGTCACATTGCGAGTATGCAAAATTACATAACGTTTATTTAACCAGGTGAACAGATTATCGTGAAATAATGCACGAGCGATTGGGTCCTTCCGCTAAACAAACGAGTGAGCGTAGGATTTGTCATAAAACACAAAGCGAATCAAGCGTAAACTATGGCCAAGAGTTATGCGAATTAATTTCTGGAGGCGGGCCGTAGTGACGACGACTGTCTCGCGATTCAAAGGGTGTATATGAGAACGTGATTTGATTGGTCGAAGGAAACACGTCATTGCGACGTTACTGACGTCATCTACCCATATAATATTATGGTAAACACGAGAGTTATGTAAACTACTGCTGCCCAGTGGTGTAATTCACCGTTAGATTTCTGTAAACTACCGGTTGAAATGTAAGAAATTATGTATACAATATTCATATATGTACAGCGATTTCCAAACGAAACAAAACGACAACTAATGGAAAACGAAGTTAAAACGATCTTTTTGTACAGAGAAACCATGTCAAAACGATGCGTAAACGCTAGGCAATCGTTCGTTTGTGGAACCAGGAATAAATTTCGACTGCACTTAGTTCGACCAATGATGTCCATGTCTGAGCCTTTTCATCCCTAAATAACTGGAGTGGACTTTGATATGTTAATTTTCCGACCACTCCGTTCGCCATAAAATGAATTTAGTCTATAGGCGGCAATAAAATACAACCGGCTTTAATGCGATCAACTAAAGGGTGTAGTCGGTTGATATACACGTTTGTCATTCATAAAACGATTTTGAGACAATCACATGACCTATGTTTGAGTTAACAATTGTTATTCCTGTCGTCACCAGTCTCTCATTATTTTTCTTAGCTTAACAAACACACCAGCTTTTCATAAGTGGACTAGATCGACAGTCTGTTTAACGTTTTACTGCCGACGAACATTTGGCCATTAAACACATTAAATCTAACAAATATTTAAAAGTAAGTACTTTTTTATCAACAACAAAAAAGTCACTCTTCCCAACAAAAATTATTTGATGAAATTCCATCAAATATTGATTTTATTGCGAAAAAACGATTTTCCTATGGGAATTTAACATGGGGAGTCAATTTCCAAAACTTTTCGTTTTTTTATCCTGAAAGATCAAAAACCGAAATTATTTAGAAATTGACTCCGAAACCTGGCGAGATAGCTTGAAAACCATGTAACTAAAAAAACAAAGTTAGGTTTTGAAAATCCATCCAAAAATACAAAAAAATATTTTAAAAAATATCTATTTTTTTTGCAATAAAATCAATATTTGATGGAGTTTCATCAACTAATTTATTTTGGGCAGGGTAAGTTTTGTTATTGATAAAAAAGTACTATATTTTTTAGATTAAATGTGCTTAATAGCTAAAAGTTCGTCGGCAGCAAAACGTGGAACAGACAGTAGTCTGAAAATCATTATGTGCCGACTGGATTGGTCCATATCAAATCTATTTCAGTTATTTAGGGGTGAACATGATAACTCCTCATGTACATTTACTATGGCTGAAATATTGTGAGAACAATGTGTATGTCTCGAGTGTGTTCTGGAAATGGTAACCTTATATGTGGTAAAAAAACGTCATGATACCGTCAAACGTGTAAGCATTTATTTTCCCGTTATTATCCTCTTGCTACGCATTGATTAGCCTCGAGTAATGGACATAACCATCTGGTAATGACTAGTTTATCTCAGATAGCCTACTTGGACATTGGACATAAAATGTCTACCGGATCTGTAGCCTATTTCACCAACATTGCAAAGTATACGTATCTAGCAAAGCATACTTTGAGGGAGAAATTTTCAATTTAAGGATACATTCCTGAATTGTTATTATACTGAATATATTACATTATCACAGCCATTTTGGCTGTGATAATGTAATAAATTCAGTTTAATAATTCTGCGTCCTTTTAATCATCAAATATATGCAGTGGTTAGTTCTATATGAAATAATGCATTTCGGAGAAAAATAAATGATTATTCCCTTAAAGTATACTTTGCTAGATAAGTATACTTTGCAATTTTGATGAAATCTGCTACATATGTGGTAATGACTAGTTTAGCTCAGACAGCCTACTTGGACATTGGATATTGCGTCAAAGTGTCTATGTACCACCAGATAATAAATGGTTTATATACCCAAGGTGTATGCTCACGTGGTACTATTAACAACAACAAGTACCGATTCAAAGTACGTATTATTGTATAGTGTCTTTATTACGTAACGGACTTTGATGAAATATGGCGCACCAAACGCGTCTTGTTAAGCTGCATTTGGTGGTCTCTGTATTTTCGCCCAAACTTCTGTCGTTTTTGCGAATAATCGATTTCCGTCTGTGCCAAACTCCATAGACCACCAAATGCAGCTCATGAAGACGCGTTTACTATCAAATAATACTTACTTTCGAGTGGGCGACGTTGTTGTTGTTTTGACCACGTGATCATGCACCTTGATACCGGGAGCCGTGTTGTCAAAAACAGGGATCATTTTGTATTCGTTTGAATTCCATGAATTCTATTTATCCACTGGTTCACACCTGGTAGAAAATGTGCTTGAAACACGAAAAGTGAAAGTGAAAGGGTTTAACGTCCCAGCAACAGCTAAGGTCATATAGAGACGGGATCACAGTTTAAAGTCTCATCCGACAGACCAGTGGGATGGAAATACTATGAAAATATTGTTGATACCCTATGCGAGGTTTGAACCAACCATCTCAGGATTGGACGTTCGGTGTTTTAATCCCTAGACCACAACCCATCCCTACTTGAAACACGAATATTCGTGGTAGTAAACACTTACTGACATAACAGCCGCTGTCCTTGTGACAGCCAGAACACTTAAATGTAAGTCGCCCTGCGTGACAGCCAGAACATTTACATGTAACTCGCCCTGCGTGACAGCCAGAAAATTTACATGTAAGTCTCCCTGCGTGACAGCCAGATAATTTACATGTAAGTCGCCCCGCGTGACTGTCAGAAAATTTACATGTAAGTCGCCCGCGTGACAGCCAGAAAATTTACATGTAAGTCGCCCTGCGTGACAGCCAGGAAATTTACATGTAAGTCGCCCTGCGTGACAGCCAGACAATGTACATGTAAGTCACCCTGTGTGACAGCCAGAAAATTTACATGCAAGTCGCCCTGTGTGACAGCCAGCAAATTTACATGTAAATCGCCCTATGTGACAGCCAATATATTCTGGTCAGTTGCATATCATTGTAGCTGACGGCGTGATGGCGAATTGCCTGTTATGCATCGGACGCTAATGCATATATCAATGTGTTTCCCCACCCGGCCGGGTTTCCGGGCGGAGGTGGTGGTGTTCAAAGATAAGGATCTCTCTGCACATGTTTTAAACATTATTTTTATATTTTCGCAAAGTTATCCGTTTCATGATTCATAGCTAATACTTGAGTCTAAGCTCAACGAGTGAAGTACATGCAGATACATGTACTGGCTCAACACTGTTTTGTTTTGTTGCTCGATTTAAGGATCGGTCCCAATTGGCTCTTGGGCCTTGAACACCCGCGGAACAAGACGCTACAGTGGGATCAGCGTGTAAGTGCACACACGACCGAACACGACAGATTGGAACCAACGTGTCGTGTTCGTTCGTATGTGCACTTACACGCTGACCCCACTGTATGTGGCACACATGGGTAAAACCAGCTGGAAGAGCGGGAAATACACTTGAATTTCATAAACTCCACTGCCGCGATCGAGGATCGAACCCGGGCCGCCGGAGAGACAGTCGGAGGTCGTAACCTCTTCACTCTGGCTCAACAATGCATCTTACATGTCCACAGTGGGGTCAGTGTGTAAGTGCACACAGGAACGAACACGACAGGTTGGTTACAACCTGTCGTGTTCGTTCGTGTGTGTACTTACTTACACGCTAACCCCACTGTAATACAAATGTACGTGCACTTCCCACATATCGTGCATGCATTCACTTTAGATTACGTCAAATCCCAATTTCCCGTCATCTGTCAAAATTCACTACTTTGCGTTTACAGTTTACATAAACATTACTGATGGTCGAGTCGTGGGGACCCGAAATTTGGGTCAACCTTGCAGTATGGTACTACTAACGTTTTTTGATTGATTTTGATAGTTTAGTTTGTCAGTAATTGGAAACCGAATGATACCACGCTGTCATCATTGAGCAATTTACAGAATTCAAGATGGCGTCCAAGATGGCGACAAGAATAGGATAAAATGGCCCAAATGAGCTGATTTTAGGAACTGATTGGTATCAAGTCGTAAATAACATTTATTAAATATAAGGTGAACATACCTGCAACTTTTTTTGAAATTTAAAATGGAATCCAAGATGGCCGCCAAATGCTATATATATTTATTTTTAACTAAATTTTGTTGTTTCTTGAATAATTTAAAAATGCAATTTTTGTCAAATTTTCTTTCTTTTTCTCAAATCAAAATAATGTGAATCAGTAAAACACAAGTCTACAAAACAAAAATATGTTTATACATGCACCGCCGGACCTTAAACCATTTGCAAAATTGCATGTCATGTGCCGTATGGAAAATGGTACACTTTTAATTATGGGATCTATCATTTTTGCTGAGAAACCAAACGTTACATCATTAAAACCGGGCTTATATATTGGCGATATAAGACGGCGCGTTGGGTTCTATCATACCATGTTTGCAGTACCGTGTTTCCAACTATGGACGATATGTTTCAAAACCGCGATGACGATTAATATGACACAAAGACAAAACAAACACAATGAAGAGGGACATAAACGAAAGAAACTTGATCAAGCAGACAGAACGAACATTAAAAATGAGCTGAAACGGTATCCTCACCCACTAGAACAACCAGAATCAGACATGTTGTTGATTGTGGTAAATGGTCGAGTCTCTGATGAAACCGTGAACGTACAAGATGTACTGGCAATTGGAGAGTGTATGGTAGCAGAAGTTACGAAGACATTGCCGACTGGCTTTTACCATAATATCCACTCCAATGGACCTCGTGACAAATGAATCAATGAAGAAAGAGGTACGTGTAGGGGCTAGAACAGTGTATGACATGAAAAACCTCCATGGACGATTACTTGTATTGTCACAGAAGCGCGATGTTTCACTAGAGAGAATGCTCTGTTTTGAATTTGCACCGCTTCCACCAGCTATATTTGACGATTATGGAAGCATGCGCACAGGCAAAAAATCACCGATTCTGCATAAACTTGCAGTTTGGATAGACGAAACAAGGGCACCAGATGTGCAGGTTATATCTACATCAGAATTTCATAACGGCCGTCGAAAAGGATCATCGCATCATAGTAGTGTTTGACAGATACATAGAGGGGTCAAGAAAGAGACACGAGCGAAAAGGATCAAGTGTCTGTCCCACTGTCAATCTCACTCTTGAAACAACCTTACCTGCCAGGGATACAATCATGATCAAAGTACTGAAAGTACTGACTGGCGGGAGACAAGTAGCCACTTGTGAATTTGCATACTCAGAAATTCCTTGTTAGAAATATATTCGATGTTGATTATTGGATGTACAATCTGCAAATTTGGAGAACTTGATCAGTTACTGGTGTTTGTAAAATACACCCTGCTCTAAATGAAGTAGATGTTTTTTTTTCTGTCTGAAGTTGACGCCCACTCTGACAGAACGTGGTTGGTCTGTTCCAGCTCATTTTGCAGATGCAATTTGGACAAACAAACATAACGTTATTCTATTGTCTGTTTTAACTGAAAGCGCCGATGGATAATACGAAAAACCTTTTTTTTTTAGAAATTAATCTCGAAACATGGCGAGATAGCTCGGAAATGATCTAACTAACAACAAAAAATGATTATGTGAAAGTCGGCCCAGTAAAACAAAAATTATGGAAGAAAATTTATTTATATATCACATCTCCCATAGAGAATGATGCCCATAAAATGAATATTTGATCGATTTTGTTCAAAAAATATTGTTGGCAGCATAGGTTTTTCGTAATGTGAAGAAAAAAAACGGGGAAATTTTCATATTTTTAGTATGTTTATTTGGCCAAAATCACAAATTGCATACCCAACAGGAACTCTGGAGGTGTGACATAATATTATGTGAAATATTTTCAAAATTATGACTGGGCGTAGGCCTACATACGTGTATGCTGCATGAACGGCAAAATGTTTTCATGAATTTTGTTTCGCTCACCCAGACGGTAATTTTTCGAAAATCGCCCGTAAACCACAATATGAAAAAGAAATGGCCTTTGACGTCGCATTGCGACTGCGTGGTACACGATACGGGGGGTGGGGGGGGGGGGGCGTCTCAATAACAGCAATTTGTTCTCTTCAAAAGTAAAGTTGGGCATGTTAACTATTTTACACATAATGTTGAGCATTGCCGTTGCTATTAATAACTTACAATCAGTTCACTCGCTGACTTTAAATGTCATCTGACTGTTGTTAATTGCGAACGCAAATTGAGCCTATTGAGACGTCCCCCGATGAACAGAGAGCCACTTCCGAAAGTAGACCCGTACAAACGGCCAGAATCACGATCCCAATAGCGTGGAGACAGTATGTCTCCCGCCAAAAACTACACACAACAAGGGGTCGCTGATAAAAGTATTTTGCACAGAGAAAACTTCCGGAAATCTGACTATGGTTGGGGAAGACTCTGTGTACAAACACGAAGAAGCAGACTGCATCATCACCAGCTATGTCATGTCTCTTGTTCACCAGAAATATCAAGCACGTACAAGTAGACGTGTTTGCATTGCTTGTGTTTTTCTGTTGAAGGTGGCAGTGCACTGCACACATGTCGATGAAAAAGTCTGATAAAAGACTAATTGACATCAACGCCAGCGCTACACAATTTGATCCCTCAATTAATACCCAAGAGACTGTGCAAATTGTCGAAACGATATGTAGACGTGTTTAAACCCACAAAGAATCGGAAAATAATAATATCACAGAAAGAAAGCAATGGGTAAATAGAGAACAAGATACTAAAAGGAGACCCATAAACCTAAAGAACAACCAACGCAACACATTATACGTGCACATCTGTGGTCGAGCAACTTCGGTCATGTGAGTTTAAAATTACAAGACAAAATCAACTGATTTTCACCTCGTTTTTTATACTTGTTCATTTGTGGATGAAGCAATTGCCTTCTGTTTTAGGTGGGGGTGGTGTTAACATTATTTAATATCATAGCGGCATACAACTGATATTGAACTATATAATACAAGTCAAGGTTACTATTAAAATGTGATATATATATATATTATCATATTGTTTCATATTTTCACAAAATGTCTCCTTAAAATGATTTTAATATAAACTACTATGTTTAAGATGTATACTTGAAGCATGCTGTCGGCCATCTTGGACGCCATCTTGAATTGAGACAAACGACTGGAATAATATTTACGCGTTGTTGTAATAGTTTTGTTTAATTGCGAACATAGTTCGACGAAATTCAGTAATCCATTTGCCTAGTTATATTAGTTTAAATCGTATTCAACTTTTGGCGGCCATCTTGGATTTTATCCGAATACCATGCAAAGGTGAAATTTAATTTATTCTATTTTTATCTGAAATCTACAAATCGCGAATATTTTCTTTGAAAATCAGCTTTTATTGATCAATATACGATTTTATCATATTTTGGCCGCCATCTTGGACGCCATCTTGAATTCTGAAAATTGCTCAATGATGCCAGCGTGGCATCATTCAGTTTCCGATTATCCACATCATGAACTAACAAATTCAATCAAAAAACGGTAGTAGTACCATACTGCAAGGTTCACCCTAAATTCGACTCGACTATGAGGATTTACCATGATACTTCCATTAATTTACATACACTGTCAGTGAGAAACTATAATCGTGCGTGTCTTTCGTCAAAAACTGAGAAACTATTATGATTTCCGATTAAATTTGTTAGAAATACGACGTTATAATATTAACTTCAGTTTCATACCACCAAATTCCTATATGTCGAAATATTCGGAATTCGACTGGATTTATTACTTGATCGATCATTCTGAACTGTTAACAACGCATCCAGATTTAGATCAAGCCACATCAATCAAACGATTTAATTCGATATCAAGCATAAAAAGGCAGAATTTTAAAGTTCACTGCAATTTCCAATTCCGCTGTTGTCGGACCCCATTTTATTGGTTGCCGGGATACACAGATCAATAACACTTCACATAATCATCATTACTCGCAAATGAATGATTACAAAACTATAGACGTACGAAATTCCTCACAATAAAATCCATTCCCCATGGAAAGTGCAAGTGTCAAGTAATAATATGTGGCTGTAACTGGAGAAATGGGGCTTATGGGTTTTGTGACAAGTGTACATGTAGATCCAGATCAGAATCGATGTCCGTGTCTACTGAAACGGAAATCTATTCTTCGCAAAAACGACATAAGTCTGTGCCGAGCTCCTGTGACCACCAAATGCAGCTAATGCAGACGCGTTTGCTGCTCCATATTTCATAAAAATCCGTTGCATATTAAGGAAAATATCAAAAAATACTTACTTTGGAATGGGCAAGCTTTCAACACGTTCAGCCATTGCTGTTGTTGTAATCACGTGATCATGCGTATTGAGACTGTGCAATCGCACAGTCTGATCAGGATCTGCACTGTCACTGTTCGCCACACCATCAATGAAACGCCCGTCATGCTTCAAACACGCATTACGTATCATTATCAGGCTACAGGAGTTCTATTTGATCAGAAGCCACACTGGTCACACTTCCCATAGGCCCCATTTCTCCAGTGACAGCTACATATCTGCTATGCCTGGAATTATTCCCCTTGTCCTATCGATGCATTTCACCGATATTTATTTCGAAGATAAGTACATTAAATAGTTTTCGCAAATGACGTCGAAAATTGACCAAAAAAATTAAAGCCGATGCGGAATCAATTCAACATTGACTCTGATACCTCATATTCTCATATATGAACATTTCAAGAAATACATGAATATACTAATATGAAGGAGTTAATGAAAGAAGGGGGTAAGTCAAAAAGGGACTTAGCCCTCTTCTTCCACTGACCCTTTCATTACAAAGACTATATCCAAGGTGCATGATCACGTGGTTACAACAACAACAATGTAGCCCACTCTAAAGTAAGTATTATTTGATATTTTCCTTAATATGCAACGGATTTTGATAAAATATGGCGCAGCAAACGCGTCTTCATGAGCTGCATTTGGTGGTCCAGTTTTGCACAGACTTATGTCGTTTTTGCGAAGAGACACGGAAATCGATTCTTCGCAAAAACGACAAAAGTTTGGGCGAAAATACAGAGATCACCAAATGCAGCAGCAGGGAGGCTGGGCAGACTGAGAAAATAATGAGAAAATATGCCTTTTTTTATTGTATTCGTATAGTCGGTTATACGTCGTATCTGTGTTTGTTCTGGTATCAATTTTTGTCATCATTTGTCATAATTCTAAAAAGATGACAAATTTATGAGAAATTAAGGTTCTCCCGAATTTGTCATCTTTTTCGAAATATGCCATAAAAAAGTTATAAAATGTTATTAAATTTTTCAATTGAACAAATGAAAGTATACTATAAATAAAAAAAAATGGAAAACTCTACGCTTGACGATTGGGCAGAAATTGCTGATTTGATTATGCCCGTTGAGAAGGGTTTTATTGATATAGATGAGTTGGTGACCCACGATAAAAGACTTTCTAGAAGTTCTACTCAGTGGGTGCAAAAGATACAAGAGGCGAAGGTTGAATTTAAAAATGATGGCGCGATAGCATCTTATTCTACCTGTAGAAAGGAATATAAGGGCGTTACTAAGGACAATAGGATGACACCGGGGCGAGCGGCTGAAATATTAGCTAAATTACCGGAAGGTAAATATATTCTACGTTTAAAATATTTAAGGAGGGGCGCCCACAATAAGCTCGTGATAGAGGATAAACTTAGCCCTATAAAATTACGCAAAGATAGCAGCGGTATAGTAATTCTTAAGAAAACCTCTCCGCCCGGGGTTTTAGTTGGTATAGATAAGCCGTATTACGAGAGAGCATATCCACTGTCTGCCGTTATATATGGAATATATGAAATGCGAGACCCGGATATCGAAAAACTACCCCCGATGAAGAAAGGAGATATAAATTGCGTAGCTAGTTTAGTTATTGACAACTTTAAGAGCGCCATAAGAGGTAGTGGGCTTACGGAGAAAAGATTAGAACAAATTAATAAGTGGGAAATTGGTGTAAGAGAGAGCGGTTCAACTATAAAAGATATAGTAAAGTTAGAATATATCATAAAGAGGGGGGTTATAGTAAAGGATATCGCCGGCTGCGATTTATATAATAGCGGAAAATATATAACGAAGGGAAACGTTATAGAAGTATTGTCACATAATAAACACGCGTGGACAACGTCGTTATCGTTTCCAAAAAAGAGGGTCGTTACATTTTATAACGGCGATGTCTGGGAGTCTATAAAAGAGGTTATAGAAGATAAGCCGGCTGCTATTTGGTTGGTCGGTGGGGGTTCTAATCAATTAAGCGTTTCTCAATTTTTACTAGAGGACGGTTCCGTATATAGAACGAACGAACTACACCGGTCGTTAGTACAAATCTGTAACGAGTTTGGATATCCGAGTATTGTAGATCAAATTTTTGGAGAAAACCACGCGGCGTTTGTGGCCGCGAAAGAAAAAAATGAATGGAGACCTACCCAGGCGAGCTTTTTAGAAGATATTAAAAAATCGTGCGTCGAACACGGACACGGTGGGTTGTGGAATTTGGCTAATTATAACATTAATGACGTGGTAGAATTAGATATGAAGGCCTGTTATCCGGCAAGTTTTCGCGGCCTCGGAGACGCTAAATCGTATTTTAATAGATTTGGTCATCCGAGACATCAAATGACGAGGATTAAAATTGACGGGGCTTTGCCGGAAAATATTGGCACCGGTTTTGCGCGGGTTGTAGAATGGAAGTTTAGGGGTGGTCTTCACCCCGTTATTGTTTCGTGGATTGGGTCTCATTTTATAGAAAATAAATGGGCCCCGACACAATTGTTGGTGTATTTAAAAGAGTCTGGAATATTGCAAAATATTATAATAGGTGAGGTTATTATAGCTTTTGAAAATCAAAAATGTGTATGGTTACCGGAACATAGAAATACGGCATGTAGTGTTATAGGCAAATTTACACAGGGAAATAAAGAAGAAGGTAAACAAATGACGAGAAGATTGGTAATAGACGAAAATGAATTAGATTTTCTATTAAAAGACACTACAGAAAACGGTACGATAGTAGGCGCTCCACAGAGGTGTCCGCTTGGACATATTTTAACATATTATAGTGGACAAACGGTTCAATATACTCATCTCCGATCTAGTATGTTAGCGTACGCTCATATAAATCTTTTATCTATGCTTATATTATTTAACGAAAACGAGGTTGTAAGGGTTGCAACGGACAGTGTATATATTTATAAAAATGTTCTACATAAAGTAGATAATAATAATGCGATCGTTAGAGATATAAGAACGGATAAATGTCTCAAAATAGTCGAGGCAAAGCCGGCACAGTGGAGGTCCAAGGGTGGGGAGATTTTCAAATCCCAGGATCACGCGGTTTATTTTCCAAAGGACGAACATTTTGGAAGCTTGTCCGTTTTATGCGAACCGATAAATGTAGATAAAATGTTAATGTGTAAGACGGTTTATTTAAACGGGGGTGGTGGAAGTGGTAAAACTACCAGAGCTATAAACACATTTAATGATAAAATTTTGAAAAAACAAGTTATCGTTTTAACGCCGACACATAAACTAATCAAGGAAATGCGTGAAAGGGGGGTAGAGGCACAAACGTATCATTCGTTCTTTAGGTGGAATGGAAATGTTCGTATGAGACTCAAATCAGATGAGATTCAATATAACGAAATGTGCGAATCCCTACCAGAGGGTTTAGACTGGAAAACGTTTACGAAGAAGTGGACGCCGAACGATATAATATTTGCGAGTCGTAAAATTGTTAGAGACTCTGCTCAAAAATTATTATTTAAATATCATAAAAAATACTTTCCCGATATTCTCGTGCCTATTTTATATCACCCGGAGGATACGCGGAGACAAAACATTATGGTTCAAATTCCCGGGTCAAATATAAAAAAAATACTTACGACGAACGATATAGAATACGTTTCTATATCTTCCGCAGAGGCGATTGTTAAGAAGTCTAAAGAATTTCCGGATTGGTTTCTCGGATACGTAATAACCGTACACGCCAGTCAGGGCCTTACTATTAAATCTCCTAAAAAGGTTTGGTTAATAGATAATAATATGAAGTGGGCAAACCTCTCATACATCGCCGTGTCTCGGGTAGAATACCTAGATCAGCTGGGGCTTATAAAATGGAAATTAAAGTAGTTTCCGTACAACCATATATAATCCAAACACACCCCCTCCGGCTAGTATAAATTGTGTTATCGTAAGATCCGCAAGATTTTGACCAATTTCTTCTTTATTATCCTGACCCCCACCCCCCCCCCCCCCCCCCCCCCACGTAATAATCGCTTAACGTTGGTTCTTTTTGTAAATTAAGGTCCGGTTTATCTCGAAAAATACTATAATATTCTCTCATGGCGTCATCTACATTATCAAACGCCTCGGCAGATCTTCATTGATTAGTAATTCGCTCATTAAGCCAATCTAATTTAGTACACCTATCTCTACTCCATCTTTCGTGCGCCGCGCTTAATTGTTCTTCCGCCAAATCGTGCCTTGTTCGTTATAGAGATTTTTTTATCTTTTTTAAGCTTACCAAATAAGTAACTTGTTCCGCTAAACGCCACGGCGTTTACGGCGGCGGAACCAAACATCATAGCTATAGTCGCCATATTATTAAATTTGTTATATATTAAATTTATTAAATTTATTAAATTTATTATAAATTACTAAACAGTATCGTTTGCCAATTCTGGCAGAAAACCGAGCTTAATTAGATAATCTTTCGTAATACCAGCAGCGCCAAGAATTGCTGCTACAGTAACAATATCATACCCAGTAAGGGAGAATTTTGGCGTTTTTGACTTTGTGGCCGCTTTTATAACAGTAGCGTATGCAAATCCTATAACAACTATAACCCCGGTATGATATGCCGAGTTTATGTACATGTTTTTATAGTTATAGATCATAATTATTATTTATGTTTATAATAATAAATTTTACATTAAAATATTTAATTAATCCATATCTAGGCTCCTTTCTACGAGTACTTTTGTTTGTTTTTGTATAATAGGATCCGGTTTAACGGTAAAATAATTATATAAAACGATAGACACAACCCCCGTAGATAAACCCGCCGCGAGTATAAAAAATCGTTTCCACAAACCCATAGAACATATGACCTCTTCTTGTCGTTTTGCGTTTTTTCTTTGGTAACCTTTGCCCTTTTCCCACCCTCGCTTCTGTTCGGGTTTTTTGTAACTCGTTTAATTTTTGGTAAATCGTTAGACGTTAAATCGTTAGGTAAATCGTTAGACGTTAAATCGTGAGACGTTAAATCGTTAGACGTTAATTCGTTGGTTGTATTTTTATAATCACTCTCGCTCATTGTGTTTATTTATGAAAGTGTTAATTTATTTTCTTTTTCCGTAATTATTTCGTCACCTTCTTCTTCGAAGTGCTCCTGTTTAGAAAAGTTAACGTGTTTTGCTGTTGTTATAATCGCAGAAATTGTTGCTAAATATGGGCCTAGACTGTGATATAACGAAGAACAAAACATTCTCATAGCAGAGTCTATAAACGGGTCGTTTTTAAGTTCCGTTTTAAGAGTTTCCTGGTCGTCTATATTTAAAAAATGACCTACGCAAGATACAGACGCGTTTATAATATTATCTCCGATAGTTGCCGTCATTATAAGACCTTGTTTTGCCTCGTATAAATTATATAATTTTAAAATCTCGACGCCGTCTTTTTCCAAGTTTAAGCTTTCTATATCTGCCGATTTATATTTTTTTCCCAGATAAAATTCCGATTGACCGCCTAAAACAATAACGTTTAATCTATTTTTCATATCCGCTAATTCTTTGTGATCATTTTCATCATTAACTTCTACGGTTTTCTTAATATTTTTTTTCTTAATTTTATTTTTTAAACCGTCTTTAATTTTGGTTTGTTCATTTTGTTCTATTTGTTCGATATTATTATCTATATATTTCTTTATGTCGTTAATTTCTGGTAAAATTGATGACAATAATTCGTCAGACATTTTTTTATTATAAAATTATGAATATACTAAATAAAATTATAAAATAATTTCGTAATCTGTCGGTTGGTCCGTTTTTAAAACTACTAAAGAATGTTTATTTAATCTTAATTTTTCTTTTACGTTTTCTCGATTTTGCTTCGTAGAAATTACGTCGTTTTCTCGTAAAGTATCGTCAACAGAATCTCTATCTTTACAATGAAAAAGCGCGGTCCATTTTGTTTGTTCGCGTAAATCTTTTAACACGGAATTATATTTTTGAGTTAAAACCCAAATGCTATGATTAGAATGTCGTCCAGAAAATGCTAATTCTGTAAGAGAATCTCGTTTTTTATACCATCGTAGTTTTTGCGGAACAGTCGTCTAAAATAAATAACGTCGGAGAGCCACGAAATAAAATCGAGAAAACCCGTATCCATTCGTGTAAATTATCTCCCGGGTCTATACTATATATTTCTGGGTCGCTATATATCCAGTCTCTAGAAATATAACTATTATTCATTTTTATTGTGGGACACAAAATAACTATATGGGTAAACACCCCTAAATATTTTTCTTCTATCAAATCTAAAATAAACAACGTCTTTCCACATCCGGTTTGCCCACAAACTATAGCGGCGTGCGGAGTTATAGGAAACTCTACCTTGCTGTTTTTTATATCGAAATTCATACTTTTTAAATAAATTTAGTTATTAATACATAACTCGAGAAAGTCTCCCGTTTTCTATATTAATTTGACCATCCGTAATTATATACATATACGCGATAATATCTCCAGCATCTTCCGACTTCTTAGTGAGCTGAAGCGTAATGCCCTCGCTAGCGTTAGCAACGCTTCTACCAGATCCGTGAAGCGTATCGTCGTCACTCATCCGTGTATCTAGCCATAGCGCGTATTTAGACGTTAGAAATTCGCCCAACTTTATATCGGAACTATTCAACTGTTTGCTAATCAAATTAGAAACCCCGTCCGTGGTATTACCGCCCCCAAAGAGCTTCTTAGTCTCTTCCCATTGCTGATACGGAAACATACCTTGGCTGTATAGCTGATTTGAAACGCCTTCAATCGTTATTTCCGCCTTCGTTATCTTCGGATTATAGAATTTTTCGCTGTCTCTTTGATAAGCTGCGGCCGGCTCCTCAAACAGCATAAGAACGCCCTTCATTGAGCGCGCCGGTACGTTGACGTTAAAGTTCCAAATAGAGTCGCTTTTGTTCTTTATTACTCGACGATGTCGAAGAACTCTATCGTATTGTATGCTGGTTTTACCGGTATATCTTCGTCCGCGAGGCTTTCCTGCGTAACTGTGTCAAATTCTAGAGAAATGCCGTCTATCGTATAGGTTGCCAGCGACCCGTCCGAATTAACTACCCTAGTATGGTCGTTAAACGTTAGTTCGTATTCCAATCTATCTAAAAAACCATTTTGATAAAATGGCATTACGGATTGTATCAATTCGAAATCTAGCGGAATAAAGAACCTATTCTTATAACTATCAAAAATCGCGCTATCTTGAAAGTTGTTATTTAACGCATCGCCTGCACCCATTCGAAGTTTCGTAACGTTCCTATTATCGCTAGTATCGATACCCTGATACGCAGAATTTATTCTATCCGCCGACGTCTTCCACAGATCGCGATAACAATTATAAATATCGGAGTCGTCTACGGACATTATTTCATTTCCGCTTATTTTAATCGTGGTTTTTTTAACGATAGCTCGACCAATGTTCTGAACGAGCGTCCTGTTAACGTCTGTCGAATCCAACGCTATAGTAAATGCCAATTTAGCGCTTCCGGGTACAATTACATCGTTAATTCCCAAATTAGGAAACCTAACCAGAAGCTGTTGGTTTTGATCAATAGTGGATGGGTTGTTAGTGACAACCACACTTTGTCTAACGCCCTTTTCCGCGTTTGGCTCGCGAAATCGCCTCCTAGGTTCGAGTTTGTTTCCGTATGACATCTTTTAATTCATTATATAATTTAATAAATTTAATAAATTAACAATTTATATAATTAAATAAATAATAATGGCAGAAGGAGGGTTTGCATTCGATATGATGGAAGAAAATAAGTTTGATGACGTTGAGGAAGAAGAAGAAGAAGAAAAATACGACGATTATGGTGATAAATATGACGCGGACGCGGAGATGGAGGGGGCTGTGGGGGGTGAGGATAGGGATTATAATCGTAGTAGTGGCGGTGATGACTATAATGACACATTACGTGCTAGAGTAGATAAATATTACGATGATTTAAAAGAACAACAAAATATTTCCACGGAAGATAGAAAAAAGGTATCACTTGTTTAAAATTAAAGAGAATGATAAAAAATTATATTTTAGAGATAGGATAGCACCCATTACTAAACCAAACGGCAAACCGCTTCGATTACCGTCTTTAGAAAAGCGGGAGGGTTGGGATTCTGAGTATATTATGGATAATTTGGGGGTTAAAGCTCTAACCGCGAGACCAAAACAAATCTCTTCAAAGATGTCAGAAAAACTATTAGCCGCGAAAGACAAGACAAGTTAACTAACATTAAGCAAGGAATATCCGCCTCCTCTTCTTCTAGTAGTGGGGATGCTATACAGATGAAAGAAAAAGAAGATCTCGGTACGACAGACAATCCAAAAATATCCGAAGATCTCAACCAGTCGGACGGATTTTACAACACGGCCGACGAACTCATAAACGATAACGGAGAAGAAACGATATATGCGCGCCAAGATATAGATGAAGCGGCTGAAGAGCGCGAACAATTAATTCCTAACCGCCCCGCCGAAGAGTTTAGGGTGCGACTTAGAAACGTTCGAGTTGCAGAGGCAGACGCGGTTAGAGACGTTAGAGAGATAAATACAAAAATAGAGATAGAGGAAAATAAAGATCCCGACAGAATAAACGAAGAGAGGTTGGAATCTCTAGAACGCGAAAAAAGGAAACGGCAGGATAAATTGTCAGAAACTAGACAAGCACGAAATGCGCTTTTAGACAACTTGAGGGGATTTATCGATAAAGCGTGGAATAAAAATGGTATTTTTCTTAAACTCCGCTCAATATTTTTCGTTAGGGGGTTTACATTCGGCGCCGTTATGACCGCTCTTGGCGTCCTTTCAATCGGTATTATAACCGCAATAATAACCCTCATTCCTGGTGGGTTTAACGTTGGACGACCCCAACCAAGGCCTGGTCCAGCTCCAGGACCCGGTCCAGATCCAGGATAACTATTCCAGCAGCAACGCCTAAACCGGTTAATATTACTTTCTGACCAATAGTTGATATATTTTTAGAAACTATTAACTCTTTTCCGGCCTCTTCCGCATTTTCTACCGTTTTTGTAACGCTACCTATTAACGCTTCGCCTCTCTTTATTTTTGCAACACTACCTATTAACGCTTCGCCTCTCTTTATTTTTGTAAAACCGTCCATTACAACTTCGTTCGTAATATCATCGACTATTTTTTTAGGTTTCAACGAACGATCCTTGATTATTTTTTTAGGTTTCAACGAATCGATGACAAAATTCTTGATTATTTTTTTAGATTTGTCGGAGATTACCTTACTAAATTTATCGAACGAATTAGATTTTTTATTTAAAAAGAGTAAACGCGCGTCTTTCGTAGATGGTGGGTCTGTTTCATTCGTAAGTAATGACTTACTTCCCGGGGTAGGGTTTATATCATTATTTCTACCAACCCTTTGATCGCTCGTGGCTATTATTATATTATTATTATAACCAACAACCTCTTTAGAACCGGATAATTTAGTTAATAACATATCACTCGGCGCCATATATAATCCAATTCCAAATACATAATCTACAGGCGTTCTCGCATACTTTAAAACGTCTTGGTATCTTTTTATTGAAGCCGGTAAATCTATCTGGGCGTGGACAGCGGCTTCGAAATTTGCTAAAAACTGTTTTTGTGTGTCAAACGCCGCCCCCGTACCTATTATTGAACTTCTAGCTTCGGCCTGAGACCCTAAAATATTCCATACGTATGTTCTTATAGACTCATCAATTCTAAACACCCCCGCCCGCGTAAAAACGTTTGAACTATCTAAAATAAAAGACCCCCATGCTGTAGACACCCCCTCTGGTTGTTGAATATAATCGATGTGAGCCGTTTTGAAAGTCCATTTTGGTGGTACGAAGTCTGTTTTATTTTGTTTTTTTGGTGGTGGTGGGTTTTTTAGATCTTTCTCAAACCCACTATTGGACATGTAAACTTCACCCAAACCCGAAGTGTACCAGAATTCTTTCTGTGTCCAGTCCGTATCTTTATCTACGGAAAACTCTAAACATATTCTTTCGTATGCGTTTCTATCCCATGGATTATGTATAGGATTCCACTTACCATCTTGTGGTATTGGAGCTTTAATTTCGTCGATAATTCTTCTAATCGTGAAATAAACGTGAAAATTATATAAAGTTCTTAACAAATCTTCGTTCGCATTCATATGATTTTTATAAGATACGCCACACCCCGCTGTTGCGCACCAAACTGCAAAGTTTAACTGGTTCTGCCAAAAATATAATGGGTTCGTTTCCCATCTATCTACAGCCTCTTCTGTAGTTATTTTCAGAAGTCTGTAATTTTCGAACACGTTCGGGAACCTAGTAGTAAATCCGTTATCATAATTCACCATTATAGTTGGCTTAATTAACATATCTGTCGCATTTTTAGTTATATATTTACCGCCGGCTAGATAATTTGCCACCGGGTTAAATGACCACTCAGTTTTTCCCATGATTTATATATTTTAATAAATTTATAAAAAAAGTTAATAATATAATATATAAACGATGGCAACTTATACCATTTCAAACATTTTAAATGGACCAATTACGCTTTTACATCCTATAGATAATTCCGATGGAAAGAAGAAAATAGCTATAAAATCTATAACGGTATGGATAGGGTGGTATAACATCGCATCCACGGAAACGTTTCAGATATATGATCGGGATATACCGGGCGAGGTCTTTGAGTGGTTAAAAAAAGGGCTTAGAAATATTAATGATATACAAGCATTGTTTGATAAAGCTGGAGCATTTTCGATAGACGAGGCTGGAAATGAAATTTTTACTCCTATTCCTAATATTATGGAGGTTGATCGGGGTACGGGGAGGGTTCATTTGAAAGCAATAAAAAAACATACAATTAGTATAGGCCCTCAGACTGCAATCGCAATAGGATTAGGATATCATCGTAATGGTGTTTTATTATTAGAAACGGGCAGCCCCATTGGTAGTAATGTACCAATATATTATGATGATATCTATGGTACTATAAATATGTGGCCAAAAAACATGAATATTCATCTAAAATCAACTATCCACTAATAACAAAATTTTAAACGACGACTACTCTACGATTCTTAATCAAATATCTCCTCCTGTTGGTGTATTTGGGGAAAGTTTCACCATAAACTACGAAAAACCCATATATAAAGACTTAATGGCCGGGTTTATTACGGAATTAGATTTCGAAGCCAGGTTTTAAACACAGTAATATAAATATAACCGAAACAACGTATATGAATCCATACGTGAATATTTTGAATAATCACGATCTACCAATTTCCGTAGAATTAGAAATTATTAATTGATTTCTAATTTTATGAAAATTAATATATAATATATAATGAGCATTTACGGAGCTAAAAGAATTGCGAATAATATAGACGTCCTTCTAGATGAGTTGAAGGTGGAAATGACCAAATATACCTCAGATCAAATAGAGGCCGCTAGAAATAGGATTCACGATTGGACGATAACGTTTATTAATACGGAAAAAAACATCATGGATACGAAAGTTAACACGTTAGAAAACACCTTAAGGGATACCATAGAAGATGGTGATAAAATATCTCGAGATCAGGCAACGGCCATGTTTACCACGGCCAGAGAAGAGGCGGTGGAGCTAGCAACCGCCCTGCGAGATGAAGATATTGTACAGGGCGCGGTTATTAGGCACGAGTTCACAGAAGAATTAGCCAATCAAAAAACCGTCGTCGATACGGCGCTTATACAACTAATAGAGGGGGTTAACAAAACCATTGATGATCTAAAGTCTGATATGACAACCGTTCACGTAGAAATTCGCGCGGATGCCATTTCCGGAGATGAGGCGACTAAAAAAACACTTACGGATGAAGCGGCGGCTTCTTTTACACTACTCCAAGACGGGTATACCGAACAAAATAATACATTAAGAACGGATTTAGTAACGTCCGTAGATTTACTTTCTAAGGAAATTGTTCGATCAGACACAGCGGTTAAAACTGAAGTTTACGCTAATGCTGATGTTGTCTACGAGGCTCTTAGAAATGAAATGGCGGGGGCCGGCGTTGGGGGCGCATTTTTACCAACAGTAGGTGGTAGTATGTCTGGAAATATTGATATGTCTAATAATAAAATAACAAATATACCCGAAGCCACCGACGCGGGTGATCCTATCAATTATAGCCAATATTCCGTGGATAAATATAACGACGACAGGCTACACGCGATAGAAGCAGTACTACCAGGCATACCAAATCAAGATATAGTTCTTGGTATAAACCCAAGCGTTAGAAGCGTTTTATATTCGCATAATGGGGAAATAAATACCGTTATGGATATTTATAATAGTGTTCCATTCGCGAGCGGTATTCAACCCCCTCTTTTAGAGTTTGATGATTTCAATCAACCCTACTTAAAATTTAACGGAGAAATTGGGTGCGATCTTATCGCGTCTAATATAAATGGCGGAACACTCGGCGGCGCTAATAGAAATAAAACTACGCTGTTTTTCATTTGTAAAAATAGGATGCGTAATAGGGGGTCTGCGTTCTTTTGGGGTCGTGGAAGCGATAGATTTTCCATGCATATACAAAACCCCAACAGCATTACTATAGACTATGGATTACTACCTGTAGGAAGACTATTTATTGATAAGTTAGACCCACCGATAGAAGGCAGATTAGAGGCTTGGGGATATGTATACGATGGCGTCACTGCGAATTTATTTAGATCCGATTTCCATATACCACCAGACGCTACGGAAGCTTTTACAGCAACCATACCCGACTCGGAAAAAAGTCTACATATAGGAAGTTTACCGGGGGATACAAACTATCGCGGAAATATGGATTTTTATGGAATGTTGATATATCCTAGAGCATTCGCGCCAAACGAAATGACGACGATGTATAAATATCTAAACAGTAGAATTCGCGGTATCGGAACTTAATACATTAATTTTATCGTAAAAAAATAAATTAATATATATTTAAAAATGAATGGTGCGTGTGCAACGGATTTAAATTTAACAGCATTAAACTATACTAAAAACTTTAGACTAAATACTATTAAAGAGGCAAGCAGCGCTTGATAAGTGAATACAACAATAGAAAAGATTTTGCGCGAAAATATAGGCGGTTGGCGGGTTTTTTATCATTCTATAGTGTATTTTTATCAAGTTTATCTGTAGTAAGCGGCACAGGAACCGCAGCCTCGATAACTGGCGTATTAACAATCCCACTATCGGCGCCCCTTAGTATAATTTCCGTACTATCCGGCTCCTTTAGTATTGTGATTAGGGCGGTCTGCGTAAAATTAAATATAAAACATAAAAAACACGATCGTATAGCGATTCTAGCAAAATCGAAAAAAAATAGTATAGATATTATACTTTCTAAAGCGCTGACCGACAATATTATATCGGGCGACAATTTAGAATTAGTGGTAAACGAAATAGAACGATACGAAGAGTTAAAAAATGAAATTAGAATAAAAAGTCAAAAAAACCAATCATCATAATTCTATATCGTATCCCTTTATGGTAGCACGATGTGCTCTATACTCGGCCTTTTGTTCATCTGGAACCTTTCTACACGTCTTAAACATATGGTTTTGTAGGGTGATATTATTAGCCAACGCCTTACCACACCATTTACACTTTACTTTAGTAGGCCTACAATCAGTAAATCTACGCATATGAACGCCTAATCCTTTAGATGTCGTATATTCCCTGTCACAATACATACAAATATATGTCTTCATCTTTATATTAATACTCTTTCTCTTCAATTGATAATTTTTATAACTTTTTTAGGGGGGGTTTTATTTTTTTATGGCATATTTCGAAAAAGATGACAAATTCGGGAGAACCTAAATTTCTCATAAATTTGTCATCTTTTTAGAATTATGACAAATGATGACAAAAATTGATACCAAAACAAACACAGATACGACGTATAACCGACTATACGAATACAATAAAAAAAGGCATATTTTCTCATATTATTTTCTCAGTCTGCCCAGCCTCCCTGCTAATGCAGATTAACAAGACGCGTTTGATGCGCCATATTTCATCAAAATCCGTTACGTAATAAGGACACCATACAAGAATGCATGTACGTACTTTGAATTAGATGGATTCTGGAAATATCAGTACTTGTTGTTGTTGCTAGTACCACGTGATCATAGCGAAGTTGTTAAAGCTGCACTCCCACATCCTAGGTTGTAATATAAGGAGAAATATTTGATTCGCCAATTGTTTCAGGCAAAACAACAACAATTTTAAATTACCATTATCAGACATGCTAATTGACATTGATTTAGTATACTTCATATCAAACGTGAATGGCCAGTTTATAATCAATGGTGATAACCGTGTTTCCAGGTTTACTGAAACAACTGATTTCTTCACTCTATTAATGTGTTGATGAACAATTATCATACTTTATGATATCTCGATACAAATATATAGTCAGGGTCCCATTTCACTAAGCTTCGTACGACTAAGAATTTCGTAAGTGCAAAAGTGCAACAAAGATTCCCCGCCTATCTGCGCTGTGGTATTTGTCGTGGCTGGCAACCAAGTAATCTGTTTTTCGGGCTGACTCCCCGCCTGTCTGTCTACGGTGACGACATCAACGCTGTGGTATTTGTCGAGGCTGGCAACCAAGTAATCTGTTTCCCTGGCTGGTTCCCCGCCTGTCTGTCTACGGGGTAGACATCAGCTCCGTTGTATTTGTCGCGGCTGGGAACCAAGTAGTGTGATTCCCGGCCTGGTTCCCCGTTTGTCTGCGGGTACAACATCACATACATTTATAGGGCTGTTTCTCCGCCTATCTGTTTACTGGGACGACATCAACTATGTGGTATTTGCCGTGACTGGGAACCAAGTAGTGTGTTTCCTGGGCTAGTTCCCCGTCTGTCTGTCTACGGAGACGACTTAAGCTGTGTGGTATTTGTCGTAGCTTAGAACCAAATAGTATGTTTCCCGGGCTGTTTCCCCGCCTGTCTGTCTGCGGGGATGACAGCAGCTCTGTTGTATGTGTCGTGACTGGGAACCAAGTAATGTGTTTCCCGGGCTTGTTCCCAGCCTGTCTGTCTACGGGGAGGAGGACATCAGCGAGACGCTCTGAATCATTCACGATAGCGCCGGTGCCAATCAATTGGACGACTAATTGTTTTCTGGCCGGCAATCAATGGCGAGCACATGTCAGCCGTTGACGCGCGAAAACGACAGTCTTGGGAGAAGTAAATATCATGGTCGGAATTCTTATTGCGATCATGAAATATATAGGTTTAACCACATCAGAATTAAGCCAATATGTATGTGCACTGTTGTCAAATGTAGTCGGTAACAAAACATTACAGATGTAGGGAATATCGAGATCATTATGTGTGCAGATTATGCGCAAATAGGCCCCGTAACACCCATACAATTACAGCGAATGTTTGTTGAAGGTTCCTAAACGAAACAAAAGAAAACGAAAGGAACCATCAGTGAAAACGATAATTTTCTATGCATAGAAACGAATGTTGTTTGTTTGTTTTGTATGTGAAAACGATATGTTTCTTTTAATACGTGGTTTTCAACTATATATATAACACCTAACACACTTTCAACGCATCGTTTTGATATCATTTTCGTTGTTTTTAATTACAAAATGATGTTTTCATTGTTGGTTTAAGCGCGACACGTCGCAGAGAACAGAACTATTTGTTGCTAGGAAACATCAATACTGGTAGCCAATCTTACGGAGCCCCGCAGGGGACGTAGAATTTTTTTTTTATCAGTTCGTTCCCACAAAATAACAATTCGTTCCCTCAATTTAACAATTCGTTCCCACGAATTAGCAATTCGTTCCCACGATTTAACAATTCATTCCCTCAATGTAACAAATTCGTTTCCACGAAATAACAATTCGTTCCCACGGGAAGGAATTGTTAATTCGTCGGACCGAATTGTTAATTGGTGGGAAGGAATTGTTAAATTGAGGGAATGAATTGTCATTTCGTGGGAACAAATTGTTAATTCGAGGTAACGAATTGTTATATCGTGGGAACGAATTTGTTAATTCGAGGGAACGAATTGTTAAATTGGGGGAACGAATTGTTGTTTCGTGGGAACGAATTAATAATTAAAAAAACATGTCCCCTGCGGGGCTGAGTACAATCAAAAGCTCATGCAGTATTAATGCTTTCAATAAGATCTGAATTGTCAAAATGACAGATATAAATTCCAAGCCTCAAACGCAGCTTGACCAGAGTGATACTGCCCCCAATGCATAACTATTGAACATACCGATTGAATGTGAAAAGGTTTAACGTTCCAGCAACAGGTAGTGTCATATGGAGACGTACAGTAGTTTAAAATCCCGTCCACGATATCAGTGGGATGGTAATACTGCGAAAATTGTTGTAATGCCTAGCGCTGGGTTTGAATTCACAACCTTCGGCATTGAATCCCAATGCTCTACCCCTAGATGACAATCATACATAATACTACGGCGCTCCGCAGGGGACATGGATTTTTTTAAACTAATTCTTTCCCACGAAATAACAATTCGTTCCCACGGGAACGAATTGTTAATTCGTGGGAAAGAATTGTTATATTTTGGGAACGAATTGCTAATTCAAGGGAACGAATTGTTATATCGTGGGAACGAATTGTAAATTCGATGGAACGAATTGTTAATTCGTAGGGACGAATTGTTTAATTGAGGGAACGAATTGTTATTTCGTGGGGACGAATTACTATTTCGTGGGAACGAATGATTACATTGAGGGAACGAATTGTTATTTCGTGGGGACGAATTGTTAAATTTAGTGAACAAATTGTTATTTCGTGGGAACGAATTGCTATTTCGCGGGAACGAATGGTTAAATTGAGGGAACGAATTGTTATTTCGTAGGAACGAATTGTTATTTCGTGGGAACGAATTAATAACAAATAATTCTACGTCCGTTGCGGAGCTCCGTATGATACCAATTGTCTGTGAGTTGTCCCCTTGTGCTGTTCATTGGCTGATAACTACGCCCGTAACATAGCAGATTCTATGTATGGGTATTCGCGAAGTGTCCGGGCTGGGCCAAACAATACTGTTCAAGTCGTATTATGATGTAAATAGAGAATAGTAGGTTAGTGCCGTGAATGGGAAAAAATATCCGGCAAGGCTCAAGAATTTCTTTATTTCTCATCAGAAGTATATGTTGTGACCACTCATTTGAACCGTCTCGCCGAGACGGTTCAAATGAGTGGTCACAACATATACTTTGGTTCAGAAATAAGGAAAATAAATAGAGAATAGTAGGTTAGTGCCGTGAATGGGTAAACATATCTGGCAAGGCTCAGGAAACGGGATGGGCGAGGCTCTGCCGAGCACATCCCGTTTCCGTGCCGCGCCAGATATTTTTTCCCATTCACGGCATTAACCTACTATTCTATTTATCCCGTCAACACCTACAAATGGCTGTAAAATGCAAAAATAGTATTGACTGGATATCAAAAATGTTTCACGGCACATACTCGCTGTGTTGACGGGATAAATAGATGATATTACATGAGTGATGATTTAATATGAGTTTTATTACACCAGTTTAATAAATAGGATATTAAATCAACACAAATATTAGATAATATTTATTGCATAAGCACATCATCATAATTTGAAGTTTTCTGTAGCGGGCTAATTTGCATTCTTATTACACTGTGTTATTAAACTGCGAAGCCCATTTAATGCAATACGCTATATTATATGCATGACATTGTATCATCTTAAAGGTACGGAATAGAAATACTATTTATGTCAAACCCAACAATAGATTTTACAAATTCAATTATATTGAGTAGCAAATCAAAGTAAATGCATACTTTGAGCACGAATCAGTCAACTAAACTATGAAATATTACAATGACATTATGTGACATGGAATCTGAAATCGTCCTTTCACGAGATTCGAGAGCATGTATCACCGAGTCATGTATAAATTAACAAACAACTTTCATTACGTCATATACCGCCAGTTCTGACTTAGTTGCGAACAGTAACTCTTGCAATCTACTCCCGTACCGTATGTAATTACTCTTCGCAACTAGTTCCGATTATAACATATATTGCCTATTTCAAGAAACCTGCCCAAATGTTACGGCTATATAAACAATGCAAAAACAATACTTGTTTTCGATAATATTAAATTATAGCAAAATTTAAGAATGAGCCTTCTTTTTATTTCGTGAAATTTTGTGCAACATCGATTTTATTGCCAAAAAAACAAACAATTTCTCCATGTTAAATCCCCATAGACATCTTCACATGTATATGGGGATTTAACATCTTCACATGTCTGGTGATTTAACATCTTAAAGTTATGTACTTTCAGAAATAGTGGACCGATTGTCAAAATCTAACATTTGTTTTCTTAATTAGATCATTTCCCAGCTATCTAGCAATGTTTCATAGTCAATATCCACAATTTTCGTATTTCGACCCCTCCTCCACGTTCTCCACCCTTCCCCCCCCCCCCCCCATGTTAAATTCCCATAGACAAATCAATTTTTAGTAATAAAATCAATATTTGACAAAATTTCACGAAATAAAAATAAAGCTCATTCTTAAATTTTGATAAAATTTAATATTATCGAAAAAGTAAATTGTTTTTGCATTGTTTATATGGCCGTAAAATTTGGGCAAGTTTCGTGAAACAGACAGTAATACAAGATACGGCAATTGGTTACCAGTCAGTGTGTATTCAGTCAATGCATAGCGAGTACTCTGATAACTGCCAGTAAAGCCATTCTTCGGTGTTCTTGCTTGTTCATCAACCAATATATATACATGTACATTTCAGTGGCGGATCCAGGATTTTGCCGCAGGTTGGTGGGAGGGGCAGTCGAAATGTTAACGACTAATTTCCAGTACATAATGCTCATATGATACGTCACATTATGGTTATATCTTCTGAATGGGCTCTCAATAATATCTGGAACTTGATCTGATAAAGTCACCCTTATTTGACAGTGCTTGCTATTTTTACAGCATCAGATAGCTTCTTAATTGCATTTCAAATGTAAATATATTTGAAATGTAAACACAGTATTGCTAATGTTATTTTGTCCTAGCCTACATTCAGTCTAAGCGCCGGAGACAGAGTGAAATATCACCATCCTCCCACGCAGATATCACAACCGTATTCAATCGGAATTATCTCTGAACTGGCAACTGATCCATTAGGCTTATCTGTTATAACTTCTAATGAAGTTTGTTTCAAAAAGTAATATCATTTGATACTAATATGTGCATTTCTAATTACTCCGCCGTAGTTTATCCGCGTTAGATCCCCAAGACGCATTTGCATTTATTGAGTTAGGTGACGAATTGAATTTGCCGCGGCGTAATGCAATTGTATTGCTACATGCCGATACATATCTGCATAACTTTAATGGCAATGCTCTGTTTTAACACAATGAATACATGCTAGCTATTTTTGCAATCATGTAGAATCCCACCACTGTTCACCCTCCCATAGTGTAACCCCAATTACACTAGTAAGCGGGGTTACACTATAGTCTGTTTCACGAAAGCTGCCCAAATTTTATGGCCATATAAACAATTCAAAAACAATATTTTTTCGATAGTATTAAATTAAAGGAAAATTTAAGAATGAGCCTTCTTTTTATTTCGTGAAATTTGGTCAAATATTGATTTTATTGCGGAAACAAAATGTCCCCATGTTAAATCCCCATAGACATCTTCACGGAGTGAAGATGTCTATGGGGAATTAACATGGGGAACTTTTTTTTGAATTTTAGAAATACTGGACCGATTTTTAAAATTTAACTTTTGTTTTCTTAGTTAGATCATTTCCAAGCTATCTAGATAGGTTTCGGAGTCAATTTCCAAACATTTTCGTTTTTTGACTCCTCCCACAACTCCTCTACCTTTTTCCCCCATGTTAAATTCCCATAGAGAAATCAATTTTTCGTAATAAAACCAATATTTTCCAAATTTCACGAAATAAAAAGAGGGCTCATTCTTAAATTTTCTTTTAATTTAATATTATCGAAAAAAACATTGTTTTCGAATTGTTTATATGGGTGTAAAATTTGGGCAGCTTTCGTGAAACAGACTATAGGGGTGGGTGAACAGTGGTGGGTTCTAATGCATAGTCCTCCTCTAGCGTAACGCCTGTATTGTTAAGGATGACGTCGAAATATTCCGACTAAAATAGGAATTGATACGTAAAAGAATACAGCTGCGTTCGATAGCTGAAAGGTACACTCAGCAAGCACACCATTTTCTTTACACGAATTAAATAAGTGTATAACTGTGTCACTATTCTACAAGTTTTAAAACTTACGAGTGTCCGCTATACACCTTTATACCACGTATTGATTGGTATTATTATACACTTTATATCAGACGTAAATTTCTACACTGATATCAGGGGGCGATAACCGTGTTTCCTTAAAATGTTAACGGTCATTATTATTTAGTATCTGTATTTAGTTTTTGATGTCCAATGATCATACTTTATAATCTGTCGAAAATACTATTTTTTAGGTGACGCATTTAATTTGTATAAATAACATTCTGAATCCATCGGAAATGAGTCACATTTGCTTCATGTTGTGTATATAATAACTTATACATAAGAAACTATAATTTACTCTGCTTCCCTGAAACTAATTTTGCCCAAAACGAAATAATTCTACATTTAATGTCAATAATAAGCGGAAATTTGCCGAGTTCTCCATAAACCATGAAATTTGGTGTGGATTTCTTTACCCCCAAAACAGTTTTACAAAATGTTAAATGAATTGTTTCTATAGCCGAAATGTTATCAAATCCCCAGATTTCACAGGCATAGCAGAGAATTGGAGTGATACATTGATCAAATAACTTAAGCTGACAGTCTACTGGAGTTGACAAGTTGTTATTCTTTCTAAATAGGCCGAAAAGAGCTTTGGATGCTTGGTCAATCAAATGTTTCTTAGTCTTATGAAAAGTTCCGTTTTGCGAAAAAACATTTCCCAAATATGTAAAGTGGTCTACAATTTCAATTGTGTTATCGTTATATGTAAAGGCTATCTTTTTTGATGATTTACGTTTTTTGAAAATCATAATTTTGGTTTTTGATGCGTTTAATTCCAATTTCCACTGAATACAGTATTGATGAAAATAATTTAGAGCATCTTGTAGGCCAGTTTCTGTCTCAGACATGAGAATAGTGTCGTCAGCGTATAATTAACAAGAATAGTTTAACATATATCTAGATGTTGAAACATGTCAGATGTAACCGATTGTAAATCTACAATACCGCATACATTGAGAAAATCTTCAAGGTCGTTCAAAAACATGGCAAACAAAAATGGTGACATATTTTCACCCTGCCTGACACCCACCATGCATGGGAAGTATTCTGAAAAGTCATTTCCTACTTTAACACAAGATTTAATACATTTATACATGTTTTTAATTATGTTTAAACATTTCCCGTTTATGCGGGACAGCAACAGCTTATACCAGAGGCCATTTCTCCATACAGTATCAAAAGCTTTCCTAAAATCAATAAATGCGCAGAAAAGAGGTTGCCTTTTACTAAATAGTATTTCTATAATTGCATGTAAAGTAAAAATGTTATCAGCCGTACTCTATCCTTTCCGAAAACCAGCCTGTGCCTCAGTTATAAGCCCATTATAAGTTATTATATACACAACATGAAGCAAATGTGACTCATTTCCGATGGATTCAGAATGTTAAATCTATTTTAACTGAAATTGGAGTTCCTGGCGTATGGCTTAGCCAGAACGATGTTAATGCTATCTGGCTGAGCCACTACGCCAGGACTCAGCTTCAGAACCAGTTTATTCAGTCATGGCTCACCAGCATCGATTCATCTTCACGTGGAATTACGTATAGAATCTTTAAAACAGAGTTTGGATTAGAAACATATTTAATTAATCTCACGGAAAGGTTAAGAAAAACATTGACCAGATTTCGAACTTGTAATCATAGACTGGCGGTCGAAACTGGTAGATGGACAGGTGTGCCGAGAGCAAGCAGGGTCTGCAACAAATGTGGCGCTGGTGCTCTCGGTGACGAGTTTCATTTCCTTTTCGAGTGCCGCTTCTATGATGAAGTTCGAAAACGGTATATCAAGCCATTTTATTTTAGAAGACCAAATATTTTAAAATTCGCACAGCTATTTGAGAAAAAATCTGGAAAGCAATTAAGAAATTTAGCTATTTTTATAAGAAATGCTTTATGGTTATAATGACTAGTGAGCTTATACATATGCATTTTGTATTTTTACCCATCGTCGTATTATGTAATCTATTGTATACCTCGTGTGTCACGTATGTGGCTTAGAGTGAATAAAATGTATTGTATTGTATTACACGCTGACCCCACCGATGTTACAGCTGCCAATGGCACACGTCGTTGTTAAGGTGTTACACTAGGAGAGGACGACATATGCCCCTACTGGTTAGCTACACTAGGGGTGGGTGAACAGTAGGGGTTGCTACTCACGCGTCTCAGACAATTTACACCTGCATTATCAAGGTGTATGATCACGTGGTACTAATAACAACAACAAGTACTGAAATTTCCAGAATCTATCTGATTCAAAGTCCGTATTATTTTATAGTGTCCTTATTATGTAACTGATTTTGATGAAATATGGCGCATCAAACGCGTCTTGTTAATCTGCATTTGTATTTGTGGTCTCTGTATTTTCGCCCAAACTTCTGTTGTTTTGTGAAGAATCGATTTCCATGTCTCCGACACGGAAATCGATTCTTCACAAAATGACATAAGTCTGTGCCAAACTCCCTGGACCACCAAATGCAGCCCATGAATACGCGTTTGCTGCGCCATATTTCATAAAATTCCGTTTCATATTAAGGAAAATATCAAATAATACTTTCAAGATTTCAACACTTTCAGACACTGTTGTTGTTGTTATAACCACGTGATCATGCACCTTGATTATGTTATGCCCACTCACCACTAGGGGTCATGCTGGCCTATTACGTAGAAACAACGCGATCTCGTTGCAATTTGCGAAAGTTAGTATATAAAGTGAGCAAGAAAATAATTACACGCAAAGGTTGCAATCATGGTATAAATACAATATATAAATATACATTGCGTTTGGATAAAATATATCCCACTTGTGCGATGAATGTCATATGTTCTACACCCTATATAGTTATATTCTGTATTTCAACAATAATTTGTTTTTTTCACTGATGTAATATTATACATGAAACACGCTAGACTGTTTATTTTCTTTTGATCTTTTCCGCTCAATTGGACATGTTTGAAATGTAAAACTCACATTGCAAATATAGACAATTTAATCGTGGCTGTATATTCGTCTTACAAATTGGAAATTTGCTGAGAAAAGGTTGCCTTACTACACATACGCGAACCTATAGCCACAAACCAGGGGCCCGTTTCACTAAACTTCGTACGACTAAAATGTTCGTAAATGCACATTTAGGATCGTCTGGAAATTGCTATTGATGAATTTTCATGTATTAAGCATAGGCTGCATATGCAGCCTATGCTCAATAACATGTAAATCCAATACGAGTTTACAAGAAAACATTGTTAATGTGAATTTTACAGTTCTATCATAATTTTGCACTTACGAGCATTTAATTTAGTGAAACGCCCCCCTGCTTGGTAAAGCTAATATATAGGTACTGAACTTGAAAATAAACATGGGTAGATTCTCTTAGACCACCGTCCGTTGTACACATGTACTTGACGTTAAAATTGTCATAATTTGACGTCACTCCACCTTCGTGTTTTCACTGTAAAACTAATAGCAACGTGACGTCAAACCGACACATCCACCAAGTCTAACGCCCAGAATACATTTGGCTGTGACTGGAGATATGGGGCTTATGTGATTTGTGACCAGTGTACATGTAGCTGCTGATCAAATAGCCTGATAACGATATATATTGCTTGTTATAAATATGACAGTCTGGGCCCGGTTGCTCAACACCTCTGTTAGCTTAACAGACTGTTAAATCCTTAGCAATGCTAAGGATTTAACGGTCTGTTAAGCTAACAGAAGCTTTGAGCAACCGGGCCCAGGTGTCTCATTGGTGAAATGACGAACAGTGCGGATCATGTACACTTGGGACGTCAGGGGGCCGTTTCACTACACTTTGCACGATAAAAATGTTCGGAATTGCAACATTATGATTGTCTGTAAAATTCACATTAACAATGTTTTCTTCTAAACAAGTATTTTTATTGAGCATATGCAGCCTATGATCAATAAAATTAAATCAATCGATTGAAATTTCAAGACCATCCTAAATTTGCACTTACGAACATATTAGTCGTACGAAGTTTAGTGAGACTGGCCCCAGAGGCGTTGAATAGTGGTCCCTGTATTCCGTCGGCAGCTCGTGTTTGCAGGTACCATACATGTAGGCGTGTGTTGTTTGATCGCTCTCGACCCGAGTTTGCAGGTACTCTACGCGTGTGTTGTTTGATGCTCCCAGTCAGTGTTTGCAGGTAGTCTACGCGTGTGTTGTTTGATCGCTCTCGGCCCGAGTTTGCAGGTACTCTACGCGTGTGTTGTTTGATGCTCCCAGTCAGTGTTTGCAGGTAGTCTACGCGTGTGTTGTTTGATCGCTCCCAATCAGTGTTTGCGGGTACTCTACGCATGTGTTGTTTGATCGTTCGCGACCCGTGTTTGCAGGTACTCTACATGTGTGTCTTTGATCGATCCCAGTCCGTGTTTGCAGGTACTCTACGCGTGTGTTGTTTGATCACTCGCGGTCCGTGTTTGCAGGTACTCTACACATGTGTTGTGTGATCGCCCCCGGCCCGTGTTTGCAGGTACTCTACGCGTGTGTTGTTGATCGCTCCCGGCCCGTATTTGCAGGTAATATACGCGTTTGTTGCTTGATCGCTCGCGACCCATGTTCATCCTGCGCTCCCGTTGTCTGATCGCTCAGCGTGATGACGCACTATTACCAAATGCGTCGTCATAGCACTCCGCAGACAGATAAATGGGACTTTCATGTTATCCTGTATTTGCATCTGATCCAGACTATTTATGCAGAAACTGACCCAAGACATTTCCCCTTGATCATGTTGATTTGCGCAATGAGAACCTATAGGATATGTGTTAGAAACTTAACTCCAGCAACGCAAATGTGCGGGTTAACGAATTGAATGATGCATGAGCATAGAAGCCTCGGAATTCCTACGCGTTTCCTAGCCTTGAATGATTAACTTGATATCAACAGACACGATTCCTGTACTCTCTATCTACTTAACTGGTCAGGGAGCCGTTTCACTAAACTTCGTACGACTAAAATGTTCGTAAGTGCAAATTTAAGATCGTCTGTAAATTTCAATTTATTGATTTACATTTATTGAGCATAGGCTGCATATGCAGCCTATGCTCAATAAATTTAAATCCAATAATTATTTACAAGAAAACATTGTTAATGTGAAATTTACAGACTATCAGAATTTTTCACTTTCATTTTAGTCGTAAGTAGTTTAGTGAAACGGCCCTCTGACCAGTGGATAGAGAGTACAGGAATAGTGTCTGTTGATATCAAGTTAATCATACAAGGCTAGGAAACTCGTAGGAATTCCGAGGCTTGCCGAGGAATTCCTACCGTTTCCGAGCCGAGTCTGATAAACGTGGTATCACTATACACTAGCATGGTATTATATTTAATAGGTAACATTTTCTGCTTCAGAATGAGCAATTGTAAGATGTTCAGTTGATATGAGCGTGGACTTGTTTATGGTGATTCATTACATGTACTGACGTCATTCAGTAGCGTTATTTGAGTGTATGGTAGGTGGGAGCATGCGATGGGTAATTTAACAATCGGGATTCGTCCTTACCGGAATTCAAACTGGAGACCTGGTTTGGAATTCTTGTATGTGAAAGTTGAATATGGTTATAAGCCCTAAATGAGTAATATGTTATTCCTAGTCCTATTACTTTTATGGGAAGGGGCCAAGTGATTTTGGTGTGGTATGAACTTGGCACCATTTCAGGTTATTCTACTTTCAGAGCTGAATATAATTGTTCTCGATGTAAATATTCCGTTCTGATTTTCGGATTCCCCCCCCCCACCTCATGCATCAGGTTAAATACGGTATCGAACCCGTTGGCCCGGTCTTAGATTACCTTAGTTGTTGATAGGCCATTAAGAACCAATAATCAAACAAACAAACCGTTATTTGTCTTCGTTCGGGCAATTAATTCGTTTTATCCCGTCAACACAGTGCGTATGTGCCGTGAAACACGGTGCAGTGAAACATTTTTGATATCCAGTCAATACTATTTTTGCATTGTACAGCCATTTGTAGGTGTTGACGGGATAAATAGAATAGTAGGTTAGTGCCGTGAATGGGAAAAAATATCTGGCGCGGCACGGAAACGGGATGTGCTCGGCAGAGCCTCGCCCATCCCGTTTCCTGAGCCTTGCCAGATATTTGTTCCCATTCACGGCATTAACCTACTATCCTCTATCTATTTTCCTTATTTCTCAACCAAAGTATATGTTGTGGCCACTCATTTGAACCGTCTCGGCGAGACGGTTCAAATGAGTGGTCACAACATTTACTTCTGATGAGAAATAAAGAAATTATTGAGCCTTGCCGGATATTTTTTCCCATTCACTGCACTAACCTACTATTCTCTATATCACCCGGAAATACGCACCTACTGCCTGTTACACGTTTTGTTGCCGACGAACGTTTGGCTATTACACACATCAAATCTAAAACATTTTGTTATATGATTTAAATGTAAGTAAGTCACTATCCCTCCCCAAAATATAATATTTGATAAAATGCCCTCAATTGATTTTATTGCGAAGAAACAATTTTCCATGGGGGCTAAAATAGATTTAGAAAATAATAATTTGTGGGCCGATTTTCAAAATCGAACGTTTGTTTTCTTAGTCACAATATTTCCGAGCCATCCGGCCAGGTTTCGGATTCAATTTCCAAATATTTCCTGTTTGACCCTCCTCTTCATTCTGGAGCCCCTTTTTACCCCATGTTAAATTCGCATTTTTCGCAATAAACTCAATATTTGTTTAGAATTTAGAAAAAATGGGGAGGGTGACATTTTTGTTATTGATGAAAAAATACTTACATTTAAATTCTTTTAGATTAAATATTTTTTTTAATTAATGCATCAACACGTGGAACAGACAGCAACACACGCAGTATACGATATTATGTTATCAGTCAATACGCACAGGCCAATACGAATCTCGTTAAAAGATAAAATACAATGCATTATGAATAACTGCCGCCACGTTTCTCACGATTTCATCTGATATAACGGTATCTGGGGGCCACATAATATAACAGGGCCCGGTTGCTCAAAACCTCTGTTAGCTTAACGGACTGTTAAATCCTATGTTAAGCTAACAGAGGTTTTGAGCAACTGGGCCCTGAACGCCTTAACTGCGTATTTTACTACGTATGTACCAGCCATGATATCACCGCAATGCCAGTGTGTGGTTTGGAATGTTTCTGCCCTGTATATAATCGACATACATGTATTTGGACATGATGTGAAACATCGGTACCATTACTGAACATATCGATACTTATCGAAATAATTATCAATAAAATATGACCATATGGCAAGGCACATGCAATATGTATAGTTAATTAGATGTGCATGTGGGATATATGCGTGCGATATTGCGCGCAATATCATTGCGCAGCGGCACGAGTGACACATTTATCCCGTCAATACAGTGCGTATGTGCCGTGAAACACGGTGCCGTGAAACATTTTTGATATCCAGTCAATACAATTTTTGCATTTTACAGCCATTTGTAGGTGTTGACTGGATAAATAGAATAGTAGGTTAGTGCCGTGAATGGGAAAAAATATCTAGCGCGGCACGGAAACGGGATGTGCTCGGCAGAGCCTCGCCCATCCCGTTTCCTGAGCCTTGCCAGATATTTTTTCCCATTCACGGAACTAACCTACTATTCTCTATCTATTTTCCTTATTTCTGAACCAAAGTATATGTTGTGACCACTCATTTGAACCGTCTCGGCGAGACGGTTCAAATGAGTGGTCACAACATATACTTCTGATGAGAAATAAAGAAATTCTTCAGCCTTGCCGGATACTTTTTCCCATTCACGGCACTAACCTACTATTCTCTATATATCCGTAAATCACACACAATTGATATGCGCCTCGAAAAAATATATAAAGTAAACAAATCAGTGATGCTTTGGAAGGAACTATTTTACAAGGTGAAACGTAATTCCGGCACTGACCAATATGAACTCACGAAATGTCAATATGGAAACAAATATTGACAAAAGCGCGTACAATGGAACCTCTCTAAACCGGACACCCTAGGAGGTTCCTAGGGTATCCGGTTTAGAGACGTTCCATTGTAAATCAGGCCTATGACCACTCCAAGACATGTTGTCATGATTTGCGATCACGAACAAACATTACCATTGAATATAAATAACAAAGCAAGTCACAACATTACAAATAAAGCGATTTACAGGGTTGTCCGGTTTAGAGAGGTTTCACTATATATAATATAATAGCGATATTGAACTGATTCGATGCATTCAATGTCTCAGATACAGATCAATGGCGGATTCATGGATTTAAGTACAGAATGGAAGTGGCTCTTGAATGAAGCCATATGCAGAGGACTTCGGGCGAAGGAGACGGTCTGGTTGTTACATAAATGTAACTAGGCAAAGCACTCATATACCATCCGTAACAAACTGCTATGCACTATACGAGCGTGTTCTGCAGAATCGCCCGTGGACAACAGTGAAAACAAGATTATTAAATGGTGTCTTATGTGCGCTTAAAAGCCACATTTTAAGAGCGCCCCTGTCGGAATCCGCCCATGCACATGTACGCTCAGTCTCATCACTGATCATTGCGTTTGACACTCAGATGCATGTACATACATGTATATACAGTACCAGTAGCCGATTTCATCAACATTACAAAGTATACTTTACAAGCAAAGTATACTTTGAGGGAGAAATTTTCAATTTTTTTAAAAATTTATTAATTTTTATTATACTGAATTTATTACATTATCACAGCCATTTAATGGCTGTGATAATGTAATAAATTCAGTATAATAATTCTGCATACTTGTAATCATGAAATATATGCATTTGTTAGTTCTATGTGAAATAATGCATTTCTGGAAAAATAAATGATTACTCCCTCAAAGTATACTTTGCTAGTAAAGTATACTTTGCAATGTTGATGAAATATGCTACAGCTCTATACGTCGATCACTTATACACTGTAGTCTCTTCAATATGATGCGAATTAGTGTCATTCATATGTGATGTTACTCTCTGTTCATGATTGCAAAGCATATATCCATATATTGGAATAACTGTATTACCGTGAAACCTCTCTCAACCGGATACCCTTGGAATCCAGGGTGTACGGTTTAGAGAGACACCACGGACTATGTACATTACATGCATACTGATCCTCTTTGTATCTAACATTTATCTAGCATTGCTTAATATACTCAATGTTGCGCGTATCCGCACATCACTACGATTACTATTGCACGTTACACTTGAATCAACTGACTGAACGTCCGGAAAATCTTCGCAGTATGTGTTTATGGATCACATATAGATACAATAAATTGATTTATATTCTGAATATGGAAACCGCAAGACAATATTCGTGCACCGAACCATGGAGTTACGAATCGCGAATAATCGAGTATGGCGGTTAATCGTCACACCCTTAGACTGTGGGCATATTTTCAATAAATGTCGCATAAAATTAGCACAGAGAAGCAAACAAAACATTTATCACACCGAAAGAACTATTTTTATGACGCAAGACCCGTGATTTAAAAAGTTCAACCCGCAAAATATGTGCTACGACCGACATTAGCTCACTTGCATAAAAGCTGTAAGACCTAACATTTGGATGTTGGTTGTATAATTCTTCGCTAGAGCTCGAATAAAAATGTAGCACACGGCGGATGATATACATGTATATGCACTGGAAAAGTCACAATCACATATTCAGGCATCTTTGCTTAATTGCGTTGCCCTAGTCTGTTGTAATGTCTGGCAGATGTTGGGAATACTGAAAATGGCTTTATGTGGCAAACTACCGTCTAAATTAAGACTAAATTACCATACCAGACATCTTAAGTGCCGGTGAATATGTGTTTTGTCTAATCTGAAAACAGCAGGCATATGTATGTTGTATAAGAACAAATAGGCATATTGAGAAGACCAAATATGAGAAGACCAAATTGGCTGTTTTAGACAGGGGGCTGCTTTAGGGGGGTTACGTAGGACATGTATATAGAAAATTTTCCATTTTGTTGACAAATGTGTATCGTATTATTCTACTTTGTTTCGGAGCTCAATCAACAAGTTAAGTAGCTTAAGAATTATTGGTGGTACTGTAGAATCTCTCTAAACCGGACACGCATGCAGTCTCTGCATATTTACATATGTATTAAGGGCTCTGTGTGTATGACAGGTGGATTGTTCAGATGTGACTTATATTCGTTGTATTCAGTCTGTCATTATAAAGCATGGCACACAGCCTACTGGATATGCAATTACGAAAACATGGACGTGGCATGTGTACTTTTCTTATTTATTTCGTGGCCAATACTTATTACGTGGTGGCCACGAGATAAATTATAAGGTTTAACAATATCCAGCCGTGGGTAAACGTCACGGCTTAACATGGTCGAACGTTATTGTTACATTTCCATCGGAAATATCTTGTGGTTTGAACATATGCAGTACGTCCGGTACTTTGATGACCTGTAGCCCATTTCATCAACATTGCAAAGTATACTTTAGTAGCAAAGTATACTTTGAGGGAGAAATTTTCAATTTTTTTAAATATTTATTAATTTTTATTATACTGAATTTATTACATTATCACAGCCATTTAATGGCTGTGATAATGTAATAAATTCAGTATAATAATTCTGCATACTTTTAATCATGAAATATATGCATTTGTTAGTTCTATGTGAAATAATGCATTTCTGGAAAAATAAATGATTACTCCCTCAAAGTATACTTTGCTAGTAAAGTATACTTTGCAATGTTGATGAAATAGGCTACAGCTCTATACGTCGATCACTTATAAACTGTAGTCTCTTCAATATGATGAGAATTAGTGTCATTCATATGTGATGTTACTCTCTGTTCATGATTGCAAAGCATACTGTTCCATTCACACAGCTGATGTACGTACACATACTCCGGGGCCGCAGTACACGCAGGTGCCCCGTTATCCGCATCAATTTCAAAATGGCAGACACTCTCGAATCGAGAGAACTTTTGATTAACTTTTCAACAATATGTACTGTTTCAATGTTAGTTTACTGTGATTACGTGGCGTAGAGCAAGCGATGAATAAATAGAATATTTGACACCGTGAATGATTTCCGTGGTCACACGTTTACAAACGGATATAATGGAGTGGAAGTGTGCGACCGTTGTGAACTGGTCTGGGCTGGTGATGTAATGGCGGATTCTAGTAACTCTATGAGACACATGCATTAACCCTTTATTTAATAACGTCGACAGTTGATGAAATATTCAGAGTAAAGGCCACATTTGCTATGAAAATTTCGCCAATTTACGTCATTTACAGAAAATACCACAGTTTCTGTAAATATTTTTCATGGAAAATCGCACATCTTCTTAGGTACAAATCGAGTGGTTTGTCTCATAATGTGGATGTGACTTGATAAATAGGGCTTATGGGAGTTACATGTACGACCAGTGTATCTTCCAATCAAATAGCACGCTCTTGCTGCCTGATAATAATATAAAATAATATATTTGTTCGTTCGAAGCATGACTGCTGTTCCATTGATGTAACGATGAACAGTGCAGATCCTGTTCAGACTGCCGATGCACAGGCTGATCATGATCTACACTGGTGGCAAAGAGTAATAGCCCCATTTCTCCAGTCACAGCCACGAGTAAACAATTTCTCTCGGCCAGCTAGGTGTTCTGAAATACAGTACATGTACATGCTTGGGTAATTATAATACTCAGTCAACCACAAATCAGGGGATCGTTTCACTAAATTTCGTACGACATGGGCCATGGTCAAACAGCACGCACTGTTCGTGAAATTTAAAGACTATCATAAGTTTGCACTTACGAACTAAAATGTTCGTAAGTGCAAACTTATGATAGTCTTTAAATTTCACGAACACTGCGTGCTGTTTGACCATGGTCCATGAATTTAGACAATCTTCCGAGGCCCAGTCAAAACCTACTTAACACTTTGAACCCGAAAGCCCGCTATAGCGGTTTATGCAAACAGTGCAGATCCAGATGAGCCGGCTCGTAACTTTTTGCAAGTAATTTTCATATTTCTTAGAACAAAAACACCCCCTTTTCATAAATGGACGAATCTGAAAATCATTTTGTTACCATTGGATTGGTCGGAACATTACATGTAGCATATCACAGTCCATTCCAGTTCCTTAGGTTTGAAAGGAATATCGTAAATTCTGTAAAGAAAAAATCCTGAGATATCGCACAAATTCTTAGGTACAAAATCACTTGGCTTGTCTCAATTGATGTTTGTCCGCCTCTCGCGTGTATCATGATTGGCGACCGAGTTGGTAACCGTTCGTCTCCGTTTTGATGTTCGCTGATTTCCCCCGTGCATACTACGTTACGGAACACGTGTCATGTGACGGGCCAGTACACACGAGCCGCCCAACGGGGAGTTAGACCACTGATTAAAACAATCATAAACACGAAACGCTAGGTGGCGCGAGACGGGGTGTCGGATTTGGCGGGAAATGACCGATGGGTAGACTGTGTGCTGTACACGCGATCGTAATAGCACGGTATTACAGAGGCATGCTAAGTGGTAGCTGGGCCTTATACAAATACAAATACAAATATTTTATTCAGCATTAAACATATACATGCTTATAGCCTACATATTTCTTGTTTATGGTGGTGAAAAACATGGTTTTCTGGAGTGGTTCATACAGATTATCGGATAATGATATACATGGCGTGAATTTTCTGGAAGCATTATAGCATTAGTAAATGAACTTAATTGTGATGTATGTGTCATGTTCTGTCAAAACCGGCACACCGCACCAAGCCGGTACGCCGGTTTTGCCACGACACGACCCACACACCAGCAATCATGGTCCGGTTATCTATTTTAGTGCATACAGGTAGCATTCTATGTTAGCGAATATGGAGTTTAAATATGTGATGTGTCGGCATGCGGGTAATTATAATCGTCCCAATGCAGGTAGATTTAGTTAGCCGCATACAGCGGCATATGTCCAGTGGCGTGTATTTTTTGTTTATCCATATGATTCGCGGTTCATTTGAATCCTCCCATTTGAAGTTTATAGTGAGTATGCCGCTTGTATGCAGTAATTTAGGTCTTGTGTTTTAGTTTCGTAGATTCATCGCGAAGTAAATATATTTCGAAAGATTTATAAGAACGGGTTTTGATTGTGATGACATTAGTGAATTGAATTTGCGTACAGTGGGCCATCTACAATAATACGGTTTAAAATATTTTTTTCTTAGTTCGCGGTATAGTGGACATACGAGAAGTACATGGTATTCGTTTTCAATTACGTTTTGGGTGCAATGGTGCATATTCGTTCGTTTCGTGGTGTATTTGTATATCGTCCCTGCTCTATTGCTAATTTATGAGATGATAGTCTGAATCGGCTTAATGCGGTGCGATATTTACTTTCATTTATGTTATCTAGATATGTTTCGAGGCCAAATTCGTGTTTAAAACGGACGTATGATTCTAGTCTATTCGATTGGGTAATGTGTGCGTGCCATGTTTGGTGGTATGTGTCGAGTATACGCTGTTTGATGCTTATGAAAGATATGTCAATTTCAGTTTGTGAATCCCATAAATTTGCCAACCCGTGTGTATATAGAAGTTGTTTAATTTGATATGCCCAGTTAGTCCCATTATATGAAATATTTTGGTCTGCGTCTATTTTTAACATTGTATATGCCTGTGCTGGTAAAGACGTGTGGCCCAGTTTGAGTATTTTGATCCAGTATTTAAGCATGTTTAGTTTACGATTGATATGTAGCGGTACCCTACCTAATTCCCCATAAAGTCCCTCCAAATTTGTTGATTTCTTAACTCCCAAAACTCTTCTGCAAAATTTAGTGTGTATTAATTCTATGTTTTTCCCATCATGCATTCCCCATATTTCTGACCCATAATTTAATCGTGAAAGCACTAGACTGTCGAATAATTTACATTTTTCTGTGGTGTTTAGCTCTGTTTCGTTTAGAATTTTGAATAAATTGTGAAGTGCTAGTGAAGCGTGTTGTGCAATTAATTTTTGAGTTCTGAACCAATTCCCGTTTTTAAACAGGTGAATTCCAAGGTACTTAAATGTGGTGACTGTTTCTAATATAGTGTTCCCCAGATGGAAATCGAACCGTGTATGTCTACCTTTTTCGAAAATCATTGTTTTGGTTTTGGTGGTATTAATTTTGAGGCCCCATGTTTGGCAGTATTGACCTACATCATTTAGCATTGATTGTAGTGTTTCGGGTTTTTTTGCGAAAAGTACTTGGTCATCGGCGTAAAGTATGAGGAACAGCGTCAGCTCATTGCTAGAGAATATACCCTCCATATCTGTGTTAATATTATGCGAGATATCGTTTATAAACATCATGAACATCAGAGCTGACCCAGGATCCCCCTGATTTACGCCCATGTGCGAGTCAAAAAAATCAGATTTTACCGAATTATATCGTATACAAGACTTTACTACAGCATACATTGATTTTAGAGTGTTTACCATTTTGGAACTGACATTTTCGGATAGTAGTTTAGCCCATAAAAATTTCCTGTCAATTTTGTCAAAAGCTTTTTCAAAATCTATAAAAGCGCAGTATAGTTTCCCTCCTGCATTTAGTGTTTTTGTGATAATAGAGTGTAGTATAAAAATAGCGTCAACTGTCGATTTCCCCTTTTGAAAGCCAAATTGATTGTTTGAGATAACTTGGTGAGTTTCGGTCCATTTTGTAAGTCTGTTTAGTAATAGCTGAGAGTATATCTTACCTAGTATGTTAATTAGAGTAATTCCCCTATAATTGTTCGCCTCGTCTGCGTTTCCACCCTTGAAAATTGGTACGATCATGCCCTCGCCCCACATTTTTGGGTATTCGCCACTATTAAATATTGTGTTGTATAATTTAAGGAGAAACGGGCATATGATGTCGAAAGATGACTTGAAAATTTCCGCATTTAGTGAGTCTAGCCCTGCACATTTTCCGTTGTTTTGTGAGAATATAGATGTTCTTAACTCATTTTCGGTAATGTCCGTGTCTAATTCCGTGTCTAATGTTTCAGTGTTTACCGGCGGTGTAAAATTTTGATTGCCTAATTCCCCATATAAGTTTTTGAAATGGTCATATAGATCGCTAATTGTCAGATCTTCCGAGCGTGATTTTTTTTGGTCAGTATATAATTTCTTAATTTCTTTCCAAAACTGTTTTGGCTGTTTGTTTGCTATTTTGCATAATCGGGCCCCCTCGCTAAGTTTATGTTTATATTTCGCCTTTCGTTTTGTTCGATTATACATTGTTCGCGTTTGTGTAAATAATTTTCTATTTTCGTCCGAAGTATGTTTTATGAATTTGTTCCTAGCCCTTTTAAAGTCACATTTGGCGCGTATGCAATACTGGTCATACCATGGTTTGTGTGTATTCATGTTTTGTTTCTTGTGCTGGGACGTTTTTTTCCCGAATACAGTAAGACCGATTTCATATATACAGGTTGAAAATTCTTCGCGACGGCCGAGTTCACGTGCGATTCGTTCAAACTATCAGTCAAGCGTTGCAATACCTCATGTTTATTCATAAGCATTTCTCTAAATATAGGAACCTTCGACTCGTCCCACATAATTCTACGCGTTGTATTCGTGCGCGGCGTGTGTGGATTATGATTTGTTGATTCACTTTTTGTAAAGCTTACAATTAATGGCGCGTGGTCCGAGAATTCGTTGAATGGTAGTACGTCAAAGTCGGAAATGTAGTGTCTATCGGCGTATTTTATCAACAGGTAATCAACTACACTAAGGCCGTTGTGCGAACAATATGTATATTGACCTATATTTGAATCGTTATGTAGACGTCCATTGGCTATTATTAGACCAGTGACTATACACATGTTAATTAGACTCCGCCCAATACAACAAAAACAATTCACATAGGAAGAAAGCGATAATCTTTATCGCTTTCTTCCGATGTGAATTGATTCTGTTTCTGGGGGCCGTTTCACTAAACTTCGTAGGACGAAACTGTTCGTAAGTACACATTTAGGATCGTCTGGAAATTTCAATCGATGGATTTACATTTATTGAGCATATGCTTCATATGCAGCTTATTCTCAATAAATGTAAATCCAATAATTGTTTACTAGAAAACAGTGTTAATGTGAAATGTACAGACTATAATAATTTTGCACTCGCGAACATTTTAGTCGTACGAAGTTTAGTGAACGCCTCCAGACGTTCTTTGTTAGTATTCGACAATGCCAGTCCTGAAGATGATAATATTTATTTTCTTGTGACTTTCTTCGACAATTGCAGGATGAAATAAAGGATGAGCTTTTAAAACATAATTGAACTCAATTATTTGGTATTTTCTAAGTAGATCACGTGATCGTCTCATGCCAGAACAACACAAATAGTACAATCATGCAGATGTGCGTACTGATACAGTGGAACCTCTCTAAACCGGACACCCTGGGAGGTCTACAGGGTGTCCGATTTATAGAGGCTCCACAGTAAATCAGGCATATTGACCACCACAAGACACGTATTTATCCCATCAACACAGTGCATATGTGCCGTGAAACACGGTGCCGTGAAACTTTTTGATATCCTGTCAATATGACCTAATCACTGCGTATGAATATGTGCGGTGGCTGGTGTTATATGTTTGCATTTTACAGCCATTTGTATGTGTTGACGGGGTAAATAGAATAGTAGGTTAGTGCCGTGAATGGGAAAATATATCTGGCGCGGCACGGAAACGGGATGTGCTCGGCAGAGCCTCGCCCATCCCGTTTCCTGAGCCTTGCCAGATATTTTTACCCATTCACGGCACTAACCTACTAATCTATAGTTACGCTTTGCTATCAGGAAAAAGTATTACCATCGGAGAAAAGTGAAAAAGAAACTCACCAAGATTACCAACAAATCGATTTACTGGGTGTCCGGTTTATGGACTTTTTACTGTATACTTATTGAATTCTTACATGTTCATGTATTGGTTAAATTATGCCAATCAGTACATTAACGTTGTGTGTGTGCTATTTATGTTGCATTTTGCAAGTTCCGTATTGCATGTAAACAAATTCCAGCAAACGTCAACCATGCGTGATGCACGTGACATATTCATTCATCCTATTTAAAGTTGCAGCATAATAAATAGACACGGCTCGTATACCACGCAAAACCTCGTCTGACAGAAAGCCTTATGTACTTGCAGCTAGTATGACAACCGCACATATGCATACGCAGTGATTAAGTCGTATTGACAGATATCAAAAATATTTCACGGCACCGTGTTGCACGTCACGTACGCACTGTATTGACGGGATAAACTATTGATGTGGTGTTTTGTTGGAAGGCGTATCTCCACCCACTTATGTATATAAACATTGCAACAAAACACCACATCAATAGTCTCTACCAACCATACATAACCACACACACAAATTAACATATAGGGTTAACTGTATTGTAATTTTCAAATTTACGACGTATATCAGAAAATGATAGGTCTGAAAATCCGTTTAATGGCTACGCGCTAGCGGAGCCATTAAACATATTTTCCGACCTATCATTTTCTGATATACGCCGCAAATTTCAAAATTACAATGCGGTTAACCTATTTCTAATGCACTCCTGTACTACTGGCGTAGGAATACATATTGAAATAATTTGCGACCGTTCATCAACAATGATATACCTGTAATGTATGACCATCAGCCAATCAGATTGCGTGATATTTATAGAATGCATTAGAATGTTACATTGTACAATATGGGAAAAGCCTTTCATGTCCTTAACATAAACATTGACAACATAAAACTGAGGTTACTTAAACACCTGAGTGACTGTTTTAATCGTGTTTAATACATTGCTCAACAGAAATAAAACAAAGCACCATATTCGTTTTGGCACACGTCAAATCTGCTTTGTTTCTCTAGTGTGACAAAGTAAGACAGTGCCGTTTTTTAGCTGCGAGCCTCTCGCAGCTTATATAACCGGTTCTCAAAATACAGTCAGATATCACGGCGCTATTTTTTCTTGTGGCGCGTATGTATACATGTTGTATCTAGGTCGTTGTTAACGACTCGTTTTATGCTATTTTAAATTTCACATTTATTAGAATGTATATCTTTGGTACATAATTAATTGAAGAAAAAGCAATGGAACCTCAGATTTAGCCGTTCATTTTCCACAAATAAAACGGCCTATTTCGGTCGCACATTAATGGTGTGTAAACCCGAATCACACCTGTCTGGCACCTGTCTTGATTTTTTCATTCACAACTACGGCGTGTACAAATTTGCATAAAACAACACGATAACCACAAGTGTTTGAAGAGTGAATCCGGATATGGAATGACCACCCTTATCGCATCGCCGTATTTCGCCGATATTGATTTCGAAAATAAGTCATATTTTCCTTAAATGATGTCGAAAATTGATAAAAATATACTGTTACCACTCATTTGAACCGTGTAGTCTAGATGGTTCACTCATTTGAATCGTCGCGTCGGCATGTTTCCAATGAGTGGTAATAGCGTACACTTTCACTTACAATAATTGAGCCCGGATATGGAATTACCACCCTTATCGCATCGCCGTATTTCGCCGATATTGATTTCGAAAATCAGTCATATTTACCTTAAATGATGTCGAAAATTGATAAACATTTCAGAGCTAATGCGGATGTGTATGTAATGCATAAAAAACAAATGCTAAGCCCTTACTGGATTATTGCTGTTTCTATACAGCTCCTTCCCCTCTCCACATACAAAATATGTCGAGTGTTATACAGTTTCCGATAACACCATTTACTACAATTACTCTATTTGAAATATTTAAAGGATAATATACTAAAACACTGTTTACCACCCATTTCAGTTTGGCTCGCAGCTCAGTACTTTCAGTACTTTGATTTAAACATGTGATGCTTTAAACGACAATGCCTCTCTGAAACCGAACGACTAATAACAGTTGGCGCCAACATGATATATGGCGCGGTCCGTATTTCATGCCACAGTTAGATCACGGTTCGTCCGATAATGCAGAAACAAAACTTGAAAATGTATCAATGATGTGATAATGTTATTAATTTAAATACAGTGGTGTGTTATACATGAACTATTGGCATGAATTAGAATAGTAAACCAATCAACCATGTCTTACCTGTAGCCGATTTCATCAACATGGCAAAGTTTACTTTAGTAGCAAAGTATACTTTGAGGGAGAAATTTTCAATTTTATGATAAATTTATTAATTTTTATTATACTGAATTTATTACATTATCACAGCCATTTAATGGCTGTGATAATGTAATAAATTCAGTATAATAATTCTGCATACTTTTAATCATGAAATATATGCATTTGTTAGTTCTATATGAAATAATGCTTTTCGGGAAAAATAAATGATTTCTCCCTCAAAGTATACTTTGCTAGTAAAGTATACTTTGCAATGTTGATGAAATAGGCTACTGGTAGCACACTCTCGGAAAACGATGGCAATTGCAGGGAGAAGAGCATATATTATTTAATGCAGGGTCTTAAATACATAAACAAAATTGCAGGGTCTTAAATACATAAACAAAATAATTTTGTTTATGTATTTAAGACCCTGCATTAAATAATATATGCTCTTCTCCCTGCAATTGCCATCGTTTTCCGAGAGTCTCCTACCAGGTAATAAATGATTTATTGGTTTCACGAAAGGCTCGTATTCCCTGAGCTACAGTGGCCTCATCAAATATGCGAAACTAATGAATGAATTAATATTCATGATCCCATACGTATTACTAATAAGCGCATGGGTTGTTTGACAGCTATAACGTCACGGCTATTTATTTGAATAATTTGTTAATTATTTAATTGACTTGGTCAGTGGAATAAGTCCCTAGTTGAGTTAGCTGTCTTTTACCGCTGACATAATCAATTATGTATCAATTATTTATTATCAGGCAGTCTCGTTTAGAGATTGGATGCATATGCTCAATATGGACCGTGTTCGAACAGAAAACAATATCTTCATGTCAGATATATTGGGTGCAATGATAGACAAAACGCCTAGTGTTCTATAGCAAAACGCATATCTGGTTAGAAGTAGAACATGCTCGGAGCCCCGCAGGAAACATGGATTTTTTTATTAATTCGTCCCCACGAAATAAAAATTCGTTCCTCAATTTAACAATTCGTTCCCTCGAATTAACAATTCGTTCCCACAATATAGCAAGTCATTCCCTCGAATAACAATTCGATCCCATGAAATGACAATTCGTTCCCTGAATTTAACAATTCGTTCACTCGAATTAACAATTCGTTCCCACGATATAACACTTCGTTCCCACGAATTAACAATTCGTTCCCACGATATAACAATTCGTTCCCACGAATAAACAAATCGTTTCCGTGGGAACGAATTGTTATTTCGTGAGAATTAATTGTTAAATTGAGAGAACGAATTGTTATTTCGTGGGAATATAGGGTGTTTTCACATATGTACAATTAATGTTCACAAATTAAATGTACTGAAATGTACGAGAGCTGGGACAGCATATATCGAATGTATGGACCGCGTTCGAACAGAAAACAGTGTCTTCAAGTCAGATATATTGGGTGAAATGATAGACAAAAACATGTCGTATTTTATAGCAAGACGCATACCTGGTTAGAAGCACAACATGTGATGTTACTGTTTTAAAAGCGTAACATAAAGCGTGTTTTACACGTGTGCACATTTAAATTGCTAAAATCTGAGTTGGAACTCACGCGAACCATGGATAGAATGTGTTTTAACGGCAATCTTACCAGACAGAGATGTGACTTGCAGGATTAGAAAGTTTAATGATTAGTGGCGCCTAGAGTTTGAACCAGCGCACGTTACGCACGTTACAGTGGGGTCAGCGTGTAAGTGCACACACGAACGAACTTGACATGTTGTCGTGTTCGTTCGTGTGTGCACTTACACGCTGACCCCACTGTACGTGCTCTGGTTCAAACTCTAGTCGCCAACAATCAAACAACTACTTACCATGTAATCAACATGTGAACACCGAGTGTGAGCAACCAAAACAACATGCGTTTGAACACAATATTAGATTGCTTGTCCTATTATGGTTTCTTAGAATATGTCTGGAAAACTCCAATCCTGCGACTGACGTGCATTGCTTGATGTTCTGCCACGTCTAGGGTATTGGCACTTTAATTGCTTATCAAATACGCCAAAATCCCCTGTAAACTACCAACAAGATTTGAGGACAGGCAAGATTGCTTGCCATCGATTTTATTTCAGAACAATAATGCCTTTGGAGTGGAGTAATCGATAATAACATCCCTGCCCATTATACGATACTCACTGTGGAGTCCATGTATATAATGCCTGGTAAGCTTGTTTTCGGACAATATAAGAACTTCGCTCTCTGACACGATTACTTGGGTGACAGTGGCATCGGTACGGAGCCCCGCAGGGGACATGGATTTTCTTTATTAATTCGTCCCCACGAAATAACAATTCGTTCCCTCAAATTAACAACTTGTTCCCTCGAATTAACAATTCGTTCCCACAATATAACAATTCGTTCCTTCTAATTAACAATTCGTTCCATCGAATTAACAATTCGTTGTCACGATATAACAATTCGTTCCCGTGTGAACGAATTGTTAATTCGTGGGAACGAATTGTTAAACTGAGGGAACAAATTGTTATTTCGTGGGAACGAATTGTTATTTCACGGGAACGAATTAATAAAAAAATAATTATAAGTCCCCTGTGGAGCTCCGTACATATGAATGCCTTTATGTTCGTCCGTTTATGTAAACGCCTGATTGCCTGTCGGTCTGTTTGCTATTAAGCATGAGTGAATTATTTTTGTAACTAAATAATAAATCGTTTGCTTAAAAGAGACAATTGTTCGTGACGGATATGCATCGGAAAACACGCTGAGGCATGTCATACGACTGTGTACCTTAAGTTAGCCGATGTACGATATATCATGACACATTATATATATGTACAGAAACTGTGATATTTACTGTAAACTATGTAGAAAGTTTACGAAATTTTCATAACAAATGCGGAATGCTATTCCGCATTTGTTCTGAAAATCTCGTCAACTTTCAACATTACTTACAGAAAATATCGTATATTTTATAAAAAGATTCATGAGATATCTCGCACATCTTCGGGGCAGAATTATATAGTATGTCCCAACCAACTGTATCGCACATTTGAATCTATTCACCCATTACGATTTATTTGATATAATTCACAAGTAATGTACGTGTATTTAGCTTAGCTGTCTGTTTCTTCAGGGCAACATTTTCATCGCGGTTGGTCGTTTATTTCAGGCTGGATCCGAGGGGTATTAGCCAATGATTGGCCTCTGTGACATTTGCTGCTGCGACAGGATGTGAGAAGGCATGGATTGCACTCAGGTTGCAAACTGACAAAGCAGAACTGACATAACGATCTATATTGCTTATTCGAGGAATGGTGAACGGTGTGGATGCTGATCAGACTGTGCGGACGCACAGGCTGATCTGCATCGACACTGGTCGCACAATCCAGGAGTCCCATTTCTCCAGTTATGACCACATACTACACATACATATGATGTCCAGAATCGACTGTGCACATGTATACGATGATAAGTAGAATGAATAGTCATACTTCCGCTCTTGCTACAGTATGAAAGCGGTGCTCTATAAATACGTTAGCAACTTTCTTGGTTTGCGACGCGATTCGAGATGCGGCATTTTGGAACACGATTATGATCGAACTAGTATACAAACGGTCCTGAAATTATCTCTACAAGTACAATAAATCATTATTTTCTGACCTGCGCATATCAAAACAGCATGGTATGGCGATGTTGTGCTTTTAAACGCGGGTTTTAAAAACGACCATCATATTTTCTGTGTGTTCTCCATATTGTTTCCATTTACCGATTCATTCGGATATCCCCGCATGTGAAACATTCAAATCTGGACCTAATCACGTGCTTAGTGGGCGGGGCTATAGCGACATACACATGACGTCATCCTACAACTTTTACTACGAACCCACCGGAAATAGTAAATAGTAAGCGCGTTTGCTTCTGTTCGGGTGTCAGTAATACATCAAATTCGTCTTCAATAACTTCCTTTATTGTTTGGTCAATCACACTTAATTTTGAATTCAAGCTTTTTCTTCCAAAACCTTTGCCTTTGGTTTTAAATTGCTTGTCACAATGAACACATGTTGTGGCGGCCATTGTTTCGCGCGGTATGTCAGCATTCCAAATATGGCCGCCGCTACCATATATGGAAACTAGAGTAATCACGAGAGATCACGTGACTAAAGATGGCGGCGGATGGAAACGGCTGCAACGTCCAGACAATAATTTTGCGAATAAAGTCAAATATATCAACAAATAAACATATTTTTTGGTTGATTTTGCGAAATGGTTTATTTATATACATATACATATATGTGTAGATTATTGTTGTCACTTTTATCGATGTTTATGGGGAAGTATATTTTGCTAACGTGAATAATGAATAGAGCATTGTAGCGGTAATAGCCGAAAGCCGATTACCGCTACGCATATTGTAGCTAGATGATAAGGAGCGCCATTGATGGCTAGTTGAGCCACGGATTGCAAATAGCATTGCCCAGCTCAACTGCTGCAAATGGGTCGGTTGGTGACACAAACCCTTAATGCACCAGTCAATGGAAATCCCCGCGCCCCCCCCCCCCACCCCCCCCCCCCCCCCCCCCCCTGGCCCGGGGAATAGCGGGGCTTATAATTTTGACTCAGTTAAAGCCCCGCTATGTCCCCGCAGTGCGGGGCAATCTGGCTGGTTAAACCCCGGGTAAATGGCCCCGCACCCCGGGGACATCAGTAAGGTTAAATCCCCGGTAAAGGCCCCGCACTGCGGGGCATAAGGCCCCGTACTGCGGGGCATATTTCAAAGCTGATATTAAAAAAATTGAGAAGAGAAGGCTTGTTCAATCAGTGTGTATAGATGATGTACAAAACATTTATAAATAACAATTCAATCACTGGGTACAACCCAGTCTAGAGGACAAAGATTTATTGATTGATTGATTGAATATTGTTTAACGTCCGTTCAACAGCAAAGGTCATTACAGACAGGTCGGCAGTTTCGAATCCCTGCTCAAAGAGGACAAAGAATTCATCACTGACCTTTATACATTATCTTGTTCTGGGGCGATTTTACGACTGTTTGCACAATTTCCCTTTTAGTGGACTGTCCCCACAAGCAGGGCCTACTGCAGACTACTTCTAACCTCACCAAAATCACTGGGCACCAGTCTCCATTTACTCAGCTCTTAATATACAAGAATCAGGAAATACGGTTGATTTATTTTAGCAGTCAGAAGCAACAAACTGGTCCGACCGACTCCATTGGTCTGAGGAGCCACACATGGGTACGAGTACTGCAGATTATTAATAGCAGCTTTAGATTTACGCTACCATGATTTTGTGTCTGTCTGCTGTCAGATGGCTCTTCAGTCACACCAGTAAAGTAACTTAATCCCATTCTTATCCACCAGCCGGTGGTACAAAAAGCAATGGAGAATGCAACACCAAGTTTGAAATCAGAAAAGGACTATAGCTTTATATTCTGACATGTACTGCATGTTTAGATATCAATCAAGACAGTGAAAGAACTCAATATTGTCACATGTATACAATGTAGAAGACTTGACATAAATGCTGGGTTCCAGCTAGAACATGACCTCCAAAATATATGTGTCTCATCATGGCCCTAGAACCACCAGACCTTCCCAATATTTTAATCGGCGTAAACCTGTCCGGTGGCAACTTTCGTAAAAGACCGGTGTCAACTTTTGTGTTTAATATTTGTCGATTATTTGACAACGACATTTTATCAATTTGATTAAAAATATCGGAATGCTATGCGATGTAATTTTGAATATGAAACTTTCAGAAGAAACAAGTTTTACAATCCATCCGTAATTGATGAAGATATTGCACTTACAACATGAAAAACAGGCAGATCTCAAGTTGTAAGTGTGATATCTTCACCAATTATGGATGGATTGTAACACTTTTTCTTCTGAATGTTCCATATTCATAATTACATCGCATAGCATTCCCATTTTTTTTAAAAAATGCTGTTGTTGTAAAATAATCGTGAAATAGTAAGATCACAATATTGTGAAGGTCCGGTGGTTTCAGGGCCGTGCTCATGGCAGACAGTTGTATCATACAGTGATACATGTTGTCTGACGCCCACATACAGTGATACATGTTTACAGTGATACATGTTTTCTGACGTCCTCATACAGTGATATACATCCACACGCTGACTTCGTGGCACCGTATAAAATACGTAGTACATGTACTAGTTGTGGCATTAAAATATTAAGAACCTAGCTATTAAGATTTATATAATTAAGAGTTTGTATAAAGATTTTAAATGTGCACGTATCAAAACACTGTACATATATACACATTGGCACTGGCTATATTAGTCATCACAGCTTTTCTTTTAAGTTTTTAATATATGTTGTGTGACGGTATAAATGTACCGGTACTGTATGTCTTAATTTTCATCTGTGTGAAATAAACTGTGCCCGGGGACAACACACAGTGATATCATGGTTATAGTTCAATAAATAAAGACTGCTGAGATCCAGAAAAAAACTAGTTAAAAAGTATGTTAAAGCCCCGGTAAAGCCCCGGGGTTAAGTCCCCGCATATTTTGGCGAAGTGAAAGCCCCAGGGTTGTCCCCGCAGTGCGGGGCATCGTGACAGGTTAAAACCCCGGGGTATGCCCGGCTATGTCCCGGCTATTCCCCGGGCCAGGGGGGGGGGATTTCCATTGACTGGTGCATAAGACATGTATGCCCAGTGTAGACTATGATAAACCACTGATACATAAATACATTATACAGTAACTCCTCTGTACATGATCTACCCTTTTGGAAGACATCAACCTGGCTGTTGTAGAGGCCAGATCTATTATACAAGCCACGCGACTGTGTACCTAATATATGAGATTTTTCATAACACATATTTACATACATTTAAACTGTGATATATTATATAAATGACGTCGAAAGTTTACGACATTTTAAGAGCAAACCCGTATTTGATTTACACATGTCGTCACAGTTCGACGTCATTTACGGAAATATCGAACATTTTGTCGCGCATCTTCTTAGGTACAAAATTACATGGCTTGTCTCAAGTATGATATGCGATGGGATATTGCAGCGCGGCTGTTACAAAAATGGGGTTTGCTGCTTAGAGACGTTCAACTGAATTTATTGAATATCGACCAGCGCAGACCGGACGCGCAGGCTGATCAGGGTCTACGCTGGTCGCTCACGTGACATGATCTCTGTCCTAGGCCTGAGTCCAATATGTCATGAATGCCCTTCTCTCAGACGCCGACACCAACTCCCTAAAGGCGGCTTCTCTGTGGGTGACATACATGTGCATGGCAAGTCAAATGCACAATAATTCCCTACACCATGGTTTAGAGCTTTAAACCATAGTTTAGGCTCCTCACACCCTAGTTTGCACTAGCGAAATGCACATTAATTCACTAAACCCCAGTTTGAGAGTATAAACCATGGTTTAGACTCCCAAACCCCAGTTTGAGCAATTATTGTGCATTCGACCAGAAACTGCCGCTTGAGATCGTAATCCAATAAAAAGCCTAAACCCTAGTTTAAGAAAACAACTGACAATCGTGATCCCAAACGGTAGTTTTCTTAAACCTGTTTTGGGCAATTATTGTGCACTTGGCGACAGAAACCACCGTTTGGACTATCGAACTAGAGTTTATGATAGGTGAAACCACGGTTTGAGCTTAAGCCCCAGTTTAGACTCGCCAAATGCACAATAATTCTCTAAACCCCAGTTTGAGAGTCTACACCATCGTTTAGGCTCCCTGGTTTAAACCCTGGTTTGCTAAATTATTGTGCACTTGGCGGCAGCAACCACCGTTTAGACGCTACGCTCGTCGCCCGCATGACATGGTCAAAATATCATAAATCCCATTCTCTCAGGCGAAACAAATTCCCTAAAGACGGCTTCTCCGCGTGTGACCTACATGTTCATGTATGCTACTTGATTTCCCATCCAACAATGACAATGCAGCGGCGCCGTAATCAGATCGGGCCAAATAGCGAGGTTCCTCACGCAATATATCATGGCTGAGTAATTCTATCATGGGCCAAAGGATTCCATTCATCAGAGGTGACCTTCGCTGTACAACCCGACACGGCCTGTCGGCATATATCACTGTTGCTGTGGGAGGAAATAGACGGACCAATATAACACAGACACATACATACTGCACGGTGAATGTTACATGAGTTGGTCGCATTGAAGGAAAGTGTGCCATTACAGTGGAACCTCTCTAAACCGGACACCCTGGGAGGGTGTCCGGTTTAGAGAGGTACCACTGTAACACAAGGCATATGGCTGCTTCAAGACAGGTGTGGGTGCTTTGTGATCATGAACATGCAGTATCATCGGAGATAAAGGGCAAAGAAACATCCACATATCCAGCATTATTCCTGTCAGCGAGTGGAATACTATATAGAAGACATTTTATTTGCATTACGCCAACTGGCCCATGAGCATGTACAACATATACAGAAACGTTTACAATATGTCTACGTTTAAAATTGACATATAAGATTATGGTAAGTAAGAATAAATGCACCATACAACTATGTAATATGTTACATACACTTTGAGATAAACAAACACTATTGTGTCATGTTTATAATTAGACAACGTACTAGCAGTGACAGCTCAATGGAGAGTAACTGCATATACTGGCAGATTCACGCAAATGTCGATACTGGCTAACGAATGTCGTTACTGGATAGCCATGTGTGTCATGAACATCTGACAATGGTGTCCTATATCCGGCAATAAATCTATATATGTGTTGTACCTAATTATTCATTGCCTATCTACTACACATATTGATACAACGCAGACTTTGGTCGTAAATGTAGTCGATGCTACAACGAAGAATCGCTCATGATCGGGCAAATATGTGACCCGCTGGTCCAAGGCGTACCAAAAAACAAAACCTGTGTACGGGCAACGGTCCAGAAGAAAATAGACAGGGATGGTCAGCTTTTTTTAAATTCTATTAGACAGCTGTATGTGTCAATATGGCTGAATATGTTCACTATAGGAATGAATGGCCTTTCTGTGGAATTTATCGGGGTATAAACTTGGAAAAGTCGCGGGAATACTGGACGAAGCGATAAAAAAATTACAATTTTCTAAAAAAAATCAAAAAAAAAAAAAAAAAAAAATTTTTTTTTTTTTTTTTTTCGAAAATTGTAATTTTTTATGGCCTCGTCCAGTATTCCCGCGACTTTTCCAAGTTTATATCCCCGATAAATTCCACAAAAAGGCCATTCATTCCCTATAATTCCAACATTTGAAATAAATTCATCAAGAAAATGTGTTTATCTTCCGTTTTCTTAAGAATTATTTTAACTGCGCCTGACGATTACGGAAAGTAGTTCGGCGTGGGAGTTTACTGGGATATAAATTTTGGACAGAGACTTGCTACGGGCCAATCAAATAGGGAATTGTGTAAATATTTGTGCGCACAAAATCGAAAATAAACGTTTTTTGTTAAACGGGCAAACAATTCTAGGGTCGGCGGCATATTCATAGGTAGGGTCGTGTTGCCCGCATCACAATACCTTTTTTGTTAAGACACAACCTTTGACTAGGGCAGTGCCTGAATACCTACACTGTAGCAAACTAATGCAGTCTGTTATGGATCAGTATAATTGTGAAAGGTATTGATCAGTATTGTTCGAACCAAGTCATCAATAGCGAACGGTGTAAGCCCCAATATGTAGTCTTATCTGGGTAAATGCTGGTCGAAAACTCGATAAACCGTTATTGACGTGGCGGTTTGCAGATGAACTAGTGTTGGAGACCTGCCATGGCTCGTGTCCGTATTACGCCGATATTCCATTGGAAAACATGTGATTATTTCCGTTAGTGATGTTGAAAGTTGACGAAATTTGCAGTGCACACGCGAAATTCCATTCCACGTTTGCACAGCAATTTTCGTCAACATTCAAAGTCATCTACAAAAGATATCACAAATATTCGAAATCACTACCGCAGAAGTCTCATAAGCAACAAGTCGGACAATCTCATACAATGTCCGATGTAACATGACTGAAGCGACAGGGGTGATTTGTCAGATCAGGACCTATATTGATTAGTGGGATCGTGATACTTGAAAAAGCTCTTTACCGTGAATACAAATATTGAAATGTTTTTATAGTGACTCCACAATTGCGACAATGACGCAACTAGAATTAATATAGCGGCGAATCGTTATTCTACCGGAGATATTAATTGCGGATATGAATTGCGAGGAGCCATCAGATCAACAATCACGGAGACGAAGTTATTTACGTATCCGGATCAACGTCCAAAGTACACGACCGCTTGCGCTAATCTTGCCAATATTTGAATTTATTTTTATTTAGAAATACTTGAATATTTTAATCGAAATCAAGTAGATTGATTGTGACACAGCTCAGGATCAGTCAATCAAATTCTTGATTACGAGTTGAGATTGCCAATTGATGTTCTGAACAGTGGTTAGTCAAGTTTTCTGTCAAACGTAGCGGAAGAGTGAGCCAAACGTGGCACAAACCGAAACATTGCGTGTAAACAGACGCTGCTTACACGCTATACAGTAGAACCTCTCTAAACCGGACACGCAGACTGTCTGTGTATCCTTAGTTTTATGGATTTCATTGGTGTGTATGTATGATGATAATGAATGCTCAAGTTCGCAAAACACAGCCGTATACCGTGGCATAGTCATATAGTTGATTTACAGTGGAACATCTCTGAACCGGACACCCAGGGGGACGTACCAGGGTGTCCGGTTTAGAGAGGTTCGACTGTAACATGTAATAAACGACATTCGCCGTTTCATGAAATATAAACATGTAGGCCCCTCAACCCTTTCATCCCTAAGTAACTGGAATGAATTTTAATATGTTAAGTTTGCAACCAATCCAACCGTCACAAAATGGTTTTCAGACTAGTCCATTTATGAAAAGGGGGTGTTTTTGTTCTAACAAAAAATATGAAAATTACTTTTAAAAAAGTGCAGATCCTGATGAGACGGCTCGTTACGAGCCGGCTCGTCTGGATCTACACTGTTTGCATAAACCGCTATAGTTCCGTTACATTCCAGTAGATGAACAACAATGGACAGCAACCAATACTAAATCAGAAGGACGCATTGCGACAAGGCATCGATCTAAAACGACAAGCTAGCACTCGTACATATACAGTCAAACATGCGAATATAGGCCAGCCTTGGGAATAGAGAAATCTTGCCCTTGTTCACAGGTGGTCTTTGTTTATTCACATAGTAATTGATTAATGGTAAAACAAAAACGTGGCTGCTCTATACAGGTAATTGCTATTCGGCGGTGGTCTTTAGAACATGTTCGACTGTACAGCAATGTACAGGTATGTCATTCACGTTTATCAGTTAATAATTCCAGCACAAAAATATTTACACAATTCCCTAACATTTGATTGGTCCGTTGCAAGTCTCCGTCCAAAATTTATATCCCAGTAGACTCCATGCCGAACTACTTTCCGTAACCGTGAGGCGCAGTTAAAATAATTCTTAAGAAAACGGAAAATAAACACATTTTCTTGATGAATTTATTTCAAATGCTGGAATTATAAGGAATGAATGGCCTTTTTGTGGAATGTATCGGGGATATAAACTTGGAAAAGTCGCGGGAATACTGGACGAGGCCTTAAAAAATTACAATTTTCGAAAAAAAATTAAAAAAAATAAAAAAAGATTGTGATTTTTTTTTTCGAAAATTATAATTTTGTATCGCTTCGTCCAGTATTCCCGCGACTTTTCCAAGTTTATACCCCGATACATTCCACAAAAAGGCCATTCATTCCTATAATATTTACACCTTTTATACATTGCGAAGTATTGCGCTTACATCCCAATACAATACATTAGACCCACGGGACGTCGCGCGACGTTGTTGAATGGCTAAAGTTCGAGTTGAGGTCATTAATTGTCACGACGTTGTCAATAATGGAACGCTATTGACTGGCAACGTTGCTGTTCCAGGAATTGAGACAACATTATGTAAACAAGATTATTCTTAATGTTAACGCCATATTTGGTTATTTACATTTTTGAAACTACCAGAAAAATGTAATGTAAATATAAGTAATACTAGATGGCCGCGGCCTGCATGTCGCGCCTTGTGGCGAGGCATAGACACTAAAAAAAAAGATATAGTATAACGAAAATCTTTAACCAAAAAACTTAACAAAAAAACTTAACCAAAAACTTTAACCGGACACATGTACGTACGTACGCCAAAGAGGGCGCGACAAAATGTAATTTTACCTTGACATTGGGCACAGGGGCCGCACGGGTGGGGGTAGAATGAAAATATGGATGATGATAAACAGGCATGTGAAGGTTCAAGGTAATGGGCAAAGTAGGTGTATATATATAGTACATGAAAAAACTTTAAACAAAAACTTTAAACAAAAACTTCAAAGTAATTTGACCTTGACATTGGGCACACGGGTGGGGGGTAGAATGAAAATATGGATGATGATAAACACCCATGTGAAGTTTCAAGATAATGGGCAAAGCAATTGCAGAGATATAGTATAACGAAAAACTTTTAACCAAAAAACTTAACCAAAACTTCCAAAGTAATTTGACCTTGACATTGGGCACAGGGGCCGCACGGGAGGGGGGTAGAATGAAAATATCAAAATCTACACTGGCCAGAAAGAAAATTAACTTTCACCCCTAAGTAACTGGAATGGATTTTGATATGTTCATTTTGCAACCAACCCAACCGTCACAAAATGGTTTTCAGACTAGTCCATTTATGAAAAGGGGATAAGTTTTGTTCTCAAAAATATTAAAATTACTTTAAAAAAGTGAAGATCCTGATGAGACGGCTCGTTACGAGCCGGCTCATCTGGATCTGCACTTTTTGCATAACCGCTATAGCGGGATTTCGGGTTCAAAGGGTTAAGTCATGAAAATATAGATGATGATAAACACCCATGTGAAGTTTCAAGGTAATGGGCAAAGCAGTTGCAGAGATATAGTATAACGAAAAAATTTAACCAAAAAACTTAACCAAAAACTTCAAAGTAATTTGACCTTGACATTGGGCACAGGGGCCGCGTGGTTGGGAGGTAGAATGAAAATATGGATGATGATAAACACCCATATGAAGTTTCAAGGTAATGGGCAAAGCAGTTGCAGAGATATATAATAACGAAAAACGTTAACCAAAAACCTTAACCAAAAACTTTAACCAAAAAACTTCACCAAAATATTTAACCGAAAACTTTAACCAAAAAACTTAACCAAAAACTTTAACCAAAACCTTTAACCAAAAAACTTAACCAAAAACTTTAACCGGACACACGTACGTACGCCAAAATGCCGACTATATCGCGCTTTCCGCAAGCGGGCGCGACAAAAATCATCAAAATTTACTGGAGTGAACAATACATTTGGACTCTACGCACCTTAAACAGATCAACCCAGTAAACGCAACAGCCCATGGTTTTATTCCTTAAATATGGCTCACATTGTACATTTGTACTTGTCTCGAAAACATGATACCCACGCACTAATGGTATACGGTGCCGGATAAACTGGTTTTCACGATCGCATTCCTGGTGTCGCTTATACGCTGGTTGACAGCCACATGTAGCAACATGTATCATGTGCCAATTTACTACATTACTGCATAATGTATTTGCTGGGCCAATGTATCTGGTTTGGGCTGGGACATTAGACACGATTTATGCATAATTGAGTGGCTGCGACAAAGTATACATGTCCAATGTGTACATAATTCATCAAATTCGCCGGATTGTGACGACAGTGTACATGCATGTGGTAAGCGTCGTTGAACCAACTGTTGTCCATCGCAGGCAAGAATGACTTCATTTTTGAACGTTCTATTACTATACTAGTTTTGATCCCGGAAGAGGTCCTTCTGAGCCCGGTTGCTCAACGCTTCTGTTAGCTTAACAGTATGTTAAGCTAACAGAGGTCTTCAGCAATCGGGCCCAGGATAATAACTTTTGAATATATTTTAAATCGCGACGATTGTTCGCCATTTAAAAATACCTTCACAATTGCCGAATTCAGGTTCAATTGTTTATTTACGTCTCATCAACTGTACATCATAAACACCGAACAATAATAAAGTAATAATAATTTAATAATACAAATAATGTAATAATAATGCATTAAGGGATCTACGGTACCGGTAATAAACCGTCTAAAAGTATCATGTTCTTTTTAATACACACGTTGATGATTGGCGTCTATGAACAAACAATCGGTGCTCAATTAATATACATGTATAATTCCAGCACAAAAATATTTACACAATTCCCTAACATTTGATTGGCCCGTAGCAAGTCTCTGTCCAAAATTGATATCCCAGTAAACTCCCACGTCGAACTACTTTCCGTAAGCGTGAGGCGCAGTTAAAATAATTCTTAAGAAAACGGAAAATAAACACATCTTCTTGATGAATTTATTTCAAATACTGGAATTATAAGGAATGAATGGCCTTTTTGTGGAATGTATCGGGGATATAAACTTGGAAAAGTCGCGGGACTTTATCAAAAGACCATGTGGTCGAAAATTGAATAAAAATAGTGACTTTAAAACAATGTGTATTAAATGTGCTTCCCTTCGGAGGTTATTGGAAATTTATATAATTATAGCTTTCCATTCTACAGTCTGGATTTGTTGCTGGTTCCACAAACAAACGATTGTCTATCGTTTACACATCGTTTTGACATGGTTTTCGTTTTTATAATTAGAAAACGATGTTTTCGCTGGTTTAAATCAACGAAAACATGGTTTTCTAATTAAATCGACCAACAACGATGTTAAAATAATGCGTTGAAAGAGACGACAGACGTTTATATTGATGAAACCGGTTATCGGAACGAAACTATATTTTTCACTTACGAACATGGCAAATCAATCGTCTTCACTGTATTTGTCATTCTTTTTCGTACGCTTCTGTCGTTTTGGAACCTGCAACAAATATTCGCTGTAGGTACTAGTTGAGTTACTTTAAATAAATATAATTTTAATTAATAACCATCGATTTCAGAAAAGCTAGCGTAAGTAAACCATATTAATTTAGTAATTTCCAAAAACCTCCGAAGGGAATCAAATTTAATACACATTGTTTTAAAATCAATATTTTTATTGAATTTTCGACCATGTGGTCGAGAATTTCATAAAAAGAGTGACATTAAAACAATGTGTTTTGTTATATGTTCCGGATTTGAATCCGAACTCAAATAGAGGGCAATGTCAACGGTGTCTGTATTGTAGAAATGGGGCGTATGACATGTGTGGCCAGTGCAGCTTCTGATCCAATAAAACGTTGCTATAGCCTGATATGGTTATACACTGCTGGATATAAACAGTGTTGTTGAAGACATAGCACTAAATGGCGAACATTGTGGGCGGCTGCGCTGTCTGCTCTGTGTCTTCCGTGGTTTTCAATGCCCTAAACCAATTTTATCAAAATCTACACTGGCCAGAAAGAAAATTAACCCTTTCACCCCTAAGTAACTGGAATGGATTTTGATATGTTCATTTTGCAACCAACCCAACCGTCACAAAATGGTTTTTAGACTAGTCCATTTATGAAAAGGGGATCAGTTTTGTTCTCAAAAATATTAAAATTACTTTAAAAAAGTGAAGATCCTGATGAGACTGCTCGTTACGAGCCGGCTCATCTGGATCTGCACTTTTTGCATAAGCCGCTATAGCGGGATTTCGGGTTCAAAGGGTTAAGTCATGTTTTTCCAATCATGCATATACATGTAACCATTACGACAATCGAAAAGTTCGTAAATAATCGTTCACCGAATATATAGAGAATAGTAGGTTAGTGCCGTGAATGGGGAACATATCTGGCGATGCTTAGAAAACAGGATGGGCGAGGCAAGCCAGTTTCCTAAGCCTATCATGAAAGCACACGATTTCAATTTCTGATGAACAAGACGTCGGGCAGTGTCCTATATGGTTATTTGAGAGAGAAAAAAATCACTTTCCCGCCGAAATCTTTGGCTATCATTCCTCTTGACCCAGATGCATTTCCCGCCACTGGCTGTCACAAATTCAGGTAATTTGCTCCGAATCTAGGGCTGAATGTCTAGCGTCTATTACTGATATATTGTTCTGTAATCAAATTTCTGCGCCTGATTGTTCTATTCCCATGACAAATAGAGACGACCTACATTGCAACCTAATAATGTAACCACGGAATACAAAGACATCAATGCGCTGGGACCAGTTCAGTCCCTGATCAGTGCTTTCTGTAGCCTATTTCACCAACATCGAAAATAGCCTATTTCACCAACATTGAAAATAGCCTATTTCACCAAAATTGCAAAGTATACTTATCTAGCAAAGTATACTTTGAGGGAGAAATTTTCAATTTAAGGATTTTTATTATACTGAATTTATTACATTATCACAGCCATTTTTGCTGTGATAATGTAATAAATTCAGTATAATTATTCTGCATACTTTTAATCATCAAATATATTCAGTGGTTAGTTCTATATGAAATAATGCATTTCGGGAAAAATAAATGATTACTCCCTCAAAGTATACTTTGCTATATAAGTGTACTTTGCAATTTTAATGAAATCGGCTACTGATCAGGGGCTTCACTGCTCGACTGTTAGTAATGAATCGTTACCGGTGCTTCTGAACCGTTTTATATCGTAGTAGCATGCTATAGTGGTATGCCGAATGTGTTATGTCGAATACGGCATAATTGGAACTAGTTGTTGGCGAGTTTCTTCACCGTTCACGTGAGTGTCCTACTGATGTCATTTTCTGCTTGCTTTGTGCTCAATTTGGAGGCGGGATTGTTATAGACTGTAGTCTGGTAGCTGCGCAATATACAGTCTGCATTGAAAATTGCTTAACAGTGGATCGGCTTTCAATGGCACTTTGTCAACATTCTGGCTGTTGATGTGAGATCGTAACGTGGCGTTTAACTGTGAATGACACTGTTTCTATTCTGAGTTCAGCATAATATATCCTGTTTCTGATCATTGAATATTCCAAACAAACTAGTTTAATAGTTTACTGACGTCTCATCACATGTGTACATATTAACACGTACGATTACAAATACAGTTCACATGATCCGTTCTATCTAGAATTTAAAGAGACGACATACCAAATAGAGAATAGTAGGTTAGTGCCGTGAATGGGAAAAAATATCCGGCAAGGCAGAAGAATTTCTTTATTTCTCATCAGAAGTATATGTTGTGACCACTCATTTGAACCGTCTCGCCGAGACGGTTCAAATGAGTGGTCACAACATATGCTTTGGTTCAGAAATAAGGAAAATAGATAGAGAATAGTAGGTTAGTGCCGTGAATGGGAAAAAATATCTGGCAAGGCTCAGGAAACGGGATGGGCGAGGCTCTGCCGAGCACATCCCGTTTCTGTGCCGCGCAAGATATGTTTTCCCATTCACGGCACTAACCTACTATTCTATTTATTCCGTTAACACCTAAAAATGGCTTTAAAATGTAAAAATAGTATTGACTGGATATCAAAAATGTTTCACGGCACTGTGTTTCACGACACATACGCACGTGTTGACGGGATAATATACAATACATGACCTCGCTATAAATATCAATGATTGGTAGTGTCAGTACAGTTGCCGTTCCCATCGTATTCATCTTGGTTAATTTAAAAATGATCTATGAAAACGGCAGCTGACGTTGTATATTATTTCACAACAAACACTACTTAGTAAATATTGAATTGAATTCACATTAAATCTCCACGGAAAGAGATCTGCCAACATTCATCGAAAGTAAAAGGAATATATTCACATTTCCAAGAAGTAATGCAATTGTTTGGTGTGTTTTTTGCTTCAGCTTTTGACATTTATTGAAATTATTATTGAAATTTATTACAGTCTTGCGATTTATTTGCACTGGTTTCGCTTTGAGAGAAAACCCGTAATCAACTCCTTACAAATAATACACGGTGAAGATAACCCATAATCAACTCCTTACACATAATACACAGTGAAGATAACACCCAGTTACTGTCCCATAACTGCTCACGTGTTTTCTTGGAAACCACGAGCTACCATGCCAAACTTTTAATTTGTATTATAGTCAAAATAAAGTTATTTGAAAACTTGGAAAGGGTCTCGACTAATCTAGAATGTTAATGTGATTGAACACATTCCAAACATGCACTCCAATATATCTAGTTCCTAGAAACAGCAGCGTAATTTGGATTTCAAAAAGTTTACTTGATGTCTTCAACGTAACTTTAAAACGCTGTAAACACGTCATTGTCTAACTATTCATGCGCAGAGCGCAAGTCATTGATTATAATCTAAAAAATAGACCAAATTTGCATATATATCCGCCATGGAAGTGTAGTAAATAGGATATTCCATTGTACATGATTGAATAGCGGAACTAATACATGCGGAATATCCTCGATTTAACCCTTTGAACCCGAAAGCCCGCTATATACATGTAGCGGTTTATGCAAACAGTGCAGATCCAGATGAGCCGGCTCATAACGAGCCGTGTCATCAGGATCTGCACCTTTTGAAAATAATGTTAACAAAAATGAGAACAAAAACACCCCCTTTTCATAAGTGGACTAGTCTGAAAATAATTTTGTGACAGTTGGATTTGTTGCAAAATTAACATATCAAAATCCATTCCAGTTACTTATGGGTGAAAGGGTTAATCCTCGCCTACTACTACTGCTGCATGTACTACTACCTGTATATACATGTACACTGTATCGTTTAGATAGTAGACAATCAATTGATGGCTGCAGCTACGGAAGCCCATGATTAGGGCCACTTCACTTTTGTTTATCGTTTCTTGAATTTTCGAGATCTTTTCTTGAATTTTCAAGATGTTTTCTTGAATTTTCAAGTACTTTTCTTGAATTTTCAAGATCTTTTCTTGAAAATTCAATGAAAATTCAAGAAAAGATCTTGAAAATTCAAGAAAAGAACTTGAAAATTCAAGAAAACATCTTGAATAAATGGAAATTAAAAAAAAGTGAAGTTGCCCTAATGGGCTTCCGTATGCAGCAGTTGGCTAAGATGTTACATTTTAAAATTCACTAGCAGCTGGTAGGTAACAAGAAACAAAATTGCTACCCCGCTCCATACCTCTCGCAATAGCATATCGGAGGTGAATTATTTCAGCTAGTAGGTAACGCTATCCTAAATTTGAATTTCCTCAGCACTTGTGATGCGTAGACACGTTAACACCACATTAATTACTATAACGGTTGCAACATACGGTATCAAGTGACAAAACGTAATGTACATTCATATTTTAATTCTAATGATCTAACACTGGAGCATTAGTGCTAATTTATCAACTACAGTGACACCTCTCTAAACCGGACACCCTGGGAGGTCACCAGTCCTGGGAGGTCACCAGGGTGTCCGACTGAGAGAGGTGTCACGGTAAATCAGGCATTTGATCATTCTGAGCCATAACTGTGTGTGCTGTGTGCACGAAGAGACATCACCTGAGATAAATGACCAAGAAACTCATCAAAAATAAGATCTCAATATAGGAATGAATGGTCTTTTTGTGGAATTTATCGGGGTACAAACTTGGAAAAGTCGCGGGAATACTGGACGAAGCGATAACAAATTACAATTTTCGATTTATTTTTGATTTTTTTTTCGAACATTGTAATTTGCCTCGTCCAATATTCCCGCGACTTTTCCAAGTTTATTTCCCCGATAAATTCCACAAAAAGGCCATTCATTCCTTATAATTCCAGCATTTGAAATAAATTCATCAAGAAAATGTGTTTATTTGCCGTTTTCTTAAGAATTATTTTAACTGCGCCTCACGGTTACGGAAAGTAGTTCGGCGTGGAGGTTTACTGGGATATAAATTTTGGACAGAAACTTGCTACGGGCCAATCAAATGTTAGGGAATTGTGTAAATATTTTTGTGCTGGAATTATTGACATGTGTTTTCTTGGTGTCCAGTTTAGAGAGGTTATGTACGAGTCGGTGCATATTTTGTCTTCACTCTTGGTATCCATAGAGGTCCACCGCCACCATTGATTTTTCCTATATAAACTAACCAATGACCACTCATTTCGCTATTCTCTGCTACTTTCATTTTTCGCATGGATGTTGTGGAACCTATTTCCCATAACCTGCACCCATTCTGCTCTGGATATTCACTAATTAAAATATAGGTTTATTTAGTGTTAAGAAAGATAGATTCATTCTCCTATGACCACCCTGGTGGTGGTTCAAAAAGTAAGCGGCTGGAATTGAAAACGCCTCACATGACGAACTTGATCCGACTTACAAACTATTCCCAAAGCATATTTTGAAACTGATGTAAATGATACATTAACATGCCTGTGCAATAGATTAGTGTATTAATTGACTGGTTTCTGCAAGCAAAGAGTGTATATGGCACAAATCTGGCTTATTTTTGTTAACGTACTACTTTTGTACACCGTGCATGAATATCTGAAGATTTAGCGTGGTTAAACATAGACATACTGACATACATGTAGTTATAAATGTGCTACGTATATGGATACGCCTTTTTCTCCCTGAAGACATACTCGCATCAAATCCACTTTCGCAGGCTAATCTATGGCTACGTTGATATAATCCTTTTTGTTGCGGTAGTCACTTATGAGACACGTGATGCGATTTTGTACCTTCGGGTATCTGCGTAATTTCATTAAATACGTTTACAAAATTTACAATATTTTTCATAAATAAAGTCGAAAGTTGACAATATTTTCAGAGTACATGCGGAATATAAGTCCGCATATACTCTGAAAACTCTGTCAACTGCTAACGCCATGTACTGAAAATATTGTAAATTTTGTGAAAGTATTTCAGGAAATTACGCAGATGTCCAAAGGTACAAAATCACACGGCGTGTCTCATATTATTCTGACCTCTATCCTACCTTTGACCACCTTACATATTCGAACTGAGGAGAAACAACCGTTACCGTAACGGTAATTTAATACACTGCAAATATAGCAATTGTATGTCTACTGCCCGCTTGCTGAGCGACGGTAACCTCGATTAAGTATAATTATAACGAGTTTGGTGAGATCGGTTTGACACGAATGCCTTGCACACCGAGTCACTATCTGCTGAGAATGGTTCACGTACTCTATAAATCTGAACTACCTCTGGGGGTGGTTTACCACAGTGATCGGAGCTATTCAGCTGACACATGTACAATGGCGGACTACCTTGACCACCTACAGCAGATAGAATTCTGCGTTCTGCGAAGGGAGGCTGTGCTACCGGACAGATTGGACCCGTTCACCTTTTATGATGCTGATTTTGTAATTCGTTATATACTGGGTAAACACGCAGTTGTAACGCTGCTAAACCAGATAAGTCATAACATTGAAGGAAAACAAGTGAGGCCGCAACTATTCCACCATACTGACATGCAGCTTCTCGTCGTGTTGAGGTTCTATGCCACGGGTGCTTTTCTGCGGGCGGATGGCGACTTATTCGGCATTCACGAATGCAGTGTAAGCAGAATCATTACACGTGTGTCTATGGCAATTGCTTCGTTGAAAGGACAATACATCATATTCCCCACAGGTAATAACGCGCGAGCAATCAACCAAAGATTTATGCAAATTGGTGGAATGCCAGGAATCGTTGGTGCCATTGATTGTACACATGTCCCAATACAGTCTCCAAGAGGGGACACAGCCGAGTTATTCCGCAACAGGAAATGGTACTTTTCCATAAACGTTCAGGCGATTTGTGACGACCAATGCCAATTTACAAACATCGTGTGCCAATGGCCCGGCAGCAAACATGACAGCAGAATATTCGACAGTAGCGAAATATGTGCGAAGTTCGAAAATAATGAGGTACATTTACCTGGTGTTCTGCTGGACGACAATGGCTGTCACCTGAGGAGGTACTTCTGACACCCCTGCTACAGTGCAACACCCGGGCAGAACGCCACTACAATTATGCGCTTTGCAAAACCAGGATAAAAACTTGTTTGGAACCTGGAAACGTAGGTTTCCATGTCTGCGGTATACTTTGCGCCTGAAGTTGTCAACTACCCTGGTTGTGATAGTTGCTTGTGCGGTCCTGCACAACTTTGCCCGCAAGGAAATGGACGTTATGCCCGCGGACGACCAGCAACTGCCACCAGAGGGCGTGCTCGTGGACCCGCCCCAGCATCAACTTCAGGGAGGACAGGCATTTAGGGCCGTGGTGATCCGACATTTTGAGTAGGTGAGTGTAATTTGATTGATTTCGCCGATATTAATTTAAAAAATAAACGTATTTTCAAGAAATAAGGTCGCAAGTTGACACAAAAACCATAGCTCATGTGGAATCGATTATGTCAAATTTCGACGTTATTTTGACTTATGATATTTGTGATTACTGTCTGTTTCACGAAAGCTGCCCAAATGTTACGGCCATATAAACAATTCAAAAACAATATTTTTTTCGATAGTATTAAATTAAAGGAAAATTTAAGAATGAGCCTTCTTTTTATTTCGTGAAATTTGGTCAAATATTGATTTTATTGCGAAAAAACAATTTCCCCATGTTAAATCCACATAGACATCTTCACATGGGTTTAACATGGGGAAATTATTTGAATTTCAGAAATACTGAACCGATTTTAAAAATTTAATTTTTGTTTTCTTAGTTAGATCATTTCCAAGCTATCTAGCTAGGTTTCAGATTCAATTTCCAAATTCCCATAGACAAATCAATTTTTCGTAATAAAAATCAATATTTGACAAAATTTCACGAAATAAAAAGAAGGCTCATTCTTAAATTTTCCTTTCATTTAATATTATCGAAAAAATATTGTTTTTGAATTGTTTATATGGCCGTAACATTTGGGCAGCTTTCGCGAAACAGACTATAGTCTACTCCTTATCTGTGGTGTATTTATTTATAAATGCAAAGGACACGAATGTTGCAATAGACAGCGACATTCAATTTAAACCATTCTTTCGTAAACACTTGTTCACTGACGGGTGTGCAAGTGCAGCTATTCTCAGCTCACCGTGACACTAATCGTTCTAAGTTGTCACTTACCTAACTCGTTCTCTCGAGGTAAATCGATCTTGATAACTTCTCAGCTATGCAAGTGGACATTATAAGATACATATAGTATTGTTACTGAGCCCAGCAGGGGGCATCTATTTTTGTATTTATTCTTTCCCACGAAATAACAATTCGTTCCCTCAATTTAACAATTAGTTCCCTCGAATTAGCAATAATAGGACAATATACAGACTATATAATAGGACACTATCTCCTAACTATCCCTGTGTGAGTGGAGAGTATTCCACGTCCAAAGGTCCAGCCTGAGGAGATCCTGTCAATAGGTGTTGTCTGTCTGAAGTCCAAGTGTGTTCTGCCTATAGTGTGTAGGAATATCGATAGCCAGACTTGATTGTATGCACTGGTTGACCAGACACACTGGGTGTGTCCATTTGAGACTGAGACACACAGGGATGTGCGGTCTTTTTTGCAATCGAATATACTTGCAACCCGTTTTCTATATGCTTGTATATTTAATTGTAAAATGTTTGACGTAGCATTAAATTTTACCAAATCTAACTCCTATAAACTCGTAGATGAGTTTCTAAGAATTGGAATTATTGTCAAACTATGTTTAAACAAATTGTTCTGATTTGGATCCAAGCTTACTGACCACGTTCCTTTACATATAATACTTGATGAATTTCTCCCAGTCAATACTCGCTACTGATAAATACCATCAAGCCGAATCATTGCAAAATATATAGATGTTGACTATTTAACTAAATTTGCCTGCAAACAAGTTCGCTGATCAATTAGACCGAGTACAGTACTTCCACATAACTCTCGCCATGCTGTTGTTGTTGTTCATAATAAATTATGCTTGTACATGTATGCACTCATATACCACTAAGTGGTCTGAGATCATTGCCAAATAAAGGATATGTTCTGTTCTGTTCTGTTCTGTGCACTACCAGAATTGGCCACGTACTACACTTCCCACGATATAACAATTATTTTCCTCGAATTAACAATTCGTTCGCACGAAATGACAATTCGTTCCCTCAATTTAGCGATTCGTTCCCTCGAATTCGTTTCCACGACATAACAATTCGTCCCGAATTGTTAAATCGAATAGTTAAATTGAGGGAACGATTTGTTAATTCGTGGGAACATTTTAAATAATTGAAAGAGGGAACGAATTGTTATTTCGTGGGAACGAATTGTTATTTCGTGGGAACGAATTGTTAGTTCGTGGGAACGAATTAATAAAAGAAAGAATTATACGTGCTATATTGTACCATCAGTATGCATCTGAATTATTTATTAATGGTACCATTACGGAGCCATATACTCATTGAATAAACCCCCGCGAATTGCACGATTGCACGACATGTCTTTATAGAGAGCAGAAGAACATCACAGTGTTAGTTGTATTTAATTGTGGATATTGCCACGACGACCTCCCACACCGATGCATATCGTGTGCATAAAAAAACGAGCACGACTTTGGAATTGCCATATCTCAAAAACATTGCATACACAATCAGTATACAAGTAATGTATCACTATATCACTTCATGTTATTGTATCTGAAATAAAATGTTTCAACTCGGTAGCTTAGTAATTATACCCACTTTTTTTGTAAAAAAAAAACGGGTATATTGTTTTCGTCACGGGTGTCTGTCCGTCCGTCCGTACGTCCGTACGTCCGTCCGTACGTCCGTCACGTTTCTTGTAACTCGAAAAACTTTTTCACCTTCATACCTACGCGCCTCATATTTGCTATGTAGCTTCGTTATCATGTGCAGATGCGCAAAGTGAATTCGGATTTTTGATCCGACCCTCCATCATGGATTATCTCCCCCTTTCGGCCGCCCCGTGCAGGCACCGGGGCGGGATCAACTGATCCTGAGAATAGTTCTGCAGTAGCCATTGCTTGTCGTAAAAGGCGACTAAACTGGCTTAACGATTGGGTTCATACTTTCCGGAACCCACTATACCGGATTTGGCCCTCATGTACATTTTTGGCTTTCTTGTATGTGAGAGTTGAGTCGGGCTATGCCCCATATATAAAAGTAAGATTAGCGCTAATCCTATTACTTTTAGGGGATGGGATAAATGATGCTGGTGTGGCGAGGGCCTGGCACCAGATCAGGTTGTTCTAATTTCAGGACTGAATATATATTTTGATTGTAAATATTGAGTTCTAAGGTTGGGATTTACCCCCCTTGGACAGGTGGATATGGGACTCGACCCCGTTGACCCGTCTGCGTGTAGACTCCCTGAGGCTTGTACCTCTATGTCAGAAAAGCGGCAAAGAGAATCGGATTTTTGGATCCGACCCTTCATCATGGATTATCTCCCCCTTTCGGACTCAGAATTTCCCATTTTTTCCTTGGAACTCGAAAAACTTTTCACCTTAATACCTACGCGTCTGATATTTGGTTCGTAGCTTCGTTTTGATGTGCTGATGCGCAAAGTGAATTCGGATTTTTTATCCGACCCTCCATGTGAAAATTGAATATATAATTATACCCACTTTTTTTGTAAAAAAAAACGGGTATATTGTTTTCGTCACGGGTGTCCGTCCGTCCGTACGCCCGTACGTCCGTACGTCCGTCCGTACGTCCGTCACGTTTCTTGTAACTCGAAAAACTTTTTCACCTTCATACCTACGCGCCTGATATTTGGTATGTAGCTTCGTTATCATGTGCAGATGCGCAAAGTGAATTTGGATTTTTGATCCGACCCTCCATCATGGATTATCTCCCCTTTCGGACTCAGAATTTCCCATTTTTTTCCTCGTAACTCGAAAAACTTTTTCACCTTCATTACCTACGCGCCTCATATTTGCTATGTAGCTCGTTATCATGTGCAGATGCGCAAAGTGAATTCGGATTTTTGATCCGACCCTCCATCATGGATTATCTCCCCCTTTCGGACTCAGAATTTCCCATTTTTTTCCTCGTAACTCGAAAAAACTTTTTCACCTTCATACCTACGCGCCTCATATTTGCTATGTAGCTTCGTTATCATGTGCAGATGCGCAAAGTGAATTTGGATTTTTGATCCGACCCTCCATCAGGATTATCTCCCCCTTTTCGACTCAGAATTTCCCATTTTTTCCTCGTAACTCGAAAAACTTTTTCACCTTCATACCTACGCGCCTCATATTTGCTATGTAGCTTCGTTATCATGTGCAGATGCGCAAAGTGAATTCGGATTTTTGATCCGACCCTCCATCATGGATTATCTCCCCCTTTCGGACTCAGAATTTCCAATTTTTTCCTTGTAAACTCGAAAAACTTTTTCACCTTCATACCTTACGCGCTCATATTTGCTATGTAGCTTCGTTATCATGTTCAGATGCGCAAAGTGAATTTGCATTTTTGATCCGACCCTCCATCATGGATTATCTCCCCCTTTCGGACTCAGAATTTCCCATTTTTTCCTCGTAACTCGAAAAACTTTTTCACCTTCATACCTACGCGCCTCATATTTGCTATGTAGCTTCGTTATCATGTGCAGATGCGCAAAGTGAATTCGGATTTTTGATCCGACCCTCCATCATGGATTATCTCCCCCTTTCGGACTCAGAATTTCCCATTTTTTCCTTGTAACTCGAAAAACTTTTTCACCTTTATACCTACGCGCCTCATATTTGCTATGTAGCTTCGTTATCATGTGCAGATGCGCAAAGTGAATTCGGATTTTTCATCCGACCCTCCATGTGAAAATTGAATATATAATTATACCCACTTTTTTTGTAAAAAAAAACGGGTATATTGTTTTCGTCACGGGTGTCCGTCCGTCCGTACGTCCGTCGTACGTCCGTCACGTACCGCATCGTTTCATTGTAACTCGAAAAAAAACTTTTTCCAACCTTCATACCTACGCGCCTGATATTTGGTATGTACTCGTTATCATGTGCAGATGCGCAAAGTGAATTTGGATGATCCGAACCCTCCATCATGTGATTCTTTTCGGACTCAATTTCCCATTTTTTCCCTCGTACTCAAAAAACTTTTTTCACCTTCACCCTGACCGCTTAGCCCATGCTATGTAGCTTCGTTATCATGTGCAGATGCGCAAAGTGAATTCGGATTTTTGATCCGACTCCATCATTGATTATCCCCTTTCGGACTCAGAATTTCCCATTTTTTCCTTGTAACTCGAAAAACTTTTTCACCTTCATACCTAGCGCCTCATATTTGCTATGTAGCTTCGTTATCATGTGCGATGCGCAAAGTGAATTCGGATTTTTGATCCGACCCTCCATCATGATTATCTCCCCCTTTCGGACTCAGAATTTCCCATTTTTTCCTTGTAACTCGAAAAATTTTTCACATACCTACGCGCCTCATATTTGCTATGTACTTCGTTATCATGTGCAGATGCGCAAATGAATTCGGATTTTTGATCCGACTTCATCGGTTATCTCCCCCTTTGGAACTCAGAATTTCCATTTTTCCTTGTAACTCGAAAAACTTTTTCACCTTAATACCTACGCGTCTGATATTTGGTTCGTAGCTTCGTTTTGATGTGCTGATGCGCAAAGTGAATTCGGATTTTTTATCCGACCCTCCATCATGGATTACCTCCCCCTTTCGGACTTAGCATTTGGGGAAAGTGGGTATATTGCGATGGCGCGCCATCGACTTTTTCTAGTTCATTCTGAGATAATGCAAATGGAAAACATGATAAAAAAGCTAACATTCCGGAGTTAATTGGATCAGTACATGTCTGGCATTGATTTACGAATAATGATGTCAATTGCAGTTTGGATACATTTGTGAAACTTACAATCATGTTTATGCATGATCAGAAGTTTATACATTAAGTAGTTTGTGGTGAAATGTAGGTTTAGAGTAGCATATACATGTATATTAAAATAGCAAATCTCCCAGCATTGAGCAATGACCTCATGGTTTTCATAAAAAATATTGTTTAGCTATTAAAAATGCATTCCGGCATTTTCGTAACATTATTTGTATGTACCCCGAACATATGTCGGATTGGCTTTATGTTCCTATTAGTCATCATCCATATGTTCATTCTGTGTACCACTCATGCGGCCCATACATGATCCATATTGCTTCTTAGTGGAATACAGTGCAGATCCTGATCAGACTGTGCGGATGCGGTGCGGTCACACAACCCATAAGCCCAATTTCTCTAGTCACAGCCATGTATGTCCAAGGTCGAACGACTTAGACGTTTGCGTTAATGTTTTTGTCATCATTTGTGTTAAAGCTTTCGTAAACCCAATATTGGCTTGAACATCCATATGTTGTGGTCCAAGCATGCGGACCCTGTGCTCATTGTCAAGGTCATATGACTTAGAAGTTGGCGCTAAAGTTTTAGTCAAAAATTGCGTTAATGTTTTATGTTACCAACAATCTCTGTAACCGTAGGTTGGATTTGCTTGAAACGTCATATGCTCATTAGTAGGTTCAATTATCTGGCGGACTCATGCAGCCCCTTTTGCCCACGGTCAAGGTTAAATGAAGTATGCGTTAAAGTACTAAATGGGACATCAGCCAGTGTTACTAAACATTTAGAATTCAGAGACAATAGCATGCAGTGACACGATGCTACATGATACTAAAGTAGTATTCATATACAGTGTAACCTCTCTAAACCGAACATCAATAAAACACATGTGATCTTACTTTTGATGGTTTTTTTGTCATTTATCTCCTCTGATAATGTCGGTTCATGGTTGCCTAGCACACTGCTATGACTCAGAATGATCAAATGCCTGATTTACAGCGAAACTGGGAAGTCCCAGGGTGTCCGGTTTAGATAAGTTTCACTGTAATTATGAATTTGAAGGTTCGGGTTGTTCTTTTCATTATTCACCCGATTCTGTTCGATGGTTCCTACATTTGCTGTCATCATTATAAGTGGGATCATGCTAACATTATTCTCTGGCGACAAAAGCATTACGACTACTTATTTGTCTTGTAATAATATGCATCGACCAACCGTTGTCATTAAGCATAGTACAATTCCATACTCATATGTTCGGAAAAACGGACAATAAAGATCAATAGCTAGCTAGTGAACGATCGTTAATCATGATAAGGCACACACTGATCTCTGATATAGCTAGTGACGAGTTTGATCAATGTTAACGCATCGCTCGTGTAAGATTCACTATGCTCAAATTGTGTCCAGTTTGAAGATTTCTGCTAACATCCCCTTGCACTTTCTTTTCGCAAACCTATTAATTATGTACTTTCCCCCTATGTGTACATTCGGCCATTCAGTTTGTTTAGCCATTGTATATGGTTCCACGCTACTTTAGGGTTGTGTACAGAGGCATCAATAAACAGAACCAATAATGCAAAGCTAATATGCAACCACTCTACGTCCATTTCCCACAAATCCGTATAAATCGTATCCGGCTAATGTTTTATTATGGCAAGCCAAATGCACAGTGATTATTCAACAAACATAACCAATAATGTAAAGCTACTAAGCGACCATACGTGCATTTCCCACACACCAGCATACATCGTATACGGCAAATGTTCTATTATGGTAAGCCAAATGCATAATAATTCCCCAACCCAAGTTGCAAAACTAATTTGTGACAGTCACCACTCTACGTATGTGCATCATCTATTCTGCTCCATCCCTCTGTGTTGGTCCCTGTCTCCATTGTGTTCCTCGAATGCGTGTTGCTGCCTCCATTCTGGTCCTCACAAGGGCATCTATCTATTTCGTTACCGGACTAAACCTGGTTTAGATTCAACTTCTTTATCATAATCGCAAAGGGGGTGTTATAAACCGATGTAAGGTGCATCTACGTATGTGCATCACACATTCTGCTCCATCCCTCTGGGTTGGTCCCTGTCTCCATTGTGTTCCTCGAATGAGTTTTGCTGCCTCCATTCTGGTCCTCACAAGGGCATCTATTTCGTTCCCGGACTAAATCTGGTTTAGATTCAAGGGCATCTATTTCGTTCCTGGACTAAACCTGATTTATATTCAACTTCTTTATCATACTCGCAAAGGGGGTGTTAATAACCGATGTAAGGTGCATCTACGTATGTGCATCACCTATTCTACTCCATCCCTCTGTGTTGGTCCCTGTCTCCATTGTGTTCCTCGAATGCGTTTTGCTGCCTCCATTCTGGTCCTCACAAAGGCATCTATTTCGTTCCCGGAATAAACCTGGTTTAGATTCAACTTCTTTATCATAATCGCAAAGAGGGGTGTTATAAACCGATGTAAGGTGCATAAACGTATGTACATCATCTATTCTGCTCCATCCCTCTGGGTTGGTCCCTGTCTCTATTGTGTTCCTCGAATGCGTTTTGCTGCCTCCATTCTGGTCCTCACAAGGGCATCTATTTCGTTCCCGGACTAAACCTGGCTTAGATTCAACTTCTTTATCATAATCGCAAAGGGGGTGTTATAAACCGATGTAAGGTGGCGGGACGGTGGTGGTTCTGACATGTGTTTTTGTACAAGTACAACAACAAAACTCTTTGTTCGCTCAGTCCATGCAAAATGGCATCATGAGGTACACGTTAATATAAATTGATACACGAGGCAAACACAAATACTACAACGTTCATGTCTAGATATTACATTATACAAGATACAGAAGTGTCAAACAATAACATCAGGTATGTAAATTGACCCTTTCACCCCTACATATTGGACATGATACTTTTATAATATTTTGTGAAACGTTTCGTTCCTCTGATGGGGAATTGTTAGAAAAGCAATATGTGAAAAATTATTGACAAACACTGCGGGTCTCGATTGGACGGCTTGATGTAGGAATTATATCGGTCTTGTTTTCAATTGATTTCTTTCAATATGGCTGCGTGACCCGCATCTCTCAAATGCCATGTACAGGTATATGGAGTGGCTCCTATCAGGCGGAAACACATGTGACATCATCCCGAATTCAATCGATATTCGACATGTGGAAAAACCACTGATTATATATGGAGTCGCTCTAGTGGAAACACATGCGTCAGTTTAAAATACATGTATTTGTATTGTGAATTGTTTTACTATGTATTCAGAGACATACTAATAAACATAAAATGTTATTTAAAGAAGAAGATGATGCACATACGTACATTTCCCACAGATCCCCATAAATAGTATACGGCTAATGTTCTATTATTGCAAGCCAAATGCACAATAATTGCCAAAACCCAAGTTTTGGCAATTATTGTGCATTTTGGCTTGCCATTCCCTATGGTTTATGGTCATATAGCGGCAAAGTCTGATATGAAAATCTATGATAAAGGCGTTCAAAGATCGTTCCTACATACATGCCTGTTTCTGGTGATAATCGCAGATTGCATGTTGTTTTCTCTGGTTTCATAGTGACCGTCAATGTTAAATGCCTATGTGTTGCTGAAAGGCGAACATAATGTACGTAGTATTAAACAGTTTCTACTGTCCAATCATCACATAGACTGCAATCATGCTGTGTCTGTTTATAGTGCATATTATGTTTGCCAACCAAATATGCATAGGCCATCACTCCACCCGTTCTACATTATTATACCCCCCGCAACGAGTTGTGGGGGGTATACTGGAGTCAGGTTGTCCGTCCGTCCGTCCGTCCGTCCGGATAAACTTAAAATCAGAGATATATTGTTATAACTTCTATTTCCTTCATCTAAAATGCTTGATATTTCACACATGCATTCCTGTAAGGCTCTACTACCATGCTGTGCCAAATCCACGACCGTCCAACCCCCGCAGATCCCAAGGTCAAGGTCAATTACTTAGTCCGTAAACTTAACATCAGAGAAATATTGTTATAACTTCTATTTCCTTCATCTAAAATGCTTAATATTTCACACATGCATTCCTGTAAGACTCTACTACCATGCTGTGCAAAATCCACGACCGTCCAACCCCCGCAGATCCCAAGGTCAAGGTCAAATACTTAGTCTCTTTACAAAACTTAACATCAGAGAAATATTGTTATAACTTCTATTTCCTTCATCTGAAATGCTTAATATTTCACACATGCATTCCTGTAAGGCTCTACTACTATGCTGTGCCAAATCCACGACCATCCAACCCCCGCTGATACCAAGGTCAAGGACAAATACTTAGTCTCTTTACAAAACTTAACATCAGAGAAATATTGTTATAACTTCTATTTCCTTCATCTGAAATGCTTAATATTTCACACATGCATTCCTGTAAGGCTCTACTACCATGCTGTGCCAAATCCACGACCATCCAACCCCCCACCCCCGCTGATACCAAGGTCAAGGTCAAATACTTAGTCTCTTTACAAAACTTAACATCAGAGAAATATTGTTATAACTTCTATTTCCTTCATATAAAATGCTTCATATTTCACACATGCATTCCTGTAAGGCTCTACTACCATGCTGTGCAAAATCCATGACCGTCCAACCCCCGCTGATCTCAATGTCAAGGTCAAATACTCTTTACAAAACTTAACATCAGAGAAATAAGTTATAACTTCTATTTTCTTCATTGAAAATTCTTATTGTTTCACTTGTGCATTCCTCTAAGGTTGTACTATCATGCTGTCACAAATCTACGAGTGTCCAACCCCCGCTGATCCCAAGGTCAAGGTCACATACTTAGTCTCTTTACAAAACTTAACATCAGAGAAATATGTTATAACTTCTATTTCTTTCATTGAAAATACTTAATATTTCATATGCTTTGACAAATCCCCGCTGATCTCGAGGTCAACGTCACATACATACCGTATAACCTCGGCTTAACGCCCCCCTCCTAATAAACGCCCCCCCCCCCCCAAATAAAAAAAAAATATTTTTTTTTTACCAGTGACCGCCAATTTCAAACACAAATAATCCTTAAATCCTTATTTGTGTTTGAAATTGACGGTCCTTGGTAATTTTCTTTTTTTATCTTTTTTACTGGCTAATAAACGCCACCCCCCCCCCATATTTTAGGGGTACCTGGGCCCACGCGGGGGGTATTCCGTAAGCCTCGCTTACTGACCAATCTAGTTGCATGTATGTTTTCGATTTGTACTTCGCGTTCTGCTCTTCTAGAAGGAAGAATTAAAGACTAATATTATTATTATTTACGTCTACAATGATTTATGACTGTGACTGGGGAACTTGTGTTTGTGGCATTCGCAGCCAGTGTAGACCCTGGTCAGACTCGCACAGTCTGTCAGGGTATGCACTGTTTGTAATTCAGTCTGGAAAACCACGGTGTTAATTAAAAATGTTGACGACTATCAGATTACAAGAGTGGGATAATACAAGGTGTATGATCACGTGGTACTAACAACAACAACAAGTACCGATTCAAAGTACGTATTATTTTATAGTGTCCTTATTATTACGTAACGGATTTTGATGAAATATGGCGCATCAAATGCGTCTTGTTAAGCTGCATTTGGTGGTCTCTGTATTTTCGCCCGACACGGAAATCGATTCTCCGCAAAAACGACAGAAGTTTGGGCGAAAATACAGAGACCACCAAATGCAGCTTAACAAGATGCGTTTGTTGCGCCATAGTTCAACAAAATCCGTTGCATATTAAGGAAAATATCAAATAATACTTACTTTGGATTGGGCGACGTTGTTGTTGTTGTAACCACGTGATCATGCACCTTGTAATACAAGTCATGTGGATCATTAGCTAGACTGGTAAGAAATGCGATAAGGCTCATATTTACAGACAGGCCATATATGATGTGTGTTTGTTCCTATTAGTTACCTGTTCGATCGTGTCTATGAAGCATGGCAAGAGAAACAAGAGATACTACCAATTCGGTATAAGAGATAGCGCGTTTCCTGTCTGAGCGACCGACCATTACCTGGATAGCTCCCAATGTGTGTACATTCTGAAGATATGATGTCAACACATATGGGTTATCAGATTCCACTGAAACTATCATACCAACAAATCTCGTGCATTCATGATTGTATTTTCTAACCCGTTACGAGAAACTATATATATATATATGTCTTCAATATGGTGTTTAGTTATTATTCATTATAATGCTTTCTATTATACAAATGCACCTGAACCCTTTCAACACCACATGTCTGCATAGTGGTATTGGCAAAAAGTGTAGATCCAGATGAGCCGGCTCTTTTTGCAAGACATTTTCATATTTTTTAGAATAAAAACACCCCTTTTATATTGTCCGCACTGGGTGGACGTGGGAATGTAGAAATTGTGCCAGAAGCCCACAAAATCGCATAATATCTAATTTCCATCTTCCGGAATTATACTTGTGTCTACCACCCGCGGACTATTGGCTCAATCATGTAGTTACGGTACAATGAACAACCCTGTAGACACTTATCTAATAGACCCGCACGAGTAATAGCGTCTCATAGTGTATGGAGCTTCCCACCCCACCCCCACCCCACCCCCCGCCCCATCCCCCGCCCACACACACACACGGATACAGATATTCCCGCCAATCCCGTTGATACACCGGTGATACATTGTGTATGTTGGTTTCTGAATGTACATGGTCTATGTCTTGTTAACAGAACTGCGACGCAGTATGGTTCCATAATCGTCTCTTCATTAGATTGAAAGACCTAAATACACCTTGTAATGAGCCTATAAATATAGAGATTATGAGTCTGCTGTATTATAATTGCATTCAAGTCACATTTCTCTAAACGTACTACTGGCCGATTTTTAAAAGTAAACGTTGTAAAATATCAAAATTATAACTAAAGTGTTGTATGGCATAAAACCATTTTATCCCGTCAACACAGTGCGTATGTGCCGTGAAACACGGTGCCGTGAAACATTTTTGATATCCAGTCAATACAATTTTTGCATTTTACAGCCATTTGTAGGTGTTGACTTGATAAATAGAATAGTAGGTTAGTGCCGTGAATGGGAAAAAATATCTAGCGCGGCACGGAAACGGGATGTGCTCGGCAGAGCCTCGCCCATCCCGTTTCCTGAGCCTTGCCAGATATTTTTTCCCATTCACGGCACTAACCTACTATTCTCTATCTATTTTCCTTATTTCTGAACCAAAGTATATGTTGTGACCACTCATTTGAACCGTCTCGGCGAGACGGTTCAAATGAGTGGTCACAACATATACTTCTGATGAGAAATAAAGAAATTCTTCAGCCTTGCCGGATATTTTTTCCCATTCACGGCACTAACCTACTATTCTCTATATATCCGTAAATCACACACAATTGATATGCGCCTCGAAAAAATATATAAATTAAACAAATCAGTGATGTTTTGGAAGGAACTATTTTACAAGGTGAAACGTAATTCCGGCACTGACCAATATGAACTCACGAAATGTCAATATGGAAACACCTTGTAATGAGCCTATAAATATAGAGATTATGAGTCTGCTGTATTATAATTGCATTCAAGTCACATTTCTCTAAACGTACTACTGGCCGATTTTTAAAACTAAACCGTTGTAAAATATCAAAATTATAACTAAAGTGTTGTATGGCATAAAACCATTTTATCCCGTCAACACAGTGCGTATGTGCCGTGAAACACGGTGCCGTGAAACATTTTTGATATCCAGTCAACACTATTTTTACATTTTACAGCCATTTGTAGGTGTTGACGGGATAAATTGAATAGTAGGTTAGTGCCGTGAATGGAAAAAAATATCTGGCGTGGCACGGAAACGGGATGTGCTCGGCAGAGCCTCGCCCATCCCGTTTTCTGAGCCTTGCCAGATATGTTTTCCCATTCACGGCACTAACCTACTATTCTCTATCTATTTTCCTTATTTCTGAACCAAAGTATATGTTGTGACCACTCATTTGAACCGTGAGTGGTCACAACATATACTTCTGATGAGAAATAAAGAAATTCTTCAGCCTTTCCGGATATTTTTTCCCATTCACAGCACTAACCTACTATTCTCTATAACTGAAACTGATATTTTCTCTGGAATCACCTGCTGTATCTTGTTGCCGTATTCTAATGCACTCTGTAAATATCACGCAATCTGATTGGCTGATGGTCATACATTACAGGTATATAATTGTTGATGAACGGTCGCAAATTATTTCAATATGTATTCCTACTCCAGTAGTAAAGGAGTGCATTAGAAATAGGTTAACCGCATTGTAATTTTGAAATTTGCGGCGTATATCAGAAAATGATAGGTCAGAAAACATGTTTAAAGGCTTGGCTAGCGCTTCACCATTAAACAGATTTTCCGACCTATCATTTTCTGATATACGCCGCAAATTTCAAAATTACAGTTAACCCTATATGTTGCATCCAAACTTACATCGAAATTTAGCAAAACAGTCGGAGCTCATGCGGAACTCATTTCGGCTTGAGCTCTGATGTTTTTGGTAAAGTTTCGACGGTATATACGGGAATAATTGGTTTTCGAACAAATTCAGAGCTCCCGCGGAACAGGAGTAGATTGCAGGTGGCAGGTATGATTTCCGCATGCTCTGACGTTTTGTCAAGTTTCGACGGTATGTGGGGCAATTATTGAATGTTTTCGGAATGTATTATACCCATGATAATGGCGATGAGACACGGTGTCGTAATTGCGGTATGTGGCGTGTGCTTGTAACACCTGCGCCCCGCGGCAACGACAATAACATCCGGCAGTCGTAACGAGGTCAGGGGAAATGTGATGGTAGCTGGGAAAATTGCGATTGTGACACATGTGGCTAGTGTAGGTCCTTATTCGTAGTTGCGAACGGTACAACGGAAGTATGTTACCGTTCGCAACTACATGTAGTTTATTCTTGCAATCAGTTATATCAATATCAGGGGAAATGTGCCGCTAGCTGAGAAAATGGACAGTATGACACGTGTGGCTAGTGTAGGTCCAGATGATCAACTGTATTCGTAATTGTGAACAGTAACTCGCGCAATCTACTCCCGCACCCTCCGTAGCAGAGTCACGAATAGTAACTCTTGCAATCTCCTCCTGTATCGTCCGTAGCTACGGACGGTATGGGAGTATATTTCAAGAGTTACTGTTCGCAACTAGTTCATTCATACAATCAGTTGTATCAAGACCAGGGGAAATGTGCCCCTAGCTGAGAAAATGGACATTATGAAACGTGTGGCTAGTATAGGTCCGGATGATCATCAGTATTCCTAGTTGCGAACAGTAGCTCTTGCAATCTACTCCCGTGCCGCCAGTAGCAGAGTTGCGAACAATAACTATTGCACGCTACGGGATTATATTTCAAGAGTTGTTGTCAACAACCAGTTTATTCGTCCAATCAGTTATATCAAGGTCAGGGAAAATATACACCTAAATGAGACAAATCAGATTGATCAGACAGCACTGACTGGCATGCTAATATGAATCTATGCTAGTCGCATTTGCCTTGACGGAATTCAACTTAAGGATCCTGGTGAGAAACAAAGAGGATTTACATTATAATCCTTACGTGTGCGTGTGTAACGCAGTGTGTCGTGGAGTCAGCTACATGTACTAACGCTAGCTACATGTAATTAGAGCCAGTAATAATTAGTTGAGTTTATGTAGATTTGGCGTTCCATATCTACATCAACTCAAATAGAGCACCAAATCTACATAAACTCAAATAATTATTGCTAGTTCTAAATAATTAGAGCCAGCATTAAACATTTAGAGCTAGCATTAATTATTTGAGTTTATGTGGATTTGGCGTTCACGGAACGCCAAATCCACATAAACTCAAATAAGTATTGCTAGCTCTGAATAATTACAGCCAGCATTGAATAGTTCGAGCTAGGCAAAATGAGGAGTGCTCTTCAAATGATTTGAAGCTAGCTCGAAATATTTAATGCTAGCTCTAATTATTAAGAGCTAGCAATAATTATTTGGGTTTATGTAGATTTGGCATTCCATAGGCGCAGGCTGGTCTTGGACAACATTATAGTCTTTCACACAATTGGGCTTGTGTCCCCATGCCATTTAGCATATTATGTATTTATGATGTTTATTGTGGTGACACGTTCTGGTGGCATAATGCTATAAGTGCATGCTCATTGTCTACAAACAGATAGCATTAAGGACCCGTTCTATACCTGAGCATCCTAATATTTAAACACAATTGCTTCCTAAATGTGATGGGAAATATGTATACCATACATGTATATGTGAACAATGTCTCGTTACTGTATCCTATACGGCACATGGAGTGTCCAACTCAGCCATGTTTTCGCGTGATTTCAAGACATCAGCCAGTTTCACCTCTTCTGTGGGCCGTTTCACTAAACTTCATACGACTAAAATGTTCGTAAGTGCAAAATTACGATAGTCTGTAAATTATATATTAACGATGTTTTCAATGTAAACAATTATTGTATTTACATTTATTGAGCATATTTATTGAGCAGGAATTCGATGAATTGATATTTTCAGACGATCCTATGTTTGCACATTTTAGTCGTACGAAGTTTAGTGAAACAGGCCCCTGGTGGTTGCCAATATAATTGTATTGCTTCTTGGAGCACGACGGGTGTTTCATTGATGGAATGGCGAACAGTGCAGATCCCGATCACACTGCGCGGATGCGCAAGCTGATCTGGCTCAACGCTGGTCGCTAAATCCATAAGCCCCATTTCTCCACATATTCGCGCTGCTGTGCGATTTCCAACGTTAAGGCTAAATTAACGCTACGTCGAAAATCCCTCTTTTTTGGCATCACTATGTGGAGCAGCCGAGGACTTTTCAGAAGAGAGTTGTACAATGTATAACGACAGTTCCCACCATACATTTATCTGGTACACATCGATAATGGACGAGATCGATGATTGTGCAAAGTTTGCACATAGTTTTATCATTGGTTTTGTTGTGAATCATGCTCTTGTGTGCCTCTATATTGAAACAGTATGTACATTGAAAACCGAAGTCATGTGGACGTTAGCACGCTTATTGCCAATGCCGATGCAACCTTTAACCAAATGTTCATCAGGGCCCGGTTGCTCAAAAGCTATGTTAGCTTAACAGACTGTTAAATCCTTAACAATGTTAAGGATTTAACAGTCTGTTAAGCTAACAGAGCTTTTGAGCAACATGGCCTGGTAGCTTAACAGACTGTTAAATCCTTAACAGTGTTAAGGATTTAACAGTCTGTTAAGCTAACAGAGCTTTTGAGCAACCGAGCCCAGACAGTCAGTTTCTGCCAGTTACCACAGCACGGACAATTACATGAGACAGACCATGTGATTTATATCTAAGAAGATGTGTGATATCTCATGCAAAATAGTTGTAAGATTTTCTATATTTTCCGAAAATGAGATCGAAAAAAAATTAGAGCAAATGCGGAACAGAATCATTCACTTTCGAGGCCATTTACAAAAATTTTCGCAGTTTCTGTAAATAATTCCGCATTTGGTGTGACAATTTCGTCAAATTTCGAGGACATTTACATAACATTATGCTGTTTCTATAAATAGTATATGTTCCATGGAACTTTCCACATATTCTTAGGTACAAAATCACATGACTTGTCCCAGCTATTGATTACGTGATTGTCTGTGCGCCATGATGCTTAAATTGCTGGTACTTGTTGTCTATAATTTCCTCCAAAGTACAGGTTTATTTTCGACGGTTTCGTGCTGCGAATTATGACTGTAATAGTAATCGGATGTGCGGTTGTATGGCTGATATCTCGTCGTCCGTGTGGAACAATAACCTGTAGAACCTCTCGATATCAGACACCCAGAAAAATGTGATTGTTTCCGGTGATATCTGATCATGATGACAGAGCATGCGCAGTCATTGCCGTGTATGGGTCAGACTTAAAGGTACGTGCCCACCCAGTAGGCACAAAATGTGCTTTATAGGAATTAAATAAGTGTATAATTGTCATTATTCAACCAGCTCTAAAAATTACTAGTGCCCTCTATACAGATATAATCATTTAGTAATATTTATTTTATTTTATTTTATTTAAATGCGTCAACTGAAAAAAATAAATATTTTCGACAAATTATAAAGTATGATCATTGATAAAACAATAAATACATAGATTAGATAGTATTGTCCATTAACATTTTAAGGAAATACGGTTATCAGTGTGGACATTTACGTCTGATATAAAATGTACAATAATGCCAATACATACATGGGGTAATGGTGTATAGCGGGCGCTCGTAACTTGAAGAACTGATGGAATAGCGAGACAATTACACACTTATTTAATTCCTATATGAACAGTTTGTGCCTACTGAGTGGGCATGTACCTTTAAATGGACCATAGAGAATACCATGTTAGTGTTTTTGTTAGCAAGTTTATCAATCAATGCTAGAAAACGCGTATGGAATTCCCACCGTTTCCTAGCCTAGGTACGGCAGTTTCGCAAGAGTTACTGTCTGCAACTATTAATAGCTCAGCCTGATTTTGATATCAAAAGATTGTACATGTACACACTGGGGAGAAGACACATCAGATGTCTCAATACCACGTAGTGCCTTTTCTCCACCATTGATGCCGATTGTCAGATATCTGGCTATGATATCGTATGGCTTTAAGGTACAAACTGTTCTTTATAGGAATGGAATAGGTGTGTAATTGTGTCACTATTCCACCAGTTCTAACGATTACGAGTGCTCTCTATACAGGTATATTCATTTAGTAATATTTATTTTATTGATAGTGAAGCGCGTTGATATCAGGCTATTGTCATATGCAAATGAGGCATGGTATTTTTTAATTATTTATACTAATTAAATCCGTCACCTCAAAAAATAATATTTTCGACAGATTATAAAGTATGATAATTACACATGAAAAATAAATACAGAGTATAAATAGTACTGTCCGTTAACATTTTACGGAAACACGGTTATCGCCCCTGATATTAGTGTGGAAAGTTACTTCTGATATAAAATGTATGATAATGTCAATCAATACGTGGGGTAATGGTGAATGAATGTTCATTTTGCCAGGAAATGTCTCAGATGATGTCTCTGATATAAAGAACATTTTGTGCCTACTGAGTGGGCATTTAGCTTTAATGATAACGATTAATGTATACGATAATATAGCCAGTTCATTGAAGTTCAGTCTATGTATTATATGTATTATGTTGCATTTTATACAGTCACGTATTAGCTATTATCTTCTATATCGGGGAAATATGAAACTCACTCCACCTGAAACAAAAATCACCCTTAATGCGTTCGCTAAATTCCTATACACTGATTCAATGCTTTCAATGCTTTCAATAGTTATCACGATTTAATTAACCCATATGTCATATTCAAGGCACATGATCACGTGGTTATAACAACAACAGCAGTGGCTGAACGTATTTAAATCTTGCCCACTCCAAAATAAGTATTATTTGATATTTTCCTTAATATGAAACGGATTTTGATGAAATATGACACAGCAAACTCGTCTTCATGAGCTGCATGTGGTCGTCCAGGGAGTTTGTCACAGACATGTCGTTTTTGCGAAGAATCGATTTCCGTGTCTCCGACACGGAAATCGATTCTTCGCAAAAACGACAGAAGTTTGGGCCAAAGTACCGAGACCACCAAATGCAGCTTAACAAGACGCGTTTGATACGCCATTTTTCATAAAAACCCGTTACGTAATAAGGACAATATAAAAGAATACGTACTTTGAATCGGATGGATTCTGGAAGTTTCAGTACTTGTTGTTGTTGTTAGTACCACATGAGCATACAGCTTGAAAATGGTCTGATGGGTATTGCGACCAGTGTAGATCCAGATCAGCATGTGCATCCGCAAATGCAATCGCCTGAACAAGAATCGCGGTGTTGTAAAAACTGTGTCTATGGTGCTCTCAAATACCTACTGTCTGTTCCACGTTTTTCTGCCGACGAACTTTTGGCTATTAAACATATTAAATCTAAACACTATTTAAATGTAAGTACTTTTTCACCAATAACAAAAGTTCACCCTCCCCAAAATATTTTGTTTGATTAAATTCCATCAAATATTGATTTTATAGCGAAAAAACGATTTTCCTATGGGAATTTAACATGGGGGGGGGAGAGATGGAAGAGGTGAGGGAGGAGTCAAACAACGAATATTTTTGGAAGTAGACTCCGAAACCTGGCTAGATAGCTTGGAAATTAAATGATGTAAATAAGAAAACGAAAGTTAGATTTTTTTCGCAATAACATCAGTACATGATGGAATTTTTCAAAAAAAGATTTGGGGAGCCTAAGGTGATTTTTTTGTTATTTATGAAAAAGTACTTATATTTAAACATTTTAAAGATTTAATGTGTTTAATGGCCAAAACACTAGAGTAGAGTGGAGTAGAGTGTACAGTAGAACCTCCATAAACCGGACACCGATCTGTTGAACTTTATGTGTGCATTGTCATGCATTCTCTTTGATAGTGTCTGTTTATGATCTCAAGTCACAGACAACTGTCTACTGTCTGTTTCACGAAAGCTGCCCAAATGTTACGGCCATATTAACAATTCAAAAACAATATTGTTTTCGATAATATTAAATTAAAGGAAAATTTAAGAATAAGCCTTCTTTTTATTTCGTGAAATTTGGTCAAATATTGGTTTTATTACGAAAAATTGATTTGTCTATGGGAATTTAACATGAGGGAAAACTAGGTAGAGGAGTTGTGGGAGGAGTCAAAAAATGAAAGACTTTGGAAATTGACTCCGAAACCTGGCTAGATAGCTTGGAAATGATCTAACTAAGAAAACAAAAGTTAAATTTTGAAAATCGGTCCAGTATTTCTGAAATTCGAAAAAATGTCCCCATGTTAAATCCCCATAGACATCTTCACTCCGTGAAGATGTCTATGGGGATTTAATATGGGCATTTAAAATGGAAATCTTCACTCTGTAGAAACACGTGGAACAGACAGTAGTATATTTCCCGTGATTCTGAATAACGATGTTCTGTGTTACTTGGCATTTAGAAGCATTTGTTTTAATTTAATCTGCATACAGTTAGTAGGTTATATAAACGAGCCACAGTTATTATTCAATAGTTCGCCCGTTCCCATGATAACCATACAGTTATGTTAAATGTATGGCTATATTGTCTATTTGATTTGGCGGTATTGTCATTTATTGCGCATTTACCGAGTAAATCATATGTATCCATGGCAACACTTTTTTATATTTTCATAGTTAGGCTCTTTCACGAGATAGTTGATATGGTGATATGGTACTTTACCAATATGTGACGCGCCATGAGCTACAGTGGAACCCCTCTAAATTGGACATAGAGAAAAGTGAGTGGTGGTTAATTTGGTAGGTTTCATTGCCGTTTATCTCCGCCGATAATGTCTGTTCATTATGATATAGTACTGTTGGTTTCCGATAAATTGGAAGGGCACGTGACGTCACGGGGTCTGCGGACGGTGTCTATGTTAGCTTTCTAGGGATGTGGCCGTTTGCAGTCATTTTAGGTGGTCGAATCGACGCCTTATCTAGAGCAAATTAGAGCTTGAAAATCTATGCTCCTGGTAGTTTGTGAGATAATTTAAATTACCAAGTGGTTGACTAGTGAAACAGGCGATTGAAAACCACAATACATGCCATAATTGTAAACGTAAAATGTTTCAATAGTTGATTCACTGTGATTGTCCAGACTTGCGCAAGCACAATCATTATTGTCCCCACAGCTCAGATGGTAGAAGACTCGGTAAATGAATTCGACCTGCCTTGCTTTGGTGCAAGTTCGAGCCTCTCACAAATCATATTTCTTTATTCGTAACAGATGCAACATTTTCTCAAATTTTATAAACATTAGAGATTGACACAAGGGTCCTTGTGACGTGTGAACTGGTTTTACTGTTTTCACAGATCAGGATGGACATCACGCAGTAAGACCAGGGCTTACGGTGTTCACAATTCATTTAATAAATAAATGTTATATATCTGTCAAAAAACCTGAAAGAAGACAATGCACGAGGGGAGACTTCTGGGGGCGTACATATACACATCCCCGGGGTTCTTGACCTCCTATTTGCTGCCTCCTGAAAATGTTTGGCTGACTAAACTCACCCACACGTCGTATGTCCGCCGCCCCCAGATGGGGAAGATATCGGTTGCGCGTATACGTTTGGTGCAGACAGACATATGGATGTATCTAAGGTGATTCAAACGGCATTATGCAATATACAATGTACGTATATATCCGATGTTGAACAAATGTACATTAAATAAATGAATGTTAATAAAATAAACGTATTAACCACGGCAAATATATGGGACTATCAAGTGAGGGACAACATTCCAAAGCCGAATACTAACCCAATTACCCGATTACATACCGATAAACCAGTATATACATGTATAGACTCTGTGACTAGGGTCTCTGATTATGGGGCTGGTTAACGCGAGCAATACGCAGCTCACGATGGCGGTCTCTATCCCCATAATAATTATTATGGTCAGTGGCATTCTGGTATGTGGCATCACAATGGAAATCTGGGCCAACATAACGTCTGTTTGAATTATGACGCAAATTACGTCAACAATGATCGTTCTCAGTATGATAAATCGACATACTACCGCAACCCCGACCGTATGTATGCCGGTCAGACTGATTTACATCAAGATGGCGGTCATGCATATGATGATCGTCGTTTCATGCAGACATCTGCTATGCTTCAGTAAATACATCATGGATAGTTTATCTATTTGTACTTGGAACGCCACTGGCCTCATGTCTAGTTCGTATTATCTCAGTAACCTCTTGAATAACTATGACATCGATATTTGTGGCGTGTCAGAGCACTGGTTGTATCAGAGAGATATGCACTTTTTGAACACTATCAACCCAAACTATAATGGATGTGGTATGTCCGACTTTGATTTGGCATTGTCAAGCAATAGGCGGGTAGGCAAAGGTGGACTGGCCATACTGTGGCATAAACGTTTGAGTTCATTTGTAACACCACTAGAAATCGACAGTGACAGAATCATCGGGTTACAACTGAACGTGGATACATCTTATTTCATTTACATTCTACAAGTCTATACGCCGTGCAAAAATCACTGTGTGGAATTGTATCGAGAGCATCTTCGTGAACTGAATGATGTTATCAGCATGTACTCACAACGAGGTAGAGTCATTGTGGTAGGGGACTTCAATACGCATCTGCAAGGCGCTACATACTTGAAGCCAAACAATTCCAGGAGTCGCGAACTGAAACGTTATATTGAGACTCACAACATGTGTGAAATTGACACATTGCCTATATGTACCGGTGCGAGATCAAGTTTTGTGTCATACGACGGTGCCAATGAATCACGTATTGACCACGTACTCATACCGGTAGAGTGTGTTGACCTAGTGCGTTCATGCGAAATTTTCAACGATCATTGCCTAAATGTTTCAAGACATAGACCAATTATAGTACAAATGCGTATGGATCTCCCGGACTACGAATTATGTAATAAGCGTAAACCGCTTAGATGGAACACGTTTGATATAGCGATTCTCAACCGATATGAAAAGTGTGTATCTGATTTGCTACGATATAGGATCAATTCACTCAAACTGAGTTATCATTCTGTGACTAGCTACATCGATTCACTGTATGAGTGTATTGTCGCCTGTATCAGTTCAGCATCCGAACATATATTTCCAAAGGCAAAGTATAGGCCATACTTGAAACCGTATTGGGATCAAAACATGAAAGACTTACATAACAACATGCGGCATAAGCGCCAAACATGGATTGAACATGGGCGTATGACAAACAGTGTATATTGCATAGAATACAAGGCAGCAAAGTGCATGTTCAGAAAATATCACCGGAAATGTGGAGACATTCCAAAGTAAAGTAGATGATGATATCGATGAGGCTTTAGACATTGATGCTGCACTATTTTGGAAGCTAGTAAATTCACGGCGGAAGGATTCGTGCTCAAGTGTTGGAAACGAGATTCGCTTTGGTGATAAGATTGTGCGTGATCCTAAATGCATTGCTACTGAGTGGGGTAAACACTTTGCCTCATTGTATTCAAATACTGAAAATGAACAGTTTCACCAAGAACTATTCGTAAGAGTGAGAGCTTCAAACGCGGCGGTGCGAAGGCTAATACCGGTGGATACGGAGTCTAATGTATTTTCCAAAAGTGAAATTAAATGTGTAATAGATAAATCACTAAAAAAGGGCAAAGCGTGTGGACTGGATGGTGTATATAACGAACACTTGATTCACGGTGGTGAAGCATTGATCCAATGTTTGACGGAACTATTTAATTTGATGTTTGATATTAGCTATGTGCCGAAACAGATGAAGCAAGGGGTCATCATCACGTTGTTTAAAGGTGGACAGAAGCGAAAAGATGACCCAAATAGCTATAGGGCCATCACATTGTCATCTATCGTTCTGAAACTATTCGAAAGACTTCTACTTACACGATTGAAAGCTAATATTAATAGGCCGATACATAAATTACAAGGGGGCTTCCAAGAGAGGATGGGCTGCATTATGACATCATTTCTGTTTCGTGAGTGTATTGAATACTGCACTGAAAGATGCAGTAAACTATTCGCTTGCTTCCTAGATGCACGACAGGCATTCGATTCTGTGTGGCACGAGGGTCTATTTTATAAGTTGCACCAGTTGGGGATCCGTGATAAACTTTGGCGGATAGTTGTAGCGATGCATGAAGGCATGACGAGCTGCGTGATGCATAAAGGTTTCACGTCAGAATGTTTTGAAATATTCCAGGGCACCAGACAAGGTGGCGTGTGGTCGCCGTTTTTGTACTTGTGTTTTCTTAACGACCTTATGGATATACTGGTCAGCAGTAACATGGGATTTAACATTGGTACCAATAGTTTGTGCGCGCCGACGGTTGCGGATGATATGTTGCTGCTTTCGCTGTCAAAGCATGGCCTGAAGTGTATGATGAACATTTGCTACACATTCTCGTGTGCCTGGCGTTTCCAGTATAATCCAACTAAATGCGCCGTGGTGGTTTATAATGAATCAAAACATGCTTACACGATATCAAGTAGAAAATGGTTGCTTGGCAATGCCATTGTCAATGAGTCGGACCAATACATACACCTTGGTGTCATGTGTAACAAATACTCGAAACTACATGATAGTGTGCAACTGTGTTGTAATAAGATAAGGAGCACGTATTTTACTCTTAAGTAAGTGTGGTTTATCTAGCGGACTAAATCCGCTTACTTTAAAGCATATATACGATGATATTGTCCTACCAAAGGCGCTATACCGTTGCGAATGCTGGTGTAACCTATCAGTCGGCGATACGATGACACTGGAGCGGGCTCATCGCTTATGCATTAAATGCATGCAGAATCTTAATGGCAGAACTAGAACAGATGTTGTCATTAGCTTACTGAACTGCCTTCCGTTAGATGTACTAATAGCTCGCAAGAAACTTGCTTTTCTAGGGCAATTATGCACTCTACAAAGAGACTGTGCTGTAAAACATATGTTTTTGTTGCGTCTCAGTTCATTCTTGCTAGGTAACTGTACTCGAGGTCTAATGCCCGATATCTTCAAAATTATGGATATATATGGTCTCAGACACGTGCTAGAAAAGTATATTTCTTGCGGCGAATTTCCGAAAAAGTCTATATGGAAAACATCTGTTAATGTCCGAACTCGTGAAATCAGTGTTAGCGAGTGGCAGATTAGAACAGCATCGCATCCGTTCGCCAGGTTGAGAAAGGTACACCTAGACTACAAATGTAACAAGTTGTGGAGTTATGCGAGACTGTTTCCAGAGTATCTGAACTACATACAATTTGTATGCCAATTGATTACCAACCTCACGAGATTTAATGAAACGTGTCTCAAATGTGGTTCTCTGATGGACAACTTGGTAGAACATTGTATTTTGGACTGTCCATCTACATTGAATAGCAGATGTAGGTTAATGCATGCTATACGGCAAGCTTATGGTGATGCTATTTCCATGCGCCTAAGGTCACTTACCAATGAAGATTTAGTCACTACTCTATTAAGTGTTGATGCATTTACAGACATTGATACAGCTGTTGAATTCAATCGCGTAGACGATCGCCAAAGAGTTGTATGTGTGAGTCTACATTACTTGTGGCTGCAGTATATTTCCCGAACATGAACACATTAATTTATTAATGTTTGTGAAATTAGTTGCGGTGTGTAGCATTAAGTAAATTTATGTACATGTATATATTTGTGTATACATGTATGTTAAAACTGTTACAATAATTGTTAAATGCAATTCCATGTCACAAATCTCCAATCATGGGGGAAAATAAAGAATATATATATATACATCAGTTAGGAAATATATGTCTTGGTCACAGGTTGATATAGGTGCGATTATGTATAACAATGCTTGTATGTTCTAAAATTAGATAACTAAATCACAGGTGCATCGTTATCGATTAATATGGACTTGTTCGTGCATGCATTTCCCATGGAGTGCTTGACGTTGTTGGTGTGATACATGTATCATTTGAGTGCCTGTGCTCACTATTTTCCTTTTTAGCAAATACGTACCAACAAAGTTAACGTGACACATTGATTCAGAATATGCCTGAATGGCGTTGAATATATTTCGGGCGAACACTGGTCACAAACATGCTACACCGCCATGATAATATCAGTTTTGCATTTGTAACACACCTACCTTACCTAATATGGTTCCTGTGACCTTTGCCCTCGCCACTGTATAGGAAATCGACGGTGCATGTATCTTAATTCGTTGTTTGCATACCAAGAGAACATATTTCTAATGCATCCCTGGATTATTGGACTATTATTCAATTTTGATTTTGATGAGATGTACGTGAGATGTACGGACCTTCGAAAAGTGAAGGCATCGGTGAACATCACTTTTCGAAGGTCCGTAAATCTCATGTATACCGACTCAAAATACTATTATAGGAATGAATGGCCTTTTTGTGGAATTTATCGGGGTATAAACTTGGAAAAGTCGCGGGAATACTGTACGAAGGCCGGAAGGCCTCGTCCAGTATTACCGCGACTTTTCGAAGTTTATATCCCCCATAAATTCCACAAAAAGACCATTCATTCCTTATAATTCCAGCATTTGAAATAAATTCATCAAGAAAATGTGTTTATTTTCTGTTTTCATAATAAGTATTTTAACTGCGCCTGACGGTTACGGAAAGTAGTTTGGCATGGGAGTTTACTGGGATATAAATTTTGGACAGAGACTTGCTACGGACCAATCAAATGTTAGGGAATTGTGTAAATATTTTTGTGCTGGAATTATAATTGTTTTATTATATGACCCTTACCACGATTTCTCTCCCACAAAAACAATTATGTTTACAAACTTCTCCAGAAATAAATCGTGTGTTTCAAAACAATAGTTGAATAAACTTTATATTCAGTTATACGCATTTGATCATATTACGCATGCGCTCATAGGAGGTGAACAATGGGTTTAGTTACATGATTACACACATCTCGGACCGGTCTCGAGGTCCGAGAGTGCTTATTCATGTAAACAAATCGTTCAGAGGTCTACATTCAATTTGTAGATAATCATGTGGCCGTGTTACGGCCATTGAGAATGACTGAAATACTTAGTCATATAAGGTTATGTGTTGTCTTAGTTTAGTCGTTCTTGCGAATAACTTTAAAAATTTATTAAACAGTTTGCATAGCCGGAGGAAGTTTGATTAACCCCATGTTTCATTGTTATCGTATATTACACACATTATCATAATAACTGCCAAAGTAGCCCGATGCTCTACCACTGAGCTATTGCGGCTGATCATGACATCCTCATAATGATACATACATCCGACAACTAATTAATACCGTGTATACATACGAGGTTGCTATTGACAGCTGATCGGGAATACTGTTACGATATTGATTGCTGAACATGGAGATGTACATTTATGCTTACTGTTTCTGTTGCAATATGGTCCCTGCACCAACATAGGCTTACAAGGCCTATTATGGCACAGGGCCTCACTTGATGTGTTTCCAACACCAACAGAGGCGGACATGTACCCCTGCCGGTATTGGAACCGGGAATACGATGGTCATATGGTTCTTAGCACCCCCGTAGAACTGGGAATATGATGGTCATATGGTTCTTAGCTCCACCACAGATAGCCATCTGGTCTATGGTGATACAAGAGCCCTACGTGATAATTTCCCAACGCAGACCCGGGGCTACCCCGATGTTTGCATTTGGAACATAAAAGTACATATATAATGTACCAGGTGTCCAGGTTCATTTGTGGTTTTGTACCAGGTGTCCGGGTTAATTTGTGGCTTGGAAACATTAATCAAGACTGGTGCCGAGTATGTTGTAATTGTCTGACAGCAGAACATGTTTCTCCTGTCAGACGCAATTTATTTTAATCTCAATATTGTATGAAAATATTTTCTAAAGTTATGATGTAACAAATTGAGACAAAAATTAGCAAAGCTGAAGACACAAAGTTGGCCAGTGTAAACCACCACAACCGGCCAACCCCAGGACACCTGGATCCTTATGTACCAGTTGATGGGACACATCGAGTCAATACATGAAAATTGTGAGTGATTATATACATACAGTTACATTGACTGCCTAAACAACATGTGCATAAAACCGTGCTCCATGTGATAATGAATGTGAGGAGACTTCGCAGACATTGACAATCGCAGGAAATATCCCTATTTTGAGACGGGTGCAATTGAAAACTGACCAAGGCACATACCCCATGGCCCGATCAAGAAACATTTGCACCTACCCTTCTTACTGATGAAGAATAAAACATATACGGCCCAGGTATACATCTAAGCCATCAGCTGGCGCATACCCTATGGCCAGCCTCAGCATAAATGTCTACCTGTCGTGTCATTGTCATATACAAAGAAAACCCACATCGCCAGCAGTTGAGCGTACATATAACTCGGTGTATATATAACTTGACAGGTAACCAGGATCTTAGTATATGTCTTAGTATATGTAAGCATACGGTGAGACAAAGATACATGTATACAGGAATAGCGGTATATGTACGTGGTACAACAACAGCATGCATTCGGCCTGCAGCGCATACCCCATGGTGAGCTTCAGCATACGGAGAACGGCATCGAAATGTGAATATGTCTTATTTACAAACAGGAGACAGATAATGTTTTATGCTTACAGTGTATGCACATGGCTGGCGCATACCCCATGACCAGCATCTGCATATCTGTGCACATAAGTATAAGATACAACGATACATAACAAAAATCTGTGTATATGCATCAACTATAATACAACTGTGCGAATGTAACTGGACATACCCCATGACCAGCACAGAATGACACCACCTAAGATACCAATGCGCAGCACAACACTGACTGAATTAACCTATCGCGTCGGTGGCTGGCACATACCCCATGGCCAGTCACAGTATACGTGTCTTGTGGAACCAGTGACCCAAACAGACTGTCATGTATGCTGTGAGAGTCTGATGTATATTTTGTATGCAGATGATTTCCATCTGCCGAGTTTCATGACTTGTCCTTCGGGCACGCCGGACATGATGGCATGTGTGCACGCGCCTATGCGAAAACTATGTCCCGTATACAGGTGTGGTGGTAAGTTTAGAAACACGACCGATTTCCTTAGTGCATTACTAAATTTTGCCGCGAATAATGGAGTTCTGTCGGACTGGAGAAACAAAGGACCCGCTTTGTTCCCACGTAACTTCATGTATCGCTTCAGGTTGAGAACCGGGCAGTCACCAGATTCATTACGAGATAGGAGCACATCTACTGGGTGAGATGATGTCCTCGTTTTGTAATGGTGTAGCCGAAGGATAATGTGTGCCTTGTGCATGTGAACATCCTTAAGTTGCAATACCATATGTGCTTGTGTTGTGCGACCCGAGATGAGTTCGCCCATGCGGAAAAACCCATAGAATGCTGTTGAGAATATTGCACGGTACAGAATGGCATCGTATCGATGAAACAGAGTGGTACATGCCTGGAGTATGATGTAGCGTATGAGGCAAGATAGGCAACCTTGCATCCGATGTTCTACACTGTTTCTTGCAACCCAGTAATGTACGCTGAACTAAAAAGTCAGCGGTGGGGTCTGGAAGATGTGATAATTTATGTATGAATGCTATCGCCGAAACATGACCGCATGTTGTGCTTGGTGCCAAACCTTGAGAGTGCATGTCAGCAATGAATTGTGCAACTGTTGAGGCATCGGAAGGGCAATATGGCAATGTAGGTTTATATATATTACAGAAAGTGTGGAACCGTGTAAGGTACCTATTGTATTGGTTTCTGGTACTTTGAGCTAAGGAAGCCTGCACCAGTGACTTTACGGACGAAGCAGCAGCCCTGGGGCCAGATGCGTTGGGACCCGCGTTGGTGCATCCGCGAGGTGAGTGGCGCGTGCTTTCGCCTCGGCAATCTGAAACCGGGACAGCAGATCGCAAATAGTGTTATGTTTCGAGGAAATGTGTTTTGCCCTAAAACAGAAGTTGTATTTCAGACCTTGAAGCACAATGATACGTATCAACCGCATAATGTATTTGTCAGTCGAGGATTGTTTGTTGATACAATGCACCACCCCCAAGTTATCGCATATGAACATGATGTTCGTGTCTCGCCAGCAGTGGCCAAATAGGTATACTGCCAATGCGATTGGGTATAATTCAAGAATGCTAATATACCGCCCTTTAACTACATCAGGAAAGGGACCCCACGCCCAGTGCTGTTTGTACATGTATGCGTAGCCTTTTGATTGTGCCGCATCACTGTGAAGGCATAAAGTGTTAGAAGACACGAACCTATCAGAAGTGAGAAGTGTGCATCCGTTATAGTCGTCAAGGAAATTGCACCACATGGCCAAGTCAGCACGAGTTTCGGAAGTGAGCTTAACGTAATGATTCTTATGTGTTTTACCGCATGTTAAGTCATATAAACGACATAGGAAACACCGGCCCGGTTTGACAACCTTGGATGCAAAGGTTAAATGGCCCAAAATAGATTGTAATTCCAGAAGTGTAACATTTTTTCTCCGTTTCGCGGATTCAAGCATATTTTTGAGGTTTGTCAATTTGTCCATTGGCAAACGTGCTTGCATTTTGTTTGTGTCCAAAATCAAACCATGTACTCAGCACAAGAAGTAGGCTCTACAGTCTTGCTGTGTTTAATGGGGACCCCAAGCTCCCTACTCATGTCCATAAACTGTTGCAGTGACGCTCCACATTCAGCCGTGTTCGCTCTGCCCACAAAAATAAAATCGTCAATAATATGGGACACGTGTCGGACGCCTAACTTGTGCTGCAGAATCCACTGGAGCGCCGTTGCAAAAGCCTCGAATATCTGCACAGAGCTGGAAGCACCCACTGGTAACATGCGGTCAACGTAGAATTGATTGTCCAGAATGAAACCCAGCTTGTTATAGTCCAAAGGAGAAACTGGTATGATCCGATAGGCTTCTTCTATATCAGCCTTCGCAACCAGACAGTGTCTCCCACAGTCAAGAACAAGACGGGCAACATCGTCAAACGACTCTAAGGAAACGGTAGAGTTTTCGAAGGGAATGCTTGCATTGACCGAATCGGATTTGGGAAAGGAAAGGTCCTGAATAATCCTAAATTTTCCCGGTTCGCGTTTCGGAATGACCGCAAGCGGGCTAGATCGGAAATTTGGTAAAGGCATGGAGGGATATGGCCCTTTAACCCGCCCCAATTTCAATTCATGTGTGATTTTCTGTCGTAGAAATTCTGCGTGTTGTATGGCGGAAGGGTGATTTGATGTGACACGGCCCTGCAGTGTCCCTTGTATGCCCAGTGGAAAACCATTTCGAAACCCACCCAACAGGTAACTCCTGAGTTCCGCTGGATAACCGATCAGGTGATATGTTAAGGGTTCAACCTTGACCGGGGTAGGCATGCGAATACTTGAACCATTATTTTTGGGACTGACCCCCAGATTTATGTGCTGGCTGGCCGCCACTGCTGGGGCCCGGGAGGGGAGATTGATTTTGTTTCCGGCACATGGAGCCAGCGTGGTTGAACATGCAGATGGCACATTTGTGATTGTGAGGGCAGTTGGGTTTTCCGCATCTGCAAGACTTTTGAAAGGCCCAGCAGAAACCCTACCGAAAAAGCTGCTTGTTGAGTGGCTTCGGGTGACTCATGTCAGCATTATTACGCCAGGGGGGTTTGAAGGTCGCATTTGGTTTGGTGAGTGAAACTGCTTTGCAGGGGCCATGAGATTAACATATAAATATGTCTCCGTGTGCAGAGAGCCCCAGGGCAGTGACTGCTTCGATCGCAGCGTCCTAAATTTTGTATCGTATTGCGACCAATTGTGTTGTTTTGAGGCGAGTGACTGAATTAGTGTCATGTATTGAAACATTTGCGATGCCTCCTCCTGGAATTTCAAAACATAGATACTCGCATATCTTTGGAACGCGCGCGACCATGTCAGGATGTTGTTAATGGATCTCGTGGCCGTTCGTTTCACCGACTTTGTTGTCTCACTCTCTGACCTTTTGATAGTCACCTCAACGTCGCCGTCATCTGTGCCGAAGTAGAGTTTGGCCAGGTCGATATATTCCCCAGCCCAGATTTTCGACTTCATTTTTTCGGGAACTATTGGACCAGACAGGGTCCCGAAAATCCCAAGGTCATCAAAGGTGACCTCCCACTCGCCCTCACTGTCCTCACCTGAGTCCACCTCCAACGAATCAACCCCATCACCGATGATGTCATCTGGCTGACGGCTAGTGGATGCGGTTACTGCCTGGTGGTCTGTAACTCGGCGAGCGAGCTTCGCTGGCGGGTTGGTGGGTGCGGCTGGTGTCACCTGTGTCCCATCCATCGCCCGGATGTCTAACGCGGCAAATAGTTGCTCCCTCAGATTCGGGTTTCCTCTGACTTCCCGCGCAAGTATGTCCGCCACATCTAGCGGCTCTGCAGGGTCCGAGGCCGGGTCTGCAGTCCGCTTCCGCTTCTGTTTTGCCTTGGGCATGCTGAATATAAACGGTATTTATGCTACACATAACTGCAGGTCCTGCAATTGCAGAAACAACGTATATGGAGCATGACTTACAGTAACGTTTCATTCATAGCCCATCTGTGAACAAATATGGGTCCTTAGTGCGCATCTCACCAATATATGAATGGTGCACCAAATCTACACCAACTAAATGCAAATGATGGTACACCGCCCAATCATAGCACAATACACACCACAATATCGTCATTGGTATACAATAGCTAGTATACAACTCTGAATCATAATACAGCGCAACAGGACCGTCCCATACAATAATGATACAGTGGTGCACAGCCCATCCCATAATAGAATTGTGGTGCACAGCCCACAAACATAGTAACACAGTGGTGCACGGCCCACCCACATAATGGGACAGTGGCGGACAGTCCCGCCACATAACAAACATTGGGCGCACAGCCCACATATATAATAGAAAATTTCAATGGTACACAGCCACCACGCATAACAACTGGGTGCACCTACTTAATAAGGCTTTGTGCCCAATATCCCTATAACATAAATCAATGCGGCTCACAGTCCGTCACAGAATACTCATTTATAGGAAAAATACTGGTATATAACCCATAAATATATGAGATTAAGAATACCGACCATAGTGTCGATGGTACCGTTACATATTGAACTCACATATATACATAAATGTGTATACATACAAGAGACCTGTGATTATCAGTATAAGAACAATCACGATAACATCGTATGATGGCGGAAAATATTCCAGGACCCCAGGACTTGTCCGTATCCAGAATCAACTAGATGCTGGGTCTGTACTATTTGACCCTACTCATCATTTCACAATGCAAGTGACAAAATGTATAGCTACTACTCTGTTAGGGTTAGTGCACACAGTAAGTTCTCCCCTGCGTCTGCTCATACCCACAATATGGAATACTCTGTGTAAATATATTATCCCTATAGCAAGACTGAGTGTAAATTGGCTACGAAGCCTGTGACTGGCAACTGTGCAATCCCAGACACATGACAAAGAGTTACGATCTGAGATAACTGTAAAACAGAAGAAAAAGAGAAAGAACAACAAACAAACAGGCATGTATAATGAGAAATGACACCTGCCTCTGCTCACCCCAATGCTGCGCAATTAAGGTCGACACTTGTATTTAACTTGTAGAAAATTAGGCAGGATTATTTTATAAAAGTATACGCCAGACATACCTGCTTAATGTATGTGTCAGCAAAGGGGTGGGACAGAAACCGGAGACATTTTAATATTCTAAGTCCACTCCACGGTCTGCTCTCTACTGTAGAACACATCTACTCCACCATCAGCTTCATGTGAAATAAAGGAGATAGGGGACAAAGTTAATAGATATCTGTATCACGTCGGCGGAACCAACAGCCTAGTCGAGATATTCATGGTTGTAGCCGCTTCTTGGCGAATATAACCGCACCCCGCACGGACCGGAAATATGCCCGCATTCCCTCGTTATTGTTCATGTGAATACCGTCAGGTGCAACAAATTCTGTCAGGAACCTGGTCGAAAAGTTGTGTCCAGAATGTCTCCAAAGTGGATCCTGTCGTGGTTGTGAAGGAGGTCGGCCAGGATACTGTTGGTGTCGTTCACCCTGGTATTGTATGTTGGCTGGTTTCGCCGCGGCATGATCTCCCCCACCATCACCACCTGAGCACCCTCACGAAGGCAATATTCTGCGTAGCGACGAACGGTGCTGGCCAGGACGTTCGGCTCAACATGACGATCACAGAGATCATTACTCCCAAGTTCAAGATACACAACATGCGCCTCTAAGTCGTGCACAAACGACAGATCGTTCCACAAGTTCTTCTCCGGCTCCGCAGCTCCGTGGACACGTCCCCCGCCCATACCGTGCCACTGTACAGAGTTCCGGACGGGGTCCAAACCCAGCCTTAGGCGGCCATTTTGTACGCTCCAGTCCCGCAACCTTCGAATAAAGGAGTGTCCCAAAATCAAGGAATTCACGGCAATCAGGGGGTCATGGGGGCATCCATCACTTACACTTCGCCAGCAGGTGAAATGAGTCCCAAGGATCGATATGTCACCAAAGTTTAACGTAAGCATATAACTTACATCGTGTTTTAATGGAAAACATTGAAGAAAATTGCAAATCCGTTTTCTCAAATAATTTATGCAAATTCGACTGGGGATCTCGAAACAGTATCCAAAGTTGTAGTTTTCTGTGACGTCACCACGAGGATGATAAAGGTGAGGGGTGCCTAGAAACTGCAGTATTATAATTAGCTCTATAAGTATATGTTTCCGAAGGTACTAAAACCGTAAAGATGACAATCGTAGAGAAGGGCACCCCCCTCCAGAGTGGTGTGTGTCAGGCACAGTGTGCATAAATATATTTTTCTACTGTGTATACAAATCTTGATTTTCTGAGATGATAAATGTATACTTAATTATTAGGCGAATCCTGTCGACATACAGTTGACAAGTAAGCACAGAGGAAGCTATACAATACAATACAATAGTTTTTGTCGCGCCTGCTTTAGCAGAGGCGCGACTATAGTCGGCGCTTTTTCCGTCGTCGTCGTCGTCGACATCGCCGTCCGTGTCGTCGTCGTCCGCTTTATTTGTAAGGCACGGCAAATGCGTTAAAGATATTGTTTTTTCACAATATCTCTTTAACCCCTTGCCAGACTTTGATAATATTTCACATCAATGTTTGTCTAGGGATGATGCTTCATTACGCACACCCCACATCTAAATTTTCAAGGTGAAGGTTTTTTATTTACTTGTAATGTTCACCGGTTTTGTAACAGAAATGCGTTAAAGTTATGATTTTTTCACAATATCTCTTTAACCCCTTGCCAGACTTTGATAATATTTCACATCAATCTATCACAATCAATCTATCTTTGTCTAGGGATGATGCTTCATTACGCAGACCCCCACATCCAAATTCTCAAGGTCAATGTCATTTATTTACTTTTAATGTTCACCGGTTTTGTAACAGAAATGCGTTAAAGTTATTGTTTTTTCACAATCTCTCTTTAACCCCTTGCCAGACTTTGATAATATTTCACATCAATCTTTGTCTAGGGATGATGCTTCATTGCGCACATCCCCACATCCAAATTCTCAAGGTCAAGGTCATTTATTTACTTGTAATGTTCACCGGTTTTGTAACAGAAATGCGTTCAAGTTATTGTTTTCATTAATGTCAATCAATGCGTGGGGTAATTGTGAATGAATGTTAATTTTAACAGAAAATGTATCAGATGATGTCTATGATATAAAGAACAGTGTTAGTCTACTGAGTGGGCATGTACAGTGGGGTCAGCGTGTAAGTGCACACACGAACGAACACGACAGGTTGGTTCCAACCTGTCGTGTTCGTTCGTGTGTGCACTTACACGCTGACCCCACTGTACCTATAAAGCGACGGCTTCCGCCCGAACCTGTCAGGGCGGAGCAGTATGCGGCTAGTGTCAGAAAATGTTCTAGGGCCCGTTTCACTAAACGTCGTACGACAAAGAAGTTCGCAAGTGCCAAATTGTAAATAAAAATACTATTTGCACTAGCAGCAAATGTGAGTAAACAGCTCGCGTGCAAGGTATGTACATGAGAATGTGATAAATAAGTTAGATCACGTTTGTCCGCATGTACGAGCAATTATCTCCTCGTACATGCGGACGAACCGTGATCTAATTGATACTTCTCTTGCAGGAGACATGGCCAATATATACAGTGGGGTCAGCGTGTAAGTGCACACACGAACGAACACGACAGGTTGGAACCAACCTGTCGTGTTCGTTTGTGTGTGCACTTAAACGCTGACCCCAATGTATGCTAGGCAGTCTATCAGGCAGAAAGCACAAAGATGACGTTTAAACTCAAATTCTATATTGTGATTCTGTTGTGGCATTAATGACATGACATAATTATTACGGTTGCATCAAGACGCCACCACACATCAGTGAATAAACGAAATTCTACAAACAAAGACAATATTATTGTACATGTATCAAAATTGCGTACGCGTCGCTCGAACATGGTAGCACTAGTTAACCAAGCTAATGTAAGAACTTCATACAAATCGTGATTCAAACGATTGTATCGTTTAGTGAAACGGGCCTCTTAATAACTGCGTTTGAAATATGTTTCCGTGGAGATGTCTGTATGCCGTCGAGATGCAATGAAGTATTTGACACCAAACAAAAGCAGAAAACCACCAGGATGACACCTGTACGCGCCATGAACATGGCTTTACTAGAGCCGAGGAACAGGTTAAATTCATACGACCCAGGCGTAACGCCGAATGGGCGAATTCGATTGATTGGCAAAAATATACCAAAATTTGATCAAAGCAATCAAGTAGTTTACCGACGTAAGCGTTTCCTTACGTATCCGAACACGTATGTAGACCACTATGAACTGAAGGGGTCAGTGGAATAAGGGGATAACTCCATAACGGAGTTAGCCCATTATTTCACTGACCCCTCCAAATATAAGTCATTCAATTCGTTCCCACGAAATGACAATTCGTTCCCTCAATTTAACAATTCGTTCCCTCGAATTAACAATTCGTTCCCACGATATAACAATTCGTTCCAGTGAGAACTACTGTCTGTTCCACGTTTTGCTGCCGACGAATTGTTGGCTATTAAACACATTAAATTTAAAAAATATTTAAAAGTAAGTACTTTTTCATCAATAAGAAAAGTCACCCTCCCCAAAAAAAAGATTTTCCTATAGGAATTTAACATGGGGAGTCAATTTCCAAAACTGTTTGTTGTTTGATCCAGAAGGATCAAAAAACGAAAAGTTTTCGATATTGACTCCGAAACCTGGCGAGATAGCTTGAAAATGATGTAAGTAAGGAAACAAAAGTTAGTTTTTGAAAATGCGTCCACAAATAAACAAAACAAAATATTTTAAATCTATTTTTAGCCCCCATGTTAAAATATTTAAATGTAAGTACCTTTTCATCAATAACATAAAAAGACACCCTCCCCAAAGTTAGATTTTGAAAATCGGTCCACAAATATTTTTTTGGCAATAAAATATGAAATATAAATTGGGGAGGGTGACTTTTATGTTATTGATGAAAAAGTACCGCATTTATATTTAAATATTTTTAAAATTGAATGTGTTTAATGGGCAAAATTTCGTCGGCAGCAAAACGTGGAACATACGGTAATTGTTATTTCGTTGGAACGAATTGTGAAATTGAGGGAACGAATTGTTAATTAGTGGGAAAGAATTGTTCAGTCGTGGGAAAGAATTGTTCATTCGTGGGAACGAATTGTTAAATTGAGGGAACGATTATTTATTTCGTGAGAACTAATTGTTATTTCATGGGAACTAATTAATAAAAAAAAAGAATTCTACGTCCCATGCGGTGCTCCGTACATATCGCTATGAGAATCAGTCTGTAATACGTATTTGGAATTCTCTGAATTCTCTGAAGTCACCCTCAATTGCCATACAAATATCGTATCGCGACGAGCATCAGTCTGTTTTGTAATACTTCCTTGGAACTCTCTCGCAATATTGCACAATCCTATCGCGTCTTATACAAACTGACCCATCACTGTTAGAGATGACAGCTCGGAAAATAACGCTCGCCAAAAACGTTAGGCGCTGCCTGGAGTACTATTGATCTGGAGAGCCGCATCAACAGGCGGCAATCTTGTCTGATATATATACCGCCGACTGTCTGTTTCACGAAACCTGCCCAGATATTACGGCTATACATGTAGAAACAATGCAAAAACTTTTTTTTGATAATATTAAATTATATCAACTTTTAAGAATGAGCCCGCATTTTAGATCGTAAAAATGTTAAATCCCCATCGACGGTGAAGATGTCTATGGGGATTTTACATGGGGGGATGTTTTCTCTAATTTCAGAAATAATGGACCGATTTTCAAAATTTAGCTTTTGTTTTCTTAGTTACATCTTTTCCAAGCTATATAGCTATTTATCGCAGTCAATATATATTTTTTCTCGTTTTTCGACTCCTCCCCCAGCTCATTTTTCCCGATATTAAATTCCCGTAGACAAAACATTTGTTCGTAATAAAACCAAATTTAACCAAATAAAAAGAAGGCTCGTTATTAAATTTAATATTTTAATATTATCGAAACAAATATTGTTGTTGCATTGTTTATATGGCCGTAATGTTTTTGACAGGTTTCGTGAAACAGACAGTAGTTTTCTATATAATCTGTCTCCGCCAGCCGGAATACAGTGACAGGCAAAACGGACCTTAAGGAAGTCTGTCACAGTCGTACTTCCGGAGGGTGCTAATATGTGGCTGTGACTGGAGAAATGGGGCTTATGGCATTTGTGACGAGTGTAGCTCCTGATCGAATATCACAATCCTATAACCTGATAGTGAGATATAATGCTTGTTATAAGCATGACGGGTACTTCATTGATGGAATGGCGAACAATACATATATAGATGAGACTTAGCGAATGTACTGCATGGTCGCAAAACCTATACGCCCCATTCCTCCAGTCACAATCACATATATGTTATTTATGTCATTAAGTATATTTGTTCTGGCTTAATTGCGAGCATTGAATATCCAGAAAATATCGCTGTCGTGTTCTGGTCACGTGATTTTCCATGCATGTGTAGCAATGCTGGCGTCAATAATTCTAAGTTAATGAATGGCGAACAGTGTATGCCCTGATCAGATGTATCTGGGGCTACGCTCGTCGCACACGTCATAAGGTTTGTATCTCAGCTGACCCATATATACGCTCATTATATGTGGATGTAACTGGAGAAATGGGGCTTATAGGTTTTGCGGCCAGTGTAGATCCAGATCAGCCTGTGCATCCGCACAGTCTGACCTGGATATGCACTGTTCGCCATTCCATACATTAAACACCTGTCATGCTTCTAAAAAGCAACATAGTTCGCTAGCAGGCTACATCAGTCTGTTATTTGATCAAGAGGTGCACTTGTCATAAATCCCATAAGCCCCATTTCTCCAGTCACAGCCACATATGTTGCTGTGAATGGAGAAATGATGCTTATGGCATTTGCCACTAATGCAGGCCCTGGTCTGTTAGCGCCCTCCAGCATCGTGTTAAGAATCATGTCTGTTATAAACAGTGTGCATCTGTATTTACTGAATTACGAGCAGTGTAGATCTTGATCAGACTACAGACTGCTATGGGTGTATACTGGTAACACAACCTATGCATCCCACTTCTCCAGTCATTGATACACATTAGCATAACTAGTGCGCATTCTTTAATACTAGATTAAGTATGCCGCTTTGACATATTCTTAGAATATTCATGACCCTGTCCAGTTTCATAGGAATCGGTGTGATCTGTTATGACACCGTGATTGTATCTTGACAGCGGTTTTAACCCAGTTCATGCTGAGACGCGATTTTGTTTGTGGAAAAGCCTAAACACTTTTTGTTATATGTACTTAGAAGTATATGGCGCGACCACCATTTGAACCGTCTCGTCGAGACGGTTCAAATGAGTGGTCACAACATATACTTTCATCGCGAAATATACAGTTCACACACGGTGAGGGGTATTTCGAATGTAATGGGGAATATATATATTTATTACACTTCACGCTATTATATGTAGAACCCCCCTTTTCACCCTCCCCTTTAATTATAACTGGTGTAACCATAGTGCAGGGTGAACAATAGGGGGTTCTACATTGTCATATACCCACTTTTACCAGACGCTGGCATGTGACCCACCGATAAAATAGAATTTATTGACATTGGTACCAGTACCTGTGTGTCCAAGATAAACCTACGGCGATGACGATAGCAACGAAATGTGACCTGTATAAGGTTGCATTATTGTGCAAGCTTATTATGAGCAGTTTTTAAGTTATTTATATAAATTATACTCCGTGTACGACCAGCGTGTACGACCGCTGCTTTCCGCGCAGTCTGATCACAGTTCAGTCGCGGTTTAAAGGTCAAATGAATAGAAAAATTAAATTTTAAAATATATTGTGTAACATCGAAGAGAATGACAATACAAACGGCATGCGAAAATCCCATGCAAAAAGTGTAATCCGATCAAAATTTATACAAGTTTTCAGAATTGTACATTTTATGCAAATTTATGCCATATTTTTCTACGAAATTTTGAAAATCTCAATAAAAAAAAGTTTACATTTTTCATTTTATTTCATCATAAATGATCAAGTTCATGTCTTAAAATAATGAGAAAAAAATCACTTGGACTAAATATAAATAAATAATTGTTCATTGATGACGTCATAGTGGAAAACGCATATTTCAGCTAATTAAAATATTCAAACCTTTGTAACTGTTTCAATATTGGTTATTTTTACATGCTGTTTTCAGCATTTATTTCAAATTATCAAATCGTATTATTTAAAAAAATAAAAAAGTTGTTCAATTGACCCTTAACTGCTACAAACAACTGATTAGAGTCAAATTCTACTGAGTGTATGTGCAAAAATTATCAAAATGGTCATTTGATTCAAATGTCGTAGGGTCCATTTTCCCAGACAGTTGGCAAATATAATCGACACTTCCTTTATGGATATTACGTCATTGGTAATCATCAGATATCGTAATTACAGTCTGAGCTTTACTCGTGGAATGCGAACACAAACTATGACTGCTGAAATATGCCCAATCACACTCCTACCGTTACGACCTTGAGATCCCAATGACCTTGAGATCTTCGAGAACATTTTGGAAATACGGTTCCAGTCTTGACTTTGTCTGTGACTGGAGAAATTGCGTTTATGGGGTTTGCGACTAGCGTAAATTAAAATCAGCCTGTGCATCCGCACAGACCGATCAGAATCTACACTGTTCGTCATTCCATAAATGAAACACCCGGCATGTTTCTAACAAGCAATATACATCGTTATCAGGCTACATGAGTATGCAATTTGATCAGGAGCTAGACTGATATCCGAACCGACAACCGCCATTTCTCCAGTAACAGCCACATATGTAGCATGGCATAATGACCGGTTAATCATTTTACTCGGAGATGAGTACAAAGAGGACAAGATGTTTGAAGCATTACTCCGTCATTTCGTCTCCAATAGTGAGTGCTACATGTAATATGGCGTACGATAAAAAGTCACTAATGGTCAGTTCTGTCGATGCAGCTTTCGTCAGCTAGCAGCAATGACTGTATGTTACCAGCCAGATACATGTAATAGGTTTAGCGACCATGACTACAATAACAGACCCTGGCCATTATTTGAATTCGACTTCATCACACAACTGCACCGAATCTATAAATACGCGCAAGCTGATCTGGAGCTACAGCGGTTACATACGTCGCATATGGACACATTTTTTCCAGTGGAGCCAGTTTTATGCATTGCTTGCCGTTCTATTGATTTGTAAAGCCGCCATCGAGTCTGCTGCATATACTCGTCCTCTAGTGTACAATTTGTACCGGCGGATTCGGATGAAAATGCAGAATGTAATGTCGGTTTACGGCGAGGGTTTAGTCACGATGGGTATAGAACTTTACGGGAACATGCTATTTGGATGCAGTGTACTGAATCAGGTAACGCAAATCCTCAATCTCAGACCATACTTTATTTAATATCTCAGCAACCCAATTGTCCCTGGTATCTGCGCGTTATTGCGTTAAAATCGCTTCCGATCAGTAGTTCCTGAGATATTAAATACAGCATGGTCTGCAGTGGATCATTTTTCATACCTGAGTCAGTGCACCCTATCCGAATAGAAGGTGCACGTGACGTACTATACCCAACGTATTAGTTCTACATCGTGAAATTCTTAATAGGAAAGCAAAATATTAAAACTTGAGATGGAGGAATATGTATGAATGCATTTCTATTGTATCCTACGGAAGCCCATTAGGGCCACTTCACTTTTTTTTAATTTCCATTTATTCAATTTCTTTTCTTGTATTCCTGAGTCATGCACCCATCCAAAGAATGCACATACGAACTATACCCAACGTTTTATTAAGATTCTACATCGTGATCTTAATAGGAAAGCAAAATATTAAAACTTGAGATGGAGAATATGTATGAATGCATTTTCATTGTATCACGAAGCCCATTAGGGCCACTTCACTTTTTTTTAATTTCCATACAATTTCATTTTCTTGAATACAAGATCTTTTATTCAATTTTCAAGATATTTTCTTGAATTTTTAAAGAAAAGATCTTGAAAATTTTCAAGAAAATAACTTGAAAATTCAAGAAAGTTTAAAATTCAAGAATTGAAAAAATTTCAAGTTTCTCTTGAATTTTCAAGTTATTTACTTGAATTTTCAAGATCTTTTCTTGAATTTTCAAGACAAGAACTTGAATTTTCAAGAAAAGAACTTGAAAATTCAAGAAAACATCTTGAAAATTCCAGAAAATATCTCGAAAATTCAAGAAAGTATCTTGAAAATTCAAGAAAATATCTCGAAAATTCAAGAAATTCCGTAGTATCGTCAGTCGTAATCATGAAATCAAACATAAGATAAATTTTATTTTATAAAATGAACGTACATTCTCAACACAACATAACACACTGCTGTTCGAAAAACATAGTGGAACTTCTCTAAAAGGTGATTCTAATTACAGTGGAGCCTCTCTAAACGGACACCCTGGGAGGTTCCCAGGGTGTCCGGTTTAGAGAAGTTCCACTGTAATACATGAATTCGAAGACATGTCCTTTGCAATCATTAACAGGCAGTAACATCATAGACAAATGACAGTGATACCCATCGAATCAAACATACGCAATTTCATTTTGCAATTGTGTCCGTTTTAGAGAGGTTCAGCCGAACAATCGATTATTCTGATACAGGTATTAATTACGAGAATTCAGACCGGCATCTATTATACATTAACTTTCCAATATTGATGAATTACATTGTACATGTACGTTTATGATACAGTTACAGCTGTGTTGCGAGAATTCTGATGACAAAATAAACAAGAAACCAGTAACACTGAGGAAGGATATACCGTAGTTGTACCCTTCTTGTGGCCCTATGTAAAGTCTATGGAACTCTAATAAAAATCCCTACTAATAAAGCAATAGAGACTGATATAAATAAGCCATATGAATGTGATCTGTAAGTCGTTATGCATATACTGCTGCCAATAAAAATGTACACACACCTGTAATATCCCGATACAATTCCAAGTTTGATGCAGCACATGTATATTTACGTCTCTACACAGGTGAGTAGAAGCCAAATTGTACATTTAAAACACCAAAGTGTTTATTATTTTCTAACTACAGCATATGGTGTGATTTCCTATCTGGTAGTATCTGCATAATGACTTGTTGAACACATATATATGGTATATTTGTGTAAGTAGTTATCGGTTTATGAGCATTTTATTTATTAGATTTCCATTTAATTTACATGAGGCCACAATAAGGGTACAACAATCTTAAATTTACACGGAAATCGATTCTTCGCAAAAACGACAGATGTTTGGGCGAACATACAGAGACCACCAAATGTAGATTAACAAGACGCGTTTGATGCGCCATATTTCATCAAAACCCGTTACGTAATAATGACAATATAAAAGAATACGTACTTTGAATCAGATAGATTCTGGAAGTTTCAGTACTTGTTGTTGTTAGTACCACGTGATCATACACCTTGTGTTTGGCGGTGACCGAGAGTAAATCTAAGGTCAAGTCAACTTGAGTCAAGTGTGAAGCAATCGTATCTCATGTATCACAATATTAATATTGGGGGTTACAAAAACCGTGGGATTACAAGAACCGTATATACACCCCTCAAAAACTTTTATCGTGAATGTCTAGGTCATTTGGCCGTGTATTTGAGCATATGGGGCTGAATGGGTGGCATATATAATGTAAATATGGGTTATGACAAATACGTATATGACGTGTCAAGCCAATCCGACTTACGGTGACAGAAAATTGTAACGCATATCTCGGATAGACATACGGACAGTCGAACAGACTGACAAGCGATCGGCACCGTTAGCCAACACTGTGACGTCATAGGTTAATGTAGCCAGATATATATAATTGAATGGTGGCTAGTTTAATAGTAAACGTTCAGACTCTTATATTGACAATCCCTTAAAATGTACACGTTATTCGCCGTACGACACGCAACACACGAATGTATGTGACACATGCATATATGCTGATACACGTAACCTACACTGCGTGATGTTCATTGTGTTGGTTTGAATTGAGCCATATCATGGTAACTTCTAGACCAATCAAACTGACGGCTTTCAATGTAAGGGTGGAACGAACAACCATGTCCGTATGGTTGTTTTGTTGTTTGTTTTTTCAAACTTGTGTCGGCGGCTATTTTGAATATTGCCCTCTCACAGGGCGTTAATTAGTCCCACTGTTGAAACAACACAGATGGCCTCGTATGTGGCTGTGACTGGATAAATTGGGCTTATACAATTTGCAACCAGTGTAGATCCAGATCAGCCTGTGCTTCAACACAGTCTGATCAGGATCTGCACTGTTCGCCATTCAATCAATAAAACACCTGTCATGCTTCTAACAAGCAATAAATATCGTGTTCAAGTTACAGGAATGCGCTATTTCAGGAGCTACACTGGTCATAAATACCATAAGCTCATTTTTTTCCAGTCACAGCCACATATTTGTTTTCACTAAAAATTTCAGTTTGCTAAATCAATGCTAAAATAATTAGGAGTCTACTAGTAATAGATTCCACGTAGGGCAGAATATCTTGGCAACGGATAGTTTATATCTCGAGTGACGGAAATGTCAAAGAGATTACGATTGTCGGGGCTTAATTTCACGTGCTCACAACGTCAGCGAAGTGATCCGTTCGTGACATGTGACAGACGTGGATAACCGTGTACGCATAAAACGGTTCCTCCTAGAATAGACGTGCTTATTTGATTTGGTTAATTGTGTTTCGTTTTCGTTCAGCGTCCCGGGTTCGTTTCGTCTCCGCATTTACATTACCTACATGTTTGGTGTGTATCACATGCGCAGTTCCAAGGTGTATAATCACTTGGTACTAACAACAACAACAGGTACTGAAACTTCCAGAATCCATCTGATTCAAAGTACGTATTATTTTATATTGTCCTTATTACGTAACGGATTTTGATGAAATATGGCGCATCAAACGCGTCTTCTGAAGCTGCATTTGGTGGTCTTTGTATTTTCAGTCGTTTTTGCGAAGAATCGATTTCCGTGTCTACCGACACGGAAATCGATTCTTCGTAAAAGCCATAAGTCTGTGCCGAACTCCATAGACCACCAAATGCAGGTCTTGAAGACGCGTTTGCTGCGCCATATTTGATAAAAAAAATCCGTTGAATATTAAGGAAAATATCAAATAATACTTACTTTTGAGTGGGCGACGTTGTTGTTGTTGTAACCACGTGACCATGCACCTTGAGTTCAATGCCATGTTAGTGGCTTCGATGTGTGAGCTTTCGCAACACAGAAGAGATTGAATTTAAATCCAGCTTCGCGACTGGACTGAGAAAACAAAATTTAAGTTATAGTTCACATATTTAAATTTTAATAAACAAATTTCTTGCTCGCTAGCCCGCTCGAAATTAATTTATATAAAATTAATTATATGGACTAAACCTATTACTTACATTTGTATTTAATATAATAGAGATTAAACTAAACATCATTATCTATAAGTCCTATTTCTCCAGTCACAGACTGATATGTGGGTGTGACTGGAGAAATGGGGTTCATGGGTTTTGTGACCAGTGTAGATCGAGGTCAGCATATGCATCCGCATTGTCTGATCAGGAGCTGCACTGTTCACTGTTCACTGTTCACCATTCCATCAATGAAACACCTGGCATGCTTCTAACAAACATTATATATCGTTATCAGGCTACAGAAGTGTGCTATTTGATAAGGAGCTACACTGGTCATAAATCAGGCTGATACATCAATACAACATATATATACAATGTATATCACTAACAGAAGTAGTTGCGAACAGTAACTTTTGAAATTTGTCTCCCGTACCGTCCGTACGGTACGGGAGTAGATTTCAAGAGTTTCTGTTCGCAACTATAACCGAAGCAGAAAGTTGCCATGTCAGCGATGGTATATCAACAAGCTCGATGTACGCACATCGCTGGCGTCACATAAGGCCTAAAGTATTGTTTGTTTATTGTAGCGTGTCGACAAAAAAATATGTATGTTTTCATTTGATTACATATGCTCGATGTAAGGGTTTAAAATGGTTCTCGGGCTCGTTTCACTGAAGTGTTCATACGAAGATTTATAATTCATTGTAAATTGTATGTTTACTCTCACATAACCGTGATCCCAAATTGTATACCTCCATATACATGTACAGTGAAACCTCTCTAAACCGGACACCCTGTGAGATCGCCAGGGTGTCCGACTTAGAGAGGTTTCACGGTAAATCTGGCACTTGATCATTCTGAGCCGTCGTTGTTTGCTATGCGAGCACGGACAGACATTATCACATGAGATAAATGACCAAGAAACTCATAAAAAATCACATAGATCACAGGTGTTTTCGTGGTGTCCAGCTTAGAGAGGTTCCACCGTGCATATAATTAAATGTGAGCACATCCACGACAGATTTTTCAAATCAGCTGTCGAATGAAATGTAATTGTAAATTTAAATTTCACAATTACGAATCTCTTAGTCGTACGATGTTTAGTGAAACGTGCCACTCGTATTATATTATTATTATTTTTATTTTATATGTATTGTCATTTATTGCGAATACATGTATGCCTGTTTGCGTAAATCCGTAGTATGGTTTATTAAAACCATGATGGAAATTAATATTTATTTCAAAAACAAATTCATGGCTACAAATATTACCGTCTACAGGGTTGTAGTGCCACAAATGGACAGTGTTATGCCTACATACAACGAAGAAACTCACATTCCATATATGAGATACGCCATGTGATTTTATTCCCTCGGACATCTGCGTAATTTCATTAAATACGTTCACAAAATTTACAATATTTCTCATAAATAAAGTCAAAAGTTGACAAAATGTTCAGAGTACATGCGGAATATAATTCCGCATGTACTCTGCAAGTCAACCTTTGACGCCGTTTACGGAAAATATTGCAAATTTTATAAACGTATTTCATGAAATTACGCAGATGTCCGAAGGTACAACATCACATGGTGCCGTGTCTAATATGTGGCTGTGACTGGAGAAAATTAGCTTCTGTGATTTGCGACCAGTGTAGCTCCTGATCAAATAACACTCTGACTCGTGTAGCCTGATAACGGTCTATATCGCTTGTTAGAAGCTTGACGGGTATTTTATTGATTGAATGGCGAACAGTGCAGATTCTGATCAGACTGTGCGGATGTACAGGCTTATCTGAATCTACACTGGTCGAAAAACCCATTTCCCCAGTCACAGCCAAATATCATCTAATCACACACATACACTCGGCAATGTGTTGATGGTTTATTGTCATTATAAAAACGAGGAATCTCCGTATATTGTTGATAAATAGAGTATCTACTACGACTAATGATTTAATATGATATTTATTGGCCCAGGTTATTTATTTCAAAACATAGCCTCGAAATCAGTGAACATTTGTAGTAAATATCGTATTAAATAATGCCAATGCTACACTACATGTATATGTATTACATAAGCACGCCATCACACACTGGCGATGTATTGAATATCCAACCTGTTTTATGCGGCCTAATTTACCCATTTATTACACTACTGTCTGTACACGTTTTGCTGCCGACGAACTTTTGGCTATTAAACACATTAAATCTGAAAAATATAAGTAAGTACTTTTTTATCAATAACAAAAAAAGTCACCCTCCCCATAAAAAAATATTCCATGAAATTCCATCAAATATTGATTTTATTGCGAAAAAAAGATTTTTCTATGGAAATTTAACATGGGGGCGAAAAATAGATTTTCAAAATCTAACTTAACTTTTGTTTTCTTAGTTACATCATTTTCTAGCTATCTCGCCAGGTTTCGGAGTCAATTTCCAAAATGTTTAGTTTTTTGATCCTTCAGGATCAAAAAACGAAAAGTTTTGGAAATTGACTCCCCATGTTAAATCGTTTTTCGAAATACAATCAATATTTGATGGAATTTCATCAAATAAATTGTTTTGGGGAGGGTGACTTTTTTGTTATTGATGAAAAAGTACTTTCTAATAAATATTTAGATTTAATGTGTTTAATGTCCAAATGTTCGTCGGCAGCAAAACGTGGAACAGACAGTAGTGTAATATGTGTCTTAATACACTGTGTTATTACATGTACGTGGTGAAAATCAATGTATTTCCAATGAATACGAATGATCGCATAAAATGAATATGAATATGGTTCAGCACAAAGATAAGCAGCATGTGAAATCAATTGAAGTGGTCAGTAGAAGACAAGGGTCTATGTCCATAAGGGCAGTATGTGAGATGGTACATGTATGCGGTCGCCAAGTGAATTTCCTCCGAGTACTCCGGTTTCCGCCCACAGTAAAGACCGCCCATACGTCTCCATCTGTACGGAGCCCCGCATGGGATGTAGAATTTTCTTTTATTATTCCCACGAATTAACAATTCGTTCCATCGAACAATTGTTATTTCGTGGGAACGAATTGTGAAATTGAGGGAACGAATTGTTAATTCGCGGAAACGAATTGTTAATTCGTGGGAACGGATTGTTATTTCGTGGGAACGAATTAATGAAAAAAGGTATACGTCCCCAGCGGGGCTCCGTACTACCATCTGTGCGAACGAAAGCATTTGTATACGTGTAAGTGATCTCGCGCATGTTATCGCTGTAAGGTAACGCTTAAAATGGAGATAAAGGATTTAGCCCCTGCTTCGACTGGTCACTTCCCTTGCCGGGAGCCCTTTCACTAAACTTCGTACGACTAAAATGTCCGTATGTGCAACATGATGCTAGTCTGTAAATTTCAAATTAACAATGTTTTCTTGTAAACAATTATTGGATTTACATTTATCATCTGGAAATTTAAATTGATGGATTTACATTTATTGAACATAGGCTGCATATGCAGCCTATGTTCAATAAATGTAAATCCATCAATTTAAATTTCCAGATGATCCTAAATTTGCACTTACGAACATTTTAGTCGTACGAAGTTTAGTGAAACGGTCCCCAGATTTCTAACAACACCGGCAGTGGTACATGAAAATGAAGCGTCTACATGTGACGAGTATACACTGACACGCTCTGACAAAACAATGACTATTATTATATGACTGAGAATTTCAACCAATGAGTGTGGACATATATGATATTCAACTGGATATCAGTCTCGGACTCGTGCTGCTGCGCGAGACGAGTCCGAGAATGATATTCGAAATGTGATATTCACCTTGATATTCAGGTATAGCAGCACGCGCGTGTCATTGATCACGCAACCTGTCACTGATCACGCAACCTGTCACTGATCACGAAACCTGTCACTGATCACGCAACCTGTCACTGATCACGCAACCTGTCACTGATCACGCAACCAAAGCATGACACATATCGTGCGTTGTTTTATCATATACGTTCTGTAATATGGGTGATATAATAAAATAAGTATTGTCTTTTGAGTCGGTGTACACGAGAATTACGGACCTTTGAAATGTTATATTCACTTCGGCCTCGGTGAATATGACTTTCCTCAGGTCCGTAAATCTCGTGTACACCTCCTCAAAAAACAATAATTGTATATTGTCATGACGACTATGATATACACAGATCAGAGGGTTTGCATTTTATGACATAAACAAGTATGGCTGAAAAAAAAGTAATTTCTAATAATCTCCGAAGGGCAGTACATTTAATAGATATCATTTTAAAGTCACTTGCTTTATTAAATTTTCGACCACATGGTCTGTATCCAAATAGCTTGAAACTTTATTGCAGTCCTATGGGACGTCCATATTGAAGCGGTGAACCGGATGTTATGAGCCATCCGGTATACGACTTCAATAAAAACCATGTGGTCGAACATTTTATTAAAACAGTGACTTTAAATTATTTTGAAAACAAAATAGACCTTGGAGCAGTCGCGATCTACAAATCACTAATATAATTTGGAGCAAAATTTGCTCCAAATTATATTAGTGCTTTGTAGATCCCCCACCCCCACCCTACCTACTGCTTACCCATCCCTACATACTGCTTACCCATCCCTAGTGCCACCCTGGTTAACTGTAGAGAGTCGTTTGTGCTATAGAGCAATGTAAATATGATTGCATATATAGAGAATAGTAGGTTAGTGCCGTGAATGGGAAAAAATATCTGGCAAGGCTCAGGAAACGGGATGGGCGAGGCTTTGCCGAGCACATCCCGTTTCCGTGCCGCGCCAGATATTTTTTCCCATTCACGGCACTAACCTACTATTCTATTTATCCCGTCAACACCTACAAATGGCTGTAAAATGCAAAAATAGTATTGAATGGATATCAAACATGTTTCACGGCACCATGTTTCACGGCACATACGCACTGTGTTGACGGGATAAATTTAATTGAATGTGTCAATGAACGGAGGGGGGCTAACTCCTTTATGCATTTAGCTCCCTTCTTCCACTGACCCCTTCGTCCATTGAACTGCTGTTTGTATGTCCACGTTATTCTAAAGACGAATTTGACTGAATGCATGTGAAATATGCCATTGAATGCCCTTTTCATCGCGCGTATTATTGCAGCCGTTTCTGTCGCGATACAACACTGATAGGATCCGGGCATTCCCATTGGAGCAGATCTATTCGAAATTATTAAACCTAGACTCCCGCATGAATATACGGTTTTATATCAAACATGAATTGCCAGTACCATATCAGGGGCGATAACTGTGCTTCATTAAATTATCAACGAAAACAACTGTTTACTCTCTCAATTTATTATCCGGGTTTATAATATGTCGACAATAATATGTATTCTGGTGACGAATTTAGTTGATATAAATAATATAACAATGTGACAGTCCTGACTCATTTGCATATCAAAATAGCCTAATACAACCGCGCGTCTATATCAGTAAATCAAATATTGCTAAATGATTATATATTTATAGCGGGCACTCGTAATATTTAAAACTGGTGGGATAGTTACACAATTATACACTTATATAATACCTATAAAGAAATTGTTTGGCCTAACAGATAGGAACCCCAACTTTAATCAGGATTCCAATGGGACCGCCATGATACTACTGTCTGTTTCACGAAAGTTGCCCAAATTTACGGCTACGAGTATAAATAATGCAAAAAATATATGTTTTCGATAATATTATAAGTTATTGTGATTCTACACAGGCTATATGGTGTAATATTGCCCGTCTGGAGGTATTTTCACCCGAGGCGATAGCCGAGGGTGAACATACCTTCAGACGGGCAATATTACACCATATAGCCTGTGTAGAATCACAATAACGTATTTGTTATACCGCAGATCCTGTATTTGGCCGTATAAACATATCTCTTCTTTTGATCTTTGCGTTTTTTCAGGAAGAAACATAATCCGAGATTCGATTTTCTACCGTCCGTCTTAATATAAAGGCGTAAATGAACATTTTGTATTTTTATTAAACGAAAACAAACTAAATATGGAGTAAGAAATCCATCGAAAACGACTTTATGCCATTTTTTTTATATCGTGTAATTTAATTTATATTCCACTGCTCTATCGATCTGCTCTCCCTTTGGCGCCTCTAGAATAATGCGACTGGTTCCCAAACATCGCTGTCATTGCTACGCCGCGGTTTCGTGCGTGGAACCCATAGTTTGTGACCTAAATAAAGCCATGTCACGAAGCTAAGCGTGTTGAGATTTGAAAAGCAATTTTCGTTATTTTGGCTAATTTTTCGCTCATATGTTGATGAGCGAAGAATATTTATGGAAAAATAAACAACAAAGACTGGTTTTGAGTGTACAATGTGTTACTTGTATTGATCAATTCGGGGTTTTATTGTGTTTAGTGAGGAATACAATTCGCAATCGCTAGACGCTTTCAAAATGTGTCTTCATTGGACGCGAGGCGCCGGAGGGGAATCGCAATTTCTCTATGTTCGACGGCCTTGGCAGGTCATATAATATATACGACCAGGCAAGCTAGCCAATCAAAAGCCGAGAAACTTATCTGCGGTATGACAATACATTTTATCAAAATTTCGTGAAATTTGGTCAAAAATTGATTTTATTACGAAAAATTAGTTCTCTATGGGAATTTAATATGGAAAAAAAAGGAGGTGGAGAAACTGGAAGAGGAGTCGAAAAACGAATACTTTTGGAAATTGATTCTGAAATCTAGCTCGATAGCTTGAAAACTAAGAAAACAAACTTTACATTTTGAAAAAATCTGTCCACTCTTTCTGAAATTAGAAGAATTCCCCATATTAATCCCCATAGACATCTTCACACTCTGTGAATATGTCTATGGGGATTTAAAAAGTGGAATATTGTTTTTGTATTGTTTATATATCCGTACAATTTGGACAGGTTTCGTGAAACAGTAGATCGTGTGACGCGATTTTTACATAACCGGCGCAGAATTCCGCGCTGAGAGTTTCAGCTGCAACTGCCCCAATACTATAAAGCCTGGGGGGGGGTCGTTTCACTAAACTTCCGTATGATTAAGAAGTTCGCGTAAGTGCAAAATTAACATGTAGAAAGACAGTTGCCGTGACAACCAATGATTGCAAAAAATTAGCGGATATAATCACATGTATTGGACTGTGTAACATAAATCCATGTAAATATTCGTACGAACATATTACCGTACGATATTTATGAAACTGTCCCCGCTGTCGTCTTTTTTTTATAATATTTTTCTACGAAACATGCTTTGACAGCGCATGACAATGGTTTCCAAGTTATTCGATTCTGAGGACCGTTTCACTAAACATATGAACTTCTTAATCGTACGAAGTTTAGTGAAACGAGCTGATGATGTTCTGCCAAAACAAGTTGCTGCAAAGACATCATTATACACGTACATGTATCAACAAATATGCACAAAAACTGATGGTAAAATTCGATTCATTATGGTGGCCGGTTAGTGACATTTCGTCTCTTTGTCGGGTTTAAAACAAATATTAAAAACCTTACTTTTCGTTCGTTCGTTTCTACATCGAGTAAAGCTGAAAGTACGGTACCTGAAAATAGTGACTTCGTTTCTACACTGCGTAAAGGCGAAAATTAAGGTTCTGAATGTTCGTCTTTACGCGGCTTAAACACAAATATAAGAATTCTCCATAGAGAGCCAATGTATACTGAAACGATTTAAAAACGCAACAAAGAGGGTGGGATGTTATTGGATTAGCAATGTGGCCACGGCTTACCACGTGACTTTGATGTGTCGATTGCAATTTATCCTCAAAGATAAAATGTTTTTGCAAAGTATGTAATGTGTGAAAACAATAGCATGTTTTCCTCCTTGTTTCGGTTTTAAATCGTTCCAATATATATGTAGACTCGGGGGGGGGGAGGGGGAGGCGTTTCACAAACTTCGTACGATTAAAATGTTCGTAAGTGCAAACTTAGGACCGTCTGTAAAGTGCAATTGATGGATTTACATGTATTGAGCATATGCTGCATATGCAGCCTATGCTCAATACATGTAAATCCAATAATTCTTTACAAGAATACATTGTTAATGTGCAATTTACCGACTATCATAATTTTGCACTTACGAACATTTTGTTCGTACGAAATTCATTGAAATGGGCCCCATGTCAATATGTTTGAAAACGGCGTCACCCGGATAGCCTGATCCAAACGAGCAAGATCACAGTTCGCCGGTGTAAGCTATCCAGGCTATATACCAGCGACATCCTCCAGTGGGCTACTTTCAACTATGATGGCACAAAAGCAATACTCCCAATAATCATGTTTATTATCCATGTGTCACATGACACAATGAACCTTGCATTGTTCGCGACCACTGTATTTCTGGATCTACTGTCTTGGTCAGTAATGTACTTATAGTTCGAGCTACTTTATAAGCCAATCGCTGGGCAATGTTGTGCTCCACATTTTTCACATATTGCAACGTTTAACCTCCAATAAGTTATATATAACCAGCTTTAATGATTCACTGTTCGACAGGAAATAGAAACTCAATACTCGGATGGAACATTGCATTGTACAGATGTCTGAACTATAAATATGTTATTGTTACATATCGGATTTTTCATGAACTAAATGCAGCGGTCGCTAGCGCTCCCTCGCATTTAATTCCCTAAAAAATCAATATGTGAACAATAACATACTTTTGATCACATATTGGATTTTTCAGGAACTAAATGAATCGGTAGCTAGCGCTCCCTCGCATTTAATTCCTTAAAATCCAATATGCGAACAATAACTTATACATATGAGCAGTGTAGACCTGAATTTGTAGTTTATCAGGTAACTCTCATTGACAGAATACAGGATCATTGATAGCAATTGTCCTATCTTGCATTGACTATTGTCTGTTCCACGTTTTGCTGCCGACAAACTTTGGCAGCAAAACGTGGAACAGACAATAGATACGCATATTCGGGTCACAGCTACTTTACGTTCCATTGGTCGAACGGCGTAACATTACGATGTCGAATGACATCAGTGTAATGCCAACATGTTGACAAGATAATTTAACTAGAACCATGTTATATTTGATTGGCCTACATCTTTCACAAAATGTTACCTCATAAATAGAATAATGGGTTTGTGTCTTCTAATTTCAATTTCATGAGATTTGGCTGGGAAACCGTATGAATTCCTCTCCGAGTCTTAGAATTTCTACGCGATTCCTGACCGTGCAAGATAAAGTTGATATCAACAGACACTAGTCCAGAATCAGCGAGACGATCCATATATGCAGTGGTTACAACTGTCGGAAGGTCGGTTTTGTATACCACCGGCGGTTCCTACGTCAAAGTAAACGTCATTGCCACTATTTCCTCTCAAAGATGAATTCATTATAGTGTTGCCACTTCGCCTCTTCTGTGTCCATTCCGGGTTTGATTTCGCCCGCGTTGTTGGTCCCCGAGCCGCACGAGCCCACCAATCGGAACCCCTCGTCCTCAAGCATATCAAACGCCTGCTCCATAAAACTGTGCTTTAGAAAGAACCTACTTGTATATCTATCCGAACACCCTCTGTCGGGGTCTCGGCTCTCGTTAAGTGTGTCCTTGAAAACCTCCCTACAGAGTGAAACCCGTCCACAGATAATAATTCGGCTGAACTTCCGGAATTTTACGTCTGCTAATCCGTCCCTTCCGAAAGCGAAAGTACCGCGGTAACCGACGGTAATATATCCCGGAGCTCTTCCATTGACACTAGACGACAGGGAATTCTGATTGACGTTCGCCATGACTCTGTGGTGCGGTAGTGGACTTAACCGCCCAGATGCATACGAAATGGCGATACTTTTGACTAAATCCGGCATCTTGAAATATTCCGCTTCGTGTTTCAGCCTTTCTTTCTCGTGAAAGTTCTCCGGTAAAAACAATTTCTGATTCCTCAAGTAATCAAGAACGTATCGAAATAAAACTCCATCACGATCCAGAAAGAACTTCCCTTTACCGTCCTTTGGTAATGTCGTGGGACCGTTTCCCGTGAATATCTGATGGAGTAGCGAGTCCGGCTCCTTGGTCAGCGTCGACAGAGACGTCGTGTAAAACACCCCACCCACATTCAGTTCAACGATTTCAGGAAACTCCGACATTGTGTATTCGTGTGCGTGCAGATTCTCAACAAGTAATTTCGTTTTACGGCATTAGATAATCTAAGATAAGCATGTGAATGAATTATTCATCAGGCATCGATCTGCGGCGCTTCTAGTTACAGTTTGTGTGTTCTACTTTCCGCTTAAATAGGATCGCTGTGGCCCTGGAATGACAGAATATCTGAAGCAAATCAGCCGCGGTTTCAGCTTTTATAGTCCACACTGTATCACATAAGATTTAGTCATTAAGCTTAGTTCCTCTGTTAGTCAATAAATCTCGTCAATGAGCAGTATTTATATATGGACATGACACAGTGTCCAAATCGAGTTTACACGGCGTACAATTATGAAACTGCTATAATTCTAGAACCTCCGGTCGTCAGGAAAATAATAGTAATGGTTAATTTATCACCGGCACAGTTGTAAGACCAGCACATTCAACTGGAAGGATCATATGTAAACACAGAAGACAATACCGATCGTTGCGCTAGGAAACAGTTTTGAAGCAATCAGAAATATACAATTATAGTCCATACAATACAGAGTGCAGCATGTTGTTATACATTCAGTGGTCCGTTATACGTTCTGTTGGGTATGTAAGAAACACAAGTCAACCGATATGAAGGCAATCACGCTTCCAATTCACACCCGTTGGCTTCTATCATTATTTGAGACACGCCATGTGAGTTTGTACCTGTGCGATAACTCATGAAAAATATTTACAAACTGTACGATGTTTTCCGTAAATTACGTCCAAAGTTGACGAAATTAACATAGCAAATGTGGAATCGCATTTTCTATGATATATTCGTCAACTTTGACGTAATTTACAGAAAATATCACAGTTTTTGTAAATATATATTATGAAAAATCTCGCATGTTCTTAGGTGCAAAATCGCATGACGTGTCTCATGTATTGCAGCAGCAATAACCGCATGCACAATGGATGTTGTCAATAATACCACACGATTGTATCAATCAACAACGCGCAATATAACCGACGACACGGCGTAGAAAACTGTATCTGCAAACGCTCGCGAGTTAAACTCTAATAAAGTAGTTCCATATCGACTATCCTATTTCATTGGCATTAACTCTTTACATTCTATATCCGTTTAGTTGACGTTACATGTTAATCCGGCGTTATATTCACTTTGCCCTGTTTGATATCACTTAATGGCGTATATATGCGCGGCCGCTGTTCACCGCTGTACCGCTCGCGTCTGAGTGAGGCTGCCGCAGCTATTGGCTCGGCAATCACCAATACACTAAGATCGCCGGCGTTGTGCTCAAACAGTCAGTATATTAACTCCGCATATTCGTAGCGATCAATACACTAATACAAAACGAAAATCAGATTTCTAGTCTGGAAGATGACAAAGCTATTGATATTGGAGGGCTTATATTTTGCCTAATGCTTTATTTTGCTGCCTTACTGACCATTGCATTTGGGGATTTGTCTTGAACCGACAACATATACTGCGAGCCAACTACATTAACTTGATTTGTATTGTGTATATAAGGAAGTTTCATTTGTTAGTCAGGTGGAGATCTGAGGCCCGTTTCGTTTAACTCCGTACGATTGAAATGATCGTAAGTGCAACTTTAGCATCGTCTGTAAATTTCGATTGATGGATTTACATTTATTGAGCATAGGCTACAACCTATTCTCAGTAAATGTAGATCCAATAAAGAAAACATTGTTATGTGAAATTTACAGACTATCACAATTTTGAACTTACGAACGTTTTAGTAGTACGAAGTTTCGTGAAACGGACCCCAGATGGTGTTGTTCACATTTTGAGTACAAGCTCAGAAAGATTTACAGTAAAGCCTCTGTGTCTGACTTAGAGAGGTTTCAATGTAAATCAGGCAGTTGATCATTCTGAGCCATAGTTGTGTGCTATGCGATCAAAAACATGCATTATTATCACCTAGATAAATGATCAAGGAACTCATAAAACATAAGATCACAAACGTTGTATTGGTGTCCGGTTTAGAGAGGTTCCACTGTATAACCAATAGCTAGTGTCCGATACACCGGTTGGGGGTTTGTGTATATTTACGCTCTTAACCCTTTTACGCCTAAATAATTCCAGCACAAACATATTTACACAATTCCTTAACATTTGATTGGCCCGCAGCAAGTATCTGTCCAAAATTTATATCCCAGTAAACTCCGCTGTCAGTGCTGTCAATGTAAACAAATGGCTGCCGTCTGTGAAAATAAACACATTTTCCTGATGAATTTATTTAAAATGTTGGAATTATAAGGAATGAATGGCCTTTTTGTGGAATTTATCGGGGATATAAACTTGGAAAAGTCACGGGAATACTGGACGAGGCATTCCGGCCTTCGTCCAGTATTCCCGCGACTTTTCCAAGTTTATACCCCGATAAATTCCACAAAAAGGCCATTCATTCCTATAATATCCAACACTGGCGTTTCCATACAATTATTTTGGAATATTACATGAATGAGAAAATGTGGATTTTTAGAGGTGACAAGTGTTGCAGGTCCTGATGAGACGGCTCATTATGAGCCAGCAACATGGTACACAGGGTGTCATTATGGAACCTCTTTAATCGGACATCCTGGGCACCATGTTGGTCCCCAGGGTGTCCGATTAGAGAGGTTCCACTGTAAATCAGAGATATGACCACGTCAAGGTATGCGTCTGTGCTGTACTTACTTGAACAGGCATCACCATAATAAATATACACCACTGAAACACATAACATTAAGGATACACAATTGCGCACATACACGTACCACTGTTAACCCTTTGAACCCGAAACCCCTCTATAGCGGTTTATGCAAAAAGTGCAGTTCCAGATGAGCCGGCTCGTAACGAGCCAGCCGTCTCATCAGGATCTGCACTTTTTGAAAGTAATTTTAATATATCTTAGAACAAAAACACCCCCTTTTCATAAATGGACGAATCTGAAAATCATTTTGTGACCATTGGATTGGTCGGAACATTAGCATATCACAGTCCATTCCAGTTCCTTAGGGTTGAAAGGGTTAACTTTACTGGTACTACCGAACGTAACATTATGCATGTTATTGTGAAAGTAGCTGGCAATCTCAAGGTGCGTGATCACAGTGGCTGAAAGTGTTGAAATTGTGCCAACTCCAAAGTAAGTATTATATGATATGTTCCTTAATATGAAACGGATTTTGATGAAATATGGCGCAGCAAACGTGTCTTCATGAGCTGCATGTGGTCGTCCAGGGAGTTCGGCACAGACTTATGTTATTTTTTAGCCGCCATAGAGCCGTGTATAGCATGCCCGTCCTTCCTTGTAATTGCCTCTTTCCTTTGTGGACAGGGATCATTACTAGTCGCGTGATTACTAGCTCTAGTGTGGTGATAGGTGTGGCTGTGACTGGAGAACTGGGGCTTATCGGTTTTGCGAACAGTGTAGATCCAGATCAGACTGTGCATCCGCACAGTCTGATCAGGATCTGCACCCTTCGCCGTTGCATCAAGGAAGCACCATAAATGCTTCTGCCAAGCACTATACAGCTAGGCTATGGGCTACCAGGACCCCCCGTGCACACCCCCCCCCCCCACAACATTTGTACGCCATGTTTTTTTTGTTCCTTGGGGTATACTAAATACTTTAAAAAATGTTAACATCAAAAATCTTGGGTCCCACATCTATTTTTAGCCAAATATGCAAATTAGGTGCCGCCATTTTTTGGAAAATTAATTTTGCACATATCTTTCTTATTAAAAGTGCTAGAAGAACACTTAAGGTGTCTACATATATGTTTTAATGGTCAAGGAGTTCATTAAACACAATACCGATTTGATTGGATAATTTCCTAAGTCATGAATATGCAAATTAGGCGTAAAAAGATAAAAAAAATACATTTTCATTTATAAACTTCGTACTAAATATTTCTAAAAGCTTATATTAATCATTTTTTTTAGAACTGAAGCAGTCTAAGTTATTACACTACATGTCTGCTTTATAATAGAAACATTATATCGTGTATTGTGACCTCATATTGCTATGCAAATGAGATTACGGCCATTGCATAAATTTCTCATTTCCCGCCATTTTTGAAAAAAAATTATGTTTCCACATATCTTTCTTATTAATCAAGCTAGAAGAACATTTAAGGTGCCTAGATATATGTTTTCATGGTCAAGGAGTTCATTAAACATAATACCAATTTGATTTGATACCTTCCAAAGTCCTGAATATGCAAATTAGGCATACAATTTACATTGTATCTTAAAAAATAAAACATATTTCTGTATCATGTTTATTTACAAACAAATCTATGTTTACTCTATATAGTTGGCTCTATTGCCATAAGTTTTTGTTCATTAAGTCACACTGCCTAATCACTGTCGTCTGCAACCTCGTCAGAATATACAGGCCCCATCTCACCAGATTCTTCTTCATCTGATGTGTCACAATCCTGTATATTCTCGATGATGTCTATGAGTCGTTGGGGTAGAATTGGATCGTTCGTCCACAATGGCTCGATATGTCCATCAGTTTGTATCCAGCCATGGCCATTAGTAGGGTTTGGAATCTCAGGAGTTGCAATGTGTGCCCTCTTCCATATTGCAACTTGATAATTGACCCTCCGTACATGCTGTACCAAGCTGCCTTTACATGGGGGTAGTGACGCAATAGCTACATTGCTTGATATGGTTAGCTTTTCAGATGAACCACATTTTGCTTTCAACATGAACACTCTGAGTTTATCAACCTTTGTACATCTGGAATTGCCATACACGGCACAGGTGAAAGCTTCTAATTCATCAATAGTCTCTTCAGCCATCTCCCAATCATCTCCGACATGAGACAGAACTGGGACGTACTTTGGCATTTTCTGCATTGTTTTTATGGCCTTAACCTTCCCCAGCCCCTTGAATGCACTAGTACTGTCACATCATGTATACGCATGCAGTGTCAATAACGCGGTGCAGTATTCATGTGTGTACCCACGAGCTATTTCGCTCATGTCGATTAATCTTTTTTTGTTTCCAGTTCCTGTGTCGAACAGAAGAGTGACATTCTCTAGATGCAGAGCATAATGCAATAGTATGAAAAAAATATCACTATCTGGACACTTTACCATGACCTGAACTAACTGCTGTTTGTTTTCATCATTTGCAAGAAATGTTTTCCAGTTTTCTGGTTTCTTCGTGCTTTCACCTTTAATTATGAGCTTTTCTCCGCTCCCCCCTTCTTAATCTTTCCATTGATTTGACAGAGTCTGCTTTATACATGTCAGTACTGAATATTACATCGGATTTTCTCGACATCATATCAAACACCTTTTCACTGATTTGTTTGAAATTTCCTGGAACAGTCTTTAAATAATGGAAGCACGCATTACCGTCTTCAATATCCAGTGTTCTTTGGCTAGATGGAACTGGCATATCGTCAACTTCTTTTGTCAGGTAGTGTAAACCTTTAGACTTATTTGTCTTAGCGAGGAATCCATCTGCTGTCCCAATAGCATACGGAACAGGAGTTAACTGGTATGTCATTAGGTGTTTTAGATCGATCTGAATGCCTTCTTCTTGTGATTTCTTGCAAATGATGAAAACAAACAGCAGTTAGTTCAGGTCATGTTAAAGGTTTGGAACACAGATGTATTTGCTTCCAAAATTAACAACCGCAAAGTCACATTAATATGCGATGGAACAGCATATCAACTGAAGTGTGAAGCTGGACATGTTAACTCAACAGAGATACAGATACGAGGATAATACTGTATGCGATGTATGGCAATGAACATGGATATGACTACATAAGGGTAAAGAGTCCAGATAGTGATATTTGTTCATACTATTGCATTATGCTCTGCATCTAGAGAATGTCACTCTTCTGTTCGACACAGGAACTGGAAACAAAAAAAGATTAATCAACATGAGCGAAATAGCTCGTGGGTACACACAGGAATACTGCACCGCGTTATTGACACTGCATGCGTATACAGGATGTGACAGTACTAGTGCATTTAAGGGGCTGGGAAGGTTAAGGGGCCATAAAAACAATGCAGAAAATGCCAAAGTACGTCCCAGTTCTGTCTCATGTCGGAGATGATTGGGAGATGGCTGAAGAGACTATTAATGAATTAGAAGCTTTCACCTGTGCCGTGTATGGCAATTCCAGATGTACAAAGGTTGATGAACTCAGAGTGTTCATGTTGAAAGCAAAATGTGGTTCATCTGAAAAGCTAACCATATCAAGCAATGTAGATATTGCGTCACTACCCCCATGTAAAGGCAGCTTGGTACAGCATGTACGGAGTGTCAATTATCAAGTTGCAATATGGAAGAGGGCACACATTGCAACTCCTGAGATTCCAAACCCTACTAATGGCCATGGCTGGATACTAACTGATGGACATATCGAGCCATTGTGGACGAACGATCCAATTCTACCCCAACGACTCATAGACATCATCGAGAATATACAGGATTGTGACACATCAGATGAAGAAGAATCTGGTGAGATGGGGCCTGTATATTCTGACGAGGTTGCAGACGACAGTGATTAGGCAGTGTGACTTAATGAACAAAAACTTATGGCAATAGAGCCAACTATATAGAGTAAACAAAGATTTGTTTGTAAATAAACATGATACAGAAATATGTTTTATTTTTTAAGATACAATGTAAATTGTATGCCTAATTTGCATATTCAGGACTTTGGAAGGTATCCAATCAAATATGTATTATGTTTAATGAACTCCTTGACCATGAAAACATATATCTAGGCACCTTAAATGTTCTTCTAGCTTGATTAATAAGAAAGATATGTGGAAACATAATTTTTTTTCAAAAATGGCGGGAAATGAGAAATTTATGCAATGGCCGTAATCTCATTTGCATAGCAATATGAGGTCACAATACATGATATAATGTTTCTATTATAAAGCAGACATGTAGTGTAATAACTTAGACTGCTTCAGTTCTAAAAAAAATGATTAATATAAGCTTTTAGAAATATTTAGTACGAAGTTTATAAATGAAAATGTATTTTTTTTATCTTTTTACGCCTAATTTGCATATTCATGACTTAGGAAATTATCCAATCAAATCGGTATTGTGTTTAATGAACTCCTTGACAATTAAAACATATATGTAGACACCTTAAGTGTTCTTCTAGCACTTTTAATAAGAAAGATATGTGCAAAATTAATTTTCCACAAAATGGCGGCACCTAATTTGCATATTTGGCTAAAAATAGATGTGGGACCCAAGATTTTTGATGTTAACATTTTTTAAAGTATTTAGTATACCCCAAGGAACAAAAAAAACATGGCGTACAAATGTTGTGGTGGTGTGCACGGGGGGTCCTGGTAGCCCATAGCCTAAGTGGGGTCAGCGTGTAAGTTCACACTTAATATTTTATCTAAATATTTTTCTGCATTTTTTCTCATTTCGCATCAAAAGTGTATGTTGTTACCACTCAGTTGAACCGTCTCGGCGAGACGGTTCAACTGAGTGGTAACAACAGACACTTTGGGTGGGTAGCGAACCAACCTGTCGTGTTCGTTCGTGTGTGCACTTACACGCTGACCCCACTGTAGATCGTTGTCAAATCATCATCAGTGTACGGGAGTGTGCTACAGAGGAACCCCTCGAAACCGACACCCCGGGGACATCCCAGGGTGTCCTGTTTAATGAGACCCCACTGTGAAATATGCATATAACTACTTCATGACACGCGTGAGTGTTTTGCAATCATGAACATACACTATCATCGGAAATAACATTTAATGATAACGAAATGTATCAAAAATTAAGCACACGTACCTTGTCTCTGTGTTCGGTTTAGAGAGGTTCGACTGTATTTGATCTGGAGCTACACTGATCAAATCTCTCTTAAGCCCCATTTATTCAACACATATGAGACACGCCATGTGATTGTGTACCTTCAGACAGCTGCGTAATTTCATGAAATACGTTTACAAAATTTACAATATTTTCCGTAAATGGCGTAAAAAGTCACAATTTTCATTGCACATGATATTCCGCATGTCAACTTCTGACTTTATTTATGAAAAATATTGTAAATGTTGTGAACGTATTTAATGAAATTACGCAGGTACAAAATCACATGGCGTGTCTCATATAGGCGTGGAGTGAAACTGAGATGAGACCGACATCCATCGTACACTTTGTGATTACACGGGAAATAAATATATACACCTTGACGGTAACCGTTATACCTGGCGTAATTACACGTCGTTTTACAATCATTAGGATAATAACAACCATTCAAAAAATCATGAAACAGATAATTTAAGAAAATGTTGTGTGATCAACACACAATTTTCTTAAATTATCTGTTTCATGATTTTTTCAAACGTATATAGGATAATCATTCTGTATTTCCATGTAACGTAATAAAGGGGGTTTAATAAATGATGTTTATATCTGAAGTAACATACATGGAGTGCCGTTTTGCCTTTAATGTCTTTTCCTTTGACCCAAAATAGTGGCCTCTGATTGGTCAGCCGCAACCGTATTTTGAATGTAATTAGTCAAACCTATGAAGAAATGCCAGCCATAGGAAGAAGAAATCTGTTCGCATGTGGTCTTTATTCGCAGGTTCATATATGTAGAAATTGTATAATTGGCAAAACAAAAGTGTGGCTGCTATATACATGTGACGTCTATTCGTCGGTGGCCTTTAGCACATATTCGACTGTACTGTGCTAAAGCAAGTGACTGTGTTAATCGGGCCTCGGCAAATCAACTCCTCAGCTTGTATTGGCGAGTGAATTTTCGATCTGGACTCGAGTGGTAATTTGAAGAAACCGTGCATGGGAATTAAGGTATTAGGTGATAGATAGATGCGCTTCACACCAATGATAATTGCTTCATATAGTGATGTGATATATGAATATAACATATGTGAACATTGTCTTGTTACTGTATACTATATGGAGTACCGAGGCAGTGATCACATATATGTTATACATATATTCCATCACATTTACGAAGCAATTATCTTTGAATCAAACGATGATCATGTATATAGTTGGTCCTTAACTCTTTGAACCCGAAAGCCCGCTATATCGGTTTATGCAAACAGTGCAGATCCAGATGAGACGGCTCGTAACGAGCCGTCTCATCAGGATCTGCACTTTTTGAAAGTAATGTTCATAATTTTGAAGAAAAATAACACCCCCTTTTCATAAATGGACTAGTCTGAAAATTATTTTGTGACAATTTGATTGGTTGCAAAATTAACATGTCGAATCCATTCCAGTTACTTAGGGGTGAAATGGTTGAAATCCAATCAGGAACGAATTGTTATTTCGTGGCAACGAATTGTTAAACTGAGGGAACTAATTATTTATTCGTGGGAACAAATTGTTAATTCGTGGGAACGAATTGTTAAATTGAGGGAATGAATTGTTATTTCGTGGGAACGAATAAATAAAAAAAAGAATTCTACGTCCCCTGCGGGGTTCCGTATAATGCACATGTACGAACAAAATGCACATTAAAACCCCATATCCCCACCAACCTCGTCTCTTACTATACATGATGTACATTTTGTTTGTATATAACGTAATGTACAGTACAGGACCAGGTGGTGGGGTAATGGGATTGTGCAATGCACATTTCGTGTGTGTGTCAGATCAGAGTCTTCCAGCTGTGGGTTGACGTGATTGTTTAATCGTTCGTTCTTTGATATCCTAGGTCCGGGTTTTTCACCCGTGGTCTCTCTAACTGCAAGCGACAAATGTACACACATACACACGCACATACCAAATACAGCTGAGAAAATGGTCCATTACGGCGACTGTGACCAGCGTAGCCTTCGCGAATGTCCACAGTGTTCTAGGGCTAAGCTGGTAGTAAATGCCCTAAGGTGCCATTTTCCAGCCACCGTCCAACTATTGATGCGACTCTCTGACGTCACCTGGCAAAATGGTTTAGCACAAAACCTATTTGACTATTGATATTGGGTGTAGACCCTGATCCATATCACAGGTAAAATAAAAATGTACATTAAAAATCTCACATTACCAGGCATTTTCGCTTGTGTCACAGGTCCGAGTCTTCCACCTGTGATCCACATATGGACCGCCGACTGACATAGAGGACGCTAAGTTTGTTTGAGCCCAGCGAAACACTGTATGTGACTGTGATTGGAGAAATGGGGCTTATGGGATTTGTGACCAGTGTAGCACCTGATCAAATAGCACATTGATGGATTTACATTTATTGAGCATAGGCTGCATATGCAGCCTATGCTCAATAAATGTAAATCCACTTCTGTAGCCTGACGACGATATATATGTCTTATTAGCAACATGACGGATGTGTCATTGATGGAATGGCGAACAGTGCAGATCCTGATCAGACTGTGCGTATGCACAGGCTGATCTGGATCTACACTGGTCGCAAAACCCATAAGCAGAATTCCTCCAGTCACAGCCACACATCAGCACGTGCATCTGTATATAGTATGATCAGAGTAACCCGAAATGCCTGATGCAACTTCAATGCTTATTCGTATTACTCTGCCATGTATATGACGTAACAAGGACTTACAGTGCAATGACGTCATCATCACTCACCCATCACCATTGACAACAAATAACAACAGAAGTCAAATATAACATCACACAACTGTTTAATGTTGTTATGTACAAAATCACATGGTTCGTATCATATGATAATGGTCCGGCTCTGATATTATGTCCTTTATCGCATGCCTGTCTTTCGCCGATATTGTAAGAAATGCAATACTATTCGTAAATGAAGTCGGAAGGTGACATAGCATTTAGAACTCTTGTGGAATCAAATTTCGCATCATGAGTTCTTATTTTTTCGCCAACTTTCAAAATCAATTACAGAAAATATGAATGATTTTCGAAATTAAGATCGCCGAGATACGACGGTAAGCCAAAGAAGGAAACTGAACGCATTATACATGTATTAGCAATTGCAGAAGATATAGAGGATAGTCATAGTTTTGAAACCAATATGACATATATGTTCATCGAGTGGTGTGAAATGTCCATATTTCACTAGTGCCGTAAGGCACTCGTGAAATATGGACATTTCACACCACTCGATGAACATAATCGTTGCAAAAAATATGATAAGTTTATTTATTATATACCGCTCCATGGAAATTAGCAGTTTTTTTTAGACTGTATAAGGTAATGAATGTGTATTTGTAGCCTATTTGCGCTGTTTTCTTTCAGGTGCGTGTTATGAATATAGATAGCGGAAGAAGTCGTATTTTCACCGGAAGTTGTTTATTTCATCGATGAGAACATATGACTTTTATTTACATCGTATAACTATGTATTTCATGGGTACGTATATAATAAAATTATTTCCACATTTGTTATGTAAATGTGAATATCGTCACCTTTCGAATAACTTTGCAGAAAATATCACAATATCACAGTTTCTGCCAATATGTTTCATGAATAGTGCATTATGAGATACAATACACTACATAGTAACCCTTTCACCCCTAAGTAACTGGAATGGATTTTGATATTTTCATTTTGCAACCAACCCAACCGTCACAAAATGGTTTTCAGACTAGTCCATTTATGAAAAGGGGATATTTCTTGTTCTCAAAAACATTAAAATTACTTTTAAAAAGTGCAGATCCTGATGAGACGGCTCGTTACGAGCCGGCTCATCTGGATCTGCACTTTTTGCATAAACCGCTATAGCGGGATTTCGGGTTCAAAGGGTTAAAGGTACATGCCCACTCAGTATGCACAAAATGTTCTTCATATCAGAGACATCATCTGAGACATTTTCTGACAAAATAACAATTCATTCACAATTACCCCACGTATTGATTGACATTATTATACATTTTATAGCAGACGCTATCAGGGGCGATAACCCTGTTTCCTTAAAATGTTAACAGACATTTATTATCTGTATTTATTTTTTAATGTGCAATGATCATACTTTATGGTCTGTCGAAAAAAAAAAAATTCAGGTGACGCACTTAATTAGAATAAATAATTAAACAGTATCATGCCTCATTTGGATATTAAAATAGCCTGAAACCAGCGGGCACTCGTAATATCTGGTGACCTGGATTATCTCAGTAGGTAGAGCGTCGGACTGCGGATCAGGGGGTCGTTTCACTAAACTTCTTACGACTAAAATATTCGTAAGTGCAAAATTTCACATTAACATTGTTTTCTTGCAAATAATTATTGGATTTACATTTATTGAGCATATGCTGCATATGCAGCCTATGCTCAATAAATGTAATTCCATAAATTGAAATTTACAGACGATCTTAAATTTGCACTTACGAACATTTTAGTTTAGTGAAACGGGTCCCTGGAGACCCCGGATTCGCATCCCACCTCGACCAACCGCGATTCGGCGTGTCCTTGGCCAAGACAACTTCGTGCTAGCCTAGTCCTATCAGATTTAAATATTCGGTCCCGACATGCAAATGGTGACTTATTTAATTCTTGTAAAGAACATTTTGTGCCTACTGAGTGGCCATGTACCTTTAATACATGCGAACACAAACGTATGCAATAAACATAAGCAAATGCAATTATCCAACTGTGTATAATAATGGTTTAGAACAAATAAATGAAGCTACCATTAAATTAGTTTGTATTGATATGCCTCATCACCTTCTGTGACAGCAAGACATTTACGGAATAGGTTTCGCCGTCTTTCTATAACGATGTATTGTGTGGCAACGTAGGAGGCAGCTGAAATGGGTTCTTGGCATTCGCAAATCGCATTTACACAATTTAATTCTTATAAATATTCACTAGGGACTGGGAGACTTTGGTTCCGTAATTAACCCGCTGGCATTAAAAATGTACCAGGCATATATATTGTGGCTGTAAAAGAGCCTGGCAATAAAGAACGAGACATTATTCTCGTGCTTTGGTAATAAAGACGTCACATTCTACTCGTAGTAACATTTAGGTTTCGTTTTCTTTCAATGATACAATCCAGGCAGGAATACACGCAGTGTCCATCGACTCTCATTAAGCATGAAGGGTTCAGTGGAATAAGGGAGCTAACTCCGACACGGAGTTAGCCCCCTTCTTTCACTGACCTCTTCAATTGCTCACATACACGTGCCACTGTTAAATGGAGATCAGTTACAGTTCTCTTTGAACTACAGTTTATAAAAGTATAATTGTATTACATACATGAACACGTGCCTCCGTTTGACTGTGGAAGACTCTGACCTACGTCCAAGAAAATGGCAAATTCCCAAAAGTCAGCCCACCCGGCCGCCAATCATCATGCTATACATCGTAATGGATGGATGGTCTATAGTAGTTAGTGCACAATGGGTAGGCTAACGTCTTCGAAAGGTCATTGTATGAGTGCTATGTCCGAGTCTTTCGCAGGTGTTCTGCTCTAAGTGCATGTCAGTAAATCACTATTCAGTATACATCTACTGTCTGTTCCACGTTTTGCTGCCGACGAACATTTGGCCATTAAACACATAATTAAATCTAAGCAAAAAAAAAGTCACCCTCCCCCAAAAAAATTCCATCAAATATTGATTTTATTGCGAAAAAAAGATTTTCCTATAGGAATTTAACATGGGGAGTCAATTTCCAAAACTTTTCGTTTGTTTCATCCTGAAGGATCAAAAAACGAAACATTTTGGAAATTGACTCCGAAACCAGGGGCCATCGAAAGTTCGCTGTAAAGTGTTGTAAATAACATGACAGTAAAACTTACACATTTGGTGCAATACATCATATACAGATATAACAACAGCGTGCTATAAATAGTATACAACATATGAGATATCTGAGCATTTCTCCCATCAATCTCAAGCTAAATTTCAATGTGTAAAGGCGTCAATGTGATGCACAGTTTATTGTTAGTGTACACGATACCCATATGTAAAGCCATATCTCGTCGCATAGTAGGCGAGACGACACCAGTGGCAAAACGCTAAAATAACTTCTTCGATACATTATGTATGGTAATACAGGTATATGTCGACATCACTGTGTATTTATCTTACTGTTACACAACCATTACTGGATTCTCAAAACAATTAACACTTTCAAAATCAGACTTTGTATATAAGTGTGATGAAAACAACCCATAGGACGTTGTTGTTTAACGTCTTTAAAATATATTGCACCAACTTGTATTTATGTATACCAAGGCGTCGGTGAACATTACTTTTCTCAGGTCTGTAAATCTCATGTACACATCCTCAAAATAGGTTATATAGAGACGGGACCACAATTCGCGTTTCCTAGCTACACACGATACAAGTAGACTAAACATCAAAGGACACTAGCTCAGCAGTGTGTCCTTTACATGCAAATATAGAATAGTAGGTTAGTGCCGTGAATGGGGAAAATATATGGCAAGGCTTAGGAAACGGGATGGGCGAGGCTATGCCGAGCACATCCCGTTTCCGTGCCGCGCCATATATTTTTCCCATTCACGGCACTAACATACTATTCTATTTATCCTGTCACCACTACAAAATAAAAATAAACCCAGCCGCACCCTCAAAATCGGAGAATCGACTATGGCAACCGCTCATATTCATACGCAGTGATTCGGTCGTATTGACAGGATATAAAAAATGTTTCACGGCACCATGTTTCACGGCACATACGCACTGTTTTGACGGGATAAACATTAAATTACAATAGTTCAGTATTGTGTCCTCTTAGATGTAAGCTACATCTCGTACGGACATTTTTCAGTAATCAATTTTCCTTGCTGACTGACCTATGCTCTTTTCATTCTCTTGGTCCAGTCTGGCATGCGTCTTTTATCGCAATTACCGTCATTTGTATATAAGGTTTCGCTGTCCTTACGGCTTAGCGTATTTGTTGATAGAAATGTTATCTTTATCCCGTCAACACAGTGCGTATGTGCCATGAAACACGATGCCGTGAACTGTTTTTGATATCCTGTCAATACGACCTAATCACTGCGACGTATGAATATGTGCGGTTGTCATACTGTCGATTCTCCGATTTTCGGGATACAACTAGGGTTACGTTTGCATTTTAAAGCTATTTGTAGTGTTGACGGGATAAATAGAGCATCGCCCATCCCGTTTCCTAAGCCTTGCCAGATATGTTTTCCCATTCACGGCACTAACCTACTATTCTCTATATGATAGTACAGTGCAACCTATCTACAACAGCCACCCGTAGGAAGACGCAAAACTGGCTGTTGTAGAGAGGTGGCTGTTGTAGGAGGTTAAAGCTGAATTAAATGTTGTCGTCTTCTGTTTATTTATTTTCTTCGATAATTCTCATCAAATACATGGTTGGAAAGCATTTTAGAATCATTTCCAACGGAAATGATTCTAAAGTGCTGTCAAAACATGTTTTTATTGAGAAAGAATGCAAAAATAACAGCAGATGACGCTTTTCGTGCTCAGCAGTCTAAGGGTTAAATATAGAGGAAATCGTCCATTTGGGATATACAATAGCGGCTGTTACAGAGAGGGTGTTGTTGTAGAGAGGTGGCCGTTCGAGGAGGTTCGACTGTAACAAAATTGTTACCCCGCTCCATACCTCTCGTGTAGATATCATACCTGAGGCGAATTATTGTAGCTATCTATATGGTTGCCCTAAATGGTAAAGTGTACTATTTCTCAGCCACCGACTTAAACTATCAATTCGGGATATATTTAATTAAACTCTGGTTGATGAAACACAGTGAGACGGCTTGGTATCTGCGGGAAGATAGCATTCTTGGCAGTGTCAAGGAGAGCCAACGGTTCCTTATCGAATACAATGCGTCTGGTTCAAGGATCTTTAAATCAATCATAAATACAGTCTGCTGTCAGTTTGAATTGACAACGGTAATACTATGAGACGCGCAATATGATATTGTACCTAAAAACATGTGCGATATCTCACAAAAATATTTACAAAATTTACGATATTTTCTGTAAATGATATCTAACGTTGAATAAATTTTCATAGCAAATGCGGAATTGAATTTCGCATTTGCTATGAAACTTTCGTCATCGTCCGACGTCAGTTAACAGAAACTTTCACTGTTTCTGTAAATATATCGCGCACGTTCTTAGGTACCACCACACTGCTCGTCTCATATGTGTCTGTGATTGTGTGCAAATGAGGCTTATTGCTACAGTGGGGTCAGCGTGTAAGTGCACACACGAACGAACACGACAGGTTGGTTCAATAAACAATTGGCGATAAAAAATTACAATTTTCGAAAAAAAAAATCCTTTTTTTTTTTTTAGAAAATTGTAATTTTTTATCGCCAATTATTTATTGAACCAACATGTCGTGTTCGTTCGTGTGTGCACTTACACACGCTGTCCCCACTGTAGCTCCTGTAGCCGCTTTCACCAACATTGCAAAGTATACTTATCTTGCTACTGAAATTACACTTTGAGGGAGAAATTTTCAATTTAAGGATACCTTTATTAAATTTTATTTAATGAAATAAAATATTTTCTGACCAAATTATTATACTGAATGTATTATATTATCACAGCCATTCTGGCTGTGATAATGTAACACATTCAGTATAATAATTCTGCATACTTTTAATCATCAGATATATGCAATCATTAGTTCTTCCATATGAAATAAATAATTTCGGGAAAAATTAATGATTACTCCCTCAAAGTATACTTTATAGCTAGATAAGCATTCTTAGCAATTTTGTTAAAATCGGCTACTGGGGCCGTTTCACTAAACTTCGTACGTGCAAAATTATCATAGTCTGTAAATTGCACATTAACAATGTTTTCTTGTAAATGTAAATCCATCAATTGAAATTTCCAGCCGATCCTAAATTTGCACTTACGAACATTTTAGTCGTACGAAGTTTAGTGAAACGGGACCCTGGTCTGCTGGTGTGGTCAATGTAGGAAGATAGTTACAAATCTACATAAAATCCATGTAATGTGTCTACGTCTACAGAGAACCTTGAATGTACCAAGTTTAAACAACGTTCGATTCCGTCCGATTCAAATTGCTCTGCATAATGTTCAGACTAACTACATAAGTAATGCTGCTAAATTTGGTAGATTCAGATTCAATTGTTTATTTACGTCTCATCAACTGTACATCATAAAATACATAGCAATAAGACAATACATGTACATGTACAATTGCCATTCTGTAAGAATTATAAGAGACGGCTCATTTAATGAGCAGCTATAATTAAATTTCAGCATATACATGAAATACATTACTTGAATAATATGTTTCTATTGAAACTTTAAAAGGACTACACACCAATATGCAACAGAGCTTAAAAGGGATACAACATTGTAATAAGAAATAATTGCATTATCTACACGTAAACTAATTCACACATGGTACTATAATTGTATTATTTGTACAACAGTGCAGATCTTCGATTCAAAATGTAGCAAAGGGTTTTGGCACAAAATCTTATTATATTGCAGTTCGAGAAAAGAAAAACAAATTTGGAATCATCAGTCATTTCAGCGAACAGTGGTTCAATAGAACATGCTTTTTCGTATAGCGCAATACGTATGTCGTTGTATATAGGGCAGCTAAACAGTACGTGGTACTCATCTTCTACTTGAGTCATACAAAAAGGGCAAACCCTATTGCCAATAGACAGTTGTTCATAACGACCAGTTTCCAACCGTAAAGGGGCTACGCCGCATCTATACTTAGCGAAAGCAGATCTGTGTGTTCGAGGCAACACAAGTTTACAGTATGTTTCCACCCCCCAAGTCTGCTTAAACAGTTTATAACGCCTAAGTTTGTTACCCCCATGTCCCCGTAAACTAGTCATTCTATTCACAGTGGAATACCATTCGGTGCCTGTATAACTTTCCATTAGTCGCTTAACAATTTCGTTGACTAATACATTTCTGGAAAGGGTATGTACAGTATCAGGAGCCAAACCAAGAATAGCCCACTTACATTGAACAGTGTAGCACCAGTTTTTGCACCTTGTGCTGCCTTGTACCGAACCCCATGCAAATACCTTGTACGCAATTCTAGAAAAGTCAATATGGGTTAGCCGGTACCAGTGAAGTGCAATACATTTCCATTGCTTTATGATAGGTGGTTCCCATCCCATGTCACCTGCCACTCCCGCCAAAGGGGTGTATTTACCTGTTCCTAGAAAGAATCTCATTGTACGGTTATGTACAGCATCGATGCATGAGTATGGTTTAGTACCCCAAATTGCAGCTCCATATGATATAACAGAC